>PVKZ01000552.1:0-737732 GCA_004027375.1 Macroglossus sobrinus
TTAGATATGAAGGAGAAATTAAGACGTTTTCAGACATACAAAAATTGAAGGGATTCTCCACTACGAGGCCTTCGCTAAAGGAAATTCTGAAAGGGGTCAGCTCACCTAAAACAAAATGACAAAAAAGAAAAAATACATAATTAAGAGTAAGGAGACGTCAGGCAGATAGAAGCAGAGGAGTGCAATCCTTACTAGGATCAGGGCATTATAAGCTTAAAAATAAAAAGAGATTTTCTGTAAAAAGAAAGTAATGAACATTCAGCATACATAGGGACAAATTGAGATAATAATGACTGAAAAGGTGGAGCTTCAAAGATTCAAATTTGCAAAGAGGAATGGAGATAAGACACATGCAGAATGACTGTATATATATATAACTATATTTTACGTATTTGTAATAGTATCAATACACCAAAGATTCAGAGCTGGAGTTCATAACATAAAACAAGAGAACCAGAGGCAAAACCTACAAAAGCCAACCAAAATAAAGAAAACAGAAACAAAGGATAAGGAAGCAATAGACCGAGCTATCAGAAAACAAAAGATAAAATGGCTACAAGAAGACCTCATATTTTAATAATCATCCTAAGTCTAAATGGACTGAATTCACCAAAACAAAGGCACAGAGTTGCAGAATGGATCAAAAAACAAAATTCAATCCTATGCTGCCTTCAGGAGACACATCTCAGCTCCAAAGACAAATATAGATTCAAAGTAAAAGGGTGGAAAATGATATTTCAAGCAAATGGCATTCAGAGAAAAGTGGGAGTAGCAGTACTAATATCAGACAAAATAGACTTCAAAATGAAAAAAGTAAAGAAATATACTGAGAGACACTTCATAATGATAAAGGGAATCATGCATCAAGAAGATATAACACTTATTAATATCTATGCTCCCAATCAGGGAGCCTTGAAATGCATAAAGCAATTACTAAGAGAGAAATAGACCAAAACACTACCATAGTAGGGGACCTAAATACTCCACTGTCAGATATGGATAAATCGTCCAAACAGAAAATCAATAAGAAAATAACATCCTTAAATGACACATTAGATCAACTGGACATAATTGACTTTTACAGAGCCTTCCATCCCCAAACAGCTGCTTGTGCATTCTTCTCTACTGAACATGAAATATTCTAAAGAATCGACCATATACTTGGACACAGAGATAGCCTCAACAAATATAAGAGGATTGAAATCATATCAACCATATTCTCTGATCATAATGCTTTGAAACTAGAGATCAACTGCATAAAGAAATCAGGAAGAACCACAAATACATGGAGTTAAACAATATGCTACTAAAGAATAACTGGGTCAGAGAAGAAATAAAAAGAAAGATCAAGAGATACATAGAAACGAATGATAATGATAATACAACATAACAAAACTTTTGGGATGTGGCAAAAGCAGTCATAAGAGGAAAGTTTATATCATTACAGACCTATCTCTAAAACCAAGAATGAGCCCAAATAAACAACCTAATGATTTATCTTTAAAAACTATAAAAGGAAGAACAGATAAAGCCTAAAGCCAACAGAAAGAAATAATCAAAATTAGATTAAAAGAAATAGATGAAATTAAAAGAAATAAATGAAACTGAAAACAAACAAAAAAATAGAAAAAATAAATGCAACGAAGAGCTGGTTTTTTGAGAAGCTTAATAAAATTGACAAACATCTGGCTAGACACACTAATGAAAAAAGAGAAAGTGCACAAATAAACAAAATCATAAATGAAAGAGTGGAAATTACGACAGACACTGCAGAAATACAAAGGATCATACAACAATACTATGAAAAATTAATAACACCAAATTTAATAACCTAGAAGAAATGGACCAGTACTTAGAAAAGTACAATCTTCTTAGACTGAATCAAGAACTGGAAAATCTAAATAGACTGATCAGCAGTATGGAAATTGAAACAATCATCAAAAACCTACCAAAAAGTCAAAGTCCAAGACCAGATGGCTTCACCAATAACTTCTCCCAAACATTCAAAGAAGATTTATACCTGTTCTCCTCAAACTCTTCCAAAAAATCAAAGAGGAGGCAATACTTCCCAACTCATTTTTTGAGACCAATATCATACTGATACCAAAACCTGGTAAACAAAAAGAAAACTACAGACCAATATCTCTCATGAACACAGATGCAAAAATTCTAAATAAGATACTAGCGAACCAAATACAGCAACATATTAAAAAGATTAGACACCACGATCAAGTGGGCTTTATCCCAGAGGCTCAGGGATGGTTCAACACATGCATATCTATTAATGTGATACACCACATAAACAAATTAAAAAATAAGAATCATATGATCATATCGATAGATGCAGAAAAAGCCTTCTACAAGATACAGCACCCATTTATGATCAAAACATTTAACAAAATTGTTATAAAAGGAAAATACATTAATATAATAAAGGCGATATATGACCAGACCCTCAGCCAACATTATACTTAATGGTGAAAAACTAAAAACCTTCCCTCTAAGATTAGAAACAAGGCAAAGCTGTCCACTATCGCCACTGTTATTCAATATAATATTAGAGGTCTTAGAGAGTGCAATCAGGCAAGAGAAAGATATAAAAGGCATCCAAAAAGGAAATGAAGAAGTCAAACTGTCACTATTTGTGGATGACATAATTCTCTCTACAGAAAACCCTAACACTCCATAAGAACACTATTAGAAACAATAAGCAAATACAGTAAGGTTTCTGGATACAAAATCAACGTTCAAAATTCATAGTGTTCCTATACTCTGATAGGAAAGTGTCAAAAAAAGAAGTAGAAAAAATAATTCCTTTTGCAATTGCAACAAAAAGAACAAAATACCTAGGATTAAATCTAACAAAACATGTGAAGGACCTGTATAATGAAAACTATAAGACCCTGTTAAAAGAAATGAAAGAAGTTACTAAGAAATGTACAGATATTCCATGTTCTTGGATTGGAAGAATCAACATAGTAAAAATTACCATAATACCTGAAGCATTATACAGATTTAATGATCTCCATCAAAATCCCATTGGCATTTTTTTAAAAATAGAGCAAAAACTTCAGATTTGTATGGAAGCACAAAAGACCCCAAATTGCCAAAGCCATCATGAGAAAAAAGAACAAATCTAGAGATATCACTCTGCCCAACTTCAAATTATACTATAAAGTGATGGTAATCAAAACAGTATGGAATTGGCAGAAAAACAGACACACAAACCATTGGAACAGAATCAAGAGCCCAGAAGTAAACCCATATTTATATGGGCAAATGAGTTTTGACAAAAAAGCCAAAAACATACAGTAAAGAAAGAAAAGCCTCTTCAATAAATGGTGCTGGGAAAACTGGAAAGTCACATGCAAAAAAAATGAAACTCAACTGTTGTCTATCACTACACTCCAAAATTAACTCAAAATGGATTAAGGACCTAAATATAAGACTGGAATCCAATAAAATGCATAGAAGAAAACATAGGAACTAAACTCAAGGACCTTGAACTTGAAGAGATGTTATGAATGTGACTTTAAAGGCAAAGGAAGTAAAAGCTAAATGAATGAGACTACATCAAACTAAAAAGCTTCTGCTCAGCAAAAGAAACCATAGACAAGGTAAAGAGACAACCATTCTAATGGAAAAATATATTTGCAAGCAATGCTTAATATCCAAAATATACAAAGAACTCATACAATGCAATAACAACAACAATAAAAATATAATCCAATCAAAAATGGGCAGAGGACCTTCTCCCTAGAGGACATACCAATGGCCAACAAATATAAGAAAAGACGCTCAACATCACTAACTATTAGGGAAATGCAAATTAGAACCACAATGTGATACCATCTCACACCTATTTGAATAGCTATAATTCAAAGAACAAGTAATAATAAATGCTGGAGAGAATGCAGAGAAATAGAAACCCACATACACTGTTGGGGAGACTGCAAATTGGTACAGCCACTATGGAAAGCAGTATGGGGGTTTCTCAAAAAACTGAGAATTGATCTACCATATGATCCAGCAATCCTTTTACTGGATATTTACCCCCAAAACTTGAAAACTCATGTCTGAAAAGATATTTGCACACTGATGTTCATAGCAACGTTATTCACAGTGGCCAAGTCATAGAAGCAACCGGAGTGTCCTATTATAGATGATTGGCTAAAGCAGCTGTGGTCATATATACAATAGAATATTACTCAACCATAAGAAAAGAAGAAATACTTGCAACAACATGGATGGACCTTGAAATAATCATATAAGCAAAATAATCCAGACAGAAAAAGTTGAATATCACATGATATTACTTATATGTAGGATATAAACCTAAAAGCAACAAATGAACAGGACAAACAAATAGAGATTCATGGACATGAACAATGAATTAGTGGTTACCAGAGGGGAGGAGGGAGATAGGAAGGGGAAGGTAGATGGGGAAAAAAAATTAAATCATTTTTCAATTAAAAAGTAAGTAAATAAATTGAATTGTAAAAAAAAAAACATCTTTTTTAAAACATCTTTTATCTCTCATAAATACTATTTGTTGTTGTTATTATGGTTATAGAAGACATAATTCTTATGAGGTTTACAAAAAAATGAGTTTAACAACTTTGCTCGAATAGAAATAGTAACATTAATAAGCTGATAAGAAGGATTTTTAAAATTCATTCAGATGAATTAAGTTAATATATAAAGAAAATAATAAGAATGTGTATGGAAACAAAGGTAATCTGGCAATTTGTTTTAAGCAGAGTGTATTTTTCTTAACTATTCTTTTAAAAAAAATCACATTGTACTACATTTTCTTCAGTTTCTTATCTAAAGAACAGAAGAGTACATTTTAATAAAAGCTTAGTAATACAAAAATGATAAGAAATGACTGAAAGAGAACAAGATTGAGAAAAAAAGATAGAGATGTGACTGGAAGGTTGAATAGAATGCCTTAAAAAAAAAAGACAACAGGGGATCTTGATTAAATAAAAAAAGACTTAAAGAAGGATGCGAGGGCATTGTATTGGTCTGTCTGGCTGCTATAATAGAGTACCAGAGAATGGATAGCTTGAACAACAGAAATTTATTGTTTTACAGTTCTGGAGACTAGAAGTCCAAGATCAAGGTTTCAATCTTCAAATATATCACGAACAAAAGAGGGAGATAGATGAAATGAAGACTGTAGAATATTGATAACTGTTGGAGCTGGATACATGAAGTTTCATTATTCTCTTTATTTTGGGGTTAAAAAATATTAGAAACATCTTTCAGAATGAGTACAAAAAATCTGATTATTTTTCATGATTGCGCAGTATTATATGATACAAATGTATTATACTTTTCTATATCCTACTAGTGAGTATTTAGTCTTTATTTCTTTTCTTCTTACAAATTACACTGACTCATTTATTCATTTACTCATTTATTAATTCAAAACTATTTATTAAGAGCTTAACAGTGCATTAGGCTCTGGGATTTTCACTTATATTTTTTTATATGTCCATGGAAATACTATAGTCTTTACTCAATAAAGTGGGAAGTATGTTATTTAATTTATATTTTGGTGCAATAGTAACATAGATTCTCATTAGAAATACCATGTAATCCAGGATTCCCACTTCTGGATACATATCCAAAAATAATTGAAATGAGGATCGCAAAGAGATATCTGTACACTCATGTTCATTGTAACATTATTCACAATAGCCAAGACACGGAAACAACCAAATGTCCAATGACAGATGATTGGATAAAGAAAACATGGTAAATACATACAACAATATTATTCAGCCTTAAAAAGTAGGAAATTCTACTATTTGTGACAACATGAATGAACCTGGAAGACATTATACTAAGTGAAATAAGTCACAGAAGGACAAATATTTATATAATTCTACTTACGTAAGCTACCTAAAATAGTCAAGCTTAGGAGGCAGAAAACTGAATGGTGGTTGCCAAGAGATCAATCTTGTTGAATTTTCCAGATTCTTTAAAGATCTTTGTTCTGCCTGCTGTATTTGTTACTGTAGGGCCTATTCTACCTTGCAGGTCTAGTTCAAGGTCCATATAACTTTCCATCAAACTCTAGTCTGGATCCATTATAAAACTCTTCAAATGGTTTCCACATACCTCAGAGAATTTCATGTTTCTAAAAATGGAAAAATGTAAAGGAAGAGTCATTCTGAAGAGAAAGGAACCAGTAAGAATCAGTAGTTCAGTAGTTCTGGTGAGACTGAGTAAGACCTGCTCTATGAATAGAGATAATGACTGATGTGAGTGATCTCATGAGGATGGTCAAAGATGAATTTTTCAGAATAAATGGAATTGTGTACAGATTAAAGGATCATACTCTCAGTAAATAATAAATTATACAAAGAAGAAATCTCTGATGAAAATAAATTACAAGCTATCAATAAAAAACATAACTTTTTTAAAAAGCAATTGCTTGGTAATATTAAATGACATCTCTAAATTACACTTAGGTAAAAAATAAATTAAAACTGAAATTAAGTAATAAAACTGGGGAAAAAAACCTGAAATTACAGATTATTTAGAATACAGCAATAATGTTGGACTACTTATCAAAACTTTTAGGACATAGCTAAAACCATGTTCAGAGAAAAGTTAAATGTTATAAATATTTATATTAAATAAATAAAAAATATTGATCAATTATGTATTTATCTCAAGAAACAAAAAATCAAAAGTAAGTAAAATAAAGAAAAGTTATAAGTAATACACTAAAATCAGAAGTCATGATGAAAAATATTGACAAGTGTGACTATAAAACTTAATTTTAAACTTCTGGAGAAAAATAAGAATAAGCAAGAATAAATTATAAATGACAAATTGGGAAAAATATATGCAACATGTGGCATAAATATAACTGATACACTTAGTATGTATAAATATCTTTTAAATCAATAAAAATCAAATATTTCATTAGGACAATAAGTGGAGATTTAGAAAATTCACAGAAACAGAAACTGAGAAACTAATAAAAGATGAAAAGGTACTAAATTCACTGACAAAGAAATGTAAATCAAGATAACAAATATTTTGAATCTGTGAATCTTAGAAAAATTTAAAGGAGAGACTTTGCCAGCTGGCATGAGAATGGGGAAACTGGACTTTCGTCTACTGTTGAAAGAAGTGTAAACTGGTGCATATTTTATTTTGGGAGTTTGATTTTGACAATACGTTTTGAAATTTAAAATCTACATATTAACTTGCTCAAGATGGTGTCCTAAGCAAATACATTACCTCTCATTCCTGCCAAAATCTCATTGAAGGAGGAAAAAAAAACATAAAAGGAAATTCTTTGCTAATGGAGTAACCATAAATAACCTGCAACCCAAAATAGAGACCTGATACACTGCATGTAGCACTCTCTCCAGCGGTTTCTAGGAGAAACTCCCAAGTTCACAGTGAGTTGGAGTTTGAGCGAGTCATAAAATAAGATAATTGTACTGTTTGCATACAGAATACCTGGTTGAGGCATTTGTGCCCAAGTTAGATAAAATGAAAACAAATTTCTGAATGAATGGGAAGAATGGCAGGGAGAGCACTGGAGTTCAAGAGAGAACTATAGTAAAATCCAAAGCCGCTTTGCAACTTCTCAGCAGACACTAAGGAAAAAAAGAAGTAAAGTAACACTCAGGGTTGAAATACACTATAGCATTCTGAGGTTAAATCTGTCTTATTGTAGCAAATAAGAGGCCTGAGTTTAGCTGGGCCTTTCTCACCTGTGCAATCTGCACTCATTCTGAAAGGAATCCTGTCTGTTAGCACATTTCTACCCAGTCTTCCATAGAGCATTGTCTCTCCCTTATTCATGGGAAAAGCTATCATGGAAAAGACCTTTAGATCTGTGGATGTACCCTGGGGTATCTGAACCAGCTTGTATGCTGCATGATCTAGTCTGTCACTGAAAAATATGCATGAGCAACTTAGAGTCCCCAAGTAGTCAAAGCAAAACAAAAGCATGAAAAAATGCTTAAAGATAAACGAATAGAACAACTTACTCTAGAAGAAACATATTTTAGGAAGAGAAGAAACTTTCTAAAAAGTTTTTTAAATATTGTCCTCAGAGAGATCTGAAAACAACAAAATACCTGCAAAAGATACAAGCTGCCATGAAAAGGGGTGGGGGACAACTGAGAAAGGAAAGAGTTCTTGGAAATTAAAAAATGTTTATCACACAAGGCTTATCTAGGAATTACAAGAATAATTTGACATTAAAAAAGTCTTCATGGTATACTCTATGAATATAATAAAAGAAAGAAACATGTTTATCTCGATAGATGGGGAAATATTTAGGTAAAATTCAAAACTCATTTATCATGAAAGAATTTGTTGATAAACAATACAAATAGATAAGGTAAAACTCTAAGGTTTGACATGAGAAAATGCCATGATATATTTTTAAATATGAATACAAAAGTGAGTATAAGAATGATCATGTAGATCAGGGTTTCTCAAACTCAGCAATGTTGACACTTTGGGCTGGATAATTCTTTGTTGTGGGGAGATGTACTGTGCTTTGAAGAATGTTTAGCACCATCTCTGGCCTTAACATAATAGATTCGTTAGTACTCCCAATAGCACTCCTCTTGCTGCCCAGTGCGACAACCAAAAATGACTGCAGACATTGCCAAATGTTCCTTAGAGGGCGAATTTACCCTAGACTGAGAACCACTAACATAGATGTAGAGATTAGTATGGCCATATCTACACCAAAGTTTTAACAATGATCTTCTCTATGGTGTGGGATTACAGAGTTTGACCACCTATATATTATTTGAAAAATATATATATTCAACATTAAATACATATTTTGAATATATAATACATAGTCAAAGACATACACATATTTTACAACAATCATTAATACTGTTACCAAAAGATATTCTGAGGATATAAAAGTATGAGGCACACCAATTTGTACCCATTTAATAAGGACTGGAAGTAAATAAAATCTGAATATGGTATTCTGAAAATATATTGATGTATGTATATATATTTACTGCATTTCAGCAGAGGAACAGAAATAACTCCTGAGTAAACATGTCTATGGCATTTTTGTGAACAGTTTGTTCTCTGAAGAATGTCAGTGTAAGATCTACCTATAAGTTTACCTTTAATTTGAAGAATTTGTACCACAGCAGAACTAGATAATGTTTGCTGAGGCACCATCTGGAGGTTACATAACTGAGTGCATGTGTTACCCTCTCCCTGGATGTATTTACTTCTCTAGTCTTCCTTCTTAGATATAAGATCTGATAAATTTTTTACTCAATAATGGGTTAAACCAGGAACTGGAGAATCAATAAAACAAAATAGTTATTGTGTGCTAAAACTTTAACAGATTTTTTGTATTACTTTATCATAGTTTTGTAGGTTTTAAAAAATGCCCCATAATAAGAGATTCAACTTTTTTAAATTGACACAATTTGCATACAATAAAATTTACCCTTTTAAACCATATACTTCAACAACTCTTAGTATATTCAATATATTGTGTAACTGGTACCAATATTCAATTCCAGAACATATTTCAACAATCCCAAAGAAACCCATAACCATTAGCAGTCACTCACCAACCTTCTCCCCAGCCCCTGGCAACCACTAATCTACTTTCCATTTCTATGAATTTGTCTGTTCTAGACATTTTATACCAATAGAATCATATAAATATGTGACATTTTTGTGTCTGGCTTCTTTTACCTGGAATGATGTTTTCTAGGTTCATCCATGTTGTAGCATGAATCAGAACATTACTTCTTTCTGTGCCTAAATAATACTCCATTATATGCATATAGTACACTTTGTTTATGCATTTATCAATTGATGAATATTTAAGTTGTTTCCATTTTTTGGCTATTATGAGTAAGGCTGCTATGAACATTTGTGTACAGATCTTTGTGTAGACATATCGTTTCACTTCTTAGGTATATACCTAGCAGCAAAATTGCTAGATCAGATGCTAACTCTATATTTAACTTTTTAAGAAACTGCCAGACCATTTTCCACAGCACCTGTACCATATTACACTCCCAACAACAATGTATGAGAGTTCTAATTTCTCCACATTCTCACCAACACTTATTTCCATTGTTTTACTAAGACATTTAACTTTACACATGTTAGATGTAAATTGAAGATGAAATCTGGCACTAGGATTATGCAAATATTCTGTAGGTAGACACCACATTGCTCATGAAATGAGGTTTAGAAATAATGAACCCAAACTGGTTAGAAGAGATTAGTGAAACCGATCTTCAAACTAACTTTGGAATTACTGGTTGTAATGAGAAAAATAACTTTTGAGAAAACAAGTTTCGAGAAAAGCATGTTTTTCTGAGTTCTGCCTAAGCATTTTACAGTAGGAAATGCACTTTATAGTAGGATAACTGTGCTCACATCCAGAGTCTGAACATTGATAGGGACTTGAGTTTCCAAATGCCTCCATAAGTTATTGCCTTGCTTTTAAAGGAGCACCTTTCAGAATAACCTCTTAAGAGTTAAGCCCACTGCCCAACCACCATGTAAGTAATAGTGCTTGCTATCCAGGTCTTTATTGCTGGTTCCTTCTGCTCCAGACCTGAAATGGAGGCCTGCCTTTCCCTTGCCTGTCCCTCATTGTGCAACCTCCTCCCCTTCCCCTTTGTTTAAGTCTTGCAACTCTACTTACTTTGTGTAAGTATATTGAAACTGTGCCTCCAATCAAAACCACTCTGTGGATTTGCCCTCCCCAGCGTGGGAGCTCAGAGTTGGAGGGAGCTACTGCTCCTGCATGTGGGTGGCTTGTGGCTCCTCACTGAGCAGGTCATAATCTGCATATTCTTAATTCAATACAACAGATCCAAAGACAAGGCTGTCTGCTATCACCATTGTTTTTCAATATAACATTGGAGGTCTTAGCAAGTGTAACCAGACAAGAGAAAGATATAAAAGGCATTCAATGGGAAGTGAAGAAGTCATACTGTCACTATTTATAGATGACATGATTCTTTATATAGAAAATCCTAAAGACTCCACAAGAACACTACTAGAAACGATACGCAAATACAATAAAGTTTCTGGATACAAAAATCAATGTTCAAAAACCCAGAGCATTCTTATACTCTAATAACGAAGTGTCAGAAAAAGAAGTGGGAAAAATAATTTATTTTGCAATTGCAACAAAAACAAAACATGTGAAGGACCTGTATGATGAAAACTCTATGACCTTATTAAAAGAAATTGAAGAAGATACAAAGAAATGTAAAGATATTTCGTGTTCTTGGATTGGAAGAATCAACATAGTTAAAATGACCTTATTACCTAAAGCATTATACAACTTTAATGCAATCCCCCATCAAAATCCAATCAGCATTTTTAAAAAATAGAATAAAAAATCATCAGATTTGTATGTAAACACAGAAGACCTCAAATGGCCAAAGCATCACTCTGCCCAACTTCAAATTATACTACAAAGCGACAATAATCAAAATAGCATGGTATTAGCAGAAAAACAGACACACAGACCAGTGGAACAGAATTAAGAGCCTAAGAGTAAATCCACATTTATATGGACAAATAATTTTCAACAGAGGAACCAAACACATACAATGGAGAAAGGAAAGTTTCTTCAATAAATGGTGCTGGGAAACCTAGAAAGCCATCTGAAAAAAAAAAAAAAAGAAAGAAACTAGACTATTGTCTATCACCACACACCAAAATTAACCCAAAATGGATTAAGGACATGAATATAAGACCAGAAACATAAATTGTATAGAAGAAAACATAGGAAACTACACTCATGGACCCTTAGAGGTAAAGAAGATTTTATGAATTTGACTTCAGAGGCAAGGGAAGTAAAAGCTAAAATAAGTGAATGGAACAACATCAAACTAAAAAGCTTCTGTTCAGCAAAAGAAATTGTCAACAAAGTAAAGAGACAGACATCCAAATGGGAAAATATATTTGCAAGCAACACCTCCAATAAGGGTCTAATATCCAAAATATACAAAGAACTCATACAACTCAATAACAACAAAAAAAAATCCCAAACAGTCCAATTAAAAAATGAGCAGAAGACCTGAACACTTCCCCCAAGAAGACATACAAATGGCCAACAAACATATGAAAAGATGTTCAACATCGCTAGCTATTAGCAAAATGCAAATCAAAACCACCATGAGATACCATCTCACACCTGTTAGAATAGCTATAATCAACAGGACAAGTAATAACAATGTTGGAGAGGATGCGGAGAAAAAGAAACTCTCATACACTGCTGGTGGGACTGCAAATTGGTACAGCCACTATGGAAAACAGTATGGAGGTTCCTCAAAAAACTAAGAATTGATCTACCATATGATTCAGCAATTCCTCTACTGGATATTTACCTCAAAAACTTGAAAACCCATATCTGAAAAGATATTTTCACACCAATGTTCATAGCAGCATTATTCACAGTGGCCAGGACATGGAAACAACCAAAATGTCCTACAGCAGATGATTGGCTAAAAAAACTGTGGTACATATATATATACAATGGAATATTACTCAGCCATAAGAAGATATGAAATACTGTCCTTTACAACAGTATGAATGGACCTGAAGTAATCATGCTAAGAGAAATAAGTCAGACAGAAAAAGTTGAAAATCACATGATATCACTTATATGTGGGACATGAACATAAAAGCAACAAACGAATTAGACAAACAAACAGGGACTCACGGACATGGACAGTAGACTAGTGGTTACCAGAAGGGAGTTGAGAGGGGGAAGGAGGGAGGAAGATGGGGTAAACAGGGTCAAATATGTGGTGACAGAAAGAAATCTAACTATAGGAGATGAACACACAACGCAATATATATCTGCCTTACTGTTAAATTGTACACCTGAAACTTACTGCATTTCTTAACCAATGTCACCAAAAAATAATAAGAATAATAATAAATTTTGAAAAAATACAGCAGTTCTAGCTTCTCAACACATACGTCTGAATTTGAACTCTCCTTTTGACTTGAGGTAACTCTCTGAACCTCAATTTTACTTATCTATTATGATAATAATAATTCCTATTTCCAGACTCAGAGCAAGGATATCGGGTCCTGAATCTTATATTGTTTTGAGGAAAAGATTAAAAATTATAAATACAAAATTAGGTATGAATAAGAAAAAATCATAAGAAAGTACAGATTTAAACAAATACCAGGACATCACAAAATCCAGAAAAATAATGAAATATTTTGTTAACTACCTGGTACACCTCTAATATTTTTTCCTCCATGTTTAGGCTTCATTATCTCTGAATGCCTCTTTGTGTGATGTAAACGTTGTACTACCATATTCTACAATGAGAACAGGAAAATAATTTAGTCTTTCAGCTTGTTTAGCTGACTTTTTATTTTATTATCGTAGCTGGGATATTAAAAACATGAATTCATACATATGTATTTACTGTCTGAAGCTCTATTACAGATTTGTGTGCTGTAAACACAGGAATTCTGATATTGGTGCTGGGCACTACAGGACACATATAAACCACGATATAACTTTTCAACAAATATTATTCACAGAAGTGACTATAAAACACAAAAATATACCATGTTAACTCAAACTGAAGTACTCCCAATTCCAAGATCCCACAGCCACATCCTAAATTTGCCCACAACCCTTTCAAATCACTCTGGAGGTAAAAGTGAAAAGGGGAAATGAAGTTGAATCAGTGGTCTTAACCAATTGCTGTTAAAATATCTTACTGTTGCAAATTTTAACCAAAACATATGGTCATGCAAAGACATACTACAGCCCCTTTCAGGATCTTGGGATGGGTCATGCAAGTGAAGATCCTAAAACGTAAGTTTCACTGGCTTTGTGATAAACCAGCCCCTGCCTATTCTACAGAATAGTTGTGAGGGTTAATGAGATAACAGGTTAACTATTCACTTTTGTTACATGCAGTACATTATATAGATTTCCAGTCACACCAGAATTCTCCCTTTTTATTGTCACAGAAATCATTGCATCTCAGCAGCTATGTCTTTTTCTTAATAGAAAAACAAGAGTAATCATGCTTTCCCCAACCCCTGTACACTTCATAAAACTATAATAGAAATCTAACACCATTTATGTACATGTTACTTCTTTTTTTTTCTTCAATAGGCAGCTTAGTATATAATATAAGCCAAAAAGTCACATGGAAATAGTATTTTAAAAGATTATATTAATGTTACATATTAAAGGGTGGTGGCAACACCAAGACTATTCAGAATTCTATATAAATGTATTGAAATACTCTTGTTTTAAAAAGAGATCACTTATATGGATTTTTTTTTCAAATGTTTTCAGGTAAGAGAGGTTTGCATTTCTAAAAAGACCACAGATTGAGATTTTCATTTAACTTTTCAATAGAACAATAAGTGCTGTGCAGTATGAGGCTTTCCCACAGACTGATTCTGCATATAATGGCACAGGCATGGGCAGGGTGGGAGTGGCTGGCACTACTGTAATTAGAGAGCTGGAGGTATAGATTTTTTTTAATTTCCGAAGGCTGATTTGCTCAGCCCTGATGTACGGATTACTCAGTATAGTACTATATGCACAGCTTCCCTCTACTGGACAGAATGACAATTTGCCCAAGTTCATTGGAACTGGAATTAATTTACCCAAGTATTCATTTATCATTTAACAAATATGACTATCCCTATTTGGTTGATCTTCAGAAATACAGGATGGGGAAAACACAGTGCCTTCTCTCAAATAGCTTACAGAAAATTGGAGGAGACATAAGAAAATCGTGTTTGTAACAGTGTTAAGTGCTATGTAATAGTAGTAAGTACAGATACTATTAGAATACAGAGAAAATACTATTTATAGTCTCACTTGGCTTGTTAACTAGTATGATCCCTTGCTTGAGACCTCGTCTGACAAAATTATCCAGAAATTCTGTCATTTTTACCTTGAAGGTGGGTTTGACAGATAAAAAAACAAGACACCCAGTTAAATTTGAATTTCAGATAAGTATTATACAGAACATACTTATAATAAAAACATTTTGCTGTATATCTGATATTCAAATTTAACTGGGCATCCTCTATTTTTATTTGTTTATTCTTTGCTAATTCTAACAACCTCCTCAACTGTGATTTGTCCAAGAATTCCAGGGACTTAGTAGAGGCCTTGGAAAGTTTTACTTTGGAAAGGCTACGTGGTGAAAGAATTGAGTAATCATCCACTACCAATTGTTTTTTCTGCAGCAAATGCATCTGTCACTGCCAGTGCAATTGCTGCCACTCCATTTTACTACTGAAATGACTGTTCCTGCATTACCTCTGTATCCTTGCAAATACATGTAACGGATCCACCAATCACTTAGTTTCTTGCAGAGGCCTTATAGATTCCTCGAGAGAAAAAGGTCTTTTTATCCAGTTTTGTTCCAAGTTTGTGCTCCTAAGTTTACACAGCAGCACAGATTATGCATACTGATGCATACTGGAGTGGTTGGTTCAGGAAGAGCTTCCAGACTCAGCCTATGCTAAGTATTGATGCTGGCCACTGTCACTACACTTTACTTTCCTTCGTAAATGTTTGTCCTTGGGCCTCCTTCAGGGAGATATCCTGCTGGCATATCCCAGTGGGAACCATCTCAATTCATCAGAGTTTTATACTGACCCTAAAGTTTGCTCAGCCTGATGTATGGATTACAGGGCTATGTGCACAGCTCCCCTCTGCTGGAGAGAATGACAATTTGCCTCACTGACATTGTCATCAAGGCCTCCTTCTCTTTGCTCTCAGGAAGCTCATTGGTTTTAAAGTAAATTTTACATTTTTTTCTCAGTGACAGGATTTTCACACCAAGAGTGTCCTGGGAGATGCAGCCATTTTTAACTCATGGCAAAGTCACCACTATACACTTTCCCTAGGCAACTGGGTGCATATTTGCCTTTCAATTACAAAACTGCTCCAGTGATTCTTTCTACATCATTTACTATATGGAGAAGATGCTGGAAACTTTTATTTTTTGCTTTATTTTTATTGAGGTAAAATTATATGGTAGTGTATATAATAATATATCAGTTTCTGGTATACAACATAATAATTCGATCTTTGTATACACTACAAAGTACTCACCACAATATGTCCAGTTACCACCAGCCACCATACAATTGACCCCCTGGACTCATTTTGACCACCTCCAACCCCCTCCTCCTGTGATAACTGCTAATCTGTTCTATGAGTTTTGTTTAGTTTGTTTTGCTTTCTATGTTCCACACATAAGTGAAATCATATTGTTGTGGCCAATATTGAATAGACCAAACCAAGTATGCTCTCAAAGGCTGTTTATTAGTTGGTGGCTGTCCTTGCTAGGAGCAGCCCCGAACAAGAATCATATCCAGATTATATTCAATTGGTTGTTTCTCATGCCAGGCAAGCAAGCAGGGCGACACAAGTTAAAATTGGCAGTTAGCATATAAACCCATTGTTACTTTGTCACAAATTTCATGATTAACAAGAGGCAGTTAAGAGTTCCGAGAACTAGGCCTTTTTGTTTTAGTTAAACATTACTAAGGTATGGACTTCCTTTGTCTAGTTTTCAGTTTTTTAATTTAACTCTTACCTTATCACATTTCAGCAGGCTGTCACAATATGGTATTTATCTTTTTCTGTCTAATTTATTTCACTTGGCATAATACCCCCAAGGTCCATCCATGTTGTCACAAATGGCAAGATTTTCTTTTTAATGGCTGAGTATTAGTCTATTATAGATATGTACCATTATTTATTCATTCATCATTGATGGACACTTACGTTGTTTCCATATCTTGGCTATTATAAATAACGCTGCAATGAACATTTGGGTACATATTTCTTTTTAAATTAGTGGGATTTTTTCTTTTCAGATAAATATGCAGAAGTGGAATAGCTGGATCACACGGTAGTTCTATTTTTAATTTTTTGAGGAACCTCCACACTTTTCAATAGTGGCTGCTCCAATTTATATTCACGCCAACAGTATTTGGAGGGGTCCCTTTTCTCCACATCCTCTCCAACACTCGTTATTTCCTGTCTTTTTTGATTATAGCCATTTTAATAGGTGTAAGGCAATCTCTCATTATGGTTTTATTTGTATTACTCTAGTAATCAGTGATATTGAACATCTTTTCATGTCTGTTAGTCATCTATATGTCTTCTTTGAACAAATGTCTCTTTAAATCCTCTGCTTATTTTTAAATCAGATTGGAGTTTTTCTGTGAGTTTTCTGAGTTCTTTATGCTTTGCTTTTGGAGTTAGATTCAAAAATTCAAGTTCAAGACATGTTGAGAGTCTACAGCCTATGTTTACCTCCAAAAGCTTTATGTTTCAGGTCTTACTTTAAGTCTTTAATCCATTTGGGGTTAATCTTTGTGTATGGTGTTAGATAGTGATCTAGTTTTATTCTTTTGCGTGTGTCTGTCTAGTTTTCCCAACACCATTTATGGAAGAGACTATCCTTTTCCCATTGCATATTCTTGGCTCCTTTGTCATAAATTAATTGACCATGAAGGTGGGTGATGCTGGAAACTTTTAAATGGTTGCTTTCTTGCCAGTAAGTTAATAATTAATCTTCAATCTCATTTCAAATGGAGTACAATGTATGGGGAGTAAGGAATTTTTTAATAGGAAGAAATATAATTTACTTACAAATATTTCATCAAGCTATGTGACTTCAGGTTATTTAACATCTGTGGACCTCAGTTTCAGAAACTCTAAGATTCTTACCAATTCTAAAATGTGAGACTTTAAATGCCTGTCCAAGATTGCATTTAAAATTCACTATTATCTTAATAAAATTCTGCTCTTATTGTTAACCCTACAATCTTTTGATAAAAAAGTGCATTCACATTGGTGGCACCTGGAGGCCAGTCACATTTAGGAACAAGTATCAGAGTTAACTTATTTTTTAAAGTGTCATATTTAAAATTAAAATTGAATTTTAGAGTAGACAAGATTTCCACATTTAAGATTAAAAGTATTAAATAAATAAAAATTATCATTTCAGTAAAATGAGAGGAAGAATGAGTGGACAATATTTGAGAGTAGTATAATAACAACTCAGAAAATACAAAGGCTGTATATTGCAGGGAGGACAAGTCACACTGAGAGAAAACATGAAATTCTCACCAGTAACCAGTGAAATTCAAGCAGAAAAAAATTCAACAGGATATGTGCTGCTTTGGAAACTAGCCAAGATAATTTGCCAATAGAGGGAGAAAAAAAGAGCAGTTTCATGAGATGAAAGATGAATGCCATAACAAATTAGATGAAACAATTATCAACTGCCACTAAGTCTTATGATTCTTAAAAAAAAAAAATCAAGGCTCAAGGAGCATATTGCTGCCTTTGAAATTATTGAGAAAGAGGTGAAGATGTAAATGGAAACTAAAATTATGAGAAAAAGAGAAATTAAAGGGAATCACCAAAATTAATTAGTGAAAAACACCAAATATCAATGGAAAACAAAAACTCCACAGGTGTCTAACATGTAACATAAAATGCATTGACTTTACGTCAGTGCATTATAGTATTATTAATTTTAAAACATAGTTTTTAAGTTATTGGTTATCAAGGAGAAGCATAAAGATCACTCAAGGACTTTACCTCCTTTTCAGGGGAAGAGATTAGTGCATTTTTTAATGTACACAGGATAGTTGTATCATCTTACATGGAATTATGACCTTGTTATTGTCTTTATTTGGAAATTAAGTATGATTTAAGAAGAGGGGTAGGGGTGTCAAGTTGACAGGAAGAGGGGTTGTGATAATTAATTTCATGTGTCAACCTTACTGGGTCTCATTTGGTTCCCAGACATTTGATCAAACATTATTCTGGGTATGTCTGATGATTTAACATTTTAATCAGTAGTCGGAGGAAAGCAGATTGTCCTCCCTAATATGGGTGAGTCTCATAACCGCAAATGTAGACCTAAACAGAACAAAAGAAAGCTGAATAAGAGGGAATTTCTCCTGCCTGACTGCCTGTGCTGAGACTTTTCCTGTCTTAGGACTGGAACTAAAACATCAGTTCTTCTTGGTTCTTGAGCCTGCTGATTTTGAAACTGGAATTACACATCCAGAAATTTTTAAGCCTCCATAATCATGTGAGTAAAATCCTTATCATTTCTCTCTCTTTCTCTCTTTCTCTCTCTCTCTCTCTCTCATATATATATATATATATATATATATACATATATATATACATATATATATATACATATATATATACATATATATATATATACACACATACATGATAGTATGTTTGCCAAAATTCAGAACCAATTAATTCTACCCATCCTTAGAAAGTAGTGATAACAGCAGAAGCAATGTGAAATGTATTTCTAATGACTTAGATATCTTGTGTGTGACATGCAAGAATCTGAGAGGAAATATATCAACCTCATTTTCTATCTGAAGGTCATGACTCATTTGAAGGTCATGACTTTAGAAAGGAAAGGAGGCTAAGAGAAGTGAGTACCTAGCTACAATGGTGATGTTGAAGAAATCCATTAGCATTTCTGGACCAGAAATGAGGGGGCTATATTTATGATAACTTTATAATTTAATTTAAAAAGTTTTAGAACTTTGTATGTTCCACAGCTAATGCCCAACTTCTTTAGCTAAGGCTTGAGCTCGGGTGTAGCAAACACATCGCAACAATTTGGGGGATCTAAAAATCAAGATTTTTAAGACTCCTTGCATTCAGAAAATTAATTTTTTATGGTATGGTCTATTACAGCCCTATTCAGAGACTATGCAGATGATAGAATTGAAGTACTACGGTCCAGTCTTTTAGATTTAATTTCACAGCTGCAGGTCTGAATTTGCCTTGTAATAAGTGATTATCAGGAAATGGAATGGGATATAATCTGAGTTTCCTGTCCCAACATCTTTACCCATCAATAGTGAAAAATGCTTCAGGCCTACAGCGTACCAGAATGGCCTCGCCCCTTCATAAGAACTGAGGATTCCTGGAGGCTTACTTAAGCAAGGCCCACCTGTTCGATTCAGAGAAGAGAACCCAGGGCTCCATTTGAGTCAAAAGGATGCCAGTAGCAAGTATATTCCATTCATTTAGTCATTCAATTAAATGTCTGTCGAGGACATACTATGTGCAAATATAGTATGCACTGTACACACATTTCAAGTCCAGACATTGAACCAGAATAGGAGTCCATTCCCACCCAACCCCCAATTTCCAATCTTCAGGTCTTCCCCCCTGCAGGGCCTCTTGCTCCGCCCATTGCGCAGGCGCACATGTTACTCGCTCCTGGCACAGAAACCTCCGCTTGCAGTGGGCATCTGCCGCTTTGTTCCTGAAGTTTCTCTGGGAGCCAGTGGGAGAAGTTCTGTTTCGTCGTGAAGATTTAGATTGAGGAACTGACTGGGCAAAGAAGACAGCTCGCGGTTTGTGGGGAATGGGGGAGGATGAGGCGATTTAGAAGCTAGCAAGGTTCTCCATAAATTAAAAAGGGAAAGAATATTAATTTTCAGGAGGTTCAGGGGTTCTTAACTTAGGCCCAGAGGTGGGCTTCCAAGGGGCCTGGGCCCTCCAATACTGGATTTGAAATATTAGCTTTACCCAGATGAGCTAGTTTTCATGCTCGTGCCCCCTCAGCCTCCGTGCTAAGAGCCGCTGAAATAGCCTGACGCCTCTATTACCAATTGGGGACACTGAGGCACCAGGAGGGGAAAGCACTACAGGTTGGAAATGGCCTTGACCCCGACCCCTCAATCCTCGGCTCTCAGATGCCGGAAGGCAGAAGGGAGCGTTCTGAATCCTCCGTGTTTCCTGCACCGAGCAGGGTGCGTCGAGCGTTCGACTGGGGTTCGTTCCGGGCCGCGGACGCCATCCTTGGGGAACCAAGGCTGGGGCCGAGCCTGCAGGGGGCGAAGACTGGGCGTGGCTTCGTCGGGGCTCCGCCCACTCCGGGCCGCCACTTGGATGCGCGCGGGACCCGCGACTCTGGAGCGTGGAGGCCAGGAATGCCGCCCGGGTGACGGCAGCTTTCGTGGCACTGAGCCGCCCGGGCCACCCGGGGCGTCCGCGCGCCGCGTCGCCACCGAGCAGAGCCCGCGCACGGACGATGCCCGCCGGCGCTGGCCGCCCGCTGTCTCGCTGCAGGAGCCGGTGGACGTGGGGGCGCTCGGGTAGGCGAGGGCGGCTCGGGAGAGGGGCGTGAAGGGCGTTGGGTCCCGACGCGGGGTGCCGGAGGTGAGCATCTTACGACGGCACACTGGGCGGGCGAATGAACTTAAATGCCCGGGATGCGGCCGCCGCGTGTCCGTGGCGCTTTGGCCGTTGTAAGGGCTGAGTGGAGGTTTTGCGGGACTGCTTCGCCTTCGTAGTTCTTGACTTCCTTTGAACGTATTGAAACTTTTTGGGTCCCACAGTGGTGTGGGTGCAGAAAAAGGCTCCTGACGGTCAGGTAATTTAATATGAGCCACTTCCTAAGCCCATTCACACTTAGATCTTTTAAAGCAGTTTCCACCCTGACCATGCTTTTGATTGAATTTATTCCATTTAATTGGAATGCTCATTTTGAGGTACATGGCCGTTGTGTGGTTGTGTGGAAAAAAAAAAACTGTTTAATAATGACGTTACAGAAAGTGGAAAGACTGAGGATTATTGGTAACTCCAAAACTTTAAAAGATACCACAGTTCCCCTAAGTTTTAAAAATTGTGAGCTCCGAGTGCAATGTGAAACAGCCCCACACCATAAATGCTTTGTTTGCTTTTTGTGATGAGAGATGAATATGGGTCTATTTCAAAGTACAAAGTCGAAGTGACACAAAATTATAATTTGCTTATTTAAGTTTTTGAATTATCATTTTGACAGTTACGTGTTAAATGTGTATGTATAAATGGAATAGAAATGATACAAAGCTCAAGAAAAGTGTGATTGAGTTCACACTTAGAAAATTTTTATTTAGTAGATATTCTAAAAAGATTTTAGGCTTCATTCAAAATATATTATTGCTGATTGGAAAGAACGGCATGCGAGGCGGAGGGGACGGGAGGAGTAAAATCAGTACTTAGTGATATTTTAAGTGCTCTGTCGTTACTATCTTCAAAGCTTCTAATATTTAAAAAATTGTTTTTACCTTATTGCCCAGATATTTAAAATTCTGAACCTTCCGTAATCAAAAATATGTCAACATTTTTGAAAATGTCTAAGCATCTTGACTACCAGTGCACATTTTTCTTTTTAAAAATGAATTGGAGAATTCACATGACTAAGGAAAAATAATTATCTATAGAGGTCAGTTGTGGACCTTTATGAAGAATGGCATGAAACTTTTATATACATTTTCTGTAATTTCAACTCTAGACTAGTGGCTAGTGATGATTTTAATTTTAGTATGTAATTCAGCCATATTTTATTTATATATTTTTATTTTAAGACCTTAAATATTTTTATCAATATGTACATTTGGAATTAAGTTGTACACCTGAAATCAATATAATGTTCTAGTTTAATTATATCTCAATTAAAAATGTTTTATACAACTAGTAAATATAATTATGGTACTTTAATTAAATAGCATTTATTATAGTATTTTAAGTCAATTGCAAGTGACCTGATGATCATTTTTTTCTCTCTGTATGCCTACTAGTGTATTTGAACACTTTTAAATTATAAAATTATGTTTTACTATACTAAAGGATAACATACTGTACCTGGATTTCATGTTTTTAAATTAAAGAAAAAAGTCACTATTTTTACAATTTTCAAAGGTGAATTTTAGAAAATTAGCAGTTATGATTTTTGGTAAATTCTTGTTTCCTCTTATTTGTTTCAAAATCTCTTTATTTTCATGAAGGATGATTTAGGAGATTTGAAGTGCCTGCTTGTGATGGAATCTGACTGAGTGTGCTAACCCTGAATGTGTTGCACAGTTGGGATTTATTTTCACTTAACCTTTTTACCTAGTCCTATTTTTTTACTTATCTTTATCAAAAAGGAACTTTTTTCAGTTCAATTCAATAAATATTTCCAGAACATCAGTATTTTATTAATTGATATGATGCATTTATAAATGATATTTTAGGGTGATTTATTTTGACTTTGTAATAATTTCAGTTTTATAAAGTTAGTTCAGTAGTAAGGTTAGATTGACAGAAATTAATTTTTAGAAACAGCTTTATATTACAAAGTGAGATAAAGTTACATAATAAGCTGAGTGAAGTTCAGAAAATTTTAAATTTATATATAGAATAAATTTGATGACTGCTTTAATGAGCAACTTTGCCTATTAAGATAGTCCCTAAAGTCTTGTAGGAACTCTATATCCTTGGAATGTATAATCCAGATAATGCAAAGCCTTTGTAATTACTATTCTTTGAAAATAATGATAGCTGCTCCTGTGGGCCTATCTTTAATTACAACAGCTGAGACTTTGGCAAAGCTGCAACTGCTGCTTTCACTTGTGTGGCTGTGAATATATGTGGACAATTAAATCCTAATCAGAACCTAATTTTCATTATGAATAGCTTTGCTGGTGTTTATTAGACCCTAGATATACAAGAAATATTTTGATTTTTAGGTTTCTCTGACAGGTTTAACTCACTGTAACTCGAGGATTTTGAGGACAGTAGTGCAATAGAGAAAATCACTGATTTGAGTAGCTAGCTAGTCAGGATACAAATCTAAAACCTGCACAAGTGCATGTACAAAGGGTGGAAAAAACTTTCCTTTTGCCAATGAAAAGAAAACATTTTTTTCTCACTTTAATAAAAAGCATAAGAGCATTGGTATATTTACAGATCAAACAGCAAGACTATAAAGTAAGAGAGAGAGATAGGTAGATATGGTGGGGGCAGAGAATAAGTAACATTTTTTATATTAAATCAGCAGGAACCATTGTAATACTGTTGTCTAGAGGATATTAACTTGGAACACATAGACTTCAATGATTACTTGAAGCCCCTAATCATTTACAAAAAAAAGTGTGGATTTTGTTGAAACAAAACAGTGTGAGACACCTCTCTTTTCCCCAGAAATAAATTTAGCAATAATAAACTTGAGAAAGGTGGTTTTTAGGGAACACATTTTCAGTTTTATAAACTGCAAGCTATATAGTAGCAGAGCTAAAACTCAAACCTGGCTTTTGACTGCCAAACCTTTGCTTCTTCCCCTAGTCCACATTTCCTGCACCTTGTTAGTGACCTCTCTTTTGATAGGTTTGTTCTCTCCTCTGCTTTACAAGTAAAACCTTGTTCATAGAGACTTTTCAAGCTCACATAAGCATTTTAGTATAGCATCTTAGAAGAAACTATGAGGAAAAAAAAACAGATTATCTGTAAAGGGAGATACGAACAAATATTTTTAATATAAATGGATTAAAACATTGCTGCAAATTTTGTGCAATTAAAATAGTAGAACAAATCAAAAGGGACAAAGCTTTTATAAAATCAACAATTTCTTCATTAGTAGAATTAACATATAGTAGTGGTAGTTAGGGAAGTCTGTAAACCCTTTGAGCTTGGCATGATAATCTTACCCAAGGTTTATACATCTGTTATATTCTCTGTGGTGTGTTTTGTGTGAGAACATAATTAGCCAAGGAAGAAGAAACGAGTTCAGCAAACAGCAAAAGAACAAATTTTATAGAAAAGTTCCACAAATCCATCTTTCTTTCTCTCTAGAAAACCCAGTTTTGTGTGTGTTTGCAAATGTCTATCAAGCCCATCTCAATGAATTAAACCTAGTATTTTAGTTTTTCCAAACTATGCCTGCCCATCTGAGGTATTGTGCGCATACAAATACAGGCACTATTATATATGTTCTTTCTGAAGGCTAAAAAGAGACTAGGCTTTGCAGGTCAATAACTAGTGTTACTGTTTGAAAAAGAATGGAGGAATGTTAAAGGATTAACATTAAGCTGAAAAGTTTGAAGTATTACATCTCCTTATGTGATTAAACATGCACTAATAATCGCAAACAGTGATATAGCACTTTACTATAAATCAATCATTGCTCTATACTGTATATTCAGTTAATCAGTATAGCGTGAGAGTGTTATTTAACTGAATTAATTTACTAAGTAGATATTTGTTGATTTTTATATTTTTATGTATTAAGAAAGCAAGGCACAGAGAGATAAGGCAACTTGTTCAAGCAATAACGAGCAAAACAGGATTTGGAACCAGTGATCTGACATTATCAAACTGTCACTAAAAATACTTCTCTCTGATCTATGGCATGCATAAGTCAAATAATTTTCTTTTGAAAATAATCTGAACTACTTATGCTACATTTTTTAAAGGAAAATTATTTACTACAAATTTGTTGTGTGAAAAAAAAATCTAATAAATTATTCTGTTTTGGTCACCTTATGTTTAACGTGACTATCCAAAAGTAGGACTAAAATTTTTAGTCTAGTAGGAGCAGAGTATCACAAAAACAGGGAAAATGATTAAAGTTTATTTCTCTGCATAAGGTGGTATGACCAGTATTCTAGTTACTTTTTTCCTTGGGACCCACTAATATTCAAGTTTTGCCTACAGATTTCTTTGAAGTCCTTTAGGTCTGCAGTTCATCTAATTGGTGTAATTCCCACCAGGTTTATTTCAGTATTTTAGATATCGCATAATTAAACTGCTTCTATAGAATTTTTGAGAAACCTGATTTTTATTAAAGTCGGGTAAAATGTGATGTTAGAAATAGACAAATTAAAATCTGTCCTTGATGGGAGCATTAGTAAGGAAGCACATTATTAGCTTGTTGTTGATATAAAAGAAGTTTGAATAGTTGCCAGTTACTTCCTTCTCAAATTTTAATTTAAATATGAAAAAAACTTCAATTTTTAAATGAATATTTGCCTTTTCATGAGGATGTATAATTAGATAAATTTATTTAAGAATTGTAATTGTGTATTAGTATTTTCTGAGCATGACTCCATTACAAATACACATGATCCAATATTAACCAGTTATCTTTAAAAATGTTTTTTTTTACCTTATCTTTCTGACCTCAGTCATGCATTTCTTATTTTTAGATTTAGCTGATCACGATAAGTGAATAATGATTTGTGGCTATATTTTCCACACTGAGATGTGTAGAAAATGAAACTACTATTGAATTCTTTGGACCAGCAAAAAAGGATAGCTTAATATTTTTAAATGAGAGGAACATCTTGAATAGCAAGAATGATTCAGATCACAGTTTATTGAGATTAGAGGAAAATCTGAGGAATTCTGAAGGTGTTTAACAAGAAAACAATCCAGTGCAGGAGGAAAAGTTGATTCACTGTTGATTCAGCCCTTGTTAGAAACTTATCAAGCAGTGTGTCTTGTATTACCTGTATAGTTATTTTTTCTACATTAATAGAAAATGAAGTGTGTGGATTTTTAAATGTGATCAATTTTAGACATGATATGGTTGTTGGGGAAGGTAACAGATAGGATTCAACAAGGATTAAATAAAGAGCTCTTATTCTTTTTCTTTCAAGAGTTTTGTGTTTTTAATTCCCTTGGAAATTATGTCATTATCTTCAATCATCTGATTATTCCTTTGTATTTCCCCAGTGCCTTTTAAAAAGTCTCATTGCCATCATAGATTAGCTACTAATTTTATCCCTGTGCTTTTACAACAATTCCCTAACTCCTTTTGTGTATAATTTCCATCTGCTGAGCAGAGAATGAACTCAATTTGGGATTATATTGATTGAGTGACTTATTCCTCATCTTTCACAGCCCTGTAGTACAGTTAACATTCATATTTTACAGCCTTCTAGCAACATATCTAATTTCCAGGATGTTTGCTAGGCAAACATCTCTGTATTTATATCTGCGTAGGGGAGACAAGATGTGGCTTTAAGATGGCAAAATGTTGACTTCCTTGCTGTTTTCATTTGTTTTTCTCTGTGTTTACAATGCAGTAACTTAGAGGAATGCGTTTTTTATATTTAATACTGGGCTCACTAGTAGTAACAATTACCCTCTTATTGTGTTCATCTATAATTATTGTAAAACAAAGTTGATATGTAGAGGACAGGAAATCCAGGATAGTTCCCATGTTATGAAATAGGTTGCAAGTTATTCTTCACTACTTTACTCCATAGTAGAGTGGTTCTATTTCAGTCAAACCAGTGAGAACTTGGGCATTTAAGGCTGAAGAAAGGATTAGGACTGGAGGATTGAGTTAGTGAAGAGTTGAGCTGTTTTCTCACCTTTCTCTGTAGCCAGGATGACCTTAGCCTCTTTGTGGAACCTGATCTATTTTTACCAAGGCTCCTAGACTCCAAAGGGAGAGAAACCAGGGGATTCCTAACCTTTGGGGGCCCCTTAACTTTAATTATTCTCCTGATGAAAAGCAGCTGGACTGGAAGTACTCTCACATAGCTCAGACTCTTGGGATAGTCTTTAAAGCATGTAAATTACTTTTAACTTTATTCTCATTTGACTGTGTATAATTAGATATGCAGGATCTTCCTTGGGTCTGGAAGGAGAGTCTGCCCCCAAATTTTTAGAGAAATCCATCCAAACGGTACAGGACATTAAAACAAAATTAGGACTTATGAGTCACCACAAATTCATGGAAATCTAGTTTTTGCTTCCAGTTTTGGAAACCTCTCATATTGGTTGTTGGTTGATCCAACATAGACAACCGAACATGCGTTATTGTGATAAAATAGTTAAATGTCATAGTTTAAAAATAATTTCTTGCTTGCTTATTTTCTTTGTCCTTAGGGCAACAGACTAAATGTCAGCAATAATTATAAATGAATAAGCCTTAAGATATGCACTGGTAATCCTTAGACCTTTCCTTTCTGGAGTGCCCAAATTTTATTGGTCACAATTATCCAGATTGGCGGTTCTGAAGTTGTGGTCTCTGGACCATCAGCATCACGTGGGAATTTATTAGAAATAAAAACTCTTTGGCCTCAACTTGGACATACTGAATTGGAAACTCTGGAGGTGCGACCATAATCTGTTCTAATAAGTCCTCCAGGTGATTCTGATGTATGTTACAGTTTGAGAAACAATAACCCTAGGTCATCAGGGATGAAACATGGTGTTTTGCTTTGCTAGTCCATTGCTTTCATGTAAATACCTTATTATTGATATGGGTATTACTGCCTATGTGAACACCAGGAATAGGTATCCTATGTTATTAGTATTACATTAAATGGTACCAAAGGTAAAATTGTTGGTGGCCTGCACATTGCTTTTCTGCTTCCCTGTCTTCTTGCTGAGTGCCTGGAACAAGGTAGCTGCTTGGTAAATATTTAAGTGAATTCAGTGCCTGCCCTCATTTTCTCCTCAAAAAGCAAAACCACATTCTTTTCTTATTTCTTTTGGATTCTTTCTCTGCAGGAGTGTTAAACCTGGAAGTGAAGTTCCCAGTTAAAAATATTTCTTTCTCCTAGTAGTGACACTGGTTGAAAGATTGCTGATACTAAAAATAAAAAAGAAAGGGAAAAAAAGAAATGGTTTTTATGTAACTGATTGGATGATTTTCTCAGAATTACTTGCCTATAGATCTCAGACATAGCTTATTACATCAGAATCACCAGAATGGCTTGTCAGGTTACAGATGGCTGGGCCCAACTCCTAGAGTTTCTGATGCATTAGGCCTACAGTGGGACCACAAGATTTGCTGACAAGTTTCCAAGTATACTGATACTGCTGGTCTCAGAACCACAATTTGAGAACAACTGCCCTTAGTTCACTAACACTAGAAATATAGGTAATTTCATGAATGTGAATGTTAGTTCCTGGTGCTTGCATAGCCAATGTTCTATAATTGGAAAGTTTAGTGTATACCTAGACAGCAACCGTACTGAGTAATATTTTTTCCAGAGGTATCTATTAAGATCTTTTTCAATATAAGACTTTTTTCTTTAGACTTCTTTAAAAACTGATTCGAAACTCACCTACTTAAATAACTGCATTTAATTGAGTGGAATAGATTCTTTACCCAAATCTGGCCACACTGATTACTTCATTTCTCTGTTTTTCTGCTTCTTTTAACCTCAGTTTTGTCCAGAGTTTAGCTAAGCTACTCCATTGTATTGCTACCTCAGCATTCATTTTGTTTAGCCAAGCAGCCTGCAGTGGCTTTAAACAGACACTAGTCCTCTCATGTAAGTGCGTGCTCTTGTTAGTAGCCCTCCAAGTCACAAGCAAATGGAAATTTCTGGTATGACTTCCCCAGTAGCCCCTGTGATCAAGTCTCCTCTGCCTTCCATTGCCTTCCCCTTACTCTCTCCTTGGATAAGTAAGACCCCATGTGACTTACCAAACACAAACCAAGCTCTTTTGGTTTGAATTGACCAGTCTGGCCTTAGCCTAGGAACCCCAAAGCACTCTACCCATAGATGATAATACAGGCATGTGCCCCAGGTCCCACCTTTCTCTGTACTCTGCCTTCACCTCCTCATATGGCCTCTTGGGGCATGTTAAGGACCTGTGAGTAATAAACTCTTCTTCAATTCCTCTTATGGTCTGATGTTGAACTTTGACTCACCATCTTGTACCCTGTGCTCCACTTATGAGTGTTAATTTGACAAATTCATAACAAGCTTACTTAGTTTTCCAGTATAATTTTATACCCAACATATGTTGCTGCGTATCTTCTAATTTGATATTTGCTTCTTTATTTTCTGTTCTTAAATACAAGTTTCCTAAAGAATGGGAAGGTTGACATTTATTGTGGATTTTTTTCCCACAACTAAACACAATTTTGTAGACTTGACTCCTTGTCATTTGAATTCTTACATATTCCTAGCATCTCCTGAAATAGGTTAAAATGAGGTAAAAATGAGGCTTTTTTCTCCTGAACCCTTTTATTACCTCTTTTATCTTGCTAAATGTATGGTTTAAAGAAAATCTGAAACACATCAGTGAATAAGAATTCTTATATTAAATTGAATATAACAATTGAATGTTTTCAACCATAGCCACACAAATACATACATCCCTCTGCACATTAAATTCACAGTTACTATACCAGATAGATTCTGAACATAATTCTCAAGAAAAAAAGTCTTGAAGACAGTTTTAGTTTTTCTTTTAATGGAATATCACCCACAGATTTATGAAAAGGCTTATCAAATCTGTACCTTTTTTGTTAAACTCTATGGTTTGGTGTTACTCTGTAATTTCAGTGTCCCCATAACCACATTTTTTTTTCCTATTCCAGGGTTTTAATTTTGCCACTGTTTTCCCATTTCAGAAAGTCTGAAACAGCCTTGTGGAAGTGTCTTTTTGTTAACATCCTTCCTGGAGCAATTCTCGTGATCAAATTAAGACATTTGGTCACTTTGATGTCTTTATACATATGTTTATTATACATACCAGTTCTGTTAAATTATAGGCTTGCTTCAGATTCTATTAATGTACTGACTTAAAAAATCTTTTAACTTAACTATAATTGTAACACACATGCAAATGCCACTAATCATTAATTTCCAAATGTACATGTTATCCATATAATTATTACTAAATATTTCATACCATTATTGATATCGCTATGTGAATGCCAGCTCACACCATGTGAATTTGTGAGGGGTATAGACCATCACTGTCACCTCGCTCAGAATTTCTAGTTCCTCAATTATTTTGTACTTCATTTTTATGTACCAGTCTCTTATCTTTATTACCCTGAGATTTAGTAGGTATAATTTTCCTGATTGTTCCTTTATAGTCTCTACTTTTTTTCTTTGAGTCTCTTGGATAATGATACATCATTAAACCATCTCAGTGATACATAAGTAAATAATAAATAATTAAAGGATAAAATGCTCCTTTGTGTATATCTGAGTTTTAAAATGTGTAGTAATGCTATTTTATTTTCAAAAATGTATCTACAGTTTTTATTTTAAATATCTTTTCTGAAAATTTTCTTGACTGCTTAACTTGGAGAAAAGAAAAAATCTAGAATTGAAGACAGTCCCAAATTTTCCTGGATGTTTCACATATAAAAAACACCTTTTCTTAAAGGATGTGTAGCATTTTAATGTGTGGATTATTACCATATAGATATTACCATGTAATCAGTAGTAGTATCCTGAAATTAAGGCTTAAGTGATATTTTAGTATTATACTGAAATCAAGACATAAACATGAAGCTAGTTATAACAGGTCATTAAAATTGGGACAGTTATCATTTGTTATTGTTTCCATTGTGCATACAATCAGAATTAAGATTTAAATGCCTCTAGAATCCAGACACCAAGCCTGGACTTGAAAAATAATCTAGCAGAAACTTAAGGCAAGTTTCTTAAATGTTCTGGATCTTGATGTTTTCTCATCTGTAAATACTACCAGTCAGTGAAGAGATACTGTATATAAAGTACCTGCACAGTGTATAACATGTATTATATCTGTTTACAGTGTCTGTTAATTAAAATTTGGCATAAAACTAGCAAAATTTCTTAGTAGTTAGTGTTTTCTTTTGCAATATATAAAAATCCAAGAGCAAATTCATCTGTGTCACAATGTCATTTTCTCTACTAGATGGCTGCTTAAGAGTGGTGAGCTGATTCTGAAAAGCAAATGAGAACGTACTGAAAGGAAGAGAAAGAGAGGGACTTAATGAAAAAAGAGAAATGAGAGAGGAGAAAAGAATGCAAGGATATGAGAGAGAAGGTACTAAGATATGTAGAAAACAGACCTCTCCCACCCACTCTTGACATGAAACAGGAGGAAAAAGGAAGCAGAAATCAGGAGAAAAAAGTGAACAGAGAGGACAATAAAAATATTTTTCTGACCATAATTCTTTACATATTCCTACCTTTTTTTTTCTTTTTTTTTTTTAGATATTCCTTTGTCATTTTTCATGCATGGACTGATTTCTGATCATAATCATATGATGTTAAATTTCATTGAAGAGTGGTGAGTATTTGAAGTAATGGCTTTGTTGATGCTGTAACTTATATAACTGTACTGATTTTTTAAACTCACTTTGAGTAAATGCTTCTACTTTATAATTGATTTATAAATAATTCAGCATTAAAAATTATATAAAGAATGTATATATTTTTTAAAAGATTGGAGTACTTTTAAAGTATGTACATATTTATGTTTACAGTGACTATTTATTGGGTACTTATTTTATAAAGAGCTGTGGTTGATACAGGAGCTGTAAAAATGGGTAAATCATAGTCCAGTGGAGAAAATTGGCCCATATAAAATTGACTTTCGTTTAACATAAGTATTCAGTCTTGGAATATCTAATTTAGAAAGTCAGGCTGACATGCAAATATTGCTTAGAACACTGGTGTATTCAAGATTTAAAATTGCTTTTTGAACCAATACATAAGCAGGATAAGAAAGTTATTTTATAGCCAGATTTTTACATGTTTAATCAAAAGTAGTAGTGCCATATATGAACACCCGCACATTAATCATACGGATCTTGTGGTGTATTCTAAAAACAAAACATCTTAGAGGATGGAAATTGGTCCAACTGTTGACATTTAAAAAAATAAAAGTTGCATAGTCATAGACAGAAGTACTCTAGGCACTTTCTAAGTAGTTTGAAAATTAGGAGAGGGATCTGGGCTGTTTAACTTACGAAGCTATCAGACTCTTAAGATATCAACTTCCATACAGTGTACAGTTCCTTGCTTATGCCTGTATGTAGAACCACAGAAAAGTTTTTTAAAAATAGAGCCTAAAAGTACTAGAGAGAGGGCTAGGTATAGGAGACAAAATATTTTATACTTTACAATACAGTTTTTCAGCCTTACTGAAACATTGATGAAAAAAAAGAGTGATGCATAGAAGCAGACATTTAGTGAACAGCAGAATCAGGACAAGGAACCCATGTCTGCTAATTTATTGTATAACATCCTTTCTCTACTATTAAAAGTATTTAAAAAATTCTTCTTCAAACCAATTTTATAATGACAATTTGTAAGGAAAATGAGAAGTTGTATTATTGTTAAGTGACAAGAGTATGAGAACTCTAGCCAGGTTGCCTTCAGCTGCTTATAATCAGGCCTAAGAATTTAGAGCTTTTCCCCTGTCCAGTGAACTCAAAAAGAGTCTGGTGGCTTTGGCTAGAAATAAATGATAAAGATTTATTTAAGAGTTTTAGGGTTTACAAACCAGAAACACAACTAGGCACTACACAAGAGTGTTCCAAAGAAGGAAGAAAAGCTAAGAGTTCTTATATAATCAAAAGTACATTCTTAACTGGGGTGTTTGTGTGGTACGATGAAGGAAAAGATTGGCATGGCAGTGGTGAATCTTAGAAAGGTACCTCTTAGTATATATTGGTTCATTGGTTTGCTTTCCTAATGTCTAGAACCCAAAGAAATGGATGTTCTAAGGACTATGAGGATATTGTGGTCCCAGAGAGAGAGAGAAATTAGAAAAGGTGCCCTTCAAAAAACCTGCTTATTATATCATGAACTGGCCTTATTCTCATCATAAGGAAAATAATAATTTTTATTGTTTCTTTTTGTATATATATATATGAGATAATGTTAACTTATTGAAATCATTTCACAACTTATGTAAGTCAAGTTATTATGCTGTATACCTTAAACTTACACAGTGTTGTATGTTAAGTATTTTGCAATAAAACTAAAAGGAAAAAAAAGTACTTTCTTGAGAAGAATCAGTCCTGCATTCTTAACCTCTGGATTGGTCTGAGATGGTAATCCCCTAGGTCAGTTGTGCCCAACCTTTTCAGCACCAGGACCGGTACTCCTGCAAGAATCTAATGCTTGATGATCTGAAGTGGAGCTAAGGTGGTGAGGTTAGTGCTGGAGAGCAGCTACAAAAACAGATGAAGCATTGCTCACTCGCCCACCACTCAGCCTCTGCTGTACAGCCCGGCTCCTAACAGGCCATGGACTGGTCTACAGCCTGGGGACCCCTGCTGTAGATGACTGGTGGTCTGGGTATCAGGTCGTCTGGATATACAAACAAGACTGGAAAGTTCAAAAGTTTGAATTCCCAGGCTAGTTAAAGAGAGAATCATCTCTCCAAACCTCAACCTATTTGATTTTAGTAATTTAACAGCTTGACCCTAGTGACTCTATTTTATTTCTTCACTCTGTTTCTTATTGCTTTCTAACGTGAATGTGTCAGTTTATAGAATTGTCAGAAGGAAATGAGAATTCTCATTGCTCTGCACCTTTACAGTGTTAGATATTGTCAAACTTTAATAATATGCTGATCTAAGAGGTATGGAAAAAATACCTCATTGTGGTTTTAGTTTTTGTTCTCTAATTAGACATCTTTTCATACATGTTTTGACTACATGTGTTTTTTCTTCTCTTTAGCATCTTTTTAGGTGTTGTGTTCATTGTTCTTATTGGGATGTGGATGTTTGGTCGTTTCATTTTTCAATATTTAAATGATTGATCTGTTTCGAATCTGTTTTGGTATAAGAAGTAAAATAGAGCTACAGATTTGTGTTTTTGTTTTTCAGTTGGCTAGGCACTTGTTTCAGTACCATAGATTTACCACTAATTTAAAATACCAATATTAGCATCTTCAAAATACTGTGATTTTTTTTTCCTGACTGTGGTGTTCCATTGTTTATTTTTATGTCATGCCACAGTTTTAAGTTCTGAATTATTCATTATCCCTTTCTTTTTTATTACTAGAACCTGAATTTAATTGAGTGGTAGTATAACCAACTAATTACAGTTGCTGTAGCTATTAAGTAAATTTTCCTCGAGTTACTCTCTCAGAATTTGCTTGATCATTGTTTCTTCCTCCATATGACTTTTACTATAGTTTTTGTCAACTTGGAGATTGAATCAGTTTTGAAGGCTTAATGTAGGAAGATTCTGCACAGTAATAAGCACTCCTCAAAAATAGAGTATGCATATTCCTACTTTAAGCAAGTCTTCTATGACCCTCAGAGTTTTTTAGATGTCTTAATACCAGCCCAGTTCATTTCTTAAGTTTATTCTTAAGTATCTTATATTTTTAGTTGCTATAGTGAATGGAGTCTTCATTTTTAAGAGATTATACATTCACAAAGACAAAGATTAGAAAGGCAAGATATAAACTGATAAATCACTCTCTTCCTCATTTCTAAATCACCTAGTGTTCATTTCTTCATAGCAACTAATGTTATTGATTTCTTTTAGAGATAATTTATATACATTTAATTAAATACTCTTATATTTTTATTATTTAAACAAAAAATTCAAGCACATATGAAAATACAGTGCTATAACAAGCCCCTATCAAGCTTCAGCAGTTACAAACTAGATAATTTTTAAGCAAACCTAGATACCGTATTATCTCTCCCCGCTTTTTTAGTCCGTGTGTGTGTGTGTGTGTGTGTGTGTGTGTGTGTGTGTGTAAAATCAACTTTATTGATTTTAAAACAACTTTGTTGAGAAAGCAGCCTGTATTTCTTTTTCTAGGGAAAAGAGATGAAAGGTATGAATCTAGGGTTAAGAAATGTGAAACCTAAAGGTACAAGTCCGAACATACATACATTACTATAAAAGTTTTATTCTAAGGAACTAGAACAATATTCAAAGATAAAGTTACTGAGAATTTCACATAGCTGTCAAAGATACCAAACCTTAGATATAAGAAGTCCATCTAATACTTAGACTAGAATATCATGATGAAAATGCAGAACACCAGAGATGACGATTTTAAAAGCTGCCAGAGAGAAGGATTGCCCATAAATAAGTGAAAATTAAATTGGGGGCAATTTCTTAACAGAAGCAGTGGGTGGCAGTAAGTAGTGGGATAATGTCTTCAGAATACTGAGAGAAAATAGCAGCCAGCCTAGAATTTTATACCCAGGAAAATTTAACCTGGTACACCATGTCTACCAGGAAAAGAGAATTTATCATTCAATTATAAAAGAATTAAAATATTTCCTTTAAAAGAAGGAAAGAGACCAAAATGATGCCTGTTGTTATCACTTACATGGTCAGATCTCCATATTCGCAGGTTGAACCAACCATGAATCAAAAATATTTAGAAAAGAATGTTCTATTGTTGCTGTTATGTACTCTATAGTTAGGCCTAGGATGGTATGGTCTGTTCTGAAAATGTACAGCCTTTTTGTTGTTGTCATTACTCCCTAAAGAATACAGTATAACAACTGTTTATATAACATTTACACTGTATTAGATATTGTGAATAATCTAGAGATTAAAGTATATGGGAGGATATGCTTATGTTATATGCAAATACTATGCCATTTTATGTAAGATATTTGTGCATCTACAGATTTTAGTGTATACTTGGGTCCTGGAAGCAATCCCATGTGTATACAGGAAGACAACTGTATTTGACATATTTGACATATACTAGAATCCCTAGCCAGCACAATAAAGCAAGCAAATGGTATAAGAAATGGAAAGGAAGAAACTAAATTATACATCATTATTATCTGACTTTTCATTTCAGTTTCAGCATTTCCTAGCTTTGTGCCCTTGGGCACATTATTTAACTTCCCTGCACATCTTTTTCTAATTTAAAATAAGGGTATCTTGTAGGCATATTATGAGGATTAAATAGATCAATATATATCTAAGGCACTTAGATAAGTGTCTGGTGCCTAGTAAGTGTTATAGATAAATATTAGCCATTATTATTATCATCATGCCATTTAAAACAGCAGTGAATGAAATGTAACTTTTAAAGATACCATGCATAATAATTTAAAAATTACAAAGTACCTTAGAATAAATATTTTTAAATGTGTAAAAACCTCATAGAAAAAAATTGTAAAACTTTACTAAAAGATATTAATGACTTGAATAAGTGGGGCTCTCCCCACTTATATCATGTTCACAGATATATCATGTTCACAGATAGCCTAATGTAACAATGTCATTTTTCCCAAAATTGATTAATAGAGTCAATGAAATTCCAATTAAAACCTAAATAAGATTTCTTGTTAGACAAACGTATTTTAAAATGTGAGAACAAAGATGCTTCAGAAGAACAAGATTTGTTTTTTTCTTTTGGTTATGCTAAACATATATCAAGACCTATTATAGTATGGTGCTTGCAGGGATGCAGTAAAACAACCAGTAAAATAGAGTAGAGAGCCTAGAATTCATGCATATGTGGAAAGTCGATTTATGTCAGATGGTATGAAATTATAGGTAAATAGGGAAAGAGAAGATTATTAAAATAAATGCTAGCAAATTTTGAAAAAATTGGGCCCTCATTACTTATTTTAGACAAAAATGAATTTCAGGTAAATTAAAGACTCAAAGGTGAAAGGCAAAACTAAAAACTTTTAGAAGAGAATACAAGGGATTATTTTTATGACCTTTAGGGGAATTATTTCTTAAAGTTGATCAAAAGCAAAAGAGAAAGCACAGAATGTAAAGGGAAAATTCATAATTTTTACTACATTAAAATTAAATATTTGTTTACAAAAATTGAAAGGACAAGTTTAAAAAGTGGGATTATATACAATATGTATAATTGTTGAAGAGTTAGTATCTCAAAAATATTTGTTGAAAATACATAGAATAAACAGACTCATAAAAAAATGGGCATAACACTTGAACAAGCATTTCACAAATGTGAAAACACAAATGGTCAATAAATGTACTCTTATAGTAGATTATCAGTCTCATTAAAAATTAGAGAAAGGCAAACTAACTACAGTGAGATATCATTTGGACCTATCAGATAGGCAAAAATTAAGGTCTGCCAATATCAAGTGTTAGTCAGGATGTGGAGCAACTGGAACTCTCATACACTGTTGATGATAGTATAAAAATTCAATATAATAAAAGATTGAGAAATGAGACTACACAAAAATTAAAGTTCTTCTGTGGGAGAAAAATGCCACAAACATATTAAAAGACAAACATTGCAACATTTATGACAGATAAAAACTAATTTTTATATGGAGTCCTTACAAATCATTAAAGTCCATCTTATGTGCAAAGAAAAATTGAGAAAAAGATAGGAGCAAGTGATTCACAGAAAAAATAAACTAGATAACCTCATTCATAATGAAAGAAATGTATATTAAAACCAGGATCTATTTTTATTGTTTGAAAAGATTAGTTTGATAAAGTACTTTTTAGAAAAATTTTTCAGAGACTCTTCTTAAATAAGTAAAAATTTATTAAAACAATAATAAAGATCAGATAAAGACAGATGAGTTAAGAGACTAAGAAAGCACAGCCTGAGAAGTAGTTGTAAAATCAGGATTGTGAAGTCACAAAAGTCAGGAGAAGAGTGCACTATGTTTCAAGAGCTGATTGGTCAAGAGTGTCAAATGTATAGAGGGCCAAGTGAGTTATGAGCCAGAAATGTACTAATGTGAGTGAGAAACTGAAGTGGACATTGGTGACTGAAGATTGCTGTTTAAGTAGAGTAATGGAGGTGGAAATCCTAGACTGTTAGACAGGATAAAGAGAAGCAACTTGGGTAGGGATGAAATTCAGAATACAGTGGAGAGATCATTGAGACAATAGGAGTATAGAAGAAAGCCCTGAAATGGAAATCAGAAGATCTAGTTTTTTTTGTTTCAATTCTTTGATACTTAGTTCCTTCATTTATAACAGGAGTTGGCAAACTTTTTCTGTAAAAGGCTAGATAATAAATACTTTGGTCTTTGTGGACCACAGTGTTTCTGTCACATTTATTCACTTATGCTCTTCTAATAGGAAAACAGCCATAGATAAGTGAATGGGTGTGGCTGTGTTCCATTAAACTGTAGACCTTTGAATTTCATAGAATTTAAGTAACATGAAATAATATTCTTGATTTTTGTTTCAGTCATTTATCTGTGGGCCCTACAAAAACTAGTGGTAGGCGGGATTTGGCCTACTGGCTATACTTTGCCAACTCTTGATCTATCAAATGAAAATTTGGAGTAAAATATATTTCATTTCTTCATTGTATAGTCTCGACTGGGGGGTTCTTAAGCTCACTAAGTGTATGTTGAGTTTATCAAATGTATGATCTGATTTAACCTGTTTATCAGAAGTATTTCTTAGTCTCAAGTATTTAGAACTCTGCAGAACTTAGAATTTATGTGTTTGTGACTAAATTTTTAAGAATATTATTTGTTCATCATTTATTCAGGTACCCTTTCTTGAGATTACTAGAAGTGAGATGATTTATGTTTTATCTGTTTACTATCATTACAATAATTTTTTCAGTATTTTAAAATACTTAATTGGAGTATATTTGGGGGTAGAAAATAAATGGAAAATTAATATTATTTGGCACAAATGAAAGTAATAGTAAAAACAAGTTAAAGCAGTATTATTTTCCAGAAAATCCTGAAACCAAAGCATTGTTTTTGTTGTTATTAAAAAGAGAGATTAGCAAATTTTTAGAGATGTTAAAGGTAAATTAACGGTGATCTGATTAATGTGAAAATTTGAAAGAACTAAAAAAAAATTTCTCAATAAGGCTTCATATATCTACAGTTATCCTGAGTTGCCCTATATTAGGAAATCTTTTCATAACTGATAGTAGTTGAGACTTATTAAAGGAACTCTAGGGCTCTCTAAATTACTCAATGCTAAGTATTATTATTAATTAAAGACTCTTTGATAGTAATTAGGTAAATATTTTATAAATAAAAAAACTAAATATAGGTTTATTTAGTAATTTCTATAATCAGCAGTCCCAAGCATTAAAGTCTTTAATGTTTAATGGTAGTCTTAGGAAACTCAGTAGAAATATTTTTTTTAATGTACTTTGAGAGGATTAAGTCTTTAGACTTGGCTATTTGACAAAAGGAATTTATTCTTTTCTCACTAGGATGTGTCTGAAAAAATGTATTACTATACATACTTACATGCACAGTAATGCACTACAAAGTTAGTGATTAGTAATGCACTACAAAGAAAGTTAATTAGTTAATTGCAGAGCTAGAATTAAAACCGACATCACTTGATTTCTGACCTAGTTAACTTTACAATACTGTGCTTCCTGACAAAACTGTCACCTGGTGTCATAGTAGAGGCTTCAAGATTAGACTAATGGTTAATTGTGTGCAGTAATTGTGTACTAAGTTCTGCAACCATGTCAAGTACTTGATGCCATTAGCCTCAAAGAAGTTAAGTATTTTGCCTAATATATAACATGGTTAACTAATGGTAGAACCAAAATTTGAACATTATGATTTTTTGCTTTTCTAAGTAATATTCATTCTTAATCTGTCCAGTATTTGGATCTAAGCTTTCTCTTACAACTTGAGACATTCTCTTTCATTCCCAGCAATTGCCAACTCCCTTTCATTTCCCCTTTAGCTTTTTAGTTCCTTTATACCTCTTTTCCTATCTTTGCCCTTGAGAGCACCTCCAGCACACTGTTAAAGGAAGCATAGTGATAGTGGGTATACTGGTTTTATTCTTAATTTAAGAAGTAGTGTTTCTGACATTTACCAATTTGCTGTAAATTTTCTGTAGATACCTGTCATCAAGTTATGAATGTTTCTGACTATTCCTCTTTACTAAGGCTTTTTTAAAAAAGAAAAAGCCATACATGATTTTTAATTTGATTAGATTTTTTTCTGCATCTTTTGAGTTAATCACTTGTTTTTTCTCCTTTAAAAGGTTTATGTAGTAAATGAAATATATGTGTTTCCTAATATTAAATCTCCTTGGCATTTATAGGATGTACTCAGCTTGTTTATGTTATATTTATATCATTTTTATTTTTAGAATCAATTTGTAACTACTAACTTAATCTTTTTAATAGTAATAGGATGATGATGTTTTTCTTGTAATGTATTCTTTAGTATCACCTTTAAATGTATTGGCTTAAAGTTATTCATAATATACATGCACGTAAGACGTGTACGTAGATATTTTAGTTGTTGGAGAACCCTGCTGTTTTTGGTTTCTACATTTGATCTTTAGTTCATATTAATTCATTTGAATATCTGTTAAGGACCTGCCATGTGTAACGTTCTGTGCATTAACTGTTCTTAAAACTTTTAGAATTTTTTTCTCTCGACTCTCCACTGCTCACTGAGAATAATCCAAGATCCCATAGGACACCTCAGCATGAACCTTTAGGATTTAAACTACCTGATTTTATTTTTACATATAGAAAAATAAATAATATGTAAATACATAATGTTTTCAAGATTATTGTGTGTATTTTTCAATATATAATATGAAATATTTTTGCATGTATATTTTAAAAATATAAGTAAATGTGGTTATGGAACTATGACATATGAATACAAAGAAATATGTGAATTTATTATCACTTTAATGGGGCTGATTTATTGAACTGAAGTTAAAGTGGTATTATTATTATTCCTACTTGAAAAGTTATAACTGAAAAATTGCTGGGTACAACTTATTAAATGAAGGATATTGAATACCATTGTGCCCTGAATATTCATCTTTCATCAAATAGTTTTTCACTTAGCTACATTGTGGCTAAATGTTCTCCTAAGCACTGAGGAAACAATTCAGTGAATTTCAGAAGTCTTTATTAATAAGTTCTACTAGAGAAACATTTTAGAAACCATACAGCTGAAATATCTCCTCCTTTCCTGAAAATGTAATCTAACTATTTAAAGGCAATATTGAGGATTGTCGCAGCACTTGGCTCTTCAAGCAAAGTATATTCAGCTGACGATTATATACTTTTGTGTGCAATAGATTTAGATCATGATGAATTGAAGAGGTTTTCTTGTAATATGTCATTCTAAATTATTTTTCCTTTTTCTCCTTACGAAATTGCTCAGCAGCAAAGGCCACTTTGGCAGCTCTCTCTGGAGCTGTGGTATATTTTAAGGGTATTTTTATTAGGAGACAACACCATTAGTGTCTCTCAGTGGGACTGGACAAGAAGAGGCTGATTTCTTCTCTTTCTAAAGGTTTCTGTCCATTCCCTATTCTGATTGACTTTTGATCAGGAGATTGCAAGATCACCTTTCATAAATGGAGGATTGAGGACTGGGGGGAACATCCTTTGTGAACCTTCTGTAGCAGCTTATCCTTTGTGATCCTTCTGTAGAATTTTGACAGCTCTTAATTTATATTGTGACCTCATGTTTAAGCTAAGCAGTTATAGATATCAGGAGGTCCATGAACCATATTATTAAATTCTATGAAAAATACGTGTTTACATGTATGTGGGTTCCATAGCTTTCCTTCAATATCCAGTATGAGTTCTATTTGAAAGGTTAAGAATCAGTGTGAGGGGAAGAAGGGCTAGGGAGAGAAGGGAAAAGGGAATAAAAGGAATTTATTATTACTGCTATGACAATAAATGATGTCTTAAACCATTTGTAGTGTGATACTAAAGAACAACAGTCAATGAATGAATGTTTTAGGCCATCAGTTGTAGGGATAGCCATGCAATAGTTGGTTTATAACTTCCCTGTTTCTCCTAAAGCCAAAGATTCTGATTTAGAGAACATCATGTATCCACAGAAGTGTCTAGGAAAAATACTTTTAGAGTATTTGGCAAGAATGTTACCAAATAGTAAAAATTGGTGCTTGGAAGTTACTGAACTTTTCAAGAACACAGAAGCTTTGGATTATGCAATTATAGTTACATGAATTACAAGGAAAAAGTATTAAAAACTAGAAAAATATCTTTAATATTATATAAAAGTCAAAGTTGTTCACATTCTATTTTCAGCAACCTGGAAAATTGAGATTGAAACCTGTTATGAATATGGACAAGAATCTTTTTTTTTTAATGCCATGTAAGAACTTTTAAATGATTTTAGTGCCCTTGCCTCTTATGTATTTATTTACCTTTTGCTTACTTTTGGGTCGATTGTAGGCCACCACGAAAATGGAAATGAAAGAGATTACTAAGCACAAGACACTATGGAAAATGAACTCAACCAGTGAACCTTTATTAGTGACCAGTGTAGAAGTTAATCCTTTGAAGAAATTCACCATTCCCAAGATCAGGAGGACAGCTGAGAAAGGTAATATTTCTATGGAAGATAGGGTTATTTCATATCTATTACTGCATTTCTCTGATTCTTATTTTATGTTTATCTTTTATTTTGACTGTATAAAATTAGGTTAAGTTAGGCCTTTAATTCCTTAAATGCACATGTACTTTTGGTTCCACACAAAATAAAGAGACACATGTCTCCTATTCTTCTCACTAAATACACCTAAAAATGCTGGACATTATACATAAAATGAATATAAAAAGACTTTGAAAAGTGTAGAGAAGACAACAGACCAGTTATGGACCCTGGGACTCAAGGAATAATGTAGCAGTAAGTTCTCTGGATTTTCATTTTCATCCATATCTCAGATTAAATGCTCATGACTCAGGAATGCCAATCGGTATAGACACAAAAAGCCCCAAGAAAAGTCTCTACTCTCTTGCCAAGGACTGGGAAAGATAGAAGCCTATTTGACAATAAACATTCTAGTCCTCCAAAACACTAGGGGAGAAAAAAAAAAACCATAGCCCCTACATTTTTGTCAGCAAATGTTACATGAAGGCCTAGACGTAGCCCTTTGCCCTTCATGGCAGTAACTAGTATTCCTCCCTACAATCCCCCTCTTCTGCAGTGTCAGTGTATTTTTAACTCTGCCCTATGGTGATGAGTTGCCCCTTCTCACTGGGAGTAGAGTTGGTAAAGACCTAAGTGGAGAACATAGAATTCTGTCACACCCACCAGGAACAAGACACCCATCCCCCTCCCATTGTGTCACCAGAGGCGGAATAAGAATGTAGATTTCTACCCCTTTATCACAGTAACAAAGCATCCCCCAGAGTGTCAGTGGAGGCCCTGTGGAGAGTCAGGACTTCATCTATGCCTAATGGTGAAGAGTTGGTACTCCACCTTTTCCTACAGACACACTTTCCTCTACCATCTCAGTTATAGAAGAGGCTTGTTAAAGTACAAGATTAAATGTGATCCAGAGTCTCTTAACAATACCCTAAATGACTAAGATGTAATAAAATTATCTTGATACCACCCAGGAAAATCTCAGCTTAAATTAGAAAAGATAATCAACAGATGCCAACACCACGATGAATTAATTATCTGACAAGGCTTTTAAAATAGTCGTCATGATGATGTTTCAACAAGCAATTATAAATAATCTTGAAACAAATTAAAAAATAGAAAATCTCAGGAAAGAAATGGAAAATGTAATAAAGATCCAAGTAGAAGTTTTGGAACTAAAAAATATAATAATTAAAATATAAACTCCTTTAGATAGATTCCAGAGATGAATTGAGAAAGAAGCAGTGAATTTGAAGCTATAGCAATAGAAATAACCCAACCTGAACAATACAGAGAAAACAGAAAAAATTAACAGCCTTAGGGAGCTGTGGAATTATAATAAAGGATCTAACATCTTTGTCCTTGGAGACCCAGAAGTAGAAGAGAGTGTGAAGCTGTAAAAGAATTTGAAGAAATAGTGTCTGAAAATATCCCAAATTTGGCAAAAGGTGTAAACCTATACATTCAAATGGCTGAATAAGCCCTAAACAAGAAAATACAAAGAAGTGCATTCCAAGGCATATCATAATCTTTTGAAAACTAAGAACAGAAAAAATCTTGAAACTAGAAAGAAACCACATGTTATCTAAGGACAAAAATTGTTTGACTGAGACTAGATATCTCATTAGAAACTATTGATCCCAGAGGAAGTGGTACAACATTTTTCAAGTGCAGGAATAAAATTGTCAACCCAGGGTTCTGTCCCCAGCAAAAATATTCTTCAGTAGTAGAGGTGAAATAGACATTCTTAGATGAAGTAAAAGAATTTGTCATTAGCAAATCCACCCTAACAGAATGGCTAAACGAAGTTCTCAAAACAGAAAATAACAAAAGAATGAAGCTGGGAACATTAGGAATGAAGGAAGAACGATGAAAAGAGTAAATGTATAGAGAAATATAGTAGAGCTTCCTACTCTTGAGGTTTCTAATTGTGTTCGACAGTTGGAGCAAAAATGATAACATTCTCTGATCAATTCTCAGTACATATAGAGGATATATTTAAGACAAGTATAAAGCAAGCTGTAAGGAAGGAACTGTGTAAATGGGATGTAAGATATTTATTATATATTAAAATTTCATGTGAATCTATAGTTATCTCAGAATTGAAACTTTTTTATAAAACATCAGGTAACATAGGAATGTAGGGAAAATGAAATAAGAATTGAACAGCTGAGAGAAATATAAACAGTTAAATGTCAGGCTTACGCCCTAAGATAACAGTTAAATTAAATATAAATTATCTAAATATGCTATTAAAAGACAGAGGTTGACAAAATGGGTCAAAAACGTGACCCAACTACATACTGTCAATATTCACTTCAAATATAGTGATATAAGTTGGTTGAAGATCAACACATGGAGAAAGATAAGCTATGCGAACAATCAAACTTAAGCAATAGTGGCTTATATCAGTATCAGAAAAAGTAGACTTTAAAGAAGATTTTCAGGAACAAAGAGGGATATTACATAATGATGAAAGGGTCAATCCACCAAATAATAGCAATTTTAAATGTGTATTCACCAAACAACAGCTTCAAAATACATGAAGCAAAATTGGTAGCACTAAAAGAAGAAATAGACAAATCCAGAATTATAGCTAGCAACTTTAGCATACCTCTCTCAAAAGTCGGTAGAACTAAGACAGAAAATTAGCAAAGATACAGAACTAAACACTCAACCAACAGGATTTAAAAGACATTTATACATTACCCAACAATAGCAAAATAGACGTTCTTTTTAAGCTCCCATTTGACACTCAAGATAGTAGTATGGTTGGCCATGAGACACATCTCAACATGTTTACAGGAATTGAAGCCATGAGAATATGTTCTCTGACCACATGCAAACAAAAGTTAATAATAGAAAGTAGTATTTCCAAATGCATGGAAAGTAAACAATACATTTTTAAATATTCATAAGATTTCAGAGGAAATTTAAAATAACACTGAACTGAGTAAAAATGAAAATACACTGTATCAAAATTTGAAGGACCCAGCTAAAGCACTGCTAACAAATTTATAGTACTCAGTACTTACAGAGAATAGGAAGGGTTTCAAACCATTAATCTAAACTTCCACTTTAAGAAATCAGAAAAGAAATAACATGATAAGCCCAAAACAAGCAGAGGAAAGGAAAATTATTGAAACAAAACAGATGGTTGATTGAAAAGATCAAAAAAGTTGACAGACCTTTAGCAAGACTGAAAGGAAAACATAATACAAGCCACAAATTACTATCATCAAGAATGAAATAGGACGTCGTTGAGTCTCTTGGTGCCATTTTTCCTACATTTATTTCATATCTGTCACATTTTGAGTAATTCTTTCAATATTTCAAACTTTTCATTATTATTATATTTGTTATTATCTGCAATCAGTGATCTTTGATGTTACAAGTGTAATCATTTCGGAGTGCCACAAAACAATCCTGTATAAGACAGTGAGCTTAATGAATGTTCTGTATGTTGACTGCCCCACCAGCTCTCTGTTCCCCTCCTATTCCTCTTTTCAGGCCTCTATTCCAAGACACAACGATATTGAAATTAGGCCAACTGATAACCCTATAATGGCCTCTGAAGTGTTCAGATAAAAGGAAGAGTTGCATACCTCTCAGTTTAAATCAAAAGCTAGAAACCACCAAGCTTAGTGGGGAAGCTGCATCAAAAGCCAAGAAAGACTAAATGCTAGGCCTCTTGTGTAAAACAGTGAGCCAGGTTTTGAATGCAAAGGAAAAGTTCTTGAAGAAAACTAAAAATGCACCCCAGTGAACATGCAAATGATAAGAAAGTGAAACAACTGTATTGCTGATATAGAGAAAATTTGAGTGGTCTTGGTAGATCAAACCAGCCACAACATCCCCTTAAGCCTAAGCCTAAACCAGAGCACAGTCCTAACTCTTCAATATTATGATGGCTGAGAGAAATGAGGAAGCTACAGAAGAAAAGTTTGAAGCCAGCAAAGGTTGGTTCATGAAGTTTAAAGAAATAAAATGTCTCTATAACGTGAAGGTACAGAGTGAAGCATCAAGTGCTGATATAGAAGCTACAGCAAGTTATCCAGAAGATCTAGCTAAGATAATTAATGAAGGTGGCTATACTAAACAACAGATTTTCATTGTGGATGAAACAGCCTTATATTGGAAAAAGGTACCATTTAGTACTGTCACAGCTAGAAAAGAGAAGTCATTGTCTGGCCTCAGAGATTCAGAGTACAGCCTGACACTTGTTAGGGGCTAATGCAGCTGGTTTTAAGTTGAAGCAGTGCTCATTTACCATTCTGAAAATCCTAGGGCCCTTAAGAATTATGCTAAATCTACTGTACCTATATTCTATAAATAAAACAACAGAGCCTGAATTATAGCACATCTGTTTACAATATAGTTTCCTGAATATTTTAAGCCCATTGTTGAGACTTGCTCAGAAAAAACAAGATTTCTTTCAAAATATCACTGCTCATTGGAAATGCACCTGGTCACATAAGATGGAGATGTACAATGAGATTAATGTTTTTATGCCTGCTAATCCAACATCCATAAATTGAAAATCTTCTGGAAAGAATTCATTATTCCATGTTATTATGAAATAACAGTCATAATTCATAAAATGAGGTCAAAATAACAACATTAGCAGGAGTTTGGAAGAAATTGGTTCCAGCCCTCATGGATGACTGAGGGGTTTGACAGTGGTGGAAATAGCAAAGAGAACTAGAATTAGAAATGGAACCTGAAGATGTGAGTAGGTTGGTGCAGTCTCACAATTAAACTTTAATTGGATGAGTTGTTGCTTTTATTAGATGAGCAAAGTGGTTTTTTGTGATGGAATCTACCAGTGAAGATGCTGTGAATATTGTTGAAATGACAACAGGATTTAGAATATTATGTAAATTTAGTTGGTAAAGCAGCAGGGTTTGAGAGGATTAACTCCAAATTTGAAAGAAGTTCTGTAGATTAAAAAAAAAAAAAAGCTATCAAACATCATCACATGCTACAGAGAAATCCTCCCTGAAAGGAAGAGTCAACTCAATGCAGCAAACTTGATTGTGTTGTTTTAAGAAATTGCCATAGCCACCCCAACCTTCAGCAGCCACCACCCGGACCAGTCAGTGGCCACCAGCAACCTTTCACCAGCATAAAGATTACAACTTGCTTAAGGCTCAGATAATGATTAGCATTTTTTTAGCAATAAAGTATTTTTAAGGTATGTACATTATTTTTTAGATATGATGCTATTGCACACTTAATAGATTTAGAGTACAATATAATCATAACTTTTACATGCACTAGGAAAGCAGAAACATTGTGTGACTCCCTTTATTGTAACATTGACTTTATTGCAATATCTCTAAGTTATGCCTTTATTCACTAATTCAGTTATGGAAGCAACTTTAATAGATCATAACTACCACAAATAACAAGAATCAACTGTATCTGTTTCCTGCTTTCCTCTTAAGGGTTTTGATCCTTTTGTGTATCCACTAAATATAGCAATGCTTAAAACATCGCTCATTTTCTTGAGGTCTGTTCCTTCCATTCATGCCACCGTGTCAGTCAGTTTACAGAGATGTTTTGGTATTTTTACAACTCAAAGTAACCAAACAGTTTACTAGTATATAGATCCCTTTATTTGGGGAGGAAATACAAGAAATATTCATGTGCTAACAGTAGCTACCAGGTATGTGCATAACAATGCATGTTGTAGAGTTTGTACATCTTGAGGTTAAAAATTAGTTACCTCAATTCTATTACTACCTAGTATATCTGTGTCAACTTTCAGGAATGCCAATAGATTTGTGAAGAAAAACATTTATATCAGGTGTGGGAAATTACTGCAATTACAAAATTGTTGATTCCAGATGTTAATGAAAAATTTCAAGTATCTGGTTCATTTTGTGTCTTATGTCAGATATAAGGTTGTCATTGTACAGATGTACAATGATGTGATTTTAAACACAAATAACCACTTGGACTTTTCTTTATCTTTAGTTTACTTGTCATCTTGTTGCACCAATACTAGAGAATATAGTTTTATACACGATACTCTTAACCAATGTCGGCTTGATATAAGCTGTAATCTACAGTCTTCATGGCAGTTTGGGGATACAAAACTGGTTCATAATGAGGATCTGGAAAAAAATTTTACTTCTAAGAGGTGAGTTACTATAACCTAAAGAAGATTGAGATTTCGTTTTGTTTTTATTATAAAGTCTTATATGAATTTATTGTTTCTACTATTTGAGATTTGACAGGTATTACTAAGAAAATAAGTGGAGATTGTTTATTCATTATTTTGTTGCTTTATGGCCTTTTGTAATAGTGAAAGGCTATGTATGAGATTTGATTATCAAGTTTTATACATTAATGTGACTGGATTTCAGACACTCCTAATTTTTTAACCTTGTTAAAAATTTCAGAAGCATACATCAGCACATTTATTAAACAGTCATTTTTGTACGTCCTTTGTCCCTCCTGCAATATAAAACACAATAGTTCAAGTGTTTAGAAATTAACATTAGAGACTGAGTTGATTTTTTCTTTTGGCAGTATTGTATCTGGCTATTTCCAACTATAAAAGCACTGTTTGTGACAATTTTTCAAAAGCATCTCTTCTGCTTTTTGGCAAGGCACATTCCATTTTGTTATTTAGATAAGAAAAAATTAGAGCATATGAAAAGTTCTCTTAGTAAACATTTTGTTCTTATAAGCATATATCACATAAATTTTGTGTGAACAAAATTTAGTATAGCTTTTTCATTATCTGAACTTGCCTCCTTCACTGATTTGCTTATCTTTAAAGCTGATAAAGCCACACTTAGACTCATTTTGGAATCATTTTGGTTCCTTTTTTGTTTGTTTTAGAATTAATTCCTCTGGACTCACACATGCTATCCCACTTGGTGTTATTTCAGGAGAATTGGTGGGAATGACAGAATTAGTCGATGGCATTTTTTTTCATCTAAAAACCAGTTTTGAGCAAAAGTACAATGGAGTGGCTATAGCCCCTTCCAAACTGAAATAACAGTTTGATCAAAGATGAATTCTTGGCATTCTTTTTTTAATTTTTGGTTCTTTGAGGCATTTACAGATTTTTTTCCTTTTTCATAGTGCTCCCCTGCTGTATAACTCTTAATTTTAAACATTATTTCTTTCTCCCTGTTAGTGTAGAGAAAAGTTAGAACAACTACCCAACAATATAAAACATAGTAGAACATTCTAAATGATGAACAGGTATAGGATATGTTGTTTTGGTATATGCCTAATTAGACAAATTCACTTGTTTCCCATAATACTTTATACTGGTTTTATAGGATTAACCACAATATATTGGTTTTGTCCAATTCTCCGACTGCATTATGAATTTTATTTGTTTTTGCGTCCATAGTATGAAACAGAGTCTGGCAAAAGCAGTGGGTTCTTAATTATTAAATTAGGTTAAATTTTTACTTAACCTAATTTTATGTGTTTAAAATTCATGATGGCAGAATTAACCTTAAGGCACAGGTAGAAAAGAAAAATAAAAGGGAAAAATAGATAAGAATCATTAGCAGAATAATGGAGTAATAGAATAAAAAGAGAATATTGATAACATTTATTGCCTGTGGCTTTTCTTTTTATCACTCCCCTTAGAGGAGTGTATCAATCTGTGGTTTCAGCAAAAGCAAGTAGCTCCAAAAAAATACCAATCGCTACTTCTAATCTACATTCCATCTACCACTTCTTAAGTATGAAAGCAGAAAAGACACATTAATTTAAACATCTGTCTGTTTGAGTGTCTACTGTGTCAAACATTAGTCGACCCTTGGACAATGTGGTTAGGAGTGCCAACTACCTGTGCTGTTGAAAATCCAGGTATAACTACAGTCAGCCCTCCACATATATGGATTTCTAGCTGCAAGTCAACAATTTTGTATTTGATACCCTCAGAGAAAAATGTTTTCTCCTGAGCCTTAAAGAATGGAGAAGATGTGAAGCTAATTATAAAATATAATATTATAATAAAGTTAGAGGTACAGATGAGGAATTGAGAGAGTCTTGAGAGATGTTTTTAGGAAACTTGAGATGGCCTTAACAGGTATCCATCAGTCTTGATAAAGGCTTCCTGATTTCTGATTCTTGTTAGAAGAAGTTATTTTTAAGCCAGTTTGAAAGAGTTTCTGTATTTGAAATCAATAGCATTTCAGCTGATACTGAATTTGGTACTAGGAAAAGGGGTATTTGTATAGGTGATTCTAAAATACAGATTTAATCTGGAGAGACAGAAATAAGGACCCCCACTGTTTGCAGATGGGAAGTTGGTGATATTCCCTTCTACTGTCGGGGCATAACCATGTGCTTTATGAGGCTGTGGTTTGGAGCAAATTGTACAAAAAACTGAGGATATTGAAGTGCCTTGACCATTTTCTGCTTAGATCCAAGAGGCCTTTAAAATTCAGAATTGATAAAAAAAAAAAAAAAGGTTCGTTCTTTTATGGCCTAAATTTCACAGATCAGCTTTGCAAGATTACCTTGAAGTAAAGAACCTTTTTCAAAGTTAATGTGAATAAGTGTTTAAAAGGAAGGAGATTTAATGGAGATAAGTATATTCCATGAAGCACAAATATATTGCCTTCTGTCTTTCCCAGATACCTCCTTTTAAGCATTTTCCACCTGGTAAATGGAACTACTCAAGTTTATATAGTAAAGATATATTTTAAATACAGTTTGAGGTCAAACTGATAGTGTCAAATTGGAGCACAATAAATAAAGTCCATTCCAAATTCAGGGCCTTGGGAGATGGAAAAGTTTCAGAGGCTTGTTGCCAAGAGACTGAAATTCCTAATCGTAACTGTTGTCTAAACAAGATCTTGCTATGGTTACTAGCTTTTGAAATTTTAAAGGATCCTAGCTGCTGCTTTTTAGAAGGATGTATTTTGTGCTAAGACTCAGTTAACACTGACCATTTTTGTGTCGTTCTACACTTTTTCTGAGTTTAATTGTAATCCTGTTTTTTCCACCAATTTAGCTTAATTTTGTTTCCATATTGATTATCTGGATGACTTATCCAGTGATGGGTAATATCCATTATTATTGTGTCGTTGTCTATGACTTTCTTCAGATCTGTTATTTCTTTGCTTAATATATTTTGGTGCTTTGGTGTTGTATGCATATAAACTTAAAATCATCATATTCTCGAATTGACCTTTTAATCATTATATAATGACCTCTGTCTCTTCTTACAGTTTTTGACTTAAAGTCTGTTTTATCTGATTTTAAGTATAGCTGCACTTGCTCTCTTGTGGTTTCCATTTTTATGGAATGATTTTCATTTTTTCACTTTGAGCTTTTTGTGTGTTTCCTGAAACTGAAATGAGCCTCCTATAGGCAGCATATAGTTAGGTCTTATTTCTTTTATCCATTTACCCTTTTTGTGCCTTTTAGCAGGAGTATTTAAAACATTTTTATTTAAATTAATTATTGATAGGACTTATTATTACAACCTTTTTAATTGTTTTGTCTGTTTTATGTTTATTTCTTCCTTCCTGTCTTTCTGACTTCCTTTTTGAATTGATTTTTCATAGCGATACATTTTGATTCCCTTCTCTGTATCTTCTGTAAATCTCCTGTAGGTTTTCATTTTGTGTTTACCCTCTGGATTACTTGAAACATTATATAAATATAGCAGTCTATTTTAAGCTTATGACAAGCAAATTTTGATTATATACAAAAACTCTGCCATTTGACCCCCCACACACATGTCTTTTTGATATGCATCTTTGTATTGTATATTTATTAACAAATTAATGTAGCTGTAGCTATTTTTAATACATTTATTCTTCACCCTTATACTAAAATTGTAGTCAAAACACTACTGTAAGAGTAACCTGAATTTAACTATATACTTATTTTTACCAGAGTGTTATTTAATGTTTTCGTGTTAATAGTTACAGTCCTTTTGTTTCAGCTTGAAGAACTCCTCTTAGCATTTCTTGTAAAGCAGGTCTAGTGGCGATGAACTCACTCAGCTTTTGTTTGGAAAAGTTTTTATCTTGCCATCATTTCTGCAGAACAACTTGGGTAAAATATTCTTGGTTGGCAATCTCTTTCTTTTAACACTTTGTGGGTGTATCATCATATTTTCTCCTAGCCTGCAAGATTTCTACTGAGAAATCTGCTTATAACCTTAAGGGGGTTTCTCTTGTATAAGAGAACTTTTTTATTCTCACTGCTTTTAAAATATTTTTTGTTTGTTTTTTATTGTAGACAGTTTTGATACAATGTCTTGGAGATCATTTTGGATTTATATTTTGGAGTGACCTGTTAGCTTCATGCGCTTGGGTGTCCAAATCTTTCCCCAGTTGGAGGAGGTTCTTAGCTATCATTTCTTTAAACAAGGTTTCTGTCCCCTTTCTCCCTCTTTCCTCCTCTTGGGCCTCCAGTGATGTGTAGATTGTTTTCATAACAGTGTCCCATAAGACATGTAAGCTTCCTTTATTCCTTTTTATTCTTTTTTCTTTTTGCTTCTCTGACTAGATAATTTCAAATAATCTGCCTTTGAGTTCATTGATTATTCTTACTGACCTGGTCTGTTATTGAATCTCTCTATTGAATTATTCAGTTCATTCATTGTATTCTTCACCTCCAGATTTTCTGGGGTTTTTTTATGTTTTCTATCTCTTTGTTGAAGTTCTCATTTTGTTCTTATATTGTTTTTCTGATATTGTCAAATTGTTTGTCTTTGTTTCCTTATAGCTCCCTGAGCATCTTTAAAACAGTTTTGAATGTAGTAGGGCATATCCTATATCTTTAGACCTTTGGAGCCAGGTATTGAATATTTACTTTATTCTTTTGGTGGAGTCATGTCTCCTCATAACCTTGTGTAGGTATCTGCACACTTGAAGAAATGATCACCTCTTTCAGACTTAATAGACTGTAGTAAGGAGATACTATCATCTGTGGATGGGGGCGTGCTGCAGTGTGCTAATAACCCCAGGTTATTAGTGCAGGGCACTAAGTCAGGGCATGTGGTGGCTCCAGGTTTGATGGGAGTATGGTGACATATTGGATAAGGCCTTGGGGTTCCACAGCATTGACAATCATGGTCTTTGGCAAGTGCTGCCAGGATTTCACAGAAGCTGCAAGAGCTGTGGGGATTCTCAGCTTCTTAGGGTAAGTTGTGGCCCAGGCCAGTGGGCCACAACTTACCTCAGCTGTGGGGGCCAGTTTTAGGGGCCAGTTGCAGATATATATATAGTCACAAGACAGCAAGGGCCAGGGCCAGTGGAAGTTGTACTAACAGCTTTGGGAATCCTGGCTGTTAGTATGTACTACTATCCCTGCTGGATCTTGCCATGGATGTATGTCAGTGGAGGTCAGTGACAGAGGTCAGGCCAGGGGTGTGCAGGTGCATACCTGGAGAGGTTAGCTGCAGGTAAGCCCAGTGGTGCAAGACATTAACAGAAGACAGGGCCGGTCTGGGTGAATATGCAGCCTTAGCTATTAGTGTGGTCTTATTTGGTTGCAGGATCTTTCCACCCTATGCATACACACACCAATTCAGGCTGGTGACAGGTGTTTAGCTAGTGGCATGTAAATGCACAGCTGGAGAGGCTGCATGTTAGTGGATATTAGCTCCAGAAGTATAGGGTGGTGTGTTAACATTCACGTAGCTGCAGAAGCATTGGCTGACAGCTAGTAGAAAGTCCCAGTCTGCCATGGGAGCAATGATAGGGGGAGTGGACATAATTGATATTTACAAAGCCTTTCATCCCAAAACAACTGCTGTTATACATTCTTCTCTAGTGCCCATGGAACAGTCTCAAGGATTGACCATATACTGGGACACAGAGTTAGCCTCAACCGATAAAAGAGGGTTAAAATCATACCAACCATATTCTCTGATCATAATGCTTTGAAGCCGAGATCAACAGTTAGAGCAGGAAGAACCACAAATACATGGAGATTAAACAATTTGCTACTAAAGAATGACTGGGTTAGAAAAATTAAAAAAAATGATCAAGAGATACATAAAAAAATGATAATGATAGTACGATATGTTAAAACTTTGGGGAAATGGCAAAAGCAGTATTAAGAGGGAAAATTTATATTATTACAGGACTATCTCAAAAAACAAGATGAAGCCCAAGTAAACTATTTAATGTTTCATCTTTAAAAACTAGAAAAGGAAGAATAAAATGAAGGCTAAACTCAGCAGAAGGAGAGAAAGGACACAAACTCAGGGATGAAAGAGGAGAAATTACTACAGACACCACAGAAATACAAAGGATCATACAAGAATACTCTGAAAAAGTATATAACACCAAATTTAGTAACCTAGATGAAATAGACAATACTTAGAAAGATATATCTTCTTAGACAGAATCAAGAAGAACTAGAAAATCTAAATAGACGGATCAGCAGTATGGAAATTGAAACAATCATCAAAAACCTACCAAAAAGTCAAAGTCCAAGACCATATGGCTTCACCAGATGGCAAAGTCCAAGACCAGATGGCTTCCTCAACTCTTCCAAAAAATTGAAAAGGCAATACTTCCCAACTCATTTTATGAGGCCAATATTATGCTGATACCAAAACATGCTAAAGATAACACTCAGAAAGAAAACTATAGACCAGTATCTCTCATGAACACAATGCAGAAGTATTAAATAAGGTACTAGGGAACTGAATACAGCAACATGTTAAAAAAATTATACACCATGATCAAGTGGGTTTAATTTAGGCGGGGGCACAGGGATGGTTCAACATATGCAAATCGATTAATGTGATACCCCACATAAACAAATTAAAAAATAATCATATGATCTTATCAATAGATACAGAAAAGGCCTTTGACAAGATAGAACATCCACTTATAATCAAAACACTTAACTAAATCAATATAGAAGGAAAGTACTTTAACATAATAAAGGCCTTATATAACAAATCCTCAGTCAATATTATACAAAAACTAAAAACCTTTCCTCTGAGATCAGGAAGAAGACAAGGCTGTCCACTATTGCCACTGTTATTCAGTATAACATTGCAGGACCTAGCAAGTGCAATCAGACAAGAGAAAGATATAAAAGGCATCCAAATAGGAAACGAAGATCTCGTACTGTCACTATTTGCAGAGGACATGATTCTCTATATAGAAAACTCTAAAGACTCCACAAGAACACTACTAGAAACAATAAGCAAATACAGTTAAGTTTCTGGATATAAAATCAATGTTCAAAAATGCATAGCATTCCTATACCCTAATACTGAAGTGTCAGAAAAAAAAAAGTGGAAAAATAATTCCTTTTGCAATTGCAACAAAAAGAATAAAATACCTAGGAATAAATTTAACAAAACATGTGAAGGATCTATATGATGAAAACAAGACTCTATTAAAAGAAATTGAAGAAGATACAAAGAAATAGAAAGATTATCTGGTTCTTAAATGGGAAGAATCAACATAGTTAAAATGAATTTATTACCTAAAGCATTATACAGAATTAATGCAATCCCATAAAAATCTCATCAGCATTTTTTAAAAATAGAACAAAAACCATCAGATCTGTATGGAAGCACAAAAGATCCTGAATCGCCTAAGCCATACTGAGTAAAAAGAATGAGGCTGTAGGCATCACTCTGCCCGACTTCAAATTATACTACAAAGTATAATTACAATAATCAAAATGTCATGGCATTGGCAGGAAAACAGACACACAGACCAGTGGAACAGAATCGAGAGTCCAGAAGTAAACCCAAATTTATATGGGCAAATAATTTTGACAGAGGAGCCAAAAATATATAGTGGAGAAAGGAAAGCCTCTTTAATAAATGGTGCTGGGAAAACTGGAAAGCCATCTGCAGAAAGAATGAAACTAGACTGTTGTCTATCACCACACAAAATTTAACTGAAAGTGGATTAAAGACCTGAATATAAGACCGAATATAATACATTGCATAGTGGAAAACATAGGAACTCAACTCATGGACTTTAGACTTAATAGAGGATTTTATGAATTTGACCTCAAATTCAAGGGAAATAAAAGCAAAAATAAATGAATGGGATTACATCAAATTTTAAAGCTTCTGCTCAGCTAAAGAAACTGTCAACAAGGTAAAGGGACAGCCGTAAGAATGAGAAAGTATATTTGCAAACATGCCTCCAATAAGGGTCTAATATCCAAAATGTACAAAGAACTCATACAACTCAATAACAACAGCAACAAGAAAAAAAAGATCCAATTAAAAAATAGGACCTGAACAGACACTTCTCCCAAGAAGACATACAAATGGCCAACAAACATATGAAAGAATTCTAAACATCACTAGCTACTAGAGAAATGCAAATCAAAACCACAATGAGATACCATCTCACACCTGTTAATAGCTGTTATCAACAGGAGAAATAATAACAAATGTTGGAGAGGATGTGGAGAAAAAGGACCCCTCAATACACTGCTGGTGGGACTGCAAATTAGTACAACCACTATGGAAAACAATATGGAGGTTCCTCAAACAATTAAGAATTGATTTACCATATGATCCAGCAATCCCTCTACTGGGTATTTACCCCAAAGACTTGAAAACATATCTGAAAAGATATTTGTACACTGATGTTCAGTAGCAGCATTATTTATCATAACCAGGACGTGGAAGCAACCGAAGTGTTCTACAGTAGATGATTAGCTAAAGAAGCTATGGTACATATATACAATGGAATATTACTCAGCTATAAGAAGGGATGAAATACTACCATTTTTGACAACATGGATGGACCTTAAGATAATCATGCTAAGCGAAATAAACCAGAAAGAAAAAGGTGAAGACCACATGATATCACTTATATGTGGGATATAAACCTAAAAGCAACAAACAAGCATGACAAACAGACTCATGGACATGGACTAAGACTAGTGGTTAGCAGAGGAAAGGGAGGAGATGGTAAAGAGAGGTAGAAGGGGTAAAGGGGTCAAATATGTGGTGACAGAAGGAAAGCTAAGTGGCGGTGAACATACAGTGCAAAATATATATGACTTACTGTTGACTTGTACTTTGAAATTTACTGGATTTCATTAACCAATGTCACCATAATAAAAAAAAAATAGATAAAAGAAAGTTAAGGTTGATATTCCCAGGAACTGAGAAAAGTAGTCATGATTTAATCAGTCAGTCTTGATTGTAATTGTTCCCATATGTTTTGTGGCACTGTGTACTGTTAATGTAAATCATTCTTCAAATAAAACAAATATTAGTACACTAATGTGAATAGTATACTTCATACAAATTCTCCGAGTAGTGTTCCAGGAAATAATGGTAGCATGTGGTTTTCATGAACAATTTTCTTTTGTGGTATACACATGACTTTTAGGTTCTGTGGTTTCTCCATTGTTGATAATCATTTGGAATCACATTTCTGCCATGTTGTTTGCTAGTGCTGCCACTCCTGAGCAAGCCATATAGAACACCCGCTATAACCTGCCACTTTCGTGGTGGTGAGGGGAGCTATATATGCTTTATATTTTTAAGTAGTTCTTGAATGTAGTCAAAATTTCATAAGTATCTGTACTTTAGATATAATCTTTTCTAAGCATGATTTATAATTTGTTTACTATTAAGATAGTGTGTAATCAAATACTCGCTTCTTTCTATCAGCTGCTATCAGAGTCCCTGAAGAATGGAGAATGTCCCTCATAATTGAACATATATATATATATGTGTGTGTGTGTATATATATATATATTAATTTATATTTATAGTGTGTATATATATGTGTATATATATACACATATATGTATATATGTGTATATATATATATATATACGTACACACACATACACACACACACACACACACACACTAATTTAAGAAATGCATGTCCACAACACAAATAAGAACTTAAGCTCTGGAATATTTCCAACTCTGTCATTTTGCTACTTTGGCAAGCTTTAACTGAATATCGTATTCCTTTATTCATTTTTAAAATGGTGCAACAAAAACAATAATAATATAATAACAATAGCAACTCAGTTTGTGGGGAGTTGAAAACAAAATACATGTAAAGGTTAAGCCTTAACAGTGTTGGGCATATTAGTAACATTTAGGAAATTTTACTGCTTATTATCACTATCCTGTACAGTTCATAATTCTGGGCAGGTAGTTATCTAACCACTTCTTGAATTCTTTCTTTAGGTGATTTTCAGCCTAACTTGTTTCCATAGGATAGTAACACCTCTGAATGTTATCAGTAATTGTCTTTTGTTTCTGTTGTAAGTGGAAATGTTTCTCTTCTCCTTGAAAATTCTGTTGGTATTCTCATTCAACTACATGCCATTTGTTTTGCTTTAGGGCGGAGATGCGTGAGAGTGGAAGACATGGCAGAGAACTTGAAGAACATTTCTGCTTTTTAGCACTTCCTCAGAGTGATGTGGCTGAGATATATCAGAATGGGATAAGTACCAAAGCATCTACATTGAAGATACTAGGAAATCCTCTTCTTGGAATTTATATATTTAGACATGTTGATGTTGCATTGAATTATGCTTATACTAGAAGCATTACTGTAGAAAGTATTATAATTTTTAAGGTAGGTAGCATAATACAAATATTAAATTATACTGTTTGTTTTAAATTGACCCGAACATGTCTTCCTTTCAATATGAATTATTAATGTTTTAAGTTACATAAAATAAGTAATAATTATATTTATCATCATCATCATCATCATTCAAAATTTTCTCCAATTTCTGATTCTGATTGGGTGTGAAGAATAAAACAAAAATTCAAGTAAGTAAAGGCATCCTTTATTGTCTTTGTCTTCCCAATGTATATTTTTTCTGTTTTAATTGACTCTCCTTCTTTCTTTTGTTCAGACTCTAATTAATGCCAGAATGTTTTAAATATCCTTTTTCAAAACATTGGTTATAATTATTGTGGCTTAAGATAAAGTTACTAAACTCTTACTGTTTAATTTAGTGAAAAGTATTGTACAATGTTAATTTCTTAGTTTTAATAATTCTACCGTGCTTATGTAGGATGTCAATATTAGGACAAGCTGGATACAGGTATATGGGACCACTGAACTGTGTTTTTGCAACTAGTACTAATTGACATTTCTATCCACAATGTGTGGGAATGTTTGTTATCTCACACCCTCACTAATTTTGTATTTTATACTTTAAAAAAAAAGTCGCCAAATTAAAAAAAAAAAACCTCGCCAGTCTAATAAGTGTTTCACATTGGCTCAGTTTTGTTTCTTTTTTAGTTATTGCTCAGTTTAAACATTCTGCATATATATCTATATCTATATCTATGTAGATATAGATATAGATATATAGATATAGATATAGATATAGATATAGATATAGATATAGAGAGAGAGACACACACACACAATATTTAGTGAATTGCCTATAAATATCCTTTGGCAGTTCCTTGTTTTGTTTTGTTTTTTTTTTTTTGGTTATTTGTAATTCATTAATGTATATCTTGAGAGCTGGATTTTTCTCTGTAACATTTCATATAACTGGCACATTTGCCAAAACTAAGAAATTAATATTATACATGGCAATTACATCTTAATAAAAAATAAATAGAAATTTTAAAATTATAAAATAAAATGAAAAGAAAGTATTATCGATTAAGAGTACTATTAACTGAACTATAGACTTTGTTCAGTTTTTGTTAGTTTTTTCACTAATGTTTTTTTCTCTTTTGGTATCCAAATGTAGGATTCCACATTACATTTAGTACTGTCTTTAATTTCGGATGAATGCATTAGCATATTAAAAAAACAGTAATAGAATTGCTGACTTAAAATGTGTACTTGTTTTCATATTAATTTCATTTTCTTGCTCATTGTCTTTTATCAAGTAGTCATGTTCATGTTCCTTTATAAGTTTTATATTCATTTATTTTTTGATGTACAGAAGTTTTTAATATTTTACAATGAAGTCTATGTTTTTGGTTCATGGTTTCTTGACACACATGCTTAGATAAGAATTCTCACTTTGAGATCAGATAAAGATTTGCTAATAGTATTTCTACAATGTTTTATAAATATATAGTTTGTGTGTTTGGGTTTATAGATTAAGGAAGGAGCTTATTTTTTCAGTTGTTTCATAGCTCTTATTGAATAATCTGTTTTTGCTTCACTTATTTCAAATGATACTTTTAATATTATACTGTGTTTTTAAAGATGAATGGACTTGCCTAGGCTTTCTCTTTTGTCCAGTTCCCCACCAACTCCATCTTTTCTAGTGGTAGAACCATCCTTTTAAAATTTGTTATATATCTGGAAGTACAAGTCACCTCTCCTGTTCCATCATTCTCTATATCTGACCTAAAAATTTTTTTCAGAATTTTTTTCCAGAATTTTCTGGGATATTTCTATTTGTTTAGTCTTCCATATAAGTTTGTATCTTAAAACTCATTTCTGAAAATATATTTGCTGAATTTTTTATTTGGATTACTATAGTCGTAAAGTTTAATTTGGAGGAATTGATATAATTACAATGTCCTTTCATCTGGGACATGGATTATTTCCATTCATATTTCTTTAAACAAGAAAGCGAGCTTCACTCTTGAATTATGAGAGTTTAAAGTGTTTTAGTCTCTTTTTATGGACCTCCTTTTTGCCTTTTCTTAAGGTTCTCTTTGGAAAAGTGAAGAAAATTCAGCCTTCAGTGGATAAAAACAAAGTTTCTTTGGATCCTTCTCCTAACTTTGATTGCCATATGTCAAGAAGTACACCTTCTCTGAAAGATACCATTGAGCTACAAGCCTACGGTTCAGCAGTATGTTAACTTTTTAGTCCAGTTGACTACTTAAAAGTCACATGCTTCACATTATATGATACAGAATTTAAAACAACTTTCCAAAATATTAAAGGAAAATCTTTTAAGTCATTTAATATAATATGACCTTAAATAAATGGATAGTGAAAGATGTTTTAATATTTGTGATCAGAGAATGTCAGTAGTTTTCAAATTTATATTTAACTTTGTTCAAAGTAAAGTGGCTGCTTATATTTAGATGTTCCATAGATTAATTCCTATCTTGCAAAACATGCCAACTTTTTTTAAACGAGGCTATTTTTAATAATGGTATTGACCCTTTTTACTTTGCAGAAGAGGCTTTTGTATCAGTCATTACATGTGAAACAATAATTTTCTTTTTTATGTTGCTGAGATAGGCCTTTAATCTTCTACAGAAGATTAAATTATATATAACATATAATCATGTATGATTAAATAAAGATAACCTTCTAGAAGTATATATATATGCTCCCACCTATAAAATGTATTAAGCTATGGTTATTTTCCTAATTAACTTTTCCAACTAAATAAAATATAGTATAGTGGTTCACAGCACATGCAAAATATTGAACTTTTAATGAAAAAATAATTTTTAAATTTAATAATAGATTTTAGCTGCTCCTGTCAGCATTTTCCAACAAAGGAAAAAATGTATGGTAGGGAAAAAAATGTATATATCTTCAAAAAAATTAGGATTGAGAGACAAAGAAGGACCTAGTAATCCCACTTTTGGATATTTATCTGAAAAAAACCTAAAATACAACTTCAAAGGGATATGTACATCTATATGTTTACTTAGCCATAAAAAAGAATGAAATCTTGCCATTTGTTACAACATGGATGGATCTAGAGAGTATTTTGCTGAGTGGAGTAAGACAGAGAAAGACAAATGTCATATGATTTCACTTATATGTGGAATCAAGAGAGCAGAATAAATGAATAGACAAAACAAAAACAAGCTCAGAGATACAGAGACCATTTTCTTGGTTGCCAGACTGGAGGAAGGGCTAGAGAAATGGGTGAAGTAGGGAGGGGATTAAGACATACAAATTGGTATTTACAAAATAGTCATGGATATGTATAGTATGGGAAGTGTAGTCAGTAATATCGTAGTAGCTATGCACTGTGTCAGATGGGTACTGAATTTACTTTATAAGTTACAGAAATGTCTGGTCACTGTGTTGTATACCTGAAACTAATATTGAATGAAGTGTAATTGAAAAAATAAATATGTATATGTATATACACACACATATATAAACTACGGTTTATATATGTATATGTATATACACACACACATAACTAGGGTTAAAGAAGGCGGGGAGAGGAGTGGGTATATGGAAACAGATAAATAAATACATTATGAAGTTATATTAGTTTTTTTAAATATGAGCTTTTATTCAAGCTAAAATTAATCAGCATAAAAATATTCTTTTTCTTTCATCTTTCAGGTATACTTCTATGAATATGATGATTTTTCAAAGCCAGTAGATAAACCTAGACAGTGTCTTCCATATGCAATCATAACAGTAAAATTTATTGGTCAAAAAGTAGATAATGGGCACCTTATGACATCCTTGAGATTCTTCTCAACGGGATTTCCTAAGAAGGCTGGTAAGATACATATATTATTCTACTTCAGTAATGTTTTTGCTAGTTTTACAACTTCTGGATATTATTTTATTTTATAATACATGAATCTCTAAGCAAAATAGTTATGCTTATTTTAAATTTTCTATATCTAGAACTACATTGTAGATATTTTTGTGACTTTAGCTACATGTATTTTTGTGACTCTTCCATGCTGATGTTTAACTGTAGCTTCTTCTTCATTTTCATTCATATATATGTGTACACATACGGTGTTCTATTTTGTGACTGGGGATATTTGGACACATTCCAGTTTTATTCATATTCCAGACATCACTATTTTAAACATTCATGTAAGTGTCTCAGTGCCTATGTGCAAAAGTTTTTCAGTAGAGTGTATATCCACATGCAATCCAAAGATGATGTCAACATACTTTTCAAAAATGGTTGTATCAGATTTACATAATTAATCTATACCCTTGCCAACACATATACTTTTTAAAAATGTTTGTTTCTGCCAGCCTAGTGAGGGTGATAAGCAGTCGATATCATCTCTAAAAGAAACTTTATCATATCCAATTCTCTTCAGTCTCTCCACTCCTAAGCAATCACTAATCTGCTTTTTGTTTCTATGTATTTGCATATTCTGGGCACTTTGCATAAGTAAAGTCAAATATGTAGCCTTTCATGACTGGTGACTTTCACTTAACAGTATTCTCAGGGTTCTTGCAAGTTACAGCATGTATCAGTACTTCATTCCTTTTTATGGAATAATGTTTTATTGTATAGATGCATTACATTATATTTGTCCATTTTAGTTGGTGGACATTTGGGTTGTTGCCACTTTTTTGACAATCATAAGTAATTCTGCTATGAACATTCCTGTACAAGTTTCAATATAGACATGTGTTTTCATTTCTCTTGGGTAAATAGCTGGATGTAGAATTGCTGGGTAATATGATAACTCTATATTAACTGTTTGAGGAGTTGCCAGACTATTTTTCAAAGTGGCTGCACCATTTACATTCACACCAGCAGTGTATGAGTTAAGATTTCTTCACTTCCTTGTTAATACGTACTGTTATCTGACATTTTGATTATAGCCATCCTAGTGGGCGTGAAGTGAAGATTTTAGGGTATAAGTTTTACACTTCTTTGTTAAATTTATTCCTACATATGGTATTTTTTGATCCTATTGTAAATAGTTATTTTATCAATTTCATTTTTGTATTGCTCATTGCAAGTGTATATAAATAATGTTGATTTTTGTGTATCCTGCAGTTTTGTTGATCTCATTAGTTCTATAGTTTTTAGTGGTTTACTTATAAAAGATCAGGTCATCTGCAAATAGAGATAGTTTTACTTCTTTCTTTCCAAACTGGATGCCTTCTATCTTTCTTGCCTAATTGTTCTGGCTAGGACTTCCAGTGGAATGTTTAATAGAAGTGGTGAGAGAAGACATTCTTGTCTTATTCCTGAACTTAGAAGGAAAGCATCCATCTTTTACCAGTAAGTATGATGTTAGCTGTGGGGTTTTTTGATGTCTTTTATCATGTTAAGTAAATTTCCTTCTATGCCTAGTTCTTTGAGTGTTTTTATCATGAAAGCATATTGGATTTTGTCAAATGCCTTTGGTGTGTCTTATTGAGGTCAGCATGTTGTTTTTATTTTTCACTCTGTTACTGTGGTATATCACACTGATTTTCAGATGTAAAGCAAACCTTACATTCTTGAGAGAAATCCCATTTAGCCTTTGGTATATAATTCATTTTCAATGTTGCTGAAATCAGTTTACCACTAATTTGTTGACTTTTGTGTCCATATTCAGAAGAGATATTGACCTGTAAATTTCTTGTGATGTCTTTGTCTGGTTTTGGTGTGAGAGTAGTACTGGTCTCAAGATAATTGGGAAGTGATTCCTTCTCTTCCATTGATTTAGGAAGAATTTGTGAAGAATTGGCATTAATTCTTTTTTAAATACTTGGTAGACTTCACAAGTGATGATGCCATTTGAGCCTGGGCTTTTTTTTGTGGAAAGTTAAAAAAAAATTTCTTTTTTTATTAATTTAGTTTCTTCATTTACTATAAGCCCATTCAGATTTTATCGTCTTCAGTTTCGTTGGTTTTATCTTTGTATGAATTTGCCCATTTCATCTAACCTATCTAATTTATTGGCATACCATTATTCATAGTATTTTTTTATAGTAACATCATCTCTTTAATTTGTGATTCTACTGATTTGAGCCTTCTCTGTTTTTTTCTTGGTCAGTATGTCGATTTTGTTGATCTTTTTAAAGAACCAACTTTTAGATTCATTGGGGTTTCATTCACTTATTTTTTTATTCTCTGTTTTATTACTCTTGCTATTCTTTATTTCCTATTTGCTTTAGGTTTAGTTTGTTCTTCTCTTTCTGCTATCTTAAGGTGGAAGGTTAGGTCATTGATTTGAAATCTTTCTTTGATAATACATGTATTTACAGCTATAAATTTCACTGTACTGTTTTAGCTATATCCCGTAAGTTTTGGTATATTGTATCTTCATTGTCATTCAGCTCAAAGTATTTTCTGATTTCTCTTTTGATTTCTTAATTGATCCATTAGTTCTTTAGAGTATGTAATTCAACCTCTATATATTTGTAAACTTTCCAAATTTCCTCCTGTTTTCTTATTTCATTCTATTGTGATTGGAGAGTATAATTTGTATTATTCTGTTTTTTAAATTTATTGAGATTTATTTTGTAGCCTGACAAAGGGTCTGTCCTGGAGAATGTTCAATGTGCATTTAAGAAGAATGAATATTTTGCTGCTGTTTCTACAGATGTCTCTTAGGTCTAGTTGATATATAGTTTGCTCAATTTTCTGTTTGATCTGCCTGGTTATTCTTATCTACATTATCCCTCTGTTAGAAGGCTTAAAATTGAGATAATAGATAAGGACCTTTCCTCCACTTCTATTTCAGCCCATCCATAGTCTTGCTTTATTACTTTAATCCAGGGATGATGCCTGTCAGCATGATAAACTTTGAGGAATACCAATATTATGCCCAAAGTCAAGGCCACATGCGTTGGTCATCACAGTCATCTTCCTCTAGAGTACTGTAGACCTATGCTGTCCTGTACAATAACCATTAGTTACATGTGACTACTTAAATTTAAGTTAGTTAAAATCAAATTAAATTAAAATTTTGATTTCTCAGTTAAACCCGCCATATTTCGAGTGCTCAGTAACCACGTGTATCTGTTGGCTACTATACTGGAGCACTGATACAAAGAATATTTCCATCACCACAAAATATATGGTATGGTGGTCATATTTATTAGTTTGCTTTGTTAATTGAAATTTCATCTTGTTACAACTTCTTATATGGTTGAAGATGTTGGGTTCTCCACTTTTCATGTATTATTTAATGAAAATGCCAAAAATAATACATTTAAAATGACTTTATTAAGTTTAAACAACATAACATAGTGATTAAAGTTCTATTGCCTATAAACTGTGATCCTAGGCAAATCACTCTTAACTTCACTTCCTCATCAATAAAATGGAAATGTTATAAAGATTAAATGAATGAATAAGCATAAGGCACTTAGAAAAATCATCCTTGGCAGCCACACTAAGTACTTTATAAGTCATCCACATTATATGTTAATATGCATTTACTTTACATTTATGAAATTGTGATTGTTAAATAAATTTAAGCAATTAGGTTTCTCATGTTGGTTTGTCTTTATCTTAATTTTTGTAATAACTGCATAACATTCCTTTTCTAAGACATTTTTTATAGCATGTACACATGATACTTTTACTTTTATAATGATTGATATGTCATATTTATTTAACTAGTCCCATATTGATAAGTTTCTAGCTTTCAGCTGTCTTGAATTATTGTACTAAAAATTCTTATACATATATCAGAGGTATTAATGCAAGTAAAAGTGCTGGATATAGATGATTATACATTACATTTTGATGACTACAGTAGATTTACTTTTTCAGGAAATTAGTACCAATTTATATTCCCATAAACAGTATAAAGGAGTGCTTACATATGCAAAGTGTTAATTATCCTTCAAAATCATTACCAATTAAGAAGTTTTTAAATACAAATCATATTGTCTATTTAGTGGGATTGAACATCTTTTTTTTGACAGTTTTCATTTAATCTGATTCTTTTGTTCATATACTTTGTCAACTTTTTTCTTGTGTTCTTTTTACTAATCTTTTGAATGTTCCTATATACTCTTTATGTATTCTAACATATCTAGTGATGTACTAAGTTATCTCATTCGAAATATACTTTCTATCAGTTTATTCTCCTGAGTTTCGTTGATTGTGTATTTTGACTATTAAAATATTTCATTTATATGTAACTGCCATCATTTTTTAATTTTTGGTTTTCTGATTTCTAGTCATGCTTAAAAAGTACTTTCCTATCTCAAGATTATAAAACTATTCCTCCATATTTCCTTCCAATATTTTTATGGTTTTTATTTATTAACAATGAATTTTATTTTATTTTTGTATAATGAGGTATCTGAATCTAACTTTCATTTTTTCTGTTTACTACAGCTCACTCTCAAGAACTACATCTCAGTTTGTAGTCATATTTCTAGTATAACTTACTGTGATTAAAAAATATAATCACAAATGATTATAGAATTTAAAAATCTGCAACAAATCGATCTTTTACTATATTATGGGGAAAAAAACCTCATGGTACTTTATAGTGATCTATCTTTTAATGTATTGTGAAAAAGAACCTTTATAGTACTTCCCAATGATATGATTAAAACTTTATGTATGTCATAAATCTCACAAGCAATTTCTCATTAATTTCTGTTTTAATAAAGGTATTTTATGGTATTCTTAGCTATGAATGCTTTCTGAATACTTTACTTGCTAAATATGCATTTTGATAAGTCCCTTAGTTATAACATGAAGTTATTTCTAAAATTTTAAGAATACATTTTTATGAATTATAAAAGAAAATTTGCTTTCATTTTCTGTGTTTTATTTACATACACTATTTACAGGAATATTTGTTTCATTGTGCAGCAGGGGTAGTGATTTGCTTTGGCTGCTAGGAAGGATTTTGTGGAACCTTTTGATCTTTTTCTCTCCTACTTCTCCACATCATTTCCCTTTCCTTTCAGTTTTTTGTTCTCCAGCAATAAAGGGGAAAAAAGCAAGGTAACAGTAGTTAGAGGGAGACAATTTTACCTATTAACATATAGATTCTATTACTAAATATTTGAATATAGGAAATTAATGTGAGAAGTACCTAGCCTATGATCAACATTTTTTTATTTCTATTTAATTTTTCTATTTCTTAATATTTGACACAATCCAGGTTTTTTAATGGCATATGCTTTCTTTAGTAAAGTCTCCAGGACAGAGTTTTATGCTCCACCATTTACACTGTATTGGTTTATAATTCATCCTCTTCTCTCCTTACTTTTTCTGCTGAGAACATACTCTATTCATCATTAGTATATTTGATGAATTTTCATTTAAAATCACTCATGACATAGTTTACTTGTACTAACAGAGTTATCCGTAGAAGTACTTTTTCTTCCTATTCTTTCTTATTTTCTTATTATTTCCACAGAAAGAACATGCTCTCTGAATAACTGTACAGTGGCCAAAAGGATTGGAAAAGGAAAAGATGCTACAGTCATCTTTGAGCATTTCAGGAAACCTATAGATCCATTTGTTCAGGAAAACTGTTCATGCAATGCACTAAATTTAGAGATAAATCCTTCCAGCTCAAATATTTCTAATTCCTATGGAAATGTGCAAAGTGGGAACATTTCTGCTCTTGAAACATGCAGTGGACACATGGAGTACAACTTAACAGAATGTAGAGACACTTCTCAAGTACATGCTTATAATTCAGGTCTTTCACTTATTCCCAGTGATACCAGAGAAAGTGTTAATGATGATCTCTTGTTAAATTGGACACATCTTAAAAATGTTTTAAGTAGTCTTTCTGGTGCTTTTCCCCTTTATAATAATACTGACTCAAGCACAGTTGTTACTTCAAAACTCATCAAAGACCCAAGACTGATGAGGAGAGAAGAAAGCATGAGAAAACATAATATGACATCTTTAAATGAGATTTTGCCATTTGGGAAGAGTTTAGATTTTGTTAATTCAGAAATAAACCTGTCTATGCCAACTAATTCTGCCTCCTCATCTGAAGTCATGCCTGGTGACTGTGCTATTCTTACAAATTGTTTGGATGCCTCTTGCTTCAAAATTTCTTTTGATGATTCACAATCTCAGACTCACAAAATGGGCTCTAAGAACTGTGATTATACAACTTCCAGTAAAATTAACATGGAAGGACATGGCCAGGGCCAAGACAATTTTCCATTTCCAATGTGTTTGTCAAATGTCATTTCAGAAGTTGAGAACCAAAAACACAGTGAGGAAAAAGCCCAGCAATCTCAGAGAAACCATATCCCATTTTTAATGGAACAAAATAGTGAGCCATTTAACTCTTATGAATCAGTGAATACTTGTACAAAAGGGTATAATAGTCACATTTCTCAGGAATCACAGTCTTCTAATTTAAAAACTATATGTCAGACTGGTCACCAAATGTCTACAGTTTTTTCGTTCCAAGGGAAAGAAAGCATACCTGAGTACATTGAAAATTATGGAAGGGTGAGAAGCTTCACTGGCCCAGAAGACAATTCCAAATATGGAGGAGAGCAAAATTTGTGGAAAGAAATTTATAATTTTTGTGCTAATGAAACAAAAACCAGTCCAGTAGATAGTTACATCTCTTTGCACCAAGAATACAAAGAGGATGAAAGTCTTCATTCTTTTGGGGAAAACTATGATCAAATATTAATCACTCGGGATTTAGAAATATCAAAACCTTCCACATCTACTACAAAGGAAAAGTATGAGTTAGATTGTCTAGCATTGGAATTACAAAATAATCCTACTGCAAGAGTGGAAAGCCTTTCACAAAATCATCCTCAACACTCTTTGGCATATGAAGGTAACATTCATACAAGTTTTGCCATTTCTCAGAAACTAATGGAACAGAAGATGGAAGAACCAAATCAGAAGAGCTGTGTTAGCATTGTAACTGATGCTTTCCAGGAAGCAAAAGACATTCTCCAGAACAAAGAAGTACCCCTTGGTACAATTACTTCATCTCATGACATTAAAATAGCTCATGACAATTCAAATTGCAGCATAGCTAGAGAAAAAATATATATCCATAGGAAAAATGAAAATGATCCAGTGTCATTAGAGAACATTCAGAGAGACAGCAAAGGAACCCCTCAAATTGATGATAAAGGTCAAGATCATATGCTATTCTGTAATGCACAGTTGAATAATGATATACACCTGAATACTGATTTCAAAGAACAAAGAAATAATGAAAACCAAAATGAGGCTAAAGAGAAGGATATTGTTTCATTTACAGAAAACAACATAGCAAATATATGCAGAAATGAGAAGCAGAGTTTTCATACAAACAAAAATTTCACCAATATGGATGAAAGGAGGGAGAATACAAATTACAATCTTGTAGAAATTTTGAGTTCTGAAGAATTTTCTACCATGTTTAATCTAACTTGGAAAAAATATGCATCACCAGAAACTGCATTATTAGAAACTGAAGATACTATCACTGCCATAGAACAAGAAGATACTCAAAATACCAGAAGGAATATAAAGCCTTTGGCTTCCATATTTCCCAAGATTGCAGGTTCCTCAGTGCATATAGACTCAAATGCTGTAGTACAGATAGCTGGTACTATGGTGTCCTCAGACACAAATCATGAATACCAAAGTTACCAGTTTAAAGAAACTTGTTCTTCTGAGAGTCCAGATTTCCATTTATTAGTAAAACACAGGGTTTCTGATTGTGAAGTGGATATAGATAAAAATAAATTAAATGAGTCTTTTCATCAGTCATTAAGTGACAACTTAGTTCTTCAAAGTTTTGAATTGGAAAATGAGATTGAAGTAGGATCAGAACAGTGTGATGATGATTTTCTATTTCAACAAGATACTCATAGCCATGGAAATACATTATATGAAGAATTTGGGGCCTCATATGAGACTCTGAAGTCTCGTATTGATTGGGAACGTCTTTTAGGAAGCAGTAATGGACAGAAGGAAGTTTTGAAAAGCACCACAAGAAGGGAGAACAGTAGTGATCAGCATTACTCTGAGGAAAGTAATTGTTTTTATCCCTCTATACAAAAAAACAAAGCAGAGTTCTTCAACCCAATTTTACTTCCAGATCTGCAAGTTAGAATAACTAATATAGTTATGCCAGAATTCAATGCCACTATTAAATCCCTTGCAATGAAAGATAATTTTGGTAAATATGTAACTGAAGTTAGAAAAACAGAAATAAATGAGGAGGAGGGGAAAGTTCCGGGATTTGAAATTTATTCCCAGTGTTCTGGTGAAAATTCAGATTATCCTTGTGAAGATGAATTTGGTAATATAAGGCAAGACTCAAGACTAGTGAATAAATCTGAAATCTCACTTTCTTTCGAATTGAGTCATAATACACACATGAATCACATGTCTGAAGAACAAAACAGTGGAACTTTGCTTACTGAATCTTCTAATGCCACAACAATAAGTAACAAAAGTGGATGTCCTCTTACAAAGTCAAAAACTGATTATAATGATACTAGAAGTAAAAAGGACACAGAATCAAGAATAAACAAAAGAAAGACACATACACCTTTTAGGGACCAGAACATACCACATAATGACTTAAGACATCATGAAATTTGTGAGAAGAGGAGGCGGCTAACCAGTCAAGACTCATTTGAATGTTTTTCTTCATTATCTGAAGGGCGAATTAAAACCTTTTCAAGGTCAGAAAAACACATTAGGAGTGTTTTGGATATTCTAAATAGTGAAGCATCTTTATGTAAAAGCAAACGGCTTTCAAAAAAACTTGACAGAGCTGTTCTTCACTTAAAAAAAGCTCATAGGAGAGTTCACACGTCTTTGCAGCTTATAGCTAAAGTGGGAGAAAAAAGAAAGAGCCCATTACCAAAAGCATATGCAATAATATGCAATAATTTCTGGGAAAGTTGTGACCTTCAAGGTTATAGTTCTTTTTCTGAAAGAAGATATTATTCCACTAAACATTTTTTGTCAAAAAGAAAAAATGACAAACCTGGAGAGAAAAGAGCTTTGGAATTTGAGGTTGATAAATCATTAACTCATGTATCAAAGTGCAAGACTTATAAAACAAATGGAGAGAGAATCACAAAGTGTTTTTCTAAGAAAAATGTGTCCCACAGTGTCTCAAGAAGTCACACCACTATTCACGTGACAGAATTTTGTGATCAAGAATATCCTGAGTCACAGTTATCCCTGTGCTCCACATCCGAAAGTACAAGTCAGTCGACTTATGACACTAGCAGTAAGAGAAATCCAAGATCATCTGAACTTCAACCCTCTTCTGGAAACATTGGGTGCCTCTTTTCCTCAGACTGCCCAGATGAGAAACTAACTGAAAAAGAAAATCAAATTGACATAAAGTCTTTGTCTAACATTAGTAAATACGAAAAGCTTGAGAACCATTCAGAACATAATAAAGACGTAATAAAAGACAATGCTGAGGCTAATGAAACTTCAAATAAAAGTAATTCAGTATCTTTAACGTGCATAAATGAAAACAATGTAAGTTTTAGCGCAGACAAAAATGATGCAGGTTGTATAGCTCACACAGAGGTGAAAACTGACATAGTTATTTCAGTCTTAGAATCAAATGTGAAGCACTTTTTAAATGTTGATATCTACAAACCAGATAACCTTATTTTATCTGGTTATAAAAGGAACCTGGAAGTAGATTTTCCTGCAGAAAAATGGACAGCTCCTAATGAGAGCTCCAAACCAGGTGCTATTACAGGAAGCATTCTTACAGACCCATTAAATCCAACTCCAATGACAAGCAAAAAGTGTTACAGTATTCCTCAATTGTTGTCAACTGCTCCAGTGACAGATAGTGAGGGAGAATCTTCGCAATCTTATTTGGAGAAACAAACAAGTTTTGCTGTAGATTCTTTTGCACCATCCACCAATGCACCACACTGTCAGCAAGGATGTGGTGGAAAGGAGCAGGAGCTTCTAAAGACAGAACAGTCCTCTCCAATTAGTTGTTTCCATATAGATGAGAATGAAACAAATGTTATGGAGAATTCTGAATTGGATCTCATACCAAAAACTGAAGAAAGTAAAAGTCATGGAAAAAATGTAATGAAGAGACTGTCCTTCAATGATAGTTCTCTGCTCTTGAAAGGTAATGTAAAGAGTTCTTCAAAAAAATGTATTGCAAAGAAAAACATTCAGGACAGAAAAATGTGGAAAGTTAAACAACCAGAAAAAGCAAAAGATTCAGTTCACAAAAAAAGCATGACTGAAAGATCAACTGTTAAGACTAAGTACAGAAATCAAAAGAATAAAGTTTTAGAAGAAAGTTACTTAAGTGAGAAAACAGTTAAAAATAACTTGATTGATTCTCACCTAAGCATTGAAAATAGTACTGAGGCATTCTCTTTGAATAACACAGTTTCTAATCAGCTTAACAAAAGAGAGAAAGAGGAGAGAGTTAAAGTTAGTAATGGCTCTCAGTCTGACTCTACCTTACATTCGGAAATAGCCTGTAATTCCAAACCAGACATTATAGGAATGAATCATCTGCCTGTTTCACATGCTCACTCTGAAAACTCCAAAGTCACTACTCCTCAAAAGAAGCCTACATTGTACACGAATGAATTAAAAGAAAAACATTGCTCAGCTAATCATTTGAGTCTTATAGGTAGGCTAGCTCAAATTTTGAGGAGGGCAGATGAAGCATCATCTTTGCAGAGTCTACAGGAAGAAACCAAGGTTTGTCAAAACATTCTCCCTTTATTTGTTGAAGCTTTTGAAAGAAAACAAGAATGTTCACTTGAACAAATCTTGATTTCAAGAGAACTTTTGGTAGAACAAAACCTGTGGAATAATTGCAAACACATATTAAAACCATGTGCTGTTGACTCCTTGGTAGAACTCCAAATGATGATGGAAACTATTCAATTTATTGAAAACAAAAAAAGGCGCTTAGGAGGTGAACCCACATTTCGAAGCTTGCTTTGGTATGATGAGACATTGTACAGTGAGCTGCTTGGCAAGCCACGTGGATTTCAACAACAATCCAATTTCTATCCTGCTTTTCAAGGAAGGTTAAAATATAATGCGTTCTGTGAGTTGCAGAACTATCACGATCAATTAATTGAATTGTTTGAAGAAACCAAAAGGGAAAACCGTTCATACTATGCAGTCTTAAAATACAGACGACAGATTAATGAATGTGAGGCAATATTGAAGCATTGTTCTGATTGCTTTGACTTTTCTCTTTCTGTTCCATTTACCTGTGGAGTTAACTTCGGAGATAGTTTAGGAGACCTAGAAACCTTAAGAAAAAGTACTTTAAAGTTGATCAGTATGTATGGGCACTCTCCTAAAGGTGATTTCTGCTCAGGAAAACAAGACCACCTGTGGATTATCATTGAAATGATTTCCTCAAAAGTTAATTTTATCAAGAGCAGTGAGGCAATAGGTATTAAAATATCTCTTTATGGTCTGGAACATATCTTTTTTGATGCTGCAAAAAGTCTTGTTTGGAAAGAAAAAAGACAGTCTTTCAGCAAAAAACACTCAGGAAAGAAGAACAAAGAGACACTACTCAAAATGAATCAACAATCTTTTTCTAAGTTGCAAAAGATATGTGATACATTGTCTAAAGATTTAAGCAGTGAACAAGTTTCCAAAGTTGGACTTGAGGAGAATACTGTGATTGCTTCCAGAAAGTCAGATGATCTAATAAACAAAGCAACAATTAGCATAGAAAACTGTAGATTTAACAGTATGTTGCTTTCGCACCCAGATATTTGTTGTATTAGTGAAATGTTGGATCAAGCTGAATTTGCAGACTTTGAAAAATTACAAGAACTCACTTTGAAATGTACTGATCACTTAGAAAATTTAAAAAACTACTTTCATGTGCTGCAAGAAGATAACTTAGATAATATTTTCATCACAGAAGAAAATGTTTTGGACGTGTTAAAAAATCACAACCATGAAGCTGTAATTTTAAAACCTGAAGCTATTGAAACCTATATTGAAATTGCCATGCTCTCTGAAACAGTACATTTTCTTAAAAACTCAATGGCAAAGAAACGAGACAAACAGAGATTTCGAGGTATGCTTTGGTTTGATTTGTCACTTCTTCCTGATCTGGTTCAGTGCCAAGAAAAAATGGCTTCCTTTTCATTTCTTAAAGATAACTCAGAAGATTGCCTTTGGAAAGTAATAGAGACTGCTACTTCTGAATGTAAGAAAGATTTGGATATTATCTACAAATATAATGAAGCTGTTAATTGCTCATATGCTCTTCATTTGTTCTCAAGAGAACTTGAAGAACTTTCAGAAATAAAAAAACTTCTGAAGAAGTCTAAATATTCAGTTCCCACATATATAGACTTTGTGCCATTTATAGCATCTATAAATTACGGAAGCACTGTGATGGAGTTAGAATATAACTACAGTCAGTTTTCTACGTTGCTCAAAAATGTAATGGCTGCCCCTCGGAAAGATTTAGGGAAAATGGCCCATGTTATGAAAGTCATGAAAACTATTGAACATATGAAGATAATATGTGCTAAAAATGCTGAGTTAACCATTTCCTTTATCCTATGCCAAATGCTGCATAATAGAAAGAAGACTTTCCAACTAAAGAGAAAAGAAAAAGTGAATGTTCCTGTAAAACCTAGGAAGAATATCAGTAAACACAGTACTTGTATGAAGGTAGCCTCAGTTTCAGATTGTGTAATGAAAAATGTCTTAAATTCTTCTAAAAAACGACCTATTACTTTAGACAAATGTAAAGACTCTCAGAAACAAGAGAGGAGCACTACTGTTTCCAGCTGTAAAAAACAAAAGGTAATGAACGTTTTAAAATGAAACCTATATAGTAGTCTTTTTGAGAGCAAGTCTAGTCTAAGCAAATAAATAGTTTGCAAAACTGTAAAAATCAATGCTTTAAATATTGCTTTGCAAAATCAATTTACTAAAGTATTAGATTCAACAATTTATATTATCGATTAAGATATAAATGATTATATGAGAGGTGCCTTGCAAATATCTTTTAAACTACAAACTGAATAGATTATTTAACTTAGAAACTATTTCTTGGAAGGATGTGAATTTTAATGACTTCTTAAGGGAAAGTCCAATATTATGAATGTGAGTTAAGTGAATGACCAAGTATTTACTGAATACTATATAACAAGGCTATACTTAATGTAATGAATTTTAAAAACTGGCTAATAGAGCCTGTGTTTTTTACCATTATCATCTACAAGGGAAAATAGAATAGATATTTTTAAATAGATAATTATGAAAGAGAAGTCCTACATAAACACATTTTAAGAAAATTTATACAGCATTTATTGTGTACTTAGCACTGTTCTAATGATTGTACAAATATTCTTTTTATTTTCAAAAGACCAATGATATAGGCACTATAATTGTCTTATTTAAAGGTCTGGAAAATGAGACATAGAAAGGTTAAATAACATTTCCAAGGTCACAGAGCCCAGGTGTAAAACCAGTCAGTCTGACCCCAGATCCCATTCTGACAGTTGCCCTTACTTGTTGAGTATTTCTCAGTTTAGAAGTAAAGAAAGAAAAACCTATATGCAAAATGAAAAATAGGATTCTTAGCTTACTCTAGTTGTATCCATTGGTTTGAACTAGTTCTAGAGACTAGGAAACTAATCATTTATTATACTACATTTATAAGAAAATGCTTAACAAACTACCAGCTTATAAATGTATTTCCAAAACACAAGAACACAAGTTTTATACTCCACTTTGAGTAAAATGAGGGTAATACTAAAAAGGTATTGTAAATATTGAGAAGAAAAGCCAAAAAAGATGAGAGGTTTATTTGTTGATTTCATGGAAGAACACAAACTAAAGCTTCGCTCTATAGGAAAAAAAACATTATTGATGAATGTAAGAATGAAGGAGGGTATCTAAGTTACAGAAAATAAAATATGAGTAAAGACAATGCTTTTTGACCTTTTTTGAGAAATTAAGCCTGGAACAAAAATGAAACTTAGTGGACAAGAGTAAGCTAAGGATGGAGTTGAACATTGTTTCAGATTATCAAATGTCTTACATATAGGCTTAAGGAGTTTGAACTTTATTCTGTATATATTGAAGGATAGTGTCCTGTGAAATACATTTTTTCCCCCAGTAATTTAAAGATGGAGATCCTGAGTACAGTTAGAAGTAGTAAGTCATCTAGAGCTTTAAAAAGTGTGCCATTATACAGAATAAGAAAGGGAAATTCATTTGACAGATATTACTTTTAATGGGGCTTAGTGATTGGTTTACTAAAATGTATAAAAGAGGGAGCAGTGTTATAAAATGTGGGAATAAAAAAATTTTTGCAAATTTCTTTTTTAAAAAGTGGCTCCAAAAATTGATGACATATGGAAAGTCCAGCTTTTTGAAAGGAAGGATTATGAATGAATGTAGTTTTAAACAGTACTTTTTAGATGATGACAGAACAAGTAATTGCAAATATCTGATGTTAAAATAATATTCATATTTTATTTTAAACCATCACCAATGTATGTTTACCTTGTATCTTTTAAACATAGGTTAACATGAAAGATGTCACAAAAATCAAGAGAGAAAAGGCAACATTCAAGCATCCAAGGTAGGAGTTGCCATCAGCCCTAGCTGAAGAAAAACTAAAATAAATTGAGCACATATTAAGGAACAAGACTGAAACATTTATTTATGCATATAACTTAGGGGACAAGAGTAAACTAAGGAGGGAGAAGAATGTTTCCGATTATTTAGTGTCTTAAGTAAAGTCTGAAGAGTTTGAACTTCATTCTTTAAGTTTTGAAGGATAGTGTTCGATGAAATGTGTTTTTTCAATGATGTAAAGGGTAAGGAGGTTCTAAGAACAGTAAGAAGTAGTAAGTTAGCCAGGGCTTAGAAAAGAGTGATGTTTTATATAACAAAAAGTAAAATTCATATTTGATAGACATTACTTAAAGAATTGATGGGACTTAGTGACTGGTTTACTAAAAAGAGCATAAAAGAATTACACAAGTGATTAGATTGACTTTTTTAAAACTTGTGTACTCTACAAAACAGTCACATTTCAAAATTGGTTAAAAAGATATAAAAAGATACAAATTGCCAACTTATATTACTAGTCATAGACAAACATAGATATTATAAATAAACCAGTATTTCATAAAAGGTTTAACAGCATGCTGTAGGAAGAATATGATTTTAAAATAAAGGCTAGCTCTTTAAACTGAATTTATTTTTATGAAAAGGTCACAACATTATTTACATTTTTCTCATTTTGACATGAAGTGGCACCACTACACTTGCTGACCATCTAGTTTCTTTCATCTGTAAGATTGTCAATTTATGATAAGATTTCTTTTCTTCCATCTTTCCTTCCATTTTATGAAGGTGAATGAGTAATATAGAATAAAATAGATAAGCACCTTTATTTCTGTCATACTTCGTTTTGCTTCTTTAAATACATTTTATTTACTACATTTCTAGAATCCTTTTCTGAGCACATATGACTTTTTGAGTAGTTGTGTAATGACATAAAGATGAATAGGCTATTAGAAGTATATAAGGTGCTATCTTAGAGGAATATCCTCTAAAGAACAAATCAAAGAGGCAACTATTAATCTATAAGGTCAAAATATCCAAAATACATTGCAAATGTGATAAAGTTAAAATTGTACTTTCTGGAAAGTCTGTCAAAGTATTATATGAGGTTGGATGAATATGTAGGATGTCATTAAAGAGTCTTTTAAGGAAGCTGAGTTAAATAAAGGGCTTTTAGTTTCATAAGTGGAATATACAAATTTAAAGCTAAAGATTAATTTCTCTTGTCTGTGGAGGAGTGGTTACTTTTTTCTTTTCAACATGGTCTTTTCCATGTGTAATTAAAAGAATTTGATTAGATATAAAGATATAATTACCTCAGGGACCTGTATTAACTGTTTGGCTCTATAAATTCCCATAATGGATGCTTCCTTCAGCTTGCTTGAGACTGTCTAAATTTAGGTAGGAATGCAAGGATATTGAAGTGGCAAGGATTTTGGAGGTATGCTTTCCCTATTCTTAACTTTGAACAGACAAAATATCTTAGTAGTTTGTGATAACAGGAAATGACCTTTTTTGTCGGGGGGAACATCTGGTAGTTTCAAGTAAAGAAGATTGTCTCTGGGTTGGAGGTATATGAATTAGAAACTTTATTACAGATTTTCTACTTCTAAAGGCCCCTATCAGGAAATGTTCAAAGCATAAAATAATTTTTTAGAATATTGCAGCACTGTATATTTCCAAAATATCTATTTGAAATGTGGAGTATATCACCTTCAGCAGGAAAAGTGTCTAGATTCAAACAAAGATAGTAAAACTGGGGAAATATGTTACTTGTATACTCCTAATAGAAAGAAAATGTAAATCCTGAAGATCTCTTGAATAAAAATTTCAAATATGTATTTATACTAAAATTTTGCAACTGTACATTTAAAATTGTTTGTATATATGTGTTAAACCTAATAGGACCACAAGATCTCATCCCAGAGGTGAAAGTGAAATAGGACCAAGTTCATGTGACAATCTGAAAAGAAACCATGTATCTCCAAAAAAGGTTGAAATGCAAAGATCACTACCTGGCTCATCTTTACCTATAAAGTACCTAAAAGACACTTGCATGTTTAAGTTGGGGGGAAAAATAGATTTAACTAATATTTCATCTGATACTTCAGAAAATTTCAGCGGACAACAGGAAAACTTAAATAGCATAAAGAAAAGAGATGTGACTTTTAGTGCTGCTGAAACAAAAAGTGATAAGAAAGATAGTCCTTTTGTAATTTGTGACCAAAAAAGTGTAGATGGTACAATTTCAAAAGATGGTGAAACATCTTCCCAAAACTTTCTTAAGAATTTTTCAGATCCTTCAGAGAAATCTTGTCCCTCAGACATAAAACCAGGAACTGATGCTTCTCTTCTACCTCATGCATCAGTGCTTGTAAAGCCTATTTTTCATTTTGTGACAGATGTCCATGCCAATTTAGAAATGAATGACACTATCTTTGAAAGTCAAGAAAATGAAATATTAAATTCATCTATTAAAAATTTTACATGCACCAATTCGCCAGAACCCGTATTTATCCAGAACAAAATTCCTGTTCTGCAAATAAATGAAACACAACCTGCAAAATCTGAGTCAAAAGACAAATATGTGAAAGATACATTGAATCCCAGTACTGTACCTGTTGAAGAGAACATAACTGTTAATGTTGATCAAACAGCAGAATATTCTTCTTATGAGCAACGGAATAATGAAAATTCAAAAATCCTAACTCAGAATGCTGCCACATATTGGAATGAATTTCCACAGCCTGCATGTACCCCAGTATATAATTCTTCTGCACACTCATTTGGAACTTCATATCCTTACTATGCTTGGTGTGTTTATCATTATAGTAGCAGCAATGGCAATTCCATTACCCAGACTTATCAAGGAGTAACATCATATGAAGTACAGCCACCGTCTTCTGAGATGTTGACTGCAGGTCCAAGTACTACACAAAATACACATTCTAATCTTTTGTACTCTCAATGTTTTGGTTATTTTGCTGGACAGCCACAAGCATATAACTTTGTACCAGCGAGTGGATATTTTCAATCTCGAATGCCTGTTTCTTTAAATTTTCAGCAGCCAGCTTTTTCACAGTATGCTTCCTATCAGCCCTTACCACAAGTTGCATACCCTTACCCTCCGGACTCAGGTGTGCTTCCAGAAGTTCCTTGGACTTATGGTGAGTTTCACAAGTTTTAATGCTTGCTTCATTGAGGTTTGCTTTTGTCTTTGTATATTTATGTAAATGAAATTTATAAGTGATGATACTTAGCAGTCATTTTGGAATAGTTCAAGTATCAGACAGAGTTGAATTATATCGCCAAGTGGATATCTAGTTGTTAAAGATGGAATAAAAAGAATTGTTACTATCACTAATATAACAAAACCTAACTCTAGGGAATAATTAAGAAAATTAGTTAATTCATACTATGAAATATGATACAACCATTAAAGAGTTGATAAAAGTTTTTCATGACAGTTTTTAAAACTACCATATAAATTGACCTATGTAAGCATAGAAATACATAGAAATATAGACATGAAGTACACTAACATTTTAACTTGTCTGCCTCTGGGTGATAAAATTTGGGGTGTGTGGAAAGTGTTTTTCCATATTTTCTAAGATTTCCTACTGGGAACATATATTATTTTGATGAATAGGGGGGAAAAAATAAAGTCAAAAATCAGGGTGAAAAAGAGACTTCAGTCAGATAAAGCAAACTTTCTCTTTCTCTCTGTATTCTAATATATCTTCTTGGCAGAAGTGAAAATGAAGTTATTTGAGATGTGCTGATAGAACAACTTGGTAGTTCGGCACTGGAACTTGAAAAATTTTCCTTTAAACATAGGTCTATTTGTAAAAATTATTATTAGAATATAGATTAAATATATAGATTAAATTAAATTGAAATGTGTTTTACCAGAGTTAAAGCAAAATTTAAAACACTTATTCATAATTCTTCAAAAACTGCAGTTACCTGCTAAAACCCAAATGTTCTACTATTAGAAGTAAAGTATACTGTAAATAAAGTTAATCTCAGTGTGTTAAACAGAGAAATATAAGAGAATTTCTATTCAATTTGTTTCTCAGTCCTACAATGTCTTAAAAATTAGTAAGTAGAAAAAATTAATTGAATTAATTTATTCATTTGTCTGAATTGACAAGAAGCAGCCTGTTAACATAGTTCTATTCCAAATTAAGAAAAATAATCAGGGCAGCATAGGGACTATAGATAATAATATTGTAATAACTGTGTGTGGTGACAGATGGTTACTTAGACTTGTCATGATGATCACTTTGTTAGGTACATAAATGGCTAATCATTATATTGTACACTTGAAACTAACATAACATTGTATGTCAACTAATTTTAAAATGAATAAAGAGAAAAGAAATAACCCATGACCTAAGGGAGTTTCACAAAAAGTGAGAAAAAAATCTGATCACAGGAGGAGCTCTGCATTGGAATTGTCACTGGCACCCTATCACTTGGATAAAATTCAAATTAACTTGGAATGCGGGACCCTTCACAGTCCTGTATATACAGCCTCATCTCCCACCACTTCCACCTTTGTATTCAAGCCACAATGAATGTCTCACTATTCTCCCATGCGACAATTTCTCTGGTATTTCCATGCTACTCTGTGTGCATTTCTCATGTGATAAGGCATGTGAGAATTGTGTGATATTGTGATTATCTGTATATCTTTCCCTTCCCTGCCTGCCCATCAAATGAGTTTAAACAGGACCAGAATTTTTCACCCAAAATGGGACCTGAAAAATAACTCTAAAGGAGGGGAGAATGAAGCAGGAGGTGGGGTGAGGGAGTAAATGACTGTGCTCTTTCCTTTTTGGTTAATTTGATACAGTGCTGCTGCTGTAATGGTAAATACACCAAGCATAGATGTGGTAAACCAGTATATTAAAGTAGACATTTTAATTTCTGGAATGGGAAACCTCGAACGTAGTTGTTTATATTATAAAATTCTCATAGAGCTTTCTTGTGTTCTTAATAATTGAGCTGTTTGTGATGCTAAAAAATATCTCTAGAATCAAGTCCATCTTTGATTCTCCAAAATTTAAATTGTTACCTCCTTGGTTATATTAGTCAAGTGAAAATAAAAGATAAAAACAAATATCTGCTTATTACAGTATCTAAAAGTAACTCTAAAATTAGGAGGCAATATAAGCACATCTTTTAGTTTTCGTGAGTGTAAATAATCCATGGAGATCCAGTGGCACATTTACAGGAACTACATCCTTCTAAAGATATGAAAACTCCTATGACCCTTTTACTACTGTTTTGTTCATGATGCTCATGTTCAACACGGTAAATGGAAGTAAAAGGAAAGGGCTAAGTGAACCCTGTGTGCTAGGCACATTACATCTTTTATTCCATTTAATTCTCACAAGATACCTGTGAGAGATTTAGGTGCTATTGTTCTTTTACAGATGAGGAAGCTTCACCTTGGAGAGCCTTAAATCACTTTCTCAGTATCCCATGGCTGGAAAAGGACAGATGTGCAGTCTGAACTTTGATCTCTTGAGCTCTAACTCAGATCAGGTCTTTTGATGATGCCATTAGTCTGCATCATTAACTTATCTCAAATCTTTGTGCTTTTTTTTCCTTCAGTTCCATGGCAACATCAAGAACCCTTTCAGCCAGGACATTGAAAATGATCTTCTGTTTACTGAAAAATAAAGGAGATTTGCAAGTTTTTCCAAGTTTATTTTACTTATATATTTTTTATTTTAACATTTTAAATATATGTAAATGTGGTAGGAAATATAAACCATATAGCCTTTTATAAAAATTTTAAATGCAACAGCATATTATATGCAATGGGAAATCAATTTCTGACATCTGAAATACCAAAATTATTTCCATGCATTTATTTTAGTGAACTCTTTACTAGGCTATTTTCAATATCCACCTAGCCATCAGAAACATTTACAGTATTTTTTTTTGGTAATTTACTTTTTGAAATGTCGCTATCACAGCTATTACAGTTATGTAAAGATTTTTGAGTTTATAAGAGGAATAAATGGAACATTTAATATGATTAAGATTAAGCAATAGTAGTAAAATATTTAAAATAAGAATTTTGTTTCTGATATTTTGGGTACATTGTTTATGGCAGTGTGGTGCCATTTGACTTAGATTAAAACAGGATTTTTTTTTACTTGGATTGGTTGTTAGAATAATAATTTTATAATTCTTGACACTTTATGTAATTTATAATTTTGTTATATCTAATATGACAAATTCCTTTCATTTCAATTTTTATTTTCAGTGTTTATCCTTGAGTAGAGATTTAAATTTTTATGTATGAAGCAGTTTTAGTTCATTGTATTAAAATTAAAGAACATTTAATACCTTTTTCTATAAGAGCCCTTTTTACAATATTATTTCTTTTATATTTGTATCATCATTTAAACAGCTTTTAATGATTTTATAGCAAATAATAGGGAATAATGTCTTTAGCTAATGCCATTAGTGTAGTGGTATTTCAGTAATTTAAATAATGCAGCACAGACAAGTTTTTTAATGCTGTGGTCACGGATTTTTTTTCCCCCTTTTTAACATTCCACAAAAGTAAAATGCATTGGTTAATTATCATTGTAGAATAGGGTGTAGTGTGTAACTATGGTCTTCAGCAACTTTTCTGCCCACTCACAACTATATTTGTTTTCTGTAAGATCACAGTCAGAAAGGTTCCTCACAACTAAGGCCTTTTTCAAGTGCTTACTAGTGATCTCTAACATGTGATGAGATTTGTATTGACTAAATTTAAACAGATAGTTAACCATCAGTGTTTTCTCAAACTCTTTAAGTTAGCCAATTATGTGATCTAGCACAAGCCTCCAAAGAGGGTGTAATTCAGCCATATTTATTGTAGAGTAATTAATTTTTCAATTTAGAAAAACACTTAACACCTGGGATAAGCTTTCGTCACATTAACCAAATAGAATAGAATTCAAAATACTTTGGTTTCTTCTCTAACAAACAGGTCTTTAAAAGTGGAAGGTCAAGTAAAGAACTGCAACTGAGCGGAATAAGGAATTTGAAAAAGACTATATAATTAAAGCAATATCAAGATAATGTATATTTTTTATTCATATAGTTGTTTTATTGAAAATATTCCATAAAAATCAGAACTCCTGACGAGGCATTAAAGCAATAATATTAACTGTTATTCAGAAACTAACTTTGCCTCAGCCATTTGATTGATGTTTAGTTATAAAAAGAGGTTACAAATTATTAAAAATGTTCCTTTTAGGTAAACCAAAAGTTTACCTTACTTATTCTAATTAAGGATGTTTTCTTTAAATAATTTTCAGATTCCATTGATATTTGTGATGTTTTTATTTCATCAGTGAATTTATTCAAAAAAGGAAAATAAAAAAATCTAAATATTCAGTTAAATTTAGAAATCTGTTCTTTGAAACATGAAAAAATAGAGTATTTTTTCCCTTCATGTATGTGTTTTGGTTCTGAAAATAAAAATAGAATTAAAATTAGAGCAAACATCATAAACAAAAGAAAATCCTGCTTGTTTGTATATTATTGTTTTGGAATTAAGGAAAAATTATTTGAATAATTCAGTTGAACAAATTGAATTCATTTTCGTTTCAGGGTTTTTTTTTTTTTCCTTTTGTTTCTTGAATGAGCAAATAATGGTCTGCGGTTTATACAAATCCATTACATGAAAAACAACCCATAAAGAACTGACTTCATTAGATGACTTAATAAACTGATAGGGCACTCCTTTGACTTAAGTTGCTTTTGCTTTCACCTCCTTTCTTCTCCCACACTACCAGCCTTACAGATTTCATTACTACCTGGAGTTTCACAGGACAAGCCAAAATCTCTGGCCTCATGCAGTTCTCAAATTGAGTTGTAGTTAATATCACATCATGAAAAGTGATATGTAAAAAAACAAAACAAAGGAATAAAGAATGACTGGATGATACATAAGCTGAGATGTTCAGGGATGTCCTCGTTAAAAGAGGTAGTTAACCTAACTTTCATATTCTTATATCTTAATTATATCACTCTGCCTTCCATTAATACACATACTGTAAAAGTGCCTCCAAAACTTGAGTTCTATATCTAGCCAAATAAAAAGCTATGCCCCCATTACCCCAAAGACAGTGTTTGCAAAAGAAAAGTTTTTTAGTAAATTTAAATATATGTTTTAGAGATACAGATGAAATGTTTAAATGTCCATTGTATGTTAAAATATTTTTGTTAATTTTAACTTATTTTTGTAGAACAGTTTCAGTTTCCTTTCATGCATCTTTGACATTAGAATCTTCGTCATCATTAGAGCTTTTTTGAGCCCTATGACAAAGTTTTCTAAAGCATATCATCCTCACTTATAAGTTTGTGATCTATGCTTTTTAAATGTATACACTATGGCCATGCCACCCTGAATGCGCCTGGTGATTTCATTTGATCTCGGAAGCTTAGCAGGGTTGAGCCTGGTTAGTACTTGGATGGGAGACCACCAAGAAATACCGGGTGCTGTAGGCATTAAAAAAAAAAAAAATCTATGTGCACATCCAAAATTACATTTGATTGAGGTCATTTCTTACCCATTCCTTAAAATAATGACTTAAGTCTTCAAATTAGTTAAGCCCCATATTGCTTTGTTTTTTAGGTGAGGCAATCCTTGGTTGACCTCACAGATTACAAGAACCTTGTCAGTTTCCAACCTTATTTTTTTTTTTAATTTTACTCCTGCAAGCACCAGGACTTTCTAGGTGGTCTCCCATCCAGGTACTAAGCAGGCCCAATCCTGCTTAGCTTCCGAGATCAGACTTGTTCAGGGTAGCGTGGACTCCATATTGTTTTCAATGGAGGTAATTTTAAGGGAAAAGGTAAGTTACATTAAGGCATATGTGGTATTTTAAGACTATTAAATCTTTTTTTAAGGACACATTTTAATTCATACAATATCATTTTGAGTACCATGGTAAACCCCCAGTTATCCGTGCAGTCTGAAAATAGGATCATGAAAGAATAAAATTAAATTATTCTTATAAAATCAACATTTTTTAAATTAGTTCTAGTGAACACAATTCTAACAGTAGTGACTGCAGATTATTATTTAGCAGTTGTTAATGAAAAGAAACTAAGAAGGTAAGGGGTTGTTGATTAGTAATGCAACGTGGAAATAAGATTTAAAAGAACTTTTAGAGATTAAGATAGGAAAATTTTGTAAGGATATAAATCCTTCTAAGTTCTTGAAGGTGTAAGCTCTACTGTCTGCTTTATTGTTACCATCTTATTTTTGAATCTTCTAACCATTGAAGAATCCCTCTGGTTTTCTTTGAAATGTCTTATGGAACCTATGATCTCAAAATGTACTGGATTCTAATTTGTTGTTGTGGGAAACTGCATTTATCTTAGGATTTGTAACTCCTTTCATTTTAAAGTCTATTTTTTTTTAATTAGGTAAGAATAATTTAGGTCTATGACCGAGTCATTTCTTTTTTAAAAATGTGAGAATCTATGTTTTGGGAAAGCTAGTCTGGTCAGCTGACCATGTGTTGGTTAATTAAAGATTGTATTTACATTCAGTCAGCATTATTGAACATCTGATTTGTGCTGAAAGTATGCTATGCTATTAATGTGTGTGTGCATCAACTAATTATCCTCATAAAGGGAAGTTTTATTTTCTTAAATTATAAATGCACTCATTCAGAAGACCCTTTAAGATATTTTGCACCTCATGTCATCTTTGTGAACATCAGTTAAGAACTTCCAGTATTTTTGATTGGAAAAGAATGTAAGATCTGTCCTAAATCTCTCTCTTTTGACATGTTATTTGCTTTTTAAATTCTAAACACCAACTTGTGTACCTCATACATTATCCCTTCTTTTAAAAACTTGAATGTGCAAAGAGCAATACAGTAATATGAGGTTTTTGCATGTTGATTAAGAAACAATCACTCTTATGTGTATTCTAGTCTTTTGGATAAAATTAATTAGTTATGTTAAGTGAATTTAGACTGGCTTCTGGTCAAAATAGTGGAGTAGGTAAATGCTATGTTTGCATCCTCTTACAACCACGTCAAAATTAAACTAAACTACAGAACAGTTATCATTGGGAGTCACCTGAAGTTTACCTAAACAGAAGTTCTACAGCTGGAGACAATTAGAAGAGGCCACCTTGAGACTGGTAGGAAAGTCAGAGATGTGGAATTGCATGGTCCCACACCCATCATGGAGCAGTTCAGAATCAGGAGGGATATCTCAGCTGTGGAGATTCTCCCCAGAGAAGCATGGTTGTCTGACCCCACACCAGGCTCCCCAACTCAGGGTTCCAGTTCTGGGAAGAGAAGTCTCCACAATTTCTGGCTCTAAACAACAGGTTGTGGCTTAGTGAAATGGGGGGCTGCTAAAGTCACAGACATTCCTTTTAAGGGGCCCACGTGTGAACTGACTCACTGATGGACTCATTCACTCTGAGCTCCAGGGCTGGGGCAGCAGCTCAAAAGGCAGCTGGGACAGACAGAGAAATTGATTTATCTGGCTTTAGGACAAGGGCTGGAGAGGTAGCTTTCTCCCAGACAGAAGTGCTGGCAGAGGCCATTGTTCCTTTGTTGCATCCTACCCCATTTTGGCAAGCAGACACAGGTGGCCACCATGTCTGAATCTCCATCAGCCTGGCTAACACAGGTCACACAGCCCAAGTGATTCCCTGAGACCTTGCCCCACCCAACCTGCAGGCCCACCGAAGCCATTTCCAGTTGACTTTTTCATATAAATGCCCTGTCTTGGCTCATTCTTCAAACTTTCCTAAAACCTCTCAAAGGTTCGCAAAACCTAAACAAGCAGCATCTGGCCTTGACATGTCCCATACCTCTTGCTGAGTAGCCCCAACCCCAGCACTAGTGGAAGCTGGTGGTGTTTTGTGGCTTGGCCTTGCAAAGCACATTCAAGCCCAGCATAGGTGGTGGCCATCTGCAAATTTGTTGGTGGCTCATGCCAGATGGCCCCAGGTAGGGTACAGGCTGTGGCTGAACTTGGTCTGTGGCAGAGCCCCTTCCAGGAGGCCCCAGGGCAGGCAAATATTTGGTGGCTGGCTTTAGTCTGAGCCAGAGCACAACCCAGGGCCACATCTTAGCACAACACACCCAAAAAGGCTGGCTGGGCAGGCATTGGAATCCTGCTAAAATGAATTTTGCTCTGTAGGGTCAGCCCCTGTACAACAGCTCCTCCACTGTGGTCACTGGCCAGTCCTTGGAACCAATCAGCACAAGGTCAGTCCCTCCCACTGACATGTAGATAGCAACCAAGGCTCAACTACAACAGGAGGGCGCACACAATCCATACGAGAGAGACACCTGGAGTACCCGGATCAGGTGACCAGGGAGACTGCGCCTTTGGGCCCACAGGACACCTACTACATAAGGCCTCTCTACTAAGACCAGGAGACATAGCAGCTCTACCTAATACATAGAAACAAACACAGGGAGGCAGCCAAAATGGGGAGGTAAACATGTCCCGAATGAAAGAACAGAGCTCCAGAAAAAGGACTAAACAAAATGGACATTCTACCAGATGCAGAGTTCAGAGCACTGATTAGGATTATCAGTGAATTTAGAGGAAGAAGATAAACTTAGAACTTTAACAAAGAAAAAACAAAAATGGAGATAGAAAACAAAAAAGAACCAGTCAGAACTGAAGAATACAATAACTGAAATGAAGACTACCTTAGGAGGAATCTGTAGTAGATGAAGTGAGGACTGAGTTGGTGATTTAGAAAATAAGGTAGCAGAAAACGCCCAATCAGAAAAACAACAAGAAAAAATAATTTTAAAAAATTAATAGTTTAAGGGACCTCTGGGACAACATCAAGCATACCAACATTTGCATCATATTGATAACAGAAGGAGAAGAGAGCAAGGAATTGAAACCTATTTCAAAAAATAATGAAGGGAAACTTTCCTAAACTAGCAAAGGAAATAGTGCAGAGCCTCCTAAACAAGATGAACCCAACGAGGCCCACACCAAGACACATCATCATAAAATGCCAAAGCTTAAAGAATCTTAAAAGCAGCAAGAGAAAAGTAGTTACCTACAAGAGAGCTCCCATAAGACTGTCAGTTGATTTCTCAACAGACCAGAAGGATAGGCAGGAAATATTCAAAGTGATAAAAAGTAAGGACCTGCAACCAAGATTACCCAGCAAAGCTATCATTTTGCTGTCCAGACAAGAAAAGCTAAAGGAGTTTATCACCACAATGCCAGTATTACAGGAAATGATGGAAGGACGTCTTTAAAAAGAAAAAAAATTTAAAATATGAATAATAAAAGCAGTAACTACACATCTGTCAACAGTTACTTTAAAATAAATGGATTAAATGTTCCAATCAAAAGATAGGGTGGCTGAATGAGCAAGAAAACAAGACCCTTACATATACTGCCTACAGGAGACTCACTACAGATCAAAAGACATAGACAAAATAAAGGGATGGAAAAAGATGTTTCATAAAAATGGAAACAAACAAAACGAGTAACACTACTTATACCAGACAAAATAGACTTTAAAACAAAGGCTGTAACAAGAAACAAAGACAGATCCAATAATCCCACTTCTGGATATTTATCTAAAAAAACTCAAAGCACTCCTTCAAAGGAACATAATCCATATGTTCACTGCAGCATTATTTATAATAGTCAAGATGTGGTAACCTGAGTGTCCATAGGAAGAGGTGGTTCATATATGCAATGGGATATTACTCAACTATAAAAAAAGAATGAAATCTTGCCATCTGCAGCAGCATGGATTAACTTCGAGGGTATTGTGCTGAGTGGATTAAGTCAGAGAAAGGCAAATTCTATAGGATTTTGCTTATATGTGGAATCTAAAGAACAAAATAAACTCATAGATACAGAGAACATTTTGAGGTTGCCAGATGGAAGTGGGATTTTAGGGTAGGTCAAAAAGATGAAAGAATTTAAAATTAAAGATCAGTAGTTACAGTCATGGTGATGTATAGCATAAGGAATATAGTCAATACTGTAATAACTGGTGTCAGATACTAGACTCATCGGGATGATCACTTTAAGTTACATAAATGTCTAATCACTATGTTGTACATCTGAAACTAATATTGTATGCCAATCGTAATTTTAAAATATTTTTAAAAATAACAATATATTTTACATATCGGGGATTATGCTAAATCAATAACTAATGACTCCTAATCCACTGATTTCCAACCAAGATGTTTTTAAAACTAAGTCTGAATATTAACAAAAACATCGCTTTCCTCAAAATGGATGGTCTCCACATTATCTCTTCAGATGCTATCCTGCTTATTCTGCTCCATATCCTTTATGAGAAGCAGGCTCTCTTCCTTCCATTCCTCATTATTTTAAGAACTATTGCAAGACCATTCACTTTTTTGACAGTTTCCTGGAGCTACATACCCACCCACCTAACTTTTCTTACAGCTGAACTATACAAAATACTGTTTCAAATATGCCATTGAAAATGCACACATAGGACCTGCTGAATCAGCCATGTTACTTTTGTGGTTTTCCACCAATTTTTCAGGGCAAAATATTGAGACAGACTAAAAGCTAATTTTCTTATCCTGCTTTCTGAGTTTTTGATCCAGGAACCTACAATAATGAAAAAGTTTCTCTTATAATCTGCTAGTTCCCAATCAACAGGCAAAGTAAAAATAATGTTAAGGGAAGATATTTTATCAGGAGTGAAAATCCAAAAAAGATTTGAGGGTGGCAGTGGTAATGGGTGCTTGCTTTCATAACGACCATGAAAATTCATTTCATTCAATGTAAATACACTTCCAAATTACAAACAGCAAATATTTATAGAGCATCTTCTATTGCTGAGCTCAGCAGTGTGATAGATACTAAGGACTGAAAACTCAATACTACATTTCTGTCATGAAAGAAATCTATAGTCTGTGTAGAGAGGGAGAGGCATGCAAAAAACCAACCACTGAAATAAAGTTAGGGAAATAGTATGATGTATTCTGTGCTTGATATTAGAGGTCTTAAAAGGAAAACCATGTCATTCATCCTACTGGATTTAGGCATACTTACAAGAGTAAGACAATTCTAAAATGAATCTTGAACAATTTGTTTGAGTTATATATGCTGAAAAGGTGACAGTAAGGTCTTTAGGGGAGGAGATACATATGTATATAACTTAAAACATACCGCTGATATTGTATGCGTGGGTGTATATTATGGGGAAATAAAAGGGACATGCGTTACGCCCCATCTCCCATGGAATGATTTAAGTTGATAAAAGAGAAATAGATCTTGCATTCTTGAGAAAATAACGGTCTAGCACAGCGATTTGGCATTATCTCTTGGCATAACTGGTTTTGCCCCAGAAGTGAAAGGACATACAGTCATCCCTCAATATCCAAAAGGGATTGGTTCCAGGAACCCCCACAGATATCAAAATCTGCAGTGCTCAAGTCCTTTATATAAAATGGTATATTTGCATACAACCAATGCACATCCTCCCCTATGCTTTAAGTCATTTCTAGATTACTTATAATACCTAACACAATGTAAATGCTGTGTAAAGAGGAGTTGTATTCTATCATTTAGGGAATAATGACAAGATAAAAATGTCTGTACATGTTCGGTACAGGCATAACCATCATTGACCTAACTACATGTATATGTCAGTAACAACGTAACATTTTTTCCGAATATTTTTGATCAGTAGTTGGTCGAATCTACAGACATGGAACCCACAGATACTGAGAGCCAACTATATAAGCACATCCCACAGAACATAACCTAATGAAAGTATTCCTAGTAAAACTCTTATTTATTTTTTTTAATTGTGGTGATATATACATAACAAAATTTACCATCTTAACTATTTTTAAATATATGGTTCAGTTAAGTATATTCACATTATTGTGCCACAAATTTCCAGAACTTTTACATTTTTCAGAACTGAAATTAAACCCATTAAACAACTCTCATTTTCCCCATTTCCCAGTCATTGGCAATCATCATTCTACTTTCTGTCACTATGATTTCGACTATTCTAGATACCTCATTAAATGAAGTATTTTTTCTTTTTCTGTCTGGCTTATTTAACTTAGATAATGGCCTAAGGTTTATTCATGTCATAGCATGTGTCAGATTTTCCTTTTTAAGGAAATATACATACAACATTCCATTGTATGTATATACCACATTTTGTTTAGCCAATCCCTTGATAGACATTTAGGTTGCTTCTACCTCTTAGCTATTACAAAGCTATTATTGGTGCAAAAATAGCTTTTCAAGATCCTGCTTTCAATTCTTTTGGATAGATACCCAGAAGTGATATTGCCAAGTCGAATGATAATTCTATTTTTAATTTTTGAGGAACTACCATACTGTTTCCCATAGTAGCTCCACTATTTTATATTCCCACCAAAATTACTCAAGGGTTCCAGTTTCTCCATATACCCATTGACACTTATTTTTTCATAGTAGTTATCCTAATAGATATGAGATGATATATCATTAATGATTCTTCTTGACTTTTAATGCCTGAAGCTCACATAATATATAGATAGATAGATAGATGTATTTTCAGCCAGCTTAAAATTGGAAAAAATATTTATGTCCACCAAACTTGATGCAATATTTTACATCATGAGGTATAGGAAGTCTTGTTACATTTTAAATACATAAATAGAACATTAGAATGTCATCTTTTTAAAGTGCCCAAGTGTCAAAAACAGGGTAGGTGTCTTGATATCAAACCTAATACTCAATGCAAACTTTCTCAGTTATTGTATGATTGTTTTAAAGGCTTCTTTCCACCTTTAACCTTTCATATGTGGTCCTTGGTTTCTCTGGTATGTTATGATTCCCATACCAGATGAGAACACATTGAATAAAATTGTGCAGAAAGAAGCAAAGCAAGACTGACTATCTTAGACCAGAAGATCCTACTATATAGAAAGCTACTATTCATTAAAATCATATTGTTTGGTGATCAGAAAGCTATGTTTTAAGCATTTTACATTCAAACATATTAGCTCATTATTTGTACATAGATCATGTTTTTGTTACATTTTAGGAAATTTGTTGGAAATTTGAAGTTGACTTGCATTATAATTTTTCCTATTAAAAAAAATGGGAAGTGGGCTCCTGTTAATGCAGAATTACTAGTTTTCAGTAAAGGGTTCCTGATTTTACCATTATTTGGATCTGAAGAAGTAAAAATATCTTTGAAACAGTCACAAACTTACAGAAAAGCTGGAAAAACTTTAAGCCATTTAAGAGTAAGTTGCTGACTTGATGCCTCACCACTCCAGAATACTTTTTAACTTCTGGTAAAAAACAAAACGTGTTTCCTATAAAGAAGGAAATTCTACAGAACAATACAATCATCAAAATCAGGAAATTAACACCAATACATTACTAACATCAAATCTTCAGATTCCCATATAATTTTCATTGTTCCAATAATGGGCCTTACAGCAAAAGGACCCAGATTAGAATCTCATGTATTTCATTACTAGATCTCTTTAGAATGTTTTCTCAGTCTTTCCTTGATTTTTATACTTTTGAAGATTGTAAGGTTAGGTTTCTATGATGTTTTCTTATGATTATTTCTTTGGCCGGACATCTACTTTTCACAGTGAACAAATACACACTAAAATCCAATAAAACTGAAATGTAAACCTAGGAGTAGGAAATGATTTAAGACCCAAAAATCACAAAAAAAAAATAAAATGGATTCAACATTTTATTAAAAAAACACAGAGATGACAGACTGAGAGAAGTTATTTGCCACAAATAAAACTGACCAGGAATTAACACACAAAACATATTGCCGGAAATCAACAAACAAAAATATTGAATATTTTTTCAATAATATTGAATATAATTTGAATATGCAAATCAGAAAAAGAAGCACAAATAGTCAACAAATGTATAATGAAGTAATTAATGGGAAATGCAAATTATAATGAGATACCACTTTACACTCATCAGAACAACAAAAAATATCAGGTAGATAATATCATTAGGGAAGTGAATAAAATACATTAGAGTGTTAAAGAAAAACCCACAGGCTCAAAATGGGTGTCACTTGTGCTAAAATCTCAATACCAAACAGCATTTAATATCTGATCTATTTGCCATAGAACAACGACTGTTTTGAAGATTTACAGGAGCCTCAAACTGGACTCAGATGGGTGGGGGTTAACAGATCTGAGAAAAAAGAGATTTAGAGATTTCACATTCTTGAATCTCCATCAGTGCCTAACTGTTTACTGTCATCCACCTCTTGCCTCGAACCTCCTCCCTTCCCTTGACATAAAAGACACCTGAATTTGGGGTGCTCTTAAAATGGATTTGCCCAAGTGTTAAGATCCCCATCTTCTAGAGCTAGGGCCTTCTCCAATAAAACTTTCCTTACTCCAAACCCTGATGTTTTGAATGTTGGACTGTGAGGCATCTGGCACACGAACCTTGAATTGGTAAACAAAACTAGAAGTTAGAAACCAAATACTAAATACAGTAATGATCACCATTTAGTGAAAGAAATTAGAAATAATGAAATGTACAGCACAGTGCTGTTTTGGAACTAAAGGAGATTTGCTTGCTTGTGTGTATCAAAGCCAAACGAGACTAATGGGTTTGCAGCAAAGTAAAAGTTTATTTAAAGAAACAGTGCCAAGCCCGGAGACAGGTGAGCTATCTCTCAAAACCTGGCTCCCCAATGGCCTCAAAGTATACGAAATATAGGGGAAAGATCATTAGTTATGGTTGAATCAAGGAGAAAGAGAAAAAGTCATTTTAAAGAAAACAATTTGGACACAATTGGTTATAATTCCAATATATTTATAGGCATATGAAATACATAATCCAAAAAGTTACATAGCTAACTTAAGGATGTATGCCGAATGCATTAAGGGATGCTCTTCAAGAGAAAGAAATGAGATTGTGTATTAAGGATGAAGGGGAAAAACAAGGATTTTTGCACAAACATGTTTGATAATATGCCCTTAAATAATAAGATTAATTATACCTGTTTGAGATCCAAAATAAAGTAAAAAGTTAATTTCCATAGCAAACTATGAAAGGATATAAATTATATACATGCATTTAAAAATTTTTCATGTAACTATGGCAACTTGAAATTTAACTTTTTAAGTGTTAAGATGCATAGCATTATTCACGGTGGCCAGGACATGGAAGCAACTGAAGTGTCCTACGATAGATGATTGACTAAAGAAGCCATGGTACATATATACAATGGAATATTACTCAGTCATAAGAAGAGATGAAATACTGCCATTTGCGACAACCTGGATGGACCTCGAGATAATTATACTAAGCGAAATAAGAGACTAAAAAAGTTGAAAATCACACGATATCACTTACATGTGGGATATAAACCTAAAAGCAATAAATGAGCAGAACAAACAGACTCATGGATATGGACAAGGGACTAGTGGTTACCAGAGGGTAGGGGGTGGGGGTGGAGAGAAGAGGTAGCAGGGTAAAGGGGGTCAAATACAGTGGGACTGGGAGAGGGTGAAGTGGGTAAAGGGGATCAAATACATCATAGCTGAAGGAAACTGGACTCTGGGTGGTAATCACACAATAGAATATATAAATGCCAAATTATAATGTACATCTGAAAATTATATAATTGTATTAACCAATGTTACCCCAATAAACTTAATTTTTTTTTAGATTGTTAAGATGACAATAAGCTAGATATAGTTTTAACCAAGACTGCAAATGTCATAAGTTCAATTGTTAAAAGATGTATTAAGATACTTTCCTGCTGCAAACCTATGGGATTAGTCATAATTTAGCTAGTCACAGTAATCTAGTTTTGGAGAAAAATGAAAAAAGCATAAGTGCAAATTAACAATACACCAAGATATCATTTTTCACCTATCATATTTTAAAAGTTCGAACACGTACTCTGTTGGAGAACTCATGGGGAAAGAGACACTCATACATTGCTTGTGGGAATGTTAAATTATACTATATTTGTAAAACAAAAGTTGTCAATATCTGTCGAAACTGCATATGCCTTTACTGACTGATCCGGTAAACATACTTCTAGGCATTTATTGTGATGATAAATCTCTTCAATAATATAAAAATATAAATGTATTATTTGCAAATGCAAAATCTTGAAAATTACCTAAGGGCCCAAATATTTAGCTATAATTGAATAAACTATGTTACATACACCATGGAGAACAATGCAGTTGCAAACAGAATGAAGACAACCTATATGAACCAATGAGTGTTTTTTGTGACGTATTTAATTTAAAAAATAGCAGAATACAAGAGTTCATATACTATGTTACCTTTTATGTGAGAAAGAAGGGGAAATACATATGCATATTTTTGCATAAAAGAATACAGGAAAAAATAAAACAGCGAAGCTGGTTACCTACAAAGAGTAGGGGAGAACGGGGTGAAGGGATGAGGGCAAGAATGACATTTTTCTGAATTCACCTTTTTGGATAAATTTTACTTTTGGAAGTTTGGATAATGTTCTATATATTAAGAAAACTAAAGGATTGGAGTAGCAATTATATGCAAGCAGAAACAAATTTAACTATTAAATGAATACAAGCACCACACACTGAAATGAAGAGTAGGGAGAGATCAAAATAAAAAACTTGAACATAGCACTTTAGCTATAAACTCTCATTCTCAGGGGATTTGATTGAATCTACGATGTCGTTAATTGTAAGATGGGACTTGATTTCAGAGATGTTAAATTATGTAAAAATGTTATCTTAGAGTCAATGGAATATGATATAATATGGGAAAATGCCAATTAGAATTAAATCAATAATCCAGATAAAATAAATAAGCACCAAATGCATCTTCAGAATATCAGGGAAAGGGCTCTTCTGAGATTTATGATAAATAATATATAAAGGTGTCTGTATATTGGAAGAATGACAATTATTGTTTAATTGGCACAGAGTTTGCGATTATTAAAAAGTTCTGGAGATCATTCAGGCAAGGGTTGCTCCACATTGTGAATGTTCTTAATGCTATTGAGTTGTATGCTTTAAAAGGTTAAAATAGTAAAATTTATGTTTCCCCACTATAAGGAAAATCACCAAAAAAAAGTATTGCAAGGAGATTTTAGTAGAAAATCATGGGTTTTCACACATTTGTCCTCTGCCACAAAACAAAGCAAAACAAATTCCTTAGAACTTCTTTGCTCTACTCCAGGCAACTTCCAACGTTTTGCCTGGGGAGAAAGTTCAAAATTCATTTCAAATCGACCTTTCTGTAGCTGTTGCCTGAGGGAATACAATACTGTACTATTGTATAGGCACTTGTAAGATTTATTTTTTCACAGTCTGAAAAAGTAGGCCTTACTGAGCCCTTTTAACAGAAGAAGAATCCGAGGCTTGGGGATTTTTTTTTTTTTTTTTAATCCAAAAACAGCTAGGAATTTGGCAAAGCAAGATTGGAAGGAACCCCTGCCTTTTGATACAGGATGTTGCCTCCCTCTAGGGTTCAACAGCAGTTGTATGCACCTCGAATAAAGGAAGTATGGTTGTTTAGTACTTGCTTTTCAAGGAATCTGGCAGCAGTTGCTCGGTAAATATCTGGTGAGTGAACAAATTATTAGAACATTGCGTAAACACTGGTAAACGCAGTGAAGAATGCTGGAGCTGGTAGGGCCGCAGAACAAGATGCAGAACAATCACCTCATTTTTCTGATGCCGAAACGGGAGATTCGAGCTGTTAGGGCCCCACAGCTAATTAGTGGCAGAGAGAAAGCTAGAAAGAACTCATTTATTCACTCAATATTGAATGCTTCCTGTGGGAGAATGCTAGACTCTGGGAAGACAATGTTGTTGAGGAAAGGCACAAGCTTCCCCGATCCTCCAACAGAGCGCTGAAAAACCACTGCAGGAGACTAAGGTGGGGACAAGGTTCCCAGAGAAAAGGGCGTGAAGAAAGAACTGGGAGAGCTCGCTCTGCACCCGAAGTGGGAGAGAACACAGAGCGGAAGGAGGGAGCAAGTGCTGGAATCCTTGCCCCGCTGGGGCCGTTTCTCCGCCGAGCCACACGGAGGCGCAACATCCCTCCTCGCGTCCTTCGTCCTGGCGGCGGCGCAGCCTGCTCACCTTTTCCCGGCGGAAATGCCCGGGCGATGACAGACACCCGGAGGGAGGGAAGAGAAAGGGCGAGAGAGAAGGGGCGAAAGAGGCCAGCAGGCAGCAGGAGGCAGCGAGTGGCCATCGTCGGGTGGGAGCTGCGCTGAGGCCCCGCGCCGCGCCCCCTCACGCTTCCTGCGCCCGTCACCGACTCCCCGGGCGCGCGGCCGGGCGGCCGGGAGTCTGCTGGAGGCCGCGCGCCGGGAGCCGCCCTCTGGGCTTGGGCGGGGCGCCGGGCCAGCGGCCGCGCTCCCCGCCTCTCTCTGGTCCCGCTGGGAGCTGGCGGCGGCGGGAGAGGGGAGCAGCGCCCGGGGCGGGGGTGGGTGGGGGCGGGGAGGGGGGAGGGCGGCGGCGGGGACCCGGCAGCCATGGACGACAAGGCGTTCACCAAGGAGCTGGACCAGTGGGTCGAGCAGCTGAACGAGTGTAAACAGCTGAACGAGAACCAAGTGCGGACGCTGTGCGAAAAGGTAAAAGAAAAGAGATGTCGGAGCGGGGCTGGTTGGGGGCGGGCCACGGTGGCCCTCTCCCGGGCCCGGCCGCTCTGTGCCCCGCGGAGCTGGGCCGGTCCAGACCCCGGGGCGTTGACCTGGCCTCTCCGGGCTCCCCCGCCTCCCCTCCGGATCCACGCCCTAGCCATGGAGTGTGCTCACCTTACTGGCCTAAGGAGTCCGAGTGGATGGGCGGGACAGACGTGGCAACCAGAATCCCCGTCCTGTGTTTGGGGTCACTGACACTCTTTAGGCAGTAATTGACGTTCATTTCATGTGTGGACGAGCAATCTCGGAGCTTTACAGTGCTGGCCAATTAGTTTAATGCAATCTCTTATTAGAAAATGCACCGAAGATTGACCTGGATGTTGTTAATATTAATGACCTTGTTAATAAAAGGAGGATTTTTCGTAGGTGAATCGTGCCCTTCAAAAATCACTAACTTGGAATGTGAAACATTTGTAGAAAGGTGGGTGTGATACGACAGACAGATTTCTAAAATAGAGGTTGACTTTAGTTGTAACTGTAACAGTTGGAGACTGGTCTTCACGTAGAGAGACTCTTGGAAGCAAAATGTTGATTTTTCAGAAAGACAGCAAGCAAATCTCAAGTTTGGCAACAGTGCTTTCTTGAAATGATAAATGAAGTATGTGTTTTTCGTGTAGAGTAGCACTTTTCGGAAAGTTCTTTCCTTTTTTGTGATATATAAAGGGTTTTTTTTCTTCCTGTTCCAAAGAGTAATACAGTGTGCGGGTGGTGGAACTGTTTACAGCCGTTCTTGATTGTGAGATCTTAGACAACTTTCTGAATTCTTTATCTATCGCTTTCTTGACTGCTGGAATTATTTGGACTCCATCTAGAGTTTTTCTCATTTATAAGACTTGATCATTATGTTAGGAAGTCAGGATGCCTCAGAAACACAATGAAGAACGAAAGATTTTGTCAGTGTTATTAATAAGGGACTCAAAATTAAACAGCTTAATTAGGGATTGAGGAGTAATAGTTAATATTAAGTTAAAGTAGTGTTGTAACAACTAGTGTTGCATAGTAACTTTATGTATTATGTAACTATTTGTTAACACAGAATTTATTTCTGTAAATAGAACTGCCAAGCAAGTGGTATTTTTCTTTTTGTGAAACAAACTGTTAATTTATAGCTTAAAGTAGACATTCAGTTTTTCTTGTGTGATAACCTATAATTTTATTGTAAATTTACGTTTTAAATCTCTCTCAAGCTTTAGTGTCAAGTGAAATGTCGTTTTGAAATTAGCTGAGTCAGTTATCTTCACTATGAACGTGTGTGTGTGTCTGTGTGTGTGTGTGTGTGTGTGTACGTGTACGTACACACTTGAGGTTATGGACAAAGGTGGAAGTTGAATCTGTTTTTCCTTTTATTATAATAATTTTAAGATGTTTTCCTAGAGAAGAATATTGTACCACTACTCAATGACAGTTGAGTTTTAATCATTCTAGGAAGCTGTCTGTATTTGTCAAGAACAGTTTTTTTTACTTCGACTCCTAAACACATTGAAGATCCCTAGGACCTTATAGGTGTATATATAAGCTTATATCTTAATCCACTTTTTTCTTTGAATATTTATACTTATGCAGTAAACATGAATTTGTAAGTGAAAATCCCCATTTATCATTGTCCTCCACCCCTTTGGTGGTATTGGCAATGAGATGGAGAGGTGTGGTAGTTTTCTATTTACCCTTCTGAACAATGTTTAGTTTTGTTTGCTGCCCTCTTCTAACAACTGGTTTGTGTATTTTTGTGGTACATCTATTTTTTATCATCTAACTTTAATCTCTAGTTCTATTTTATACCTCTTACCCCGTCTTCTTTTTTTTCCTGACAAGTGTAGTGTTTATGTATCATGAACTCAATTAGTCAGCTTGAGTTCACCCTGGCTGCACAAATTGATAGCTGCCAGTGTCTTTGCACATCTGATTTCCTTATCTGTAAGACAGGGATAATATTGCGGATTGGTAGTGAATATTGAGATACTACCTGTGTAAAGTCCTGAAGCACTCAATGAAAAATGAAGAAAAACTAAAACTAAATATAGCTATTTTATCTTGTTTTAAATCTGTCGCCCCATATTGTTTTAGAAAAAGATTCAGAATAAATAGATGGATTGATAAGGTTTCTCTCTAGTAAATGTACTTCAAATGGGGTTTTTTATATAGTGGCTAGAGAATCCTGAAAAATACAGTTTCAGTATTTCTTGTGGTCCCTGTTATCTGAAGCACAAAGTACTGGGGTGGTAGCAATTTTGTGAAGTAACTTCACTCCTCATTTGGTCTACTTAATACTCGCTCAACCCTTCAAGGGCCAGAATGGCAGGCTTATAGAAAGAATATAAGAGAAAAATGAGAAGTTAAGCCCAATTTTATAAATCATCTTTCTCTTTATATCTTTGTGTCTAGATTTTAATTATTTTTTTTTTTATTGGCATGATTTTTGGAGTCTATTGTAAATACTACTCTAGAAAGTTACTTTATATGATGGTGGTTTTTCCTAAAAATTGTTTCTATTTTAACTTTGCCTGAAAAATAAGTCACCTGAAATTAAGACCAAAGTGGTACTGGTAAAAGCCCTATTTTGGGGTAGCAGCAAAAATGAAATCCATCCTAATGCCAATTGGAGAATAATAACAACAAAAATGAGTGTGAATGGTTATGGTATGTCTGGCCATCAAGGTGAATTTCTGTCTAGAGAAAAGCTGTTTGCATAAAATAGTAAGGCATGTCTTCTGAGAAGACTAGCTCTTAACATTAACAGTCCAACTTTTGAAGCTAATTGTAAATTTGACTCGTGTGTAGAGGAAATTTTTTCTGCTACTCATTCCTGCAACAGCAGTATGCACATTAATTTTAAAAGATGGTGTGCCTAGAGAGCCAGTCTGGCACTGTTCAGGACATTCTGTGCATAGAACTATATTTAACTCTTGGTAGAATCTCAGGAAGACATATTTTAGGCTCTTTGAGCTGATGAACTTTCTTTTATACTAAAGATTTGGTGTTGATACTCTAGGAAGGGAAATTGAGCTTGTTAGTGTGTTAGCTGATCTTTATAGTGATTGTACAGTGCCTACTTAGAAAAATTTTGAGGCTTGTATAGGAGTACAAATATGTTAATTTTATATTGGACTAATGGATGTATTTCTTGGTCCTGGCCTCAGCCTTATAATAAGAAGAAATATCTTTAGGATGTTACTTCGATAATATAAAATGGCAGGTTTAAATTCCCAAATACCTAAAACCATCTTGATGAAAATTAGATCATGATAAAAATGAATGATTTTTCTGAGTTGAGAAAAATCTCTTGGATTATTTTTCTTTGATAGACTGTAACTAACTAAATAAATAAGTAAAAAATAAAGTCTTAACAGACAAAAAACTGGTGCTTTCATTTTAACTTTTCTTGAACAAGGAGTAGTGCCAGCTTTGGTGGTCCATTGATATAGTTTAAAATACAATAATGTAGAAAGTAGTTCCTTCACTCTTATAACAAAGAATGACATGATTACAGTGGAGTCTGAGGTTAAAACCCAAATCTACTGACAGAACAAATTGTAATTTTCTAAGCCAACCTCATAGCAGACAGATAAAGAAACTAACCCAAACCAGACTAGCATGAACTTTTGCTAATGATTAGAAAGCAGACTTTTTCAAAATCAATTAATCATTTCTTGATTGCATATGTATGTTAAATTATATCCATAGATAGATAAAATGAAGATATTTATATTATAAATTTTCTTTTCACATGGAGTAGTTTTATTTGCAATAGATGCCTTTTATTTTAATTTGAAAATTTTTCAGAAATTTTTCCTTCACAGGCTTTTCAGGACAAATGCTATGAAGTCCTTTGGTGAAAGGAAACTAAAATATCAGACATTGAAGATAGAGTTCATACCAAAACGATGACTGCATTTTAGACTCTATAAACTCACTATTTTCTGAGCTTAGTTTTTCTAAGAATGATATTAAAATCTCAGACATGCTCTAATGTGTGTGAAAAATTTGAGACTGCATTAGGTTAAATGGGAATTTTGAATTGTGTTGAACTGATTTCCTTATAATTCTCCTTATAAATGTAGTGAAATGTAAACTTAATCCTGGTACTTTAACTTGCATGAAGAAATTTTTCTTTCATACTAACCCTTTATTAATGTCCAGATGTTGTAGAACACTCTCTGTATGTTGCTTTTCAAGTCTGAATTTCCTTAATAATCATAATTAGGGATTAACAGATACAGTTTCCTTCCTTGGGAATGGGGGAATTCAAGCTTATACTTTTTTTGCTGCCTCTTGCAATCTGGGACAGTTTATTGCCCCTTGCAGGCTGTCCTTTGACTGAAATACTTTTGTGATTAAAAAGACGTAAATAACAATCTTGAGGTACATGCATCCCGATATTACTAACTTGTACTATAATAGCACTGTGGTACAGTTCAACAAAAATGTGCTAAATTCTATTAAAGATTATTAAATAATATTGTATACAAAGAGTAGTTGTGAGAGTGGGGTACCAGGTGAAATTAAATGTCTTCCCTGTTCAGTCTTAGCTGAAACTTTATTTGAACTGACTTCCTTAGCATAAAATTGTTTTTTTTTAATGTGCAAGATATAGTGTGTGCATTATAGTTTAATTTTGCTTTTCCCATTTCATAGAGAGGAAAATAATTAGAAAGTTTCTTCTACCTTTGAAAGATTTCCATATGTTATGTCCTGAATAAGGTACAGTGCAGTCTTGCCATCGCTTTAGTTGCAAAAGAGGCACTTGTTCTGTGGGAAACAAGGAATAAAAGAGAGAAGTGGTTGAATAAATGCTGCCACTGTGTATTTACGCTGTACATTTAATAAATTTTTGTTGGTGCTTCTATGTGCTAGATGCTGTTTAAAGTGCTGGAGATTCAGCTACGAACAGAAGAGGGGACAGATTATAAGAAAATTCAATAGCATCTTGGGTAATGATGCTTGCTGGGAAGAAAAAGCAGAGGATGGGGAGAGTGATGGGTTTGAGCTTAGGAAGCTCTTTTAATAGAGAGATGGCTTTCAAATTCTTTGTAATCTGTTTTACTTTTGTGATTTAAAAAGGTACTGCGGAGTTAAAGGGCACAGTTCTCAAGACCACACACTTCCGACATCACTTGCAAGTTCAGTGGGTTCCAAAACCACTCTCGGTTTCCGTAATTCACAGGAAGGACTTACAGAACTAACTGAAAGCTGTTAAATTCATGATTACGGTTTATTAGAAAGAAAACAGATTAAAATCAGCCATGGGAAGAGACACATAGTACAGAATTCAGGAGAAGCTGACATCATTAATCTCCAGGTCCTCCACAGGCAGAACTGATACCAGGTCACCCAAATCCCCTAGCATAAATCACATTGTTATGCTGTCCAGTGGTCAGAGCATGCAGGCAAAGATACTCTCATCAAGCATCCCATGGTGACCATCTCCCAGTACCCAGGAGCAAAGGCCAGACCTCTCTTTGGGTGAGGTTAATTCTTCACTACCCAGGTTTTTACTTCATAAAAAATTTTAGGTAACAAGGACTTTAATAAACAATAAATAATTGAAAATACCAAAATATATGAAGAAAACATGGGTAGATTTATCAGAATAGAGTGGGTAAGATGTAAAGTTTCTAAATTTCATAACTTTTTGTCTTGTTTCTGTAAACTCTTTAAAAATGAAGAAAATGAGTCATTTAAAAATGTTTACAGTATTCTTTCCCAGTTTTTAAATTTCTGTGCATTTTAACATTTTTCTCTAGTCAAAATTATCCACCTTTTTCTTAAACTTTGTGTGTACCCAAGAATCACTTGGAAAGCAAATTTAAAAATTCAGATTTCTTGAGTTCATCCCTGAGAATGATTTATTATGTGTGGGGCAGGTCCAAGAATGTGCATTTTTAAAAGAGCATCACAGCTATTCTGATACAGAAATTCCATATTGGATTTTGAGAAATCTTAATTTGTGGAATATGCTAAGATTCCAATAAATTTACTTTTTTAAAGTTTGAATTCGCTTCCAACATTTTCTCCTTCGTGCTTTCAGTGTTGTGGATGGAATATGTCTGAGAGTTCATTTAATGAGATTTTTGCCAGCATCACTTCCTCTTGGATATCTTCATCCTTTCCTTCACATCTGCTTTCCTCATTTATGTCACCAAGTCTACTTATTTATTTTCTGGCTGCGTATCAAGAGTCTCTCCAGTGGCAGCAGTGCCAGCATTCCCACAGTCAGCTGTTTTTCTAATAAATTTTTTACTTGAATTTAATTTCCAGCATTACCATTTCTTATTTCTTTGCTGCAATTTCATCATTTGTTGACCAAACCCCTCTTTTGAGTATCCACTTTTGTAACATGTCACATGAGTTTATAAGGAGGCAATGCAACTATTACGCATTTTGCTGTCAGGTGTGAACAGATGTGCTGTGAAAGACTTCGAAAGAAAGAATGTTGATTGGTCATTGTTCATGATTGATCATGATACTGCACCTGTTGATTATGTAGTGATTTACATACTAGCAGCAAAATTTTTACTTTATGTAATATCCTGTAGTAACTTATGTTTGAACCACATTGTTCTGGGCCTGATGTTATTTAAAACTAAACCATGGTCATTGAAATTCATGCACGTAGGGATGCGAAGTGAGAACTTCCTTTGTTAAAGAGAAAGAATTGAGTGGAATTCAAATCCACTAGATAATTTTATTTTAACTTCATTGGGTTACAGCAATATTTCATATTTAGTTTTGGTATTTTCCTCATACAATTTTTTATTGAGATGTAATTTACATACCATAAAAGTCATCTTTCAAAGAACACAAGTGGTTTTCGTATATTCATCAAGTTTTTCAGTCATCATTACAATCTAATTCCAGAACATTTTCATCACTCAAATAAATAAATAAATAAATAAATAAATAAGGAAGGAAGGAAGGAGAGGGGAAGGAGGGGAGAGGAGAAGAGGGAAGAGAGAGGGGAGAGGGAGAGGGGAAGGGAGAGGAGGGGAGTGGAGGGGAGGAGAGGAGAAACAAACCCTGTATCCATTAGTAGTCTCTCTCCCAAACCGTGCAATCCACTAATCTACATTCTGTCTCTATGGATTTGCCTATTCTAGACGTTATATATAAGTGGAACCATACAATATGTAGTCTTTTGTGTCTGGCTTCTTTCACTTAGAATATTTTCAAGATTCTTCCATATCGTTGCATGTAGCAGTACTTCATTCCTTTTTATGGCTGAATAAAATTCCATGATATGGATATGGCACTGCAATTGTTTCATAATCTGTTGCCATCTGGAATTTGTTTTGAAGTTTAAAAAGTTATTTTTTTTTTCAGATTTAAAAGGTAATGCATATATATATATATATATATATATATATATATATATATATGTATTTTTTTTTTTTTTTAAGTTCAAGCATCTCAAATGTAGGAGGAAGGGCAAATACTCCACTATGGCACCCACCTTGCCTATCCACTGCCCTCCTACCTCAGAGACAACAGTCTTCCAGGCTTTGTTCTCCATGTGCAAAAAAACGTGTGTTGGAAAGGGAGTGGGTGTTCGTGGTGTGTTGTTTTTATCAAATAGGATCATAGGTATAATATCCTAAAACTTTTTTCACAACAATATATCTTGGCCTGTGTACATACACATACTTCATTCTTTTTAAATTTCAACAGTATATAATTTATTCTTGCATTTCCAAGCTTGACATTGATTGGCCTACAAACACTTGACTATTGTTTAACTAAAAGAAAAGGTTTATTCTATTATTTATTCAGCTGTCATTTATGGAAAAACCTTGTAACAAAGAAGGATAAACACCCTGCTTATATTAACCTAGCCCTGTGGATTTTTTTACCTCATTTAATCTCATCTGTTTGAGACATCAGTCTGTTTTATGGCTTTTTGTAGATTAATTTGCCTAGAGAGTAAGAGATAACCTTTAATGTTTTATATTTGCTAAATAGAGGTGGAAAGAAAATTTGTATACTGACTGCCAAAACCAAATACAGTGGCTTTTTAATGTAGCTCTGGCAGTGTGCCCCAACACAAAAATAGAATCATCTGTTGGGAGGTGGAGGAGACTTGAGTCTGTTTACTTATTCTGCACTTCTAAAACATGGCTAGCAGAGAAAATATTTTGTTCATTTTATTATATGCGAATGTCATCCCCAAATCCTCATTTTCTCGATTTTTCTAAGATAGATTTGATTTATAGCATTAAGAAAGACTGTCCTACATGGCTGAGAAAGGAAACAAGTTTAAATAGATAGGTATACAGCAGTGTCACAGCATTAATAACAGCTATTTGCCTGTATGTATGTCTGTCAAGTGGCACTTAAACACCACCACAGTCCTTCACTTCACAGGTTTAAACGTGGTCTTATACATGTCTTAAATATAATTAAACTGCTAAGTCACATTAGAGAACACTTATGAAATTACATATAGAACTGCAAGGTGTACAGAAAGTTGTCACTTCAAGATTGCTCTTGGCTGGTGTCTGGAAACTGGATTTGGGCAGGGTTCCCACCGTTCCCTGTTAAGAATGGCTCATTGTGCTTAAACCGTTTATGGAAACCATGTTATTTATGCTGACATGTGCTTTCCTTCTGACAGTCAGAAATTTTGGTACATGCTAGACAGAAGGTACCTACATGACCAGCTCCCAATTACAAATCTTGGGTACTGAGTCTGTTAATGAGCTTTCCTGGTAGACAGCATTTCAAGTGTGTTGTCACAACTCACTTTGCTGCAGGCATTAAGTGTACTCTGTGCGACAAGAATGGGAGAGGCCTCTTACAAGCTTGCAGCTGATTTACTCAGGACTTTGCCCCATTTGCCTTTTCTCTTTGCTGATTTTGTTTCATATCCTTTTTCTGTAACAAGTCACAGCCATGAGTATGACTATGTGTTGAGTTATGTGGGTCTTCTTTGCAAAACACCCACCAAACCTAGAGATGGCCTTGGGAACTCCAGACACACAAAGGTTTTTACATTGAGAATTCTAAGTATCAGGTGAACTATATATTTCTCTCTGTCCAACACAAGGCAAGACAAAGTGATGTTACAGTAAGATCACTTGGTGAGCTAGGAATCTGAATAAAGGGTGTGAGTTATAAATCAGGTGTTTAAAAACACAAGAGATCTGTGGAGTGGAGATAAAGTAAGGGGTGGCTCACACTGGCCTGCCAGGTATTTTCTTCACTATACTATGTAGATTAAAACTCAGGAAATATCATAAAACATACACACACATACATACTCTCATCTGCAGTAGTCCCCCCCGCCCTTATCTGCAGGAGATACATTCCAAGACACCCCCAGTGGAGGCCTGAAACCTTGGACAGTACCAAACTCTTCATACAATATGTTTTTCCTGTTCATTCCTATGATAAAATTTACTTTATAAGTTAAGCAAGATAAGAATAATTTAATAATAATTAAAGGTAATAATTTTATTATTAACAACATTAATAATAAAATAGAACAGTTTTAACAATATACTGTAATAAAAGTTATTTGAATGGCTTTGGGGCCAAAATAAGAGTTACTTGAACACAAGCACTGCAATAACCCAACAGTCGATCTGATCACCAAGCCAGTTACTAAGTGACTAACGGGTGGCTAAGTGTATGCAGCATGGATATACTGGACAAAGGGATGAGTCAGGCCCTGAGACAGATCGCACAAGATTTCATCATTCTGCTCAGAATGGTGTGCAATTTAAAACAAGTATTGTTTATTTCTGGAATTTTGCATTTAGTATTTTCAGACCTTGGTTGACTTCAGGTAACTGAAATCACAGAAAAGTGGGGACTACTGTATCTTAACCCATCCGATAGTTTTATAAAACCTGTATTGGGTTAATATATCTTTAAAATAACAATTAGATAATTATATTTTGGTGCTGCTTATTTCTAAATTTAAGACAGTAAGATAGTCATACATGAAGCAGGTTTCCTTTTCAGAGTTGGAACCAACAGCCAGGTATTAATTTAAAAGAAAAAATAATAAATAACATAAGCTCTGATTAAACTTTCTAATTTGTGCTATTCAGTTTGATTCTTTTTCAGAACAAAATTAAGAACTGTCTTATGGAATAAGTTTGATTAAAATATTGTTTTCTATCTGTTCTTAGACATTTCTGAGCCATTTGTAAGAACCTTTAGGAACTGCTTGATCATCTCTAAAATTCCCTTCACTTCTAATTGAAATTATACCTTTAGTGACTCTACTCTCATTCTAACAGAAAATCACATTTATGATTGCTTGGGGCAGCAGGGAGCATGTGTCTTTAATGGCCAGTGAGCATGTGTCTTTAATGGCCAGACGAGTGGCTGAGTGAGAATTCTGGGAAGGCTTTGTAAAATGAATAGACTAGGTCAGCATGTACCCTTTGGTCATTTGCCCATTCTGCCTTCTTGCTGAATAGGGTACCAGATACAGTGCCTAGAGGTGCACCACTATTTTGTAACCAAGAGATGGCATTCTGTTTATTAAGGGTAGCAAAGAAGGTAGGTGGAAAGAGTCTGCTGCCCTAATGGCTCTTGAGAAGCTGTGCCAATCCAGGGCTGCCTACCTCCAGTCTTCTTGTATGAGAAAAATTAACTCACAGTTTGTCTTCTCCCCTCCACCAAAAAAAAATAATATAATAATTTCAGTGACAGGATGATAATAAAATACTATCTTTTGCCATGCAGCTACGAATCATTCCTTACAGAATTTCTCTTTGGAAAAGAATAGCTATTTCTAGAGTATGCATGTAGAAGATAAGACTCTCTAATTTAAAGATACAGACTTATAAATACCTAGTCTAATTGAAGAAACTGAAGGGTATATAGGTCTAAAGGTTACAGTTAGAGTTGAACTAGGAGGAGAACCCATATTTTTGGAAGACTTCTATACATATAATATCATTCCAACTAATTATAGGTAAAGAGAAGAAAAAATAAGGGCTACATAGTTCATAACTCAGGAAGTCTACCAGGCAGATTTAAGCAGAAACAGACAGTATTTATTGGAAGAATATTTGGTAGCCTAGATTCAAAAGGAAAGCTGGAGAGCCAAGTTTGAAAATTTTGTATAAATTAAGAAAGATTGGAGCCACAGTTAAAATCATATGTTAGAAATCTTTTAGAAACCTGAAGAGAACACTTCTGTTATACTAGAACTTGCTGCTTAAACTCACTTGAAATTAAAAGTTGCCTGGGTGCATCTAGTTGGCGTAGGTGACTCTGAAGATCGACTTTCTTTGTGATTCCTACAATGTGTATGCAAACTTTCATTGTGATTTTGTTTTATTTATTCTAACGTTAGTTCCTTGGATTAATGTAATAGAATACTAATAGTCATTGAAAACAAGTTGAAGTGACTAGGATACAAGTCTTTGTAGAAATGTGAACCTATTTACCCTTTGCTTGGGCTGTTTCATGTTACATGTAGGTCAACAAAACATGCATTAACAGCAATTTTTAAGTTTTTAGTCTCATGACCCTTTATACTCTTAACATTTAAGGACTGCAAAGGGCCTTTGTTTATCTTGGTTGTATTGATGCTTATTGTATTGGCAATTAAAACAGACATTTCAAAAAGTGTTTATCATGTAAAACAACAATAGTAAATCTATTACCTCTGAACATCCCCTTGGGTCATACTTTGAGAACTGCTACATTCATTTTTCTGTATATTAAGTGAATAAACATTTTTCAATAAAACCTAATAGTTTCAGAATTATAAGTCATGGAACTATTAAAAAGCCATCACTAGAAAACCTCTTTACCTAGACTTAAAAACTAACTTTCTAATATTATACAGAAAAGTATAACTTTAAATTACATTTTAAGTCAATTAGTATAAAAATAGTTACAAGCCCTTTTCCATTTAACATTTTAAACAAAGATGGCTAATTCAGAACTTCATATTCTCAAAAGCTCTTTTTCAAAAATATATAGGTTCTTAGGATTTCTTGGAAATGTAACCTCTTAATTAAGATTGACAGAATCAATGATTTCTAAGACAAATTGTAATTTATTTTACAAATATCTTTGACACATGTCAATGTGTTTCTTTTATCTTGTGTACTATAAGTATTTTCCCAGGCTTCTCTTTTTTTAACCCTTTTTGTATACAGATGTTTTTATTTTGTTTGGTTGAGTGTGTTGAGGCTAGAGGGTTTACCTGTTTCTCTTTATATCTCTGGTGCTTGGCCTACAACAGAAAAAATATTTGTTTCATGAATACATGAACTTTACTCTTCAGGAATATTTCGATATGTCAAGTGATTGCTACGTATGGTGTACATCAGAGTGAATGGTTTGTCAACCTGATAAATGTTGCCCAGTACAGGTACTATATATTAAATAATCTTTCCTTTGTTTTTGATGTTTTCTTTAGTGGATTTTTAACTTGTTAAAAATAGTATTAACTTGTTAAATCTTAATGTTATGTGACTTGAGGAGTCAATTTTATTTATTTTATAACTGGAAATTTGAACCTCTTGTTCCCCTTCACCTTCTCCCTCCCTTTAAAAAATTTTTCAATTATAATTGACACTCAGTATTATTTTATATTAGTTTCATGTGTTACAGCATAGTGGTTAGACAGCAAAGCAGTTCAAGAGACAGGCAGCTCCTTCAGTAAATAATGTTAAAGGGAATCTGAGAGCGTATATAAGGTCGTTTCTAGTTCTAAGAAATCAGGAAACAGACATGAGTCTTTACTAAAGCTTGGTGGAGGAGGCATTATAAATTAATGAAGAAAGGATGGCACTGTATAGTAAATAATGCCTAGCCAGATGGCTAAACATTAGGAATAATAAAATGAATCCCTACATTATACCATGTAACAAATTCCAGCTCTAGATTAAAAACTTGTTAAATATGAAAGTAAGAACATTCATGTGTAAAAATACAGGAATGCCTTTCTCATCTCTGTGTAGGAAACAGTTTCTAAAACAAGACCCAAATATCCATAAAGGGGGAAAAGCGATGAATTTGGCTATCTTAAAGTTTAGAAACAAATACAAAAAAAACCTTTAGTAACACTTAAGCAAAATGAAAACACCATCTCCAGACTGTGAAAAGATATTTAAAATGCATAAAACCAATAAAAGGTAAATAATTATAATACTAAAAAAGAAAACTGATACAAATCAATAAAGTATAAACAACCTAATATTACACACAGTAAGTGACAAGAATATTAAAAGTATGTTGACAGAGATGCAGAAAAATAGGAATTTACATTATATATAAACCCTAATTCTGTGTTTTTAAATGCTATTTAGGGTATCAGATCCCTGGAGGGTCAGAGAAGTGTCTGTCCCTAAACTCTCACTCTCCCCCCAGTCTTAGCTCTCCTCCCTGGGCCCTACTTGAATCTTCAAATGACTTTTGTTGCCCAGTGACATTTTCACTACCATTATTTTCGCTGTGGGTTTGTTTCTTACTCTTAGTTTATATGTCTGTGTTAGTCTCAGTTCTTACCTCTTATCCTTCAAGGTTTTCTGTTTGTAATCTCTCACAAACCTGGAAATGAGATAAATAGCTTATTAGAATTTTATACATACAAGTAAAGAGATCTAAAATGAGCCCTGATAATCTCTTCTGGAGTGTTGGTGGGAAGGTACATATACTTTGATCATATCTATTTTATTACGGGCCTTCAGAGGCATTTTTGTTTTCTTTTTGATTCTGGGATCTTTTTCCTATTAGGCAGAGTTGCAAAATAGATGAGGTATAATGAACTTGATTTTAGTCTGTGCATTTAATCTGCTATTGTTTGTATATAAACTAACTTCAGGGCCTTCTAATGGTACATTCAAATTTGCCTCATTAAATATAAAATAGTTGGAATAAAGAAGTTGAAGGTTGGCTTAGGGATTTGTGTAAGAATGTCTATTAGAGAAGTTGAATAATTTGTGACTATTACCTCTTTTAGCCAGTAAATAAAATTTTTTTTAAAAAAAATCTTTATAGAGGTACAATTCCTATACCATACAATTAACCTATTTAGAGTGCACAGTTCAGTGGCTTTTAGTACATTTACAGATATGGATCCATCACCACAATTTTAGAACATTTTTATTAGTCCCAGAAGAAACTATATACCACTTTGCCATTACCTCCCAAATCCCCCAGCACTAGGCAGCCACCAATCTATTTTCTGTCTCTAGATTTGCCTGTTATGGACATTTACTGTAAATGGAATCATACAATATATGAAAATTGGTGACTGCCTGCTCTCATTTAATACAGTAGTTCCCCATTATGTATAGTTTTAATTACCCAAGGTTAGCCACTGTCTGAAAATATTAAATAGAAAAGTCCAGAAATAAATGATTCATAAGTTTTAAATTGTACACCATTCTGAGTAATAAGATGATATCTTGTTGTCCTGCTATATCTCTCCCAAGATGTGACTCTTCCATTTGTCCAGTTTCCCTGGTGTATATGATCCTTGCTCTTAGTTACTTAGTAGCCATGTCAGTTAACAGATCCACTGTGCACTATTGCAGTGCTTGTGTTCAAGTAACCCTTATTTTACTTCATAATGTCCTCAAAGCACAGAGTACTTATGCTGGCCTTCTGATATGCCAAAGAGAAGCCATAAAGTGCTTCTGTTCAGGAAAAAGCTAAAAGTTCCTGACTTAATAAGAAAAGAAAGAAAATGATGTGCTGAGGTCTCTACAGTAAGACTGAATCTTCCATTCGTGGAACTGTGAAGAAGGAAAGAGAAAGCTGTGTTAGTTTTGTTGCACCACAAACTGCAAAAGTTATGGTCCCAGTGTGTGATAAGTGCTTAGTTGAGATGGAAAAGGTATTAAATTTGTGGGAGGAGGACATAAAAGAAAACATGTTCTGATCGATGGCAAAATGTTGTACCAGAGAGCATTGAGCCTATGTAAAGACTCTGCAAGGAATCCCCTGAAATGAGTAACCACATTCACTAACTTTATTGTTACAGTACATCGTTATCATTGTTCTGTTATTAGGTATTGTTAAATCTATTATTGAGCCTCATTTATAAATTAAACTTTATCATAGTTTTATATGTATAGAAAAAACAATGTTTATAGGGTTCAGTACTCTGGCGGTTTCAGGCATCCACTGAGAGTCTTAGAACTTAAGCCCCATGGGTAAAGGGAGACTGCTGCATAGTGTTATTGACATTTGTAGCATGTATCAATACTTCGTTTCTTATTGCTGAATAATATTCCATTGAACAGATATGCCACATTTTATTTATCCATCAGTTAATGGATATTGGGTGATTTCCACTTTTTGGCTGTTGTAAACGATGTTGCCTTGAACAAGTGTAAACATAAGTTTTCATTTCTCTTAAGTGACTATCTAAGAATGGAATTGCTATACCCTATGGTATTTCTATTTTTGACTTATGGAAGATCTGCCAGACTCGTTTCCACAGTGGGTACACCATTTTACATTCTCACCAACAATGATGAGGGTTCCAATTTCTCCATGTCCTTACAAAACTTGCTATTATATGTCTTTTTAATTTAGCCATCCTAGTAGGTATAAAGTGGTATCTCACTGTGGCTTTAGCTTTATGATTTTATAAGGTACATTTTAGGTTTTGTTTCCCCAGATTTTCTTCTAATACACAAGGAATGGTACTTTTTAAATCTGTGACAGAATTGGGCCTCAGGACCCCTTTAGAAATTAAAAATTATTGAGAACCCCAGGTGAAAGAAAATTTTGTGATAGAATCTTTTTTAATTGTTGATTTTATTTTTCTAACAGGCTAAAGAAATTTTAACAAAAGAATCAAATGTGCAAGAGGTTCGCTGTCCTGTTACCGTCTGTGGAGATGTGCACGGTCAATTCCATGATCTTATGGAACTCTTTAGAATTGGAGGAAAATCACCAGATACAAACTATCTATTCATGGGTGACTATGTAGACAGAGGTTATTATTCAGTGGAGACTGTGACTCTTCTTGTGGCATTAAAGGTATGATTGGTGACATTTACTTACCTTTTTTTAAAGTTTTAAACCAACAAAGGGCAAAATGGCATTATTGCATATCATCTGTTCTATTTAATGATCTACTCAGTTCATAACCCCTTAAAATAATAGTTGATTTTGCATCTTTTTAGAGAGAGATGAAGGGGTAGGGGAAAGAGAGATGAGAATACTACATTAAAACTCTCCTGCCTACTTCTGGTAAATCATTCTCTTGGGGGAATTCATAGCTGAAGCCTTGGAATCATTTTTTACTTAGTCACTTATCCCTCATATTTAGTCAATTAAAAAATTTCTTTTAAAAAACAAGGTCTTTTAAAATTCTTGCCTTGAAAAGTCTGTTATTATTATGTCTGTTTTTACTATCCCTACCCAATCCAAATTTTTATCACTTCACACTTTGATTATTATAATAGCATGGTAACTAATATTTCTGCCTCCAAGATCAGACCCCTCCAGATTAGCTTGCACTTTGCATATATTGCCAGATTAAATTTCTTGAACACTTTTATCTTGTTACTTCTCCACTTCCAAATTCTTCAGTGATTTCATGTTGCCCATTAACTTATGTTGCCAAGCACAAACTGCTTGGCTGTCCCTCTTGTAGCCTAGCCTGAATTTGCCCGCCAGTGGTTGGTAGCATAAACACTTTGCCTCAATCAAAGAATTTCAGTACTCAGCCTCTCTCCATATATTTTCTTATCTAATTTCCCAACAAGATTGCTCTGTGATTTCTTACCCTTTCTGCCAAGATGCAGCTCGACTTCTTCAGTGAAGTCCAACCATTTTAAGCCTTATTCCTTCTATTCTAAATTACCATGAAACTTATTATCCCACCCCTTATTTATGTTACATAGTAGTTTATTGCCTTGTATTATTTCACATACCTCTTTAGTGAGATTAGTCCCTAAAGAGTAGAATTCTTGTGTAGACCTCACCTTGCTTTAAGCACTGAGTTCAGTGTCAAACATAATAATGGATACTTAGTGAATATGTATAAATTGAAGTATGTATTTGCAGCTTTTAATTAATTTGGTTTACAGAAACCAATACATTTTGTAACTTTTTATCAGACATATTTCTAACTAAATTCTACACTGTAAGGTTATGTCTCTGTATTTTGTTATAAAAAAGAGACATTTAATACATTTGAAGTCTTGCTTAGATTTGGCAAGGGCCTTTTTTTGTGGGTTTGTTGTTGTTTTGTTTGCTTGTTTGTTTGTTTTTATAAACACAATCTTCCCCTGGAAAGTAAAAATCGAAAAGGTACAAAGATGTTAGTCTGTAGAGGAGTTTGTCTTAGGTCTAAATTTCTGATCTTCAGTAATGAGAAGTTGTCATATTCAGGGAATATTTAGAAGACTGGTGATAGTTTGAAGAGAAGATATGTGAGACTGAAAATCAGATAGAAGTTTATTATAGTATTACAAGTATCAGTTAAGAAGGATTTCAATGAGGATTGTATAAATACTAATGAGGGATAACTACAAAAACATTTTAAAGTTTAACTAATAGGACCTAGTTATGAATGAGAACATTTTTACTCAGGAAAAGATTTAACATTTAATTTACTAGCAGACATAAGAGCCATTTAAAATGAGTCAGAGGTTAATGTGCTTAACATGTCACAAGTAAAAATATAGTTTGTACCATGGACTTCTGCTTTTCCTCCAGGTGCGTTATCCAGAACGCATTACAATATTGAGAGGAAACCATGAAAGCCGACAAATTACCCAAGTATATGGCTTTTATGACGAATGTCTACGGAAGTATGGAAATGCCAATGTTTGGAAATACTTTACAGATCTATTTGATTATCTTCCTCTTACAGCTTTAGTCGATGGACAGGTGTGTATGTGTGTGCTTACATGGTGTGTATGGGTTTGCAATGGGATGGAAGTAGGAAAATACTTTCTCCTAGTAATTTAGGGTCTAGATTCATGACATGTGTTTCTTCACTTCCTTGGCCTTTTCTGCCTCTTTTCCTTATACTTAAGATTTCAGAACAGGGAATTGGATCAGTTTTATGCACATTGAGGCCAGCAAATGTTCATTTTGTTCTCAGATATGTATTAAATCTTTTGACCAGAGAATATGCAAATATGCTTTTTTTAAAGACCAGGGTCTTAAAAAAGAAAGCTCTTTTTAAAAACTATCTTCATTTATATACATCGTATCTGCTGGTTAACTATTAATAATTTTTTATTCCCATTTTCCTGGTAATTTCAAGTGGTAATATCTTGCACCATCTTTACTAATAAGTGAATGCTTTGTTTCCACCTGTAACAAGTATTACGAATATACTATAAAAAATATGTAAAAGTTAAAATATTCAAAACTGTAAAAAAAATTTACAGATTTTCTATTATCTCAGTTTACAGACATAATCTCCGTAAGCAAGAACTGATTTTAAGTTAAATATAAAACTTACTATATAACTACAGTTCTTAAACTATAAAGGTCCAGAGTTGTCAGTCAGAATCATGGCAGAATGAGAGCTGTCCCCAGATCTCTCCCCTTGAAATAACAGTAAGCTGAACATATAAAATTCAATAAATAACACCCAGCCTGCACATAAACATGTGTGAGCGAGTGATCTGCAAATAAGAGCTACCACAAATCAGAACCGCAGGAGTAGGCAGTAGATTGGAAGAAACAAAGAAGCTGCCCCTCGCAGCCAGAGTTCCTTGCAGGAAGAGGGAGAGGGGAGAACATGTGACAGGTTCCCTGAACTGCCATGCCTGAGAGAGCTGTGAGCCCCACTCAGCAGCAGTGCCCAAGGATCAGGGCAGAAAGCAGGGAAGTGGGGACAGCAGAGAAGCAACAGCTGATCATTACTTGCTGTGGTTGCAAAATACAAGGCTGAGACACAACCCCCATCCTCCAACCCAGAGGGCACCCCCGCACTTTATCCTCCAAGACCAAACACCACAGAGAACCAGAGGAATCTGAGCAAATGCTATCAAAACTGTTGCTAACACTGACAGGGAATGAGACTGAGGATACGATCATGACTGAATGAATATTTATAAGAAACAAAAGGTATTATTAAGGCTTTATACAAAGCAGGGATCCAAGAGGCTTAGATGCCACCTACAGGAAACCAAAAGAAACTCCTTAGCAACAGGCTAGAGAGAGACCTTTATATAATAAATCTTTCTAGAAAAAGAGCAGAATACACTTCCATTAATGCTCAGGCAGAGAAATAGTTCATTACAACCCATGAACCAAAGGTGACAGGGCAGCTAAGAAAAAAAGAGAAAAATCACCAAAAAATAAACTGAAAGACATAAAAATATGTGACTTAAATTCAGAGAATTCAGGTTGGTACTTCTGAAAAAACTCAATGAGTGCCAAAGGAATTTATATCAACAGTTCCAGGAATTAACTGTATCAGCAGAATGAGTTTTTTAGCAAGGAGATCGAAACCCTAAAAAAGAACCAAATAGAACTTCTGGAGATGAAGAACACATTAAAACAGATGGGAAATAGCAAGCTTGGAAAATAGAGTCAACCAAATGGAGGAAAGGATCAGTGATATTGAAGACAAATCTAGAAATAAATCAGAAGGAAGAAGAGAGAGGCTGAAGAATGAAAAGTAATGAAAGAGAAATTCAAGAACTAGCTGATACTCGGGTAAAGAAATATAAGAATAATGTATTCCTAAAGGGGAGGAAAAGGAGCAGAGATCAGAAAGCATTTTCAGACAAATGATAATTTCCCAAATCTAAGGAATGAGCTGGAGCTTGGAATTCAAGAAGTCAACAGAACACCCAATTATCTCAACCCTTCTCCAAGATACATTATATTAAAATTATCAAAAATTAGTGACAAAGAATTCTCAGGGCAGCCAGGGAAAAGAAGATGGTAACCTATAAAGGAAAACCCATTAGATTGTTGTCAGACGTCTTAGCACAAACTGTACAAACAAGAAAAGAGTGAAATCAAGTATTCAGACTATTAAATGAAAAGAGTTACCAGCCAAGAATAATGTGTCCAGCAAAGCTCTCCTTTAGATATGAAGGAGAAATAAAGACCTTTCCAGACATATAAAAATTGAGGGAATGCTCTACTACAAGGCTTGTATTGCAGGAAATAGTGAAAAGAGTCAGCTCACCTAAAACAAAATGACAAAAAAAAATACATAATTAGGACTAGCAGGTGACTAGCAGGCAGATAGGAGAAGAGTAGTGTAACCCTTATTAAGAACAGAGTGTATAAGCTTTAACAATAAGAAGAAATTTGGTATTGCAAGTTAGTAATGAACATTCAGCATACATAGCGAAAATTGAGACAATAATAACAAAAGGGGAGGATTCAGAGATCCAAATTTGCAAAAGGGAGTGGTGATAAGGCACACGCAGAAGAAAATGGACTAATTATATGTATATGTATATGTATGTATGTATATATGTATACACACACACACACACATATAAACTATCCTTTTCATGTTTGTAATGATAACCACACGCTAAAGCTTCAGAACTGAAGTACATAACAAAACAAAAAGGACTAGAGGGAAAATCTACAAAACTCAACGAAAATGAAAACAAACACAAGGAAAGGAAGCAATGGAAACACGAAGCTACCAGCAAACAGAAGATAAACTGGCTATAGGAAAACCTCATATTTCAATAATTGTAATGTAAATGGACTGAACTCACCAAAAAAAAAATGTACAGAACCATATGTTGCCTCCAGGAAACACATCGCATTTCTAAAGACAAATACACATTCAAAGTGGAAGGGTGGAAAAAGATATGTTAGGCAAATGGCATTCAGAGAAAAGTGGGAGTAGCAGTACTAATAGCGGATGAAATAGACTTCAAAATAAAAAAGATAAAGACACTGAAAGACACTTGATAGTGATAAAGGGAGTCATACACCAAGAAGACATAACACTTATTAAATCTATGCTCCCATTTAGGGTGCCATGAAATGCCTAAAGCAGTTATTATCAGAATTAAAGGGTAAAACAGACCAAAACATTATCATAGTAGGGGAGCTAAATACCCCATTAAAAATACAGTAAAATTTCTAGGTAAAAATCAACGTTCAAAAAAACAGAGTGTTCTTTTAATAATAAATTGTCAGAAAAAAAAAGTGGAAAAAATAATTCCTTTTATAACTGCAACAAAAAGAATAAAATACCTAGGAATATAAAAAAACATGTGAAGGACCTGAATAATGAAAACTATAAGATCCTATTAAAAGAAATTGAAGAAGATACAAAGAAATGGAAAGATTCTGATTCTTGGATTGGAAGAATCAATAATGTTAAAATAGCCTTATTACCTAAAGCATTATACAGATTTAATGCAATCCTCATCAGAATCCTGTTGGTATTTTTTAAAGAGAGCAGAAATCATCGGATTTGTATGGAAGCACAAATCACCCTGAATCGCCAAAGCCACCCTGAGAAAAAAGAACAAGGCTGGACTTCAGATTATAGTACAAAGCAACAATAATCAAAACAGCATGGTATTGGCACAAAAACAGACACACAGACCAATGGAACAGAATTAAGAGTTTAGAAGTAAACCTATGTTTATATGGGCACATAATTTTTGATAGAGGAGCCAAAAACATACCGTGGACAAAGGGAAGCCTATTCAGTAAATGGTACCCAATAAACAAACCAGATCATCTTTATACATACTCATTCCTTCATTCCTCCCTCCTTCCTTTCTTTCCTTCCTTTTTTCCACCACTTTATTCCCTTCCATTTATCTATTTATCTGTCCATTTTATATTGTGTTAAGTGACAGTCTCTAAGTAGTAGGAGAACGCTCAGACTAGGAAAGGGTAAAAGAACGATCTACTTGCTTGGCAACCATTACAACTTCTAACACTCAGAAATAAAGATGAGAATGCAAATCTTTTCTTAAAGACAGTGAAGTATTGTGTAGACCAAAACATTTAGATGTAGACAAGGGATGAAATATGAGGAAGTGCATATTCTTACATTTTGTTTTGTAGAAAAATAGGAGATAATGTTATATAAACATTTAGCTAAAGAATGAAACAGTAAAAAAAGGAATCATTAAAGATAAAAACCAAAAAAAAGGATTAAAAAAAATACAGATTTGATCAATATGGCCAAAAGTAAATTTTGAAAAGTCTACTAAAAAATTTTTAATAATCAAAACTGATCTAGGAAAAAAGGGAAATCAGGTCACATAAAACACTAGGAATGTGAAATAACATTGCTATAAATATGGAGGCACTTATGTACCACAGTAACAGGTATAGGTTTCTAATAAACTTGAAAAGATGGATGAAATTTATCATAGTAAAATATTAATTATTAAAAATTGTTTTTGAAGAAGTTGGAACAACGTAAATAGACTACTAGACAGTAGAAATAAGTAACCAGGTCTAGATAATTTTATAGAAATTCTACCAAACCTTTAAGGAACATACATCATTTTTGTGTTCCAGAACTTAGACTCTGTACAGCTAGAATAACCCCGATACCAACTAGACATGGCCAGCACAGAAGAAATCAGACCAAAACATTTGGAAAAAGCCCTGTATTATTCATTATTTAAAATTCCGTTATTAAAAAGTGAACTAAAATAACGTTAATTGAATAAAGAAACACTGACTCTACTTATCAGGAAAACATCAAAAACCTCATCAGCTTTAGAAAAGTGCCCTTTAAAACTTGTATCATTCTTTCTTATTTACAATCTCTAGAAGATGAGTATGGAAATAGGTGTTTTACTAAAAAATAAAAACAAACAAAAAAAAAGCCCTACTAATGTATTCTTAAGTTTTGTTTTGGAAGTTCTAGCCAGTGCACTGAGCAATAAAAAGAATTAAAAGTTGTAAACATTGAGAAGAAAAAACAAATATTTTTGCACACATGATTATATACTCAGAAAAATCCAAGCAAACAAAAACTACTGGAACCAATAACAGGAAATCAGTAGGAGAAAAAATTTATGTATCAACCATAACCAATAAAATAATGATAGATCACAAGTATAGGGATCGCATTCAACAGAGAAAAGGTAAAGACTATAAAAAATACGTGGGATTATAAAGAAAACAGACAAAAAGTAGATCTAAACATTATATAAACTCTCTGACATGATTTTTGTTTTCATTGTATTTTCTAAGTTTTCCACAATGTTTTTAAACTGTATTTTGAAAAGCTGTTAGGATTGACATTTGTAATTATTATTTACCTTCTATTAACATTTAGCAATTATTAAATTTATTTTCTTTTTAAATTTGTAAACAGATATTTTGCCTCCATGGTGGCCTCTCTCCATCCATAGATACACTGGATCATATAAGAGCCCTGGATCGTTTGCAAGAAGTTCCACATGAGGTAAATGTAGTTTTAATTTAAAGAACATTTTGGTAAAGCTAAATTAGTAAAATGACTGCTAATATATAACATGTACCTGATTTTCTTGGCCAGGGCCCAATGTGTGATCTGTTATGGTCAGATCCAGATGATCGTGGCGGTTGGGGTATTTCACCGCGCGGTGCTGGCTACACATTTGGACAAGACATTTCTGAAACATTTAACCATGCCAATGGTCTCACACTGGTTTCTCGTGCTCACCAACTTGTAATGGAGGTAGGTCCTTTTCCTACAGGATGATGAATTTTATTTCAAATAAATACATATATATGTAATTAAGCCTTCATGACTTAGAATTTCAGAAACATTCCACACCATTACCTAAGTGAAAGGAAAACTTGGCTGGTTTTAGCAAATAGGGAAAGTCGTAGTTGACTAGAGCAAAATTATAACTTACTTTTGAAGTTAATTTAGACTTAGAGAAAAGTTGCAAAAATAGTACCAAAAAACTTCCTTGTAGCCTACAGCCAGATCCCTCAAGTATAAGTATTTCATTATTTGCTTTATCATTTTCTCCCTTCCTGTCTTCCTTCCCCCTCACATTACTTTCTTTTGAACTGTTTACATGTTCATTGTAGATATGTTTCTTTACCCCAAAATTTCATGTGTATTTTATAAATATAAGAACTTTTCTTTTATGCAGCCACAGTATAATTATCACAGTCAGGAAATTTGCATTGATGTAGTACTATTATCTAAACACTTTATTCAGATTTTGCTTATCTCACTAATGCCCTTTATGGCAAAATTGAATTGAGTATATATAATCTAATCCAGGATCATGCTGCATTCATTCTCCTTTGATATGGAAATAATTCCTCAGATTTTCTTTGTTTTCCATAATCTTGACATTTTTTAAGTGTATAAGCAATTCTGTTTTGTAGAAACATCCTTCATTAATGGTTTGATGTTTCCTTATGATAATAGATTCAGAATATGCATTTTTGGCAGGCATACCACATAATGATGATGTGTCCTTTTCAGTGCATCATATCAGAGATCATAAAATTTTTTTATTCTGCTGGTGGCATTGACGTGGATCAGTTAGTTAAGGTAGTGTCTGCTAGATTTCTCCACTGAAATACACCTATTTTGTAAATACTAAGGGAATATAAATAGAATATAATCCTAAACTAGTTTAGAGTGGCTTCAAAATGTTAGAGAAAACTTCACAAACCTAGTAGAGGCAAGAAAAGGGGTGAGAACATAATAAAGAACATAAATTTTTACAGTAAAGATAAATCTAATTATATTGGTAATCATAAGAAACATTAAATAGATGAAAATGTTTACTTCCTTAAAAGACAAATACTGAAAAATAAGACAATCAAAATTCAGCTATTTTTTGGGAGATGTATCTTAAAAATAATGACATTATAGAAGTAGAGGGATGGAAAATGATGATCAATTAGATAATTAACTCAATTATAGCTAATAATATGAATCAGAATAGGCTCTAAGACAAAAAGTATAATTCAAAATATAAAAAGGTCATTACTGATGAAAACTAGCCCAGTTCTCTAAGAGGTAATAATTCTAAATTTGTACTTACCTAATAATAGACTTAAAATATATAAAGTAAAAATTGACACAATTTACAGGGAAAAAACTGAGAAATCTACCATCATGGTGGGATAAATTTGAGTACACATCCCACCCACGATCTCAAGCATTGATTAGGCTGAAACAAAGCAGTTACTGAGCTTAATGTAATAAAATGTGCCCTACAGTTGAGTATTAAGTGCAGGTGTACAATGTTAAAGATAGATACTGTATAAAGTAACTTAGAAGACTGAATTTCCCCAAAATTTTTAAGTATAGTTTTTTAAACTTCTCTGTGTTAAGATTACAATTTTATACAGAAGTACTGATTTTTTTTTAATGCTGCAGGGATACAATTGGTGTCATGATCGGAATGTGGTAACCATTTTCAGTGCACCCAATTACTGTTATCGTTGTGGGAACCAGGCTGCTATCATGGAATTAGATGACACTTTAAAATATTCCTTGTAAGTAACTTTAAACTTAAATTGTATGTGATGACTTTTAGAAGGAAAATTAAAAATGTAGATTATTAAAATGAGGGGTAAAGCATTTCCGCTTCTGGAATAATAGAATGTGGCAAACCCTCTTCCCAACAAAAATAACTGGAGAAAATTATTTTAAACAAGTATTTCAAGTTTTTTGAAATTGTGCTAAGTATATATACAGCAAATAGAAATATACATATTCTAGAAAATCTATTAAATCTTAGTAATAACAGCCAGACTCTGCGGAATTTGACCCACAATGTACTCCCTTCCTCTAGTCTTAGATCCCTTGTATGGAAACTACTCCAGGCACTGTACTCTGGATGGGTGTGGACAAGAAGGTGGAACTTTTCTCCTTCCCTAGCTCCCAGTCTAGGACTATGGTGTCACACCTAGGGAGTCAGGTGCTAGCATATCTTAAGCAGGCTGAGATTCTCTTCCCTTAACTTGCTCCTAGGGTGCAAGCTCTTCTCCTGGTGTGCATGTCAGGCAGAGAATGCTTGGTTCGAAGTGTTCTTGCCCCAGTGTCTGCTCATAGAATGGGGTGTCACTAAGAAGTGGGTAAAGGTGGTCAAAATTACAAATTTCTAGTTATAAATATTACACATGGGGATGTATAATTTTCAACATGGTGACTATCATTAATAATACTGTATTGTACATTTGAAAGTTGCTGAGAGAATAGATCTTAAAAGTTCTCATCACAAGAGAAAAATACTGTGCTGATTGTTTCTCAGTGTATACATTTATCAAATCATGTTGTACACCTGAAAATAATATATGTCAATTTTATCTCAAAAAGAAAACAAGTTGCAGGACCTAGCTCACACTAGCTCAGCAAAAAGAAAAATAAATTAAAATAATGGGGAAAAATAACTGGTCCACCAAACCAACTCACAGCTTCCAGAGCTGTGGCATAGAAGTTCTACTCAGGGTGAGAGGCAGAATAAAAAGTTTTTCAGCTCTGCCTAAGGGGACTGATCTTACTTAAAACAGAGGATGGAGAATACCAAGCCGAAGTATTTTGTTGAAAACAATGGGTATCATGGTAGAAACCAATTAAGAGGGCTCTCATAGCTCCCATGATACTAGTAGCAACAAGCAAAAGATCAGAGCAAGGAGAAGTTTAAAAGATAAAGACAATGGAGAAAAATGAGCAGAGCCTTAAGAAATGTTGGACACCTTTAAAGATACCAATATAAGTGTAATGGGAGTTCCAGAAGGAAAGGAGAGAAGGAGACAGAGTATTTGAAGAAATCATGGCTGAAAACATCTCAAATTTGATGGTAAACATTAATTTGCACACCCAAGAAGCTCCATAAACCCTTAACTTATATAAATTCAAAGATATCCATATCCAGACACATCATGGTCAAGATGCTGAAAGTCTAAAAGAAGAAACCTTCAAAGCAGTAAGAGAAAACTGACTTAACAAAAGGGAACTTGAATAAGATAAGCTGACATGAGAAAGACAGTGGAACAGAATATTCATTCAAAGTGCTGAAAATAGAAAACTTAACCAAGAATCTTACATCCAGCAAAACTTAAAAATGAATGCGAAAGAACAATGTCCTCAAATTTAAAAATTCAATGCTAGCAGACCTTCCATAGAAGAAATAATAGACACTTCGGCTTGCAGCCAAATAACATAAGAAAGTAAATCAACTGAGCTTGCACGTGTGAGCACACATTGGTAATTGTCAAAGAGTACAACTGCATCTTAACTGATTTAAAAACCAGTTGCATAACGTGATATGTATATATTAATAGTATAGTTGAACTTCCAGGAAGTGTAATAAATAGAGATGTAGTATATTCAACAGTAACAGAACAGAGGAGGTGGGTGGGAAATTAAGTAAGTGACACCAGATGGTAACTTGAATCCTAAGGGAGAATATGAATAAAATAAAAAGGTTAATATAGCAAAATCTATATATATTTGGTCTCCCTTCTCAGTTTTTTTAAGGTCATGAGGTTATATAAATAATTACGATGATTACAATTTTAGGTTTTTAACATAGATATGTATAATATCAGTAGCAAAAGAAGGATGGAGAATGGAAAGGAGTTAAACTTATATTGGAGTAAATTTCTATAATGCACTAGAATTAAGTTAGTATAAATCAGAAGTAGAATTTCATGTTGTGTATTGTAAGCTCTAGACCAACTAATAATAAAATAATTGTAAAGTTATGAAAGGAGTTTAAATGGTGCACTGGACAATATCCTTTAAAAAAAGAAAGCAGTTAAAGCAGGACATATTTTTTTAAAAATGGCAGATTTAAATTCAGTTATATCTATAAGATTAAATATGAGTGGTTTAAGCAATAAAGTCAAAAGGCAAATATAATCAGGTTACATTTTTTTAAATGTATAGTTTTATGATATCTACAGGAAACATAATTTAGGTTCAAAAATAAGTTAAAAGTAAAATGGTGAAAAAAGGTATACCATATAAGCAGCAACCACAAGAGTACTGACTGGACTGGATGCATTAGGATCAGAATGGATTTCAAAACAAAAATTACTACTAGGCATAAAGAACATTGCATAATGATAAATGCACCACACCATTAGGACGTTATATCAATTATGAATATATGCACTTATCAACAGATCCCTAAAATATATGGAGTAAAACGAACAGAATTGAAGAGAGGCATAGATAGTTCAACAATAATAGTTGAAGAGTTTATTATGCCCCTTTCAATAATAGAACTATGCAGAAGATTGGCAAAGAAATTGAAGACTTGAGGAACACTATTAACTATACTTAACATCTACAGAACACTGTATGCAACAACAGCAGAATAGAGAATCTTTTCAAATACACGTGGAACATTCTCCAAGATTGACTATATTCTGGGCAGTAAACCAAGTCTCAATACATTTAAGAAGATTGGATTTGCAAAGTATGTTCTACAAACACATTGTAGTAAAATTAGAAATAAACAGAAGGAAAACTGGAAAATTTATAAATATCTGGAAGTTAACATTCCTCAATAACCTGTGGGTCGATGAAATCACAAAGGAAATAAGAAAATACTTAGAGATGAATGAAAGTAAAAACACAGTGTACCAAAACTTAGGAGATACAGTGAAAGCAGTGTTTACAAGAATATTTATAGCTGTTAATTTCTGTATTAAAAATCAAGAAAAATCTCAATAACCTAACTTTATACCTACTAGAAAAAAGAAAAGCATTCTAAACCTGGTGCAAGCACGTGGAAGGAAAGTTTTGCGTGGAAATAAAACGAAATAGGAGAAAATCAGTGAAGAAAATCAACATCCAAAAGTTGAAAAGCCTGAACAAGACTGGCCAAGAAAAAAGAGTGAAGACATATTACCAAAATAACTATAGACCTTACTGAAATAAAAGGAATTATGAGGGGATATAGTGAATAACTATATACCAATATATAGTTATTAGGTAACTTGAACAAAATGGAAAAATTCCTAAAAAGACAAAACTACTACAACTGACTCAATTAGAAATAGAATATCTGAGGACCTGTAGCAAGTGAAGAAATTGAACTCATAATTTTAAAACTTACCCACAAAGAAAAGCCCAGGCCCAGTTGGCTTCTCGGGTGAATTGACCAAATGTTTAAAAAGGAAAAGTCCTTTCACAAACACCTGCAAAAGACAAGAGGAGAGATTACTTCCCAATTCATTCTTTGAGGCCTGTATACTACAAGACTAATATTCTTAATGTATATATTGTTGCAGACATCTGCAACAAAATATTAGCAAACCAAATTCAGCAATGTATAAAAAGAATGATACACCGTGGTCAAGTGGGATTTATCCAGGAATGCAAAGTTGGTTCAAAATAGGAAAATCAGTGTAGAAAACCATATTAATAGAATAAAGGGCACAAACAACATGATCATCTCAGTAAAACAAGAAAAAGTACTGTCACAATCCAACCACCTTTCATAAGAAAAATATTCAACAAACTAGTCAAAGAAGGGGGAATGTCTTAGAGCATCTATATAAAACCCATAGCTAACATCATTCTTAGTAGTGAAAAACTGAACACTTTCCCTCTAAAATCTATACTAAATAAGCATGTCTACTCTCACCACCTCCATTTAACTGATAATATTGTAAACCTATTATGCCAGGCACTGAATCAGACATTTTATCTGCTTATTTTCACCATAGCTCTGCGAGGTAATTTCATGGAGAACACCTACAATGACTTGTCCAGAGTCATTCCAATCAACATTGATTTGCTTGCTTGAAAATTCAAATCCTTTTAACTATTTGGGTTTTGTTTTTGTTTTTCTTTTGTTTTTGCTATATATAGCCTTCAGTTTGACCCAGCACCTCGTCGCGGAGAGCCTCATGTTACCCGGCGCACCCCAGACTACTTCCTGTAAATTCCTCCAAGGAAAACCTGCCTTTGTATGTGGAAGTATACCTGGCTTTTTAAATATATATTTAGAAACAAAACAAAAAGCAACAGTAATCTGTGTGTTTCTGTAACAAAATGAGATCTATCTTTGGCATTAAACTGTATCATGGACCAAAATGTGCCATACTAATGACAAGCATTTAGCACAATTTGAGACTGTACAACACTATGTTCTAGATCAGTCAGTCTTAACAGTTTGCCTGCTGTGTTTGTAGTAACCATTTTCCTCTGGACTATTCAAGCAAAAAAAAGGTAACTAACTTCTTCATCTCTTTTTTGCACTTATTTGGAAATTTTAGTTATAGTGTTTAAGTGGCATGGATTAATAGAGTTGGAGTTTTATTTTTAAGAAAAATTCACAAGCTCATTTTCACTTAATCCATTATCTTTTATTTTATTGAAATGTATAACTGAAGAAAAGATTCTTGGGAGTATGTTGTCATAACATTTAAACTAAATTACTGTTTTATGTTGATCTGCATATTTCTGTATATTTGTCATGACAATGCTTGCATTCTGTTTGGTGTACTGAGCAAATAAACTTTCCATTTTAAACAAAAATGTTGATTTACTGTGGTACACTTGAAAGTTTTACTGTTTTGAAACAATATAAAATCTCTTGTAATAAACAATTGTATTGAGGTTATTTAAATTAATTGGTGTGTGTATAGGGCTTCTTTGTATAGGGCTTCTTTGTATAGGGCTTATTTTCATAAGAAAATACTTCAAATAGTACCTGTTAACTTTTACACTATTAAAAAGCCATTCTTATTTCTAAACATCATTTTATTAGATAATTTGTATTAATGTATTCATGTTGTTAACTATTAATTGTATGCTAAAACTAGAATATATAGCTGGGAAGATTCTTTTAAAAATACAAAAAGATGTTATTTTCTCTTTTTTGGTCTAGAAATGAGAATAAATTAATCTCTGAAAGAGTTTAATAGGAATAGTACTATTCAAATATATTTATAATATAAATTCCAAATAGATAAGAAAATACAGAGTCAGTGTGGGGAGTAAAGGTGGAGTAGAAGATATGAGAAAAAACTAAAATTTTTAAGTCTTTACGTAAGAAAATGAGATGGTAGAAATAAGTATAAATATCTCAAAATTATAGTAAATATAAATGGACTAAATACTCTAGTTAAAAGAGAAAGGGTCAGATTTAATTTATTTTTTATTTATTTTTTAACCCTAGCTATACACTGATTACAAAACACACACCAAAAATAAAGTGATTTGGATAGGTTGAAAATAAAAAGACTAGGCCAAGAAGATACTAAACAAAGGAAACATGGAGTAGTTTTATTATTAAAATAGACTTTGGGACAAATTTTAAAAACAGAATCAATACAAATAAAGTTAGACTTAACTCACAATTTTAAACCCCTATGCATATACCAAAATAGCCTTCATATGTTAAAAACAATCCTTAGAAATGCAGAGGCAAGTTGACAAGTTTTCATTACAATGGCAGATTTCAACTTGCTTCTCTATTAAGTCAAAAGATGTAGAAGATTTAAATAATACATTCTAAGTAGATTGACATAAAGAACATGTATAGTTCTTTGTACCCTAACAAACAACACATTCTTTTCAAGTTTATATGTTGACATTAAAATTTGCAATTATTAAGTCTCAAAAACTTTAAAAAAAATTGATATGCAACATCATATTCTCTAACTACAGTGCATTTAATTTAGACGTCAATAGCAAAACTAATTTTTAGAAATACCTATTTTGAAAAATAAGAACAAAGAATACATTCACTTCCCTATGTCAAAATGTAATATACAACTAGTTTTCAAGATAGTATAGTACCAGTATAAACATAAACATAGATCAATGGACAGAATTAAGAGCCCAGAAGTAAATGCTTAACATTTATAATCGTCTTTCAAAAAAGTGGCAATTTAGGTGAACAGTGTAAGTATATATACACCTTACTGTTAAAATGTACAACTGAAACTTACCGGATTTCATTAACCAATGTCACCATAAAAAAAAAAGTGACAGTTCATTGAGGGAGGATTATCTGTTCAACAAATGGTGTTAGGACAATTACATATCCACATGCAAAAGGATGAACTTAAGTGCTTACCTCCTACCATACAAAAATAGTCACTAAAAAGATCATAGACGTAAACATAAGAGCTAATACAAACTTACAAGAAAACAACCATTTTGAGACCATGGATTAGGCAAAGATTTCTTAGATAATACCAAAAAGAATGGTCTGTAAAATTTAAAAATTGATAAATTGAACATTAAAATTTAAAACTTGTGCTTCGAAGGATAGAATTAAATGAAAAGAATATATTGCAAGAAAATGTTTGCAAAACATCTGGTAAAGGACTGTATCCAGATTTTTTTTAAAAACAACCAAAAAAACATGGCAGAAGATGAGAATAGACGTTTCACTAAAGACATACAAATGGCTAATAAGTACACGAGAAGATCAACATGGTTAGTCATTAGGGAAATGTAAACTAAAAGCACAATTGAGATTAGAAAGGCTATTATAAGCCCTTATTAACATGAATGTGGAGAAACAGGAGCCTTCATACATTGCTATCAAAAAATGTAAAGTGGTACAGCCTCTTTGAGAAACTGTTAGCTTCTTAAATGTAAATAACCTTATGATGCGACAATTCCACTCCTCTATACCCAAGAGAAATTAAAATACGTGTTCACATAAAGATATGCATGCAAGCATTTATAGCAACATGTAATAGCCAAAAGTGGAAACAACCTAAATGTCTAACAGCTGTAGAATAGATAAAATGTTATATTCATACAGTTGTAAACTACCATTAATAAAAAGGAATGAACTGAAACATATTATAACACAGATGAACTTCAAAGCATGCTAGTGAAAGAAGCCAAATAGGAGAAACTATGTTATTTGGTTCCATTTATATGGAATGTCCAGAAAATGGGGAATTTATAGATGGAAGTAGGGGCTGACTTGGGAATGGAATATAATTGTAAATGGGCATTAGGGATCTCCCTGGAATGATATTCTAAAACTTATGGCCCCAGTTGCCCCATTTGGTAAATTTACCAAATACTTAGAGTTGTACTCTTAAATTGGGAAATTTTACATGTAAAATATACCCTAGTGAAGCTGTTTAAAGAACAAAACTTGTGCAATGCAACCAAGCCAGTCTTTAGAGGGAAATTTATAACTAATGGCTTGTTTTGTAACAGAAAAAGCTGAAGATGAGCAAATAGCTTACTATTTCATAAAAGTTAAAAGATGAAGAACAAATGACAAAATAAAAGATGGTACTTGAAAAGACTAATAACATTTAGAAGGCACAAATAAAAGTGTGAATTAAGAAGATACTATGAATAACATTTCATTTGCCAATAAATTTGAAGCAGAAGTAATGAGCAAATTACTAGGATATATTGACTTTACCGAACTGACTCAAGAATAAATGGAGTCTAAATACTTGTTACTGCTAAAGAAATTGATTCACTCATTTATATCTTAAAAAGAATATACTTGATACCAATGTTCATGATAGGTTATTCACGATAGCCAAAAGGTAGAAACAACCCAGATTTCCTTCAACAGACTAACGGATTAACAAAATGTGGTATATACATAAAATGGACTATTCAGCCATCAAAAGGAAGGAAATTCTGACACATGCTACAACATGGGTGAACCTTGAAGATATGCTAAGTGCAGAAAACCAGACAAAAAGACAAATGTGTATAATTTCACTTATATAAGGTACCCAGAATAAACAAGTTCATAGAGACAGAAAATGGATTAGAGGTCACCAGCGTCTGGAAGGAGGGGCAGGCGGGATTATTGCTACGATTAGTTTAACTGTCATCTTGCTATTTGTTTTCTATTTGTCCCATGCATTTTTTTCTTAATTTTTTTCTTTTGGATTAATTGAATATTTTATATTCCATTTATCTCCTGAATGGCTTATTAACTATACCTCTTTGTTACTTTAGTGGTTGCTTTAGGATTTGTGGTACACATCTTTAACTTACAGTCTACCTTCAAGTAATATTATATTTAGTATAAAGACCTTGTAAGAGTATACTTTATTTTATCCCCTCTCAAACTTTGTTCTACTGTTATCATGTATTTGCTTTTTTACTTTATTAAAAATTCTCTATAGCATTTTATTTGAATGTTAGATTATTATTTAAAGAGATTTAAATAATAAGGAAAAAACATGTATTTACTCATATGAGTATATATACTATTTCCAATGTTCTTCATGTTTTTGTATAGATTCTTACTTCCATCTGGTATAATTTTTCTTCTGCCTTAAAGATTTATTTGAATATTTCTTGTAGTACAAGTCTGCTGGTGATGAATTTTATGAGTAGAGGAGGATGGATTTTGCTTCTACTGCTTCTCCAGAAACAGTAGATCTTTGCCAGCGTCCTGCAGCCGTAGTATTTGGTGTACCACTCACTGCCTGCGGGTTAAGACTTTGGCTCTGTAGGGGAGAAGGATCTTAAGAAGCTAGTGGGGCTTTGAGCTTATTCCTCCACAGCCACCAATCACCTCCTACTTTGCACCGAGGTCAGCTTTGTCTGGTTGTCTCCACCACTCTCCTCATGAACACCTGATGGAGGGTGATGGCGAAGAGCTCTCAGGCGAGTGGGAAATCCCTTTGTGTCCGAGGCACCCAGTCAGGACTGGCTTCATGGCATGTGACCTGTGTAGTCCACACACAGCCCCACACTTAGAAGGGGCTTGTGCTTGGTTTAATGCTGTGTTGTCACCATCTTGAATCCATTTTTTAGCAAGGGTCCTGCATTTTCATTTTGCACAAAGACCCACAAATTAAATAGCCAGTCCTGTTACAAGCAATGCAGTAGCCCACACTTGGCCTTTAAAATGTTAAAATCTTAGCTGAATTTTCCTTATCTGCTTGTATAGCAGCTACCTTTTCTCCCATGCCCAGAAAGAGAAGACTGTCCTGTCCCTACTTGAAGCAGTTTATTCCTCTTTGTAATTCAGTTTCTGTGATTGCTTTGCAGCCTCCGCCATCTGAGAGCTCTAAAGTGTTATGATTTTTTAATATCGACCAGCTGTTTCTTGTTAGGGTGGGAGAAACATTCTTTGCATCCTAAATGGATGTTCAAAACCGCTGTGGGGTTTAGAACTTGTTATTTTTAGAACCTTAATTTTAGTAAGCAGAACAATGAAACTGATAAGGACTAGGTCTCCCACCCCACCCCCCTTTTAAAGGGGAATGCCACATTTACAGTTCCCTGCAGAAAAAGATGGTTTTATTTTTTTTTAATTTTTTTCTCCCCATAACAAAATACCCCTTAGTGACACTGTCCTTATAGTAGAACAACCAAAAATGACATAAGTTTTGATAACAGGCAGTTATTGTATTATGAAACTCGAATGAGCAGATTTCCCACATCAGTCCATTACAGTGAGAGAGAGAGTTTACATAAAATAGAAATGAATAGAAACGAAGAGTAATAAGATTAGGGGAAATTTAGATATGTGGCTTGTACACTAGAGGTATGTAGATTATATAGTACCTTCCTGAGCATTTTGACTGCATACAATTTATAATATCTTTAGGACGGTTATAATGTAGGTCTTTAAACTTTTCAGTTTCATTCATTCACTGAAATGTATTACTAAAAACATTAATACAGGTAAGTTGAAATAGGATTCAAGTTAGTTTTCCTTGGGGCTTTTCTTTTTTTAATCTAAAGCTATTTTAAATCAGCTTTCTTTTATTACTTGACAAATGTACAAGTCTGCCACTTTTTTATCTTAAACCTGTTGGTATCTTTTAGCAGTTTATTATGGAAAATTACGAAAGTAGAAAGGATTATCAAGGTACTTCAGTGTACCTTTTACTTAACTTTAATATTCACCTATATCCACAACTACTGTTTCCCCCCATTATTTTGAAGCAAATTTTGACCATAATTCCTCTCACATTATAGTATGTTTCTTCAGAGAGAAGGATTTTCTCTCCCTCTTTACCTCCTCCTCCTTTTTCTCCTAACTACAATACCATCATTAGACCTCGAAAAATAATTCCTTAGTCAAGTTTCTAGTTTTTCCAACTCATTGCAAGAAGACTACAGTATAAAAGGATTGTTAGTCAAAAATCCATAGATTTAAGCCATCTGTAGTTCCCTTCCATAAACTCAGGGAAGGAATTAACTTTTGTGACCAAGGAAACAATTCAGCATCTCTATTTTTAGCCTTGATAATGTTTTTTCTTTGTATTAGAGAAAAATGTATTACTGTGCAGAGAAGGCCCTAGTGATATTTTTTGTTAGAAATTGGGAGGTGAGGAAGAACCTTTATTACACAAATTTTAGAAACTATTTGTTAATTACTGAAATGTTGGTTTTTTAAAGGAATTTTTTAATGGTAATAATCATTTTCTTTAGTCAATATTCTTGGAAATGAATGTGGACGGACGACTGAAAATAGAGCCTATGAAAGTCTATGATCAGAACAGGTAAATATGGAAATATTTTTTTCTTTTTGCATTTCTATTTGAACTTGAGTATTTCAAAAAATAATGGAAGCTTACTGGATCATATCTCTAGCACACAAGCCACATATCCTTATTTAGAGAAAGGAACTCTGATTAAGAGATAGCAATAGCTAGAGAAAATTGAAAGAACCTACCTGGAAAAGTAAAAGTCATTTTTTCTAAGGACATCTTTACATTGATGGGAAATGCCCTGAATATTTCTTGTGTTAGTTATCTATTGCCACATAACAAACTTCCCCCAATGTTATAGCTTAAAACATTACCTCCCACTGTTTCTGTGAGTCAGGAATCCTGGAGCAGCTTAGCTGGAGTGGCGCTGACTTTAAGGTCTCTCATTAGATTGCAGTCAAGGTGTTGGGCAGGCCTGCAGTCTGCATATGATTGAGGCTGGAGGATGAATTCCAAGCTCACTTAGGTACCTATTGTCAGGATTCTGACAGTTCCATGACACCTGTTACTCTCCACTCGACTGCTAACAATATTGTTTCCATCCGAGTAATTGATAAGATGGAAAGGGGAGCAAAAAAATGGCAGTCCTTTATAATCTTATCAAGAAAGGACATATACTGGGTCCTTGAATAAGATCATTTCATAATGACAGAAAAAAAGCTGGGGCCACTCCTGCGGAGTTGGCACATTCTCCCCATGTCTGCATGGTTTTTCTCTGGGTACACCAGTCTCCTTCCACATCCCAGGATGTGCACATTAGGTTAATCGTGTGTCTAAATGATCCCAGTCTGAGTGAGTGTGGGTGTGTGTGAGTGCACCCGGCATCCTGTCCAGTGTGGGTTCCTGCCTTATGCCCCGAACTGCTAGGAGAAGCTCACACCACCCACGATCCTGAACTGGAATGAGTGGGGTTGGAAAATAATTATCTTGCTTGTTTTTACTGATTTTTCTTAAATGTATGTATAGCTCACATTTATTTCAAAGCTTAATATAAAAATTGCTTTGTGTCTTTATTTAGAAGATCAGTGATGTTTTCGTGACCAGAAATACGCTGTAGGAACTTAACTTTTGTTTATATCAACTAGTCTATGGTAAAATTGGTTTTGTTATACAATCATGTGTCACTTAATAATTGGGATATATTCTGGGAAATGCGTCATTAGGTGATTTTGTCATTGTTGGAACATCATAGAATATACTTACACAAATATAAATGATATAACTTACTCTACACCTAGGCTACATGGTATATAACCTACAGCTCCTAGGCTGCAAGCTTCTACAGCATGTTACTGTACTGAATACTTAGGCCATTGTAAAACAATGGTATTTGTGTATATAAACATCTAAACAAAAAGTACGGTAAAGATATGGTATAAAAGATTTTTTTAAATGGCATACCTGTATAGGACACTGACCATGAATGGAGACTGCAGGACTGGAAGTTGCTCTGGGTGAGTCAGCCAGTGATGAATGACTATGAATGTGAAGGCCAAGGGCCTCACTGTACATAGTGTAGCCTTATAAACATTGTACACTTAGGCAACACTCAATTTTTTTTTAATGTTTCTTCAATAATAAATTAACCTTAGCTTATTAAAACTTTTTTACCTTATAAAACTTAATTTTTTAACTTTTAAACTCTTTTGTAATAACACTTAGCTTAAAATACAAACACATTGTATAGCTGTACAAAAAAAGTATTTTCTCTATATCCTTACACAACTTGCCAGACACATTTGTTTACACCAGCATTACCACAAACATGTAACACAGTGAGTTTGGACGTTATGATGGCTACGACATCACTAGGTGATAGAGCTGATAGTTTATCAGCTCTATTATATTCTTGGGGACTGCCACCGTACTTACAGTATTGACCAAAATGTTGTTATGTGATGCATGACTCCACATCGTCTTACATAATGTCTGATTCCAAAAAACATTGATTACGGTGAGGATTTATGTGCTTTTGGTTAATTCTATTGGTCATACCAATCAGCCCTGGTATGTTGTGGGAGGGAGCAGCACGAGTGTGAACACCAGGACACAGGGCTCGTTGGGGGCCATCTCGGAGCACGCTGTTCCATCCTATGTAGCATAATTACTTGGCAGCTTTTACTATCAGTTTTTACAAAAGGTCAAAAAATATGGAGTCTGTTTTTTTTTAATCTATGGTATATAAGCTTAGAAAAATCTTGATGGAACATATAGGAAATCGTAATGTTGTTAGTCATGTTTATTTCTGAGTACTGAGATTTGCCACGTCCTCTTTCTACCCTACTGCGTGAAAAGGAGATGGGGAGAGATGCTTCAAGGAATGCATCGTCAAGAACAAGGACGTGGCATGTGTTTAGGGATAACTGATTTCTTAAGAACGATCCTATTAATAAGGGGAATTTGGGTAGCACAAATTCTAGTAAGTGTAGATGCTGTACAAGTGGATTTCAAAATTGGCTCTGAGGAAAACATGGTAAATTCCCCATGTATGGGATCAGCTCCAGTCACCCTGACTATTCAGAATGCATAAACCTTTTATTTGAACAATTATTAAGGAAAATTCCTTTTGACGCGCCTCTTAAAGATGTTATGAATAAATTACAACAAGCTGAATTACTAGAACCAGCTTATACTCCTATTTCCACAAAGTTAGCAGAAAAATTAGTAAAGATAATAAATTTACTCATAGCCTATGCCTACTATGGAAGGGCCTCCTTCTGTGGCCTACTGGATAAATAAAAAACTAGTAGTTTAAGTTTGATAGAAAGGCTGGTTGGGTCAGGATCTCCTTGGTGCTTAAAAACAAAGGAATGAAAACTTAGCTTACAAAAGCAGCTTCATAAAACTGATTTTTTAATATTTTCCTCAATAATGCACCAAGGAAACTGTCAAACAGCTATGAAAAAGTTTCAGCTTAAACTTTAGATAATAGCATAAATAAAGTAGCAATTGAAAGATTTATTTAGGCAAAAAGAAGAAAAATGTCTGTCCACGAGCCAATATTTGCTATTATGAATACCTCTATCTAACACCTTTACTTAAGTCAAACTGTATCTTATGTAATAGATAGATATAAGAATTAAAAGTTTAGATTGTTCCATCAGGTAGTTCTGTTCCAATAAATGAGAAAAAAGAATGTATTAATTAATCATGAATAATAATATACTCTATGAGATTTTCTGCTTCGCTTAACCACGGAAATTTAACTCTCTGCTATCTTAACCACAAAGTATAATCAAATGCCAAAATAGAAAGTATAAAAGTTGTACTCAAATCACAATAAAACAGAACAGTGTCACACCGCCTCTGAGCTGTGTAGTCAACTGTCTCCCGCGCCGACGCCTTGCACACCTTTGGGGCCCCCTGGATCCTATCGTGGCTGGACCGCGGCAGAGATTATAGGTGACTTTTTTCGTGTTATTTTATAAAGCTCTGGAACAGATCTTTTTTTACAATTTATAATCAATTTATTTTTTTAATGTGGGATATTCCAGAGACAAAAAGTTAATGGTTGAGACAACTTAATATTTATTTTCAAGTACATATTAAGTATCTACTAGATATTTCTAGAGGAAACAAAAAGAATACAGTCCTTGCTGTTAAGGAATTACGTATTTGAAAAAGCAAAACCATAGCTATAATAAAATGTAATAAATTCTACAGAAGTGGTATAATGGAGCATTAAATAAAGGGAAATGCACAGGAGTCACATTAAATGACTCTTAAGACAGAGCATGGAAAAGGAAAAAAGGAAGTGACTAGAACAAAGTTAACAGCCTTTTATTCCATACTTGGCATTTGAACTTGGTATCATAGTGTATGAATACACCATTACAGGTTTATAAGCAGAAAATGAAATGACCAAATATATAAAAGAAACTCACTTTAAAAAAAAAATTTAATTTTTAAAAATATTGGTCTACCTGGAACTTTATGTTACAATTCAAAAGCAAGGCAAAATTATATAAATCTTCAATATTAGTAAACATTAACATATACCTATCAAAAAGCACTCTAAAACCTTAAAGAGCTTTGAATCATCTTTAAAATGTTTTAATTTCTAGAAATACAGCAGAACATTCTTACTTATAAGGCTTTAAAGAATTTCGTTGAATTGTGAAATATTCATGGTGTGGTTAAGATAGATTGAAGAGGCAGAATCTATAGTCATATAACTTTGTTTTTCAACAAATGATGATGTCATTTTCATAAATGATGTCAGCTAGGAAGAATATAAATTGAGTGTCTTACAGTATGCATTTTTACATAGTTCTCAGTTGATACAGTATAAAATGGCACATTCCAAAAATTATATGCAGAGAACAATCAATCCTTTTCTAATCCTGTGTGTCCATATATTCCCATGGACATCAACAATTAAAGTGTTTACTGCCTTGAGCTCAATCAAGATCTAGCATGATTTTAATATGATTCTTTTATTGTCCTATTGTGGCATAACTGATTTTATGTAGAACAGGTAGTTCTCATTTCTTAACTAGCTGCTTGGCTCTTTCTCTTCCACGTTGAGTACAGTATCCACAGTTATTCCTATATCCTGCAATGACCAGCCTCCCTCCACTTCCAGAGGCCTTCTGGGAAAGGAAGTAGAAAGGCTGTACAGGGATGTGTGGTACCCAATTTTCATCATCCAGTCAAATAGGACCTAAAATATAAAAAACATAGTTATCAAATACTATACACTCTTATGTCCCTCAGGATCACCATGACATTTTACCATTTTACAGAACTTTCCTGCCTTTCAAAGGAACTTTCTAGAGTGTAAAGAAAAATAGTATGCCATGGATTTTGAGATATGAATAACCTTTAATACATTTTGTTTAATGCCTAGGGACTACAGGCACCCACAGACAGCAGAGGCATTTAATAATTAGGAAAGCCCCAACCGTAGGGGATGGAAAGATTATTCAATACAAAGATTGAGAAAAAAAGGTTAACATTTGGGAAAAATAATGATTTAGATCATAATCTAAGCCACATCAAAATCACTCAGGAACTTCGTCACAAAGGACATGACCATGCCCCAGAGACTCTACCTTATGATAGCATGATTTTTAGTGGGTCAGCCCTATGAATTTATAACATTCCCTGTCATGAATATTCTCATAATAATTGTCCAAATTTTCAATTACTATTGCCTAAAAACAACAGAAAGGTCTGTTGCTTTAGGAAGTTGTATGACCTTAGAATAAATACTCATAAATGAAACTAATGGCCCTAAAGATGTATTTTTATATATTCTAAAGATATTACTGGTAAATTATTTCATAGGAACACAAGTCCAATTTACATTCACATGAATAATTAATGAGAACTCCTGTTGTCCCTACACACTGGGCAAAACTGGGTACTATTTTTTTTTAATTTAGTTTCAAGTATACAGTACATTGGTTAGATGGTTATATAGTTCACAAAATGATCTCCCCAGTTGCACCCTCCCTCCCTTTACCCTCCACCTAGCCAACGTATTAATGCTAACTGCATTCTCTATGCTGTGCTCCCCATCCCTGTGACTATTCATCAGCTATTAATTTGTACTTTCTTAGCCCTTCACCTCATTCTCCCAGTCCCCCAAACTCCCCTCCCCTCTGTCCAATACCAAATTGTCCACAATATTTGTGAATGTTTTTACTTAGTTTGTTCTTTTTATTCCTTAATATAAGTGAAATCATATAGTGTTTATCTCTCTGTCTGACTTAAATACCTTCTAGGTCCATCAAAGCAATATCTTTTTTCATCCCCTCCCTTTTCATATGTAGGGGTCTTATTTTCTTATCCTTTCAGCCACTCTACCTTTTGACTGGAACACTTAATTCTTTTCCATTTAAGGTAATTATTGATATGAATATACTTGTTACCATTCTTTATTCCTGTTTTTTGATACATGTTTTTTCTTCTTAAAGAAGTCCCTCCATTTCCTGTAATAATGGTATAGTGGTGATAAATTCCTTTAGCTTATTTTTTCTGGGAAGCTCTTTATCTGCCCTTCAACTCTAAATGATAGCTTTGATGAATAAATTATTCATGGTTGTATATCCTGGGTCTTCATCTTGTCGAATATTTTTTGTCAAGCCCTTCTGTCCTGCAATTTCTTGTGAGAAATCAGGTGCCAGTTCTTATGGGTGTCCCCTATCTGTTTTTCTCTTGCTGCTTTTAATATTCTTTTTTTTGTATTTAACCTTTGGCATTTTAATTATGATGTGTCATATTGTGGACCTATTTGGATCCTTGATTTTTGGAATTTTCTGAGCTTCCTGGGGTTTTATGTCCATTTCTTTCACCAGGTTAGGGAAGTTTTCCATCATCATTTCTTCAAACAGCTGTTAACATCTTGATTTTCTTCAGTTACGCCGATCAAATGGATATTTGGACCCTTAATAGTGTCCCATGTGCTCCTTAAATTATTTTTATAGTCTTGGCATCTCGTCTCTTGCCATTCTGATTGTACGTCCTTGGCTTTCTCGTCCTCTAAATAGGGCATATAATCTTTTTCTTTATTCATTTTGTTTATTCCTTTGTTTATTCCATTTAATATACTTCTCACGTTAGATAATGTGTTCTTCATTTCAGACTCATTCCCTTTTATAATTTCCATTTCTATTTTTATGATTTTGATCTCTTTGTTGAAGTTCTCACTGAATTTATCTATACTTCCCATAAGTTTATTGAACATCTTTATAACCAGTGTTTTGAACTCTGCATCTGTTAGATTACTTAACTCCATTATATCTGGATCTCTGTTCTGTTCTGTCATATGGTTTCTGCTTCTTTGTCTTCCAGTTTTGGCTGCCTTTCTGTAATAAGCAAAGCACCTAAGTCTCTCGGTCTTATTAGTATGGATTTGTTAAGTAGCTGTCCAATGGCATGGTCCTGAGAGGGGCTCAGCTACAGGCCAAATTTAGCCCAAGCTTCTACCCCTCTGGGACTACCTGTTAAGATCCAGCAAGCAATCCACAGATGATGTGCTTACAGTTACCTCAAAAGGCCATGCCAGAAACAGAGGCCTGCTGCCTCCAGAGTGAGTCTAGGCGCTGCTCAGCAAGGAGCACCTGACTTGCTGAGGATACACCTGGATGTGGCTTGGGTGGGGTCACGAGATGGGGGAGGTGGGTTTTCAGGGAATCCTCTGGGCAGAGCAACCTCTGTTACATCATCAGTTTGATGATGCCACAGCTATGGCGGTGCTTGGATGGGAAAGGCTCAACAGAGGAACAATGGATACTGCCAGAACTTCTGTACAGAGTGAGTCAGCCCTCACTCTGACAATGTCTCCCTGTTAGTTCCTGGTGCCCTCTGAGCACAGCCCTCAGAGCAAGCAGGTCTATAACTGCGAAAATCCGTTTGCGAGCGCCGCCCCTTTAAGAGGTTTCTGCCTTTGCTGCTGCAGCAGCCTCTGTCTCACTCAGCCGCTCTGGACCGGGCAGCCCTGTGTCCTTGCCCCGTCCTATCTTCTGCCATTGCAGGCTGCTTTCTTGGATTTCTCCCTAGTTGTATGGCTTATTCATCAAGATCCCAGACAATTTTTCCTTGAGGCTGCTCCTTATTTCCGTCACAACTTGGATTTGGTCGCCAGAGGGATGAACAGAGCCTTTATCATCTACACTATTTTTTTTCTCCCTGGGTACTATTTTTTTTTTTTACTGTTGAACAATTTGATAGGTAGAAAATGGTGTCCCATTTTAATTATCACTTGTTTAATTCTAAGTGAGGCCAGGCATCTTTTTCATATTTTTATCTGTTACTTGGTATAGACACCAGGCCTGACTAGGCCAAAGTCTGGCTGTGATCCCAGGTCTGGCTGTGATCCAAGGCCTGGCTGATCCAAGGCCTGACTAGCCCAAGGTCTGGCTGTGATCCAGGCCTGCGGCTAGGAACAGGACCCCAGACTTAGAAAATATATGTAAACACACTCAGCTTATTGTATCACTCATGTGTGGCTGAATGCCACTTTTGTACTCTGTTATGTGAAGAGCCATGCGGTCCCCTGGAGAAGAAGGGGAGCTGGATAAGTGTGCAAAAAACTGCGTGCCCCATGCAATAGACTGCATTCCCCAATATAACTGTACTTCCCAACAGAAGTGTGCTTTGTACAATAAAGTTAGTGCCTGCCGTTTCATCGTCATGTCTGCCTCTTGTGCATTCTTCCAACCGAACATCACATTTTAAAGCTTCTGGGTCAGCTCAGCAATACCCCTGACCCTGACCCTGACCCTTGGTCTTTCTTCTTTTGGAAATTTTTCATGTTTTTTATCTGCCATTCTACTGAGATGTTTATCTTTTCCTTGATTTCTATAGCTCCTTATGAAGAAATGACTATCACATGATAGTAAAATTTTTTTCCAAATTTTCTTTTTTTTAATTTATTTTTCAATTATAGTTATAGGTTTACCACAACATAGTGATTAAACATTTACCTTACAAATCTAGTACTTATCTGACAACATACGTAGTAATTACAATGTTACAATATTATTGACTGTATTCCTTATGCTGTATTTTACATCCCTGTGACTATTTTTATAACTGAGAATTTGTACTTCCTTTTCATCTTTTTCACTCTTAAATTTTTATTTAACTTTATAAACTTTCTGTATAAAACTGAAAAATTTTATGTAGTCAAATCCATCAATATCTTTCATTATGGTTTATAAGCATTCTTGTCATAGGTTATATGCAACAATCAGGATAGAAACTTATTAGGTACATATTTTTAATGAATGAATGATTATATGTTTAAATGCATTCAAAAATAGAAATATACCAAAATATTAGTTATTAACTTCGGTGTCAGACTGCAGATCATAATTTTTTTCTCTCTACTTTTCTGTATTTTCCAAAGTTTTACTAATGAACACAGTATTGTTTTAAAGAGAAAAGAAAATTTTTTAAAGAGAACAAAAGGACATAAGTCCTAGAAAATGATCTGAAAATTACATATAAGCAAAGGGGCTTAGGTTAATAATCCATCAGGAGTCATGGGAACAAAGTTAATACTGGGTGCTTTCTAAGGATTTGAAAGCAGCTTACCCACCAAGCTGTGATTAAGTAATTTAAAATAAATAAATAAAAAATAACAAAAAATAAAAAATAGGAAAAGAACTGAAAAAAATTTTGAATGCAGAACAGTTTAAATGGACCCAGCATGCTACATTTTCCAAAATTCTACAACATAGAGTACTTATAAATTATAATACATGTAAGTTTTTTGCCGATTTCAATACAAATATTTTTCAAAATATGCATTTCCTCACCTGTGAGCTGTAAGACTTAAAAAACCTTCTCTTCAGGATGCTTCCACTTGGACATCGGAGAGCAACAGTAACTACCTGAGGAATAAAAATGTTCAGATATGAATTCCAATCCACTGCTCTTTGCAATCTAAAATTACTACTCAAGCGAAACATCTGTAATTATAAAAGCTCGTGTGGGGTTTTGTAGAAATTTAGCTCTGGTAATAGACCAACATAAAGATCCAGATAAAATTCACTCGAAACAGAAATAATTCTTCTGAAACCGAAAAACATCTTCCTACTAACTGAGATCAGTGACAGAGCCTTCCAGAGGGGGCACCAGAGACTAAACAACTCGGTCTGCCCAGTAACATGCAGATTGCAGTTGTGCTTCAAAAGTTACCTACTAAACCAAGATCCAGTGCCACCTCACAGTATACAGCAAGAGAAACATTAGATTGGAAGTAAACAAAAAGTTACCCTGTTCACTTTATTACTGTAGGCTGTGCACCATGCCTACATCACCTTAGCAAATGAGCCTAGAGTCGGTCCTGGCTACTGGGAGCTCTGAGACCTCTCCTGGGAGTAGTCTTGCTTTAATTGTGTTACATATCAAGTTTCCCCATAATATTTCCTTTGATAAAACAGTGAAACAGCTAAAAAGAGCTTGCAAACTGCTAGTATATTAAAAGACATTCAAAAAAGAAAAGATGATGAATTAGTCATTTATTCTTATGTTTACTATTTACCTGTCAGGAAACCCTTTCTTACGGTTAACATTATCATAACTGTCCTGGGAGTTAATGCGGGCATCATATAGAATTGGTGGTGGTTTCACAGCAGCACCTACTCCCTTCAGGAAAGCCATGTTAGAAAATATTTCCATTCAAGTAGGTAAGGTACTTGATTCCCATCCAAATCAGCGCAGTGTTGAGCCCTGTTATTCTACTAAAGAAAAGTTTTATGATAAATCACAAAATAACTGAATCACAGACTAAAAGCTAATTTTGCTTATTTTTAGAAACAATAAAATGTAACTATTACAGTGAGATTTCATTCAGATTTTAATGATCTGATAGGATAATTAAAGCCAAATACTATGAGAGAAAATAGGGTTAAAATATAGTGAATTAATGTTTTCCATTATAGCTAGATAAATACTTGAAATAAATGAACTATCATTGTTTGAAATCTAGCAATTGTTCTGTTATTACAATTACTGTGACGGATGTTCAATCTTCTTAATATTATTGACAGTGTAGTGGAATCATGGGTAAAAGGCCTGAGACACAACCAAAACTGGAAAGTAAATCATTGTCTCAAACACGTTGTTAAATGACATCTAAATTAAAAGTGGCAGCAGTAATTAAAATTTGGTCCTCACATATTCCTTAAGATGAAATAAGATAGCATGCGATAATGAAAATAGTTGCCGTGGTGGTATGGTACCATTATATGATGATTTACAAAATTATTTTCAAATTATCTTAAATTATACAGCTATTGTCTTTTTTATTTAAAAGAACAGCAACATATGATGAATATTCCCTTGTGAATTCAAGATCATCATGAGTTATTTCCTCTTCTCATTTTAAAAATCTTATATTATTTTAGAGCTCTATGGATAGTTGTTATATTAAGTACGTAACAGGCACTAAAAAATTAGGATATACTGCTATAGAAAGATTTATGTTAATTATGTTTCAGATCCATCCCCTCCTTATCAGAAATCCATGTTAGTCATTAGTTCTCTCCTCTATTAGTCTATATCTAAATCCAAGCAGGCTTCTACTCTAATAGGAATTTTCTCATGTGTGTACACACACACAGTGAAAGCTTCATCTGGTTCCATTAACCTTTAAAATGAATTTTAGTTCCCTCTCCTAGCATTACAGAATTATAAAAATGTCCCTTTATTCTGTGGGTAACACCATATATTTAATGGGCCTAACTTTAACAAAGAAATAGTTTCCTGAAAATTACAATTTCTAGTATTCCTAAAAGTAAAATTATTTTATATATGTACTCATAAAACATTTTATAGCTTAGAGATCAAAATATATTTGTTTTGCTAGGGCAAACTTTATATATAATGATATGTAATGATTATAATACCAGACAAAATTTTTAAGTTGACAAAACAGGAAATAGTATTTTGCAGAAAGCCAGAAATAATATGATTACATAAGTTACAAAGACAAATATCCTGAAGTCTTGGGTAACCAGGTATATCTCGCATTCCCTACTCTACGCATGTCCTCTTTACTTTCAAAATACTTTATTAAGGTGATAGCAGATAGATTGGAAAGGCACACTCCCAAAAATAGAAAAATTCCTTTTCCTTCTTTTTAACTTTTATGATTATAATGATATTCCATGCTTACAATTTTCATTATTCTTAAAAATTGGCTATAATGGGGGAAAAATCCAGATAGAGAAGAGTTTGGAGGGACCAGACTAACTGCTCAGAAACAGCTCTTTAGAGCAAGAGTATGATCACAAGATCTAGGTCAACGAGAGCAGGAGCTTCACTGAGAGGTGGAATGGGACAGTTATGATTAGTTAGTTAGTGGGAAATGAAGAATTTTTGCATTGGCTTGTTAGCAATCTATGAGCAGTAGCAACTGTACAGATAAAAAATGCATTGCCTAATGATGACTGTGATGGAATGAAAATAGTCCAATATTTAGCATTTGTTGATTAGTACAGAATATACTGTAAAAGTATCATGTAGTATCAACTTATACATTAGTGGCATTCTTAATAATATTTCACTATAAAAGTTGCTCAACAAATTAACACTGTATATATCAATATATATTTTACATGTGATTCGCAGGTAAGTTATTTATAATTATATTTTACTGTATTAGCCAAAAACAGAGTAAAGAGGACCAAAAATCAGAGCAGGGATAAGAAAATAGGGTTACAGTATTGCTTATAGAGTGAATGAGGGAAGAGTACTGGCTATAACCAGGAGATCTGAGTTCTCCCAGCAGGCACCTTGGACTCTTACCCTGTGGCTTCAGCTTCAAGTGAGGAAATGGGATGAGATAGTTATTATTTAGGTTCATTCTAGTTCTAAAGTTCCATTACTCTCACATACACTTTAATGAGTGTAACAACATATCACCTAACTAATATTGGAAAAGGACAAAGAAACAAAATGGAATGACTATAAATAACTCTTACAAAGAGGAGAGCAATATCTACTTCCTCTGTGGCAAAAGTTTCTCAACCTTTTTAGTATGACAGATCTGAGAGTCTGAAGAAAAACACCATCCTTTTACATATAATCACCAAAAGGTACAGTTTCAAAGGATTTACTGACAATCTGATGTCTATAATCCATGCACTTTCAGTGACAAACTGCTATTCTGAAGGAATAATGTCATGTGTGTCAAAGCTCGAGTAAATTCATAAAAGGCATTCCCTGTCAAACCTGAGCTATATTTAATTACTCCTGTATTATAAATGGTTGTCATGGATATCAACCCTGAGCTTCATGAGAGGTGAAACTGTAGAAGGATCAGGGTAGATCTATATCATGGGCATGAATTTATCTCATATAACAGGGAGAAATTTATCTGGTATATGGGGAGAAACTTAAAAAAAAAAACATTGTGCTTCTCATGGGGGTTCATGACCTGCATCATACATTTCATTATTTCTATTTCTATGTGACTTACAGATTTTCCTGACATCCACAGTACTGGATTTAAATGTTACAAATGTGTTGACAATGGCTCAATGCAGAGTAGGGGTTCAGTCTAACTCTGCCCCCTAAACAGCAAACTATCTTTTAATTCTAACATCTACAGTATAGGTACATTCTTCATTTTCTCTTTTTTAAGAGGAAAACTAAAATTTGAAGCTATTTGTCTATTTTGATTCTATATTAATAAGTAACTTATTTGCTGACTTGAAATTTTGGAGAAGCCCATGTATCTTATCTCTGCCTGATGTAGCTGGAAGGCTCTAAGCTCTAAAAAACATATTCAGGAGACAGCATGCTTCCAAAACAGGATGTGAGTTTAGGAGTTTGACATTACACCATATTCAAAACAAGACTTAATTATAGAGCAATTACTTAAACACTTACACTATCTATACTTTTTAAACCCAAACTTAGATGAGCCCTACTTACATAACGTTAAAGGAAATATAAAATATATTTAATTTTCAAAGAAAAAAATCAGCTTACTTCTTCAGCTGTTTCAGGAGGTTCTTCAGGTAAATCTGGAACCTGAAGAAAAGTAAATACTAGTAACAGGAATGTAAACATTTCAAAGAAAAAAATAATCTCAACGAGAAAAGTTCCTTTCAATACAAAATTTAGACACTCTAAGTTTAATGAAATCTTTTCATTTCAGATACACTTATAAGAAATTTACAATAAGAGTTAAATTCATAAACATTTTTGGGTAAACAACTTTGTGCTAACAAAGGATCATAAGAACAGGATTTTAGATGACAGCTACCATTCTATACACACTTAAATAATTTTGTTTTTATGAGGTTCTAAAATACTATATAAAAATATACTATTTTAAGGACAGAGGAAAATAAGACCCCACAATTACTTAGGTTCATACATATACACATTTTAAGTTGAATGTATATTTTAATTCACTCACTCTTCTAGAGGACTGGTTAGCAACCATTCACTTTGGTTGCTTGCATGATTTACTCAGTGCTTCCCTATTTTTCTTAATATATTAAAAAGCCAGATGTTCAGACCATTTTCTCTCATTAAAACACTTGTCAAATTTCAATTTCACCTCTAGGAACACTTTTTATTTTTTAATACCATAGACTCCACATTTTATAACATTTTATCTGACAGACATTAATTGCATTTATTAAATAAACCATTTGTTTTCATTTGGTATCAAAGCATGTGATGGTCAACCAAAATTTACCATCAGCATGAGCTAATCTGTGCTCTTAAAAAACAAAGAATCTTGAATTTTAAATTAGTTCATACAGTTCATTAGATCTTTTTGAAATGTTAGAAATACTTCAGTGACCTGATTCCCATCCTCAAGCTCTATAAAGGGACCAGGAAAACCTCAGACTAAGAAACAATACTTTTGAAACCACTCTCAGGGATTATTAGATAACCCACCAGCTTTTCCTAAGAGTCAGTAAAACAGATTTCTTATTTCTAATCTTTCCCAGCTCCAAATTTAACTTAAGGATTAAAAAATTTGAAAAGAAAGAAGGAATAATAAAAGCTGGGCGCTGTTTCAAAGTGAGTGGTTGCTAACCCATTCCCTAGCAGAGTCACTAAGGAAAATGATACACTCATGTTATTATCTACTCATTAAATATGGCTTGATCATGTCTTAGCTACCAAAAGGAATGTTTCCTTGGTAAATTGTTTTTCATTTCTACATAACCAAAGTACTTCCTTAAAAAGAACTGATCCTAGTATCTAAACCTAGTATCATTTATCTTCATAGCTTCCTTCTAAGTTTGATTCAGAACATTAATATTAAGCAGGAAAAGTGATTCTTAATTAAGTCTATCGCTTCATAAGGCAGTGGGAAGACATCATCTGGATTAAAAGCCAGTCCTATTCTTCACTCAGTATGCCACCTCACCCAGAGAACAATATTCCTACTGTATACTGATACAATGCAGTGAGTAGGCTTTGCATAACGAACCTCCTTCTTCATGGGCTGTTCAGCAGGTGGTGAAACTTTGATTAAAGGATTAGACAAGTTTCGTCTCCTTGCTGCTTCTCTGTTTGATGTTTCAAAAGATGTCTGACTCTCATTTTGAACACCCAAATCTTCATCACCCTGGTCAAAAACAGACAGTTTCTAAAGAGATGCTTTTATCAACTTTATTCACAATGGTTATTTCTTATACCTGATGGCATTTCAGCAAAAAATATAATAGTCATTATTAGACCCAGAAAATTAAAGCATTATCTCCTTAGACAAGAAAACACGGAGCTTAACATCCTGTAGAAAATACCCTTATCCAGCTCTGGGGTTCCTCTGATAGATACAAAGCTAAGAGAGACCATTCCATTTTAATTGACCCCTAAATTTTTCAGTAGGATGGAAAAAAAGAAAAAAATCTGAATATCTTTTCTTCCTTTCAGTAAAGGAAGCAAGGCAATGCAAGGGATTATGCCTTAAAAGCCTATGAAAATAGAACATATATGTAAAAACATATGTCTATGTATATGACTGCAAAACTTCCATAACTGAATACAGCCTTAGTATCTTGTTATATAGAAACATATTTTGGTTCTCAAATTTAAACTTGGGGCTTCCATTTGAATTGATTACTTTAGGAGGCAAAGGATTTTATTCCAGAAAGAATAAAGATTATTTTTATCAATATTATCTATTAAAAATTTTTCCTTAGCAAGATAATTCACTTCAGTGTTAAATTCTCAAATATATACTTATTAGTTCACTAAAACCTTTCTTCCATACCTACTGACCTTGTAAAATTTCTCTTTATCAGACAAAAATGGCCACCATTTTGGTGGGCTATTTTCCCCCTTCCTTTATCCTAAGAAAAGTTGGTGGAAGGAACATGGAGAATGGGAGTCAAGAGATCGTGATGCTGAACAATTAACTGACCAAATTTAGGCTGCCTCACTGCAAACTATGGGTTTGATCAGCTCAGCTTATGGATAGACTTTCTTTCATCTCTAACATTCCAATTCTCATGTTTTGATGGTCCTAAGAGCCTTTATAACAACACCAATGTTCTACCCTGTCCCTGACTTTTTGCTACACCCCTGCCACACACACACACACACTTATTAGGTTAAAATACAGACTAATAGTGTCATGAAGGCATAGCCTAATAGCAAGGGGCAGAATGACTAATTCACACTGTGACCATTTCAGAAAGAGATGTGGCAGGCTGAAATCAGTATTTAACACCACAAAATTTAACAGAAGACAAACTCAACTCAGAAATAAAATCAGTACATAGCAGTTGCATTTTACCTTCCCTGTCTTTCCCATTAATTTTATTACTCACCTTTGATTTTTACCATTATAAAATGAATAAAAATAGATTTTCACTTTAAGAATCCTGTTTACTTTTACTGAATAATTTTCTTTACAAGAGAGTGAAAGGTGCACTGTAAACAGAAGGCAAAAAAGTCTTTGGGACAGAAATGATCTTACACATAAAAACTGGTAAGTTTTATTCTAAAATTTAATTCCTTTATGAATATCCTTTTTCTCTGTAATAAACTTAAAATTGTGAACTTCCATTAGCATATAACAAAATTCATACTGAATGCCAAAGGAAAAAAAGAGCCAAAGTTAATTTATATAAAAATAGACCTAAGCAAAATGAGCATAATGTGAGTTAATATGCTAAAGATCCTTGAAGAAAGATCTGAATTCCCTCATATAAAATACAATGATATAGTCAACAGTTTTCCTAAAGGTTACCTTATGTTAGAGCTTTTCAAGACTTTAAGTTATATGCTCTTAGGCACCAAAAACCACACACAAATATACTGAATAAAAACTGACGTACAATCATTATTAATAAAGACGCCTAAAAAAAGACTGTTAAAAGTTTAACATCATTTGCAATTTTAAAAAATCGCTTTATATGTAAAAGGAAACTTAAGTACTAATGGAATTCAAAATATAAGACAGAATATTTTCTAACCCCAAGTTTATGACCGTTGCTTAACTTCCAGGTTTCACCCATCATCTGATAAAAGCGCTCTTCCAGTTTCTTCAATTTCATTTCCTGGTGAGGCTTTAGAACATTCTCTATGTATCTGCTGGCCTGTTCAAAAAAAATAAATTAGTTGTTTTTACTATAAATTAACATTCCTAAGGTTTTACATTGTCTATAAAGTTGTAAATAAGAACCAGGTAAGAAATTGTGTTTTACACTAAATTTTGGCAAAAAGGCGGCATCCTCCATTTTTTGCATTGGTCTCTTAAAAATCTGTATTTATACCTAAGATAAATGTTCTATACTTATGCTTTTATGGCAGTCTGCTTTAATCTCCTTTAATGTGTTTTCAGTGCAACAAAAACTGACTGAGGGCTAGGAATACAAAGATGCCTTCTTAAGAGCTTAAAGTTGGGGCGGTGTGTTTCAAGGCATAATGCCCAAGGCACAAACTCATTTGGAAGAGCATTAATTGAATAGCTCAATCATAGTAAAGTAGAAAATATTTTTGGAGCTATTTCACAAGAAATGGAGATTCTGGAATTAAGATGATAATGAAATTTCTGCCTTCCTCTCTCTTGAAAATCACCCCAAAACAACCATGGAAACAAGAAATAGAGCCCAAATACCATCGCTGATGAAACAGAAATATTACAATCCTCAAACCACTATATCTGAGGGCAGAAGGAGAAGTGGTAACTGATGTAACAGTGTGGGAAAGATGCAACCTAAGTGCTTGTAAAGGAGGATAACAATAATGAAGTAAGCCAGTGCACTCCACAGACCTGTAACAGCTCTGAAGAGACACCAGATACCATGGCAGTGACATGGAATAGGGTACAGAGCTAAAAACAGAGGGTGATGGAGGGAAGCTTATGCATCAAACAAGCAATGATGAGTAAGTACGTAGTGAACCAGGGATGATGAGGACTCCAATTTGCATCTGAGATTCTTAGGGAAAAGGGTGGTGGAGGGGAGATAAAAGACTTATTAGATCCCCAGACCCACCCTACCACATATAGAGAGGCACAGAAAGTTTATTCTCTGGGAATGTGAACCAGAGAGGCTGCAGAGACACAGATCCCAAGTGTAGTGGAGGGCAGGAGTGCAAACTAAAACAGAGTATGCACAGACTCTCCAGCTGCCTTCCTACCTGACTCAGACTGCTGGTAGCCAGGCTCCTTCTCTAAAGAAAGTGAACTGCAAGAGGAACACAGAGGAACACAGAGGACAAAGCTAGATTACTCCTCAGTCACCCTTACCATTAAATTGGTGTGCACCCTGCACCAGCAGACAACACTTCAAGCTCTGCTAACATACACAGAAATTCCAATTTAGCTTTATTTTCCATTTCCACTGAAGTATAACTTATAAACAGTAAAGAACACAAAATCTGATGAAATTTTACAAATGCATACAGCATCGGTTAGCTTCTTAGTGCATCATTCTTAAATCTGAAAGGACAGAGCCAAGGACTACCAGATGATTAAGGAAAGCCTCCAACACAAAAAATGGAGACAAAAATTAACAAACAGAAAAAAGGGAACTTGAAAAGCCACTCTGGAATTTTGAGAATAATGGTGCAATACTTCAAAATTCCAATGATTTTCAACCTGCCATTCAATACAAAATCAAACTATCAATCAAGTGTCAGAAGACAAAGATCATCTCTTTTAAATGCAAAGACTCAAAAATATTATGTATCATCGGACACATGTCTGCACAGACCGGGCACTTCACCATGAACAAAGACTGACTACATTGTGCCCATTGATTTATTGATTTTCCTTTGTCCAAAGAGAAAAGACAGAGTTAATAAAGTTTTTTGACCTTTGCCAAACAAAAGAATCCCAACTTTACATACCCTTAGGAATTATATATGCTAGTTATTATACACTTAGCATATAGATGGAATTATAGTTTACTAATAATCATGCAAGCCTTTAAAATTAAGTTACTTCCACAGAAGACAACATTAACCTTGAGAAGTTCAAATATTTACAAGAGACCTTTTTAAAAATTTTGCAAGAATACTTTCATTGTTACTAAATTAAGATCAGGTAGTTAGAAATGTAGTACACACACACTCCCCAAATATGTAGGCTTTTACTCTTGTGATTTGCTTTCAGCCTTCACTTGCTTACTTAAAACGGAATAATTTATTTGCCAGAAAAATAAGTGATTGATGTCAAAAATTAATGCCCATGTATTAAAGCCTTTGTAAAGGATTTATGTTTTTAATATTTAGGTGAAAGTCTACAAGAATCTCCTCTTTCACAAAGGTCAGTCATCAATCTGGCAACTGCCCAAGTGCTACCTGACAGTTCGAGGTCAAGAAAATAACTTAGTCATCCACCATAAAAGTAATTCTTAGCTATCAAAACCTATCTCAGATAGGATGTAGCAAAAGCAGTGCTCAAAAGGAAAGTTATAGCAAGTAAACATCTAAGTAAAGAAGAGGAAAGATCTCAAAAGCAAGAAGTTAACTTCATATTTCATAAAACTAAAAAAGAACAAACTAAACTCTAAGCTAGCATAAGGAAGCAAATAATAAAGATTACAGAAGAGATAAAAATATAGAGGATAGAATAGAAAAACAATATAACCAACAAAACCAAAAATGTGTTATTTGAAAAGATCAAGTTCTTTAACTTGACTAAGAGAAGACAATTAATATCAGAAATGAATGTGGAGCTATAACCACCTACCTTAGAAATAAAAAGGATTAAAAGAGAATACTATGTACAATAGTATGACATCAAATTAGATAACCAAGATGAAATGGACAAGTTTCTAGAAACATACAAATGATCTAATGTGACTCAAGAAGAAACAGGAAATCTTAATAGACCTAACAAGAGATTGAATCGTTAATTAAAAGCCAACAAAGTACAGGACCAAATGGATTCATTGGTGAATTCTACCAAACCTTTAAAGAAGAGTTAACACTAGCAGCACTATTCACAATAGCCAAAAGGTGGAAAGAACATAAATATCCATCTGCAAATGAAAGGATAATCAAAATTTGGTATATCCATACAATGGAATATTATTCAGCCATAAAAATGGATGAAGTGCTGACACATGCTATATGGATGAACCTCAGAAATTATTATGCTAAGTGAAAGAAGCCAGATATAAAACATCATGTTATAGGATAACATTTATATGAAATGTCCAGAATAAACCATAAATAGAAAACAGATTGGTAGTTGCCAGAGGATGGAAGGCGGGTGAAGGGCATGAGGAAGTAACTGTTTAATGGTTTTGGTGTTTTCTTTTTAGGGTGAAGAAAATGTTTTGGAGCTAGAGAGAGTTACTGGTTACACAATATTGTTAATGTGCTAAATGCCACTGAATTGTACACTTTAAAATGGTTAATTTTTATATTATATGAATTTGAGCTCAATAATAAAAAAATCTGAGCATACAGAAAGCAACAGACCTAAATTGAAAAACCCCAGATATTTTTGTATTCTTTCTAGATATACTCTCTAAAAATTATGCTTTACCTTTTCACCCTGTGCCTCTTGTTGTTTTTTTCTCACAAGTTTTTGCCTTTTCTCATTCTTCTCTTCTTCTTCTAAGACATCAAAACATAAAAGTAAAATCAGTATGAAAAGATCTGTTCTGAAACAAAAGTCCTCTGATATGTATTAATACCGTGTGTTATAGTTTTGGTGAGGTGGCTTCAAGAATGCTTATGGTGAGTTTTTTCTGCATGCCTCCCGATAGGGCTTCAACAGCTCCATGATGTAGCATGGAAACCCATTATACACATGAAGTGTGGAATACTGTACACACTGCAGGTAGGAGGAGTGCCGTTTGGTCAGCTTTGGACATGACAGTAAAAGCAACATGCCTAGATCCCAAAGGTGGAGTTATTCTTGGCAATGCCTATAGTGACTAAACCAATATTAGGTTATAATCCACTGAATGTCAAGAGGAAGGATTTCTGCATGTGTACCTTTTTTATTCTAGGTGAAAATTTCATTTAAGTTAATTACATTTCATTATTCTCTTGAGAAATCTTTTAGGAAAATATATCCTTTAAGCTGCCTGGTTCCTTAAAGAGGAGCATTCCTTTCTCTCAACAGTTTTATCTCTATGTCAGTAAATATTTCATCAAGTTTATTAGGGAAAGATTAGGGCAATAAACCACAGAGGAAATCAGAAGGTCCAGTTTGGCCACTAACTTCTTATGTGATCAGTCAGACTTTTGGTCTTAAGACCCCTTCCAAACTGAGTCAAAGAATATAGTTTTCAAACAAATCAAAAGCAGGGGAGGAAGAGGCTTTAATCTTTAAAGCCACTGAGAACTGACTACTTCTGAACTTTTGATATACTTCATCTTACAAATCTTTACAAAATAAGGAGAATTAAAAAGTTCTGGATAAATCTGGAGTCTGATATCTCAATATCTGATAACAGAGAAAATGGCAAGTGTGTGAGCAAGCCAGTTTTTTACTCATTTGAAGAAAAATCTGACAATAGACATTATACAGTCTTAATTACTTATTAGTTTTAGTCTTCCATGATTTATGCTTCAAAATTACAACCCATAAATAAATGTACCAAAGTGACTCATACTCCAAACACATAAAGGTGCAATTTAAGATTAAGAAACGATCAGGTGCGTGTTTCCTTTATTTATAATACATAGACTACTTGACCTGATAGTTTAATGTATGCAGCAAATATCCTCCTATATCAAAATATATTTAATACAAAGTTACTAAGAGAAGTTACAATGAGTAATTTTAATTTTCCAACTCAGTAATTTGAAGTATGAGAGATCAAATAATTTACCAAAAGAAAAAAAAATTCCAAAATCTATAATTGGGAAATACTGAAATATCCACATTGTCTTTTAAGTTTTGGTTGAATAGTATAACCTTTTAGGATTATGGTTTTATTCACAGTTAGTTTGAAAGGGCTAAAAATTGACATCGATCATTTTCCTTTTATTTATTTACATTTAAATAGCAAAATAAAACATAATGCCCCAGATTTACTATTGGCAAGCTTCATTTCTAATAGGATGTAAGAATGTAGGCATTAGTTTTAGGATTCATCTGAGGCAAATTACATAGCACAATGTGGTTTTAAAAGGCTTCTAACGCAAACTTTCACTTATCAAAAAAAGAAAAAAGGAAACTAAAAACAAGCATGGTTTCCTAAAATTAAGAGCATCTAACTATACATATGAGATAAGTGCATAAATAAAAACTGCCAGAATGTAATGAAAATTAGGGTGAAAAGACTTTAGAGATTAATGGTGGATACATTTACCATTTATAGAATAGTTTATAGCTATATGTATCAAACAGCAGTTAAACTGCATTAACACAATTTAAAATTAGAGAATTTGCAACGTATTAACTTAGAAATGATATAGTTTCAAATGTATATATGAAAATGTATGAAAGGAAAATGTATGATTTCTTATAAAAATGTTAGGATGTATGATCCATTCAAAATCATGACTGGACGTGGTTCCATAGTGTAGCAGTTAGCATGTCTGCTTTACACGCAGAAGGTCCTGGGTTCACACCACAATGAAGCCATGGTCCATGGCCTACGGCCATGCCACCAAGCCCGATCCCATCTGATCTCGGAAAGTAAGCAGGGTCAGGACTGGTTAGTACTTGGATGGGAGACCACCTGGGAAGACCAGGTGCTGTAGGCATAAATAATAAGAAAAAAATTTTTTTAAAGATCATAACCAAAGTTTTATTTTTTTAAGGTGAGGCAACCCTTGGTTGACCTCACAGATTGCAAGGACCTTGTCATTTTACAATCCCTTAATTTTTATGCCTAAGTAATGACCAAAGTTGTAATGATTACTTGAAAATACACAGTACAAATTAATGGCAAAATGGTTCTTATTATGCAGGGTTCTTGAATAAAGGAAACAAATTTTAGTAGTAAAGTATAGAAGTGTATAAAAACAATAAACTTACCTTTCAGATAAACTTGGGAAGATTTAGATGGGGTAAGCCATGAGGTAATCACAGAAATAATTAAAGTAAGAAGAGCAAGCAGTAAGAGAATCCGGCCACACAGCAATATTATATCTTTAATTCCTTATAAAGGTAAAAAAAAAAAAATTAAAATTGAAAATACTTTTCCTGATACTAATAACAACACATGAGAAAATTATTTGTACTGGAAAAGTATAATAAAAGTTATGCAATTGTCTTATAATATTTTGTATAGTCTCATTAGAGTGCCACAATTTTTCATGGTTATTAACAGAACAAGTTTGCAGAAAACAATTCTAGAACATCGTATATCTCAGGAATATAGCTATAATCCAAGTGACTGGTGACATTATAAATATTATGACTATTTCTGATATGTAATACCAGTTTCTTTTCTGCTCAGAGGAGATAAAATTATCCACATACTTATGAATTAAATAATGGTGATAATCTAGTTCTGCTTAAAAAAACAGTCATTCCCACTGAAATACTAAATTCTTATTTCTCACAGTTAAATTATGAAACTTTCTCAATATTTATTTGGTCAATTGCAAATAAAATTACTGTATACATGTTTGCCTAAAAAAGTAAAAAATCATATTTGGCTTTATATTTTAAGAACCAAGATGAAAATTAAATTAGCAAAAAACTGTTAACAAGTGCCTACTTTGTGTAATATAATTTGCTAAATGGCGAAGGAACGAAGATATAAAGTTGGGTTAAAAATGTTTTTTAAAAAAATGGTTTCAACTGCCCCCCTCTCAGGAATTTTGAGTCTTCTTTTGTAAGTCTCAATTGCCATGCCGAAGTACAGAGGAACCATTTTACTAATGTGATGGCACTGGTAGTCTATTAACCAAAAATTAAAGAGAGAATTATATATACAGACATATTTATATTTATAGATTTTTTGCATCACAGCCCCTCCAACTTTTGCCAACACTACCTGTTGTTTCAGGTGTTGTTCAATATAACATAATTAAATCTGGAGTAACTCTGGCCATTACAAAAGTAATTTAATATCTAGAATATTGGTATTTAGAGAAACCACTGAGTTATGGGATTTATGTTCCATAATATTGTTTTTTGTTTAGTAATCAAGCAATTTGCAAATGTCATATGGGAATATAACAGAATTAGATTTGGGTGTGGATCTTTCAAGTAAAAAAAACTTTAAATTAAGTTCATTTTTTTTTGTACCTACACGCAAGAGCCCATGTGCAGGACACTTCAAAGGATAACACATGTGAGGAACCAGCAGTAAAATATTTAACTTAAGTACTGGCAATGAAGGCTTTTACACAGTAGAAAAGGACAGGAATAGTTTTTCAATGTATGTCCAAAAATATAGCCTAGGTGAATAAACAGGTATAGGAATTCTACTCCTCACCACCCCCCGGAATTCAATTAGCAGTTCCAACTAACAGTATTAATATCTGTAACTACCGTTCCACATATAACTAGCTCTACAACTAAACTGGGATATATGATTGGTAAACAGACTTAAATACTGTTACTGGATAACTGTAGAACCATTATCAAGAAACCATAGTAAACAACCATCATTTCAAAACAGAGGATTCTAGGAGAAAGGAGTTAATTAAGTGAAAATTTCAGGAACTAGATGGAGATGCTGCCAGGAGCCTAGTTGCATTTTCTAGAATTTTTGGCTTGCTTAAATTGCATATTTTGATTAGTGCCAAAATACAAAAACAAATTAGACATGGTCTCTGCCCTCAAGAAGTGTTATTTCCCTGTTTTCAGAGCTGATCATGTAAACAGGTCTCCTGCAATCCTCAGTAATTACCTTCTCATTTACTTAGTGACTCAAATGTTAGTGCAAAGTAGAAGATTCCAAGGAGCATAGTAGAGACGGATGCTGGAAAGGGATCAGGTGATTTAATAGGTAAGTGTGAATTTAACATTTCTGTGTCCTTTGGATAAAAGGTCTTGTTAGATTTCAGTACATCTTGAATTGAATCAGAGGCTTTGGGAAGGTCTTTGTATAATTCGTTAAAGCATTTTATTTCAAGCAAAATTTCTGGATACCTGATTTCTTAGGGGTGGCAAGGGAAAATTAAGAGAGAGAAAATATTAAAGCTAAGTTTCATCATGCTCTTTGACTTCAAAACTCAGTTTAATGAGAGAGACAGACATGTAATCTGATCACTTATATGTACAAAAATGAACTGATTCTCCACAGGTCCACCATTTTCTTTTCAGTTTTCCCTTTATTGTTGGCCCTACCAGCTACTTGGGGTTATTCTACCCTCCATGGAGGAGTCTCCTTTAAATCCCTCTACTCCCTCACCCCAATTATCAAATCTTGTTGATTCTACTTTGTAAATATCCCAAATCTGTGCACATTTTATGTCATCATCCTAGTCCATGCCATCATCACTGCTAGCCCACTTCAAAAACCTAACCCGTCCCACTGCTTCCACTATAGCTTCCTTTCCTAAACATTTTCCACACTTGAATCTAGTGACTTTTTTTAAAACCTCGCTACATCAGTTTCAAGTGTCCTCACCGCCTACAATTGTAATGCAGGTTAGATCATTATAAACAGCATTTAGTGTTAGGCTTATAATATTCAATTGATGTTATCTCGAGCCATTATATCCCTTAATCTCCCTGATCCAGCCACAGTGGTCTTCATCCTCTTCCTCCAACATGTCAAAATTCCTATTGTCTGTAATGTTTTTGCCCGGCTTTGAAAAGGGCTGGATCCTTATTTAAAATCTGTTTAAATGCTTCAGAAGGCCTCCGTCGTATCACCTTCTTTATTTCCTTTTGAGCATTCAACACAATTTGAAAATAGTTGTCTGTGTTTGCTCCTGTGCTTTCTGCGTCGGTCCTCTTTCACACAAAACTTCACCAGATCCGCAGCGACGTTTTTTTCCGCTAAGTGCAGTCGGGGACCCCAAGGCGACCCGCCACTTGCGACCCAACGGCCCTGAGCGGGAAGAAGGAGGCAGGCGCGATGCAGCCTGGGAGTCGTAGTCAAAGCCGGCCAGAGGCGACGGGGCAGCGAGACGGTAATTCTATGCAACACCCCTGGGAAAATCACCCGGTGTGAGCGCCAAGAAGAATCGAACGCTTACCTAGATCCGGGATCCCACGCCGGAGCTCCAGACACAAGAGGGGGAGAGTAGAGAGGAGAAAAATGCCAACGACCCCACGAGATGCCATGGTGGCAGAAGCGCCGCCGCTTCCGGTGTTGCCTCCCCTGGGAAGGTCTAGAGCGGAACCGTTCCGTGAGGGAGGGATTTGGGGAGAGGACTAGAGCCTAGGTCCCTGTCGTTGATCAGACTGAGATAAGCCTGAGTTTTTGAACTCATAATCTGTAGCTTCATATCAGAGGAAGTACAAGTCACCTCCCCACGTCACAGGATGTCCGTGGGAGATGGCCCCACTGGCTGCCGGCCGAGCCAAGTCGTATGGAAGAAAAACTTGAGCTCTAGCGTGGCGGCTCCCTGGAGGTGAGGCTGGCAGCGCCTGCCCTTCGGCCGTCAGACTCCGTGCAAGCTGTCATAAAGCTCTCAACAGAAAAATGAACTGGAGGAGAAAGCGTACGGCCAGCTGATGCTGTTAGGAGGCAGCCTGCCTCCTTGACCTTGTGTCTGTAGTGGATGACTGTGGGCTTCTGGGTGAGAGCTACTAAGCACCACTCTTCTGAAGCACTTTTTTAAAATCTCTATCGGTTCCTGGCTCCTTCCGTGGTCTTTGGTGCCTGCGGGAAGACGATTCAAAAGTGCGGTCGGGCACCTAATTCCATAACCTGAAAGCCCGCTACCCCTTGTTCAGCTCCTCCTTAGTTTTGCCAACAGGTGTTATTGTTAATGACTGAACTTGGCCGCACAGTTCTATGACCTCATTGTCATCCCATGACTCACCTCTGTGCCGCTTCTGCCAACCTGCGATTCAGTTAAGTTATGGAGGGCCTCACAACTTAAAAATGTTCATGTTCTGAAATTTCATTTTCTGACCCATCCATCATTCCTTCCACCTCATCCTTCAATTTAATTTCGTTCAGGTAACATTAATTGGATCGCACAATTTGCCTAATACTCTAGAACTCCAGGGGATTCAAATATGTGTAAGTTACTGAGTTTGTCCTCGAGAAACTCAGTTTAGTGGGAATGATAGCCCTGTAAACGTAAATATGGTGCCTCAGCGCTGTAATAGAGATACTCCAGGGTGCTACCTGTCACCAAATCCTACCCCAAGGGATTTAGGCTTTCCTAGAAGAAATCACCTAAATTGTGTTGTAAAGATTAGGAAAGGGGAGGAGTGGAAGGACAAAAGGGAGAATGGAAGTTCTAATTTTAGACAACTATGCAGACTTTAATGGCATTTAAAATTTGCAGTTTAAAGACTAGATAGGCATACACATAGGTAGGTTGGGGCTGGGTCCACAGAAAGAACTTTGGCACACCCAGCTGGCTGAATAAAGAGTATGTTTTCTATAACTCACTGATTTCTGGTGGTCTGTGTGTCTTTCAGGGGCTGGCGGCTACAACATCAGAACAATAAAGTGGGCGCTCCTGAGTATTTCCGATTTGTTTGAGTCCTTACCCATTTCCCAAACTTTGTTGATTGTGAAGTTGTTTGTCTAAGGCTCACTCCCCCTAAAATACCACCAGAATAATTTGTTCTAGTAAAACCAAGTGTCTCCCTTACTACATTAAGGGAGAACACTATTTTGACATAATTTTAGTAGTGTCTCATAGGGAAAGTCAAGGGTGCTTTTTATAGGGCTTTTAGAGTTTAAGTTTGAATAGTTTAAGGCAGCCTTTTCAATGTGGGTCTCATTGGGATTGGACATAGAGTATGGTATAATACTCCTCATAAGACCAAACCTTTAGAGAATTTATATAAGACTTAATTTGAGCCAAACTTATGACGTACAGGGAAGCAAGATCTCAAAATGCTTCTGAGAATGACAGTTTGGCAATTCTTTTAATCCATTTGGAATTAAGGTGAAAGAAAGTAAGCCTGAAAACTCTCTATAATTGGATTATGGTAGAGTTAACAAAATTATGTGCTCTGTGGAGGGTGGTTACACCTCCACCTGGCAGGGACTGAAAAAGAGGATGGCTCTGGCATTCCAAAGGTGTGTGTGTTAACCTAGGTTCAATAGAACACTAGACAGGGCTTGCTTAAAAGCAAAGATAAACCTACTAAAGAAGTTATAGGCCTTGGGTGTGATCACCCACAATTACCTGCCCAGTTAGGAATTTGTGATCAGATCACCCTATGAGATTATTTTCTATCACTGAACTTGTCATATTTATTATGGAGCCCCTTTTTTGTTCACAGCAGTCAGGAGTAAGGTCAGAGATTCTTCCTGAGTCTTCTTTTGTCTTAATAATAACCAGCTTACTATCTCAATAAAAAGCATATTTTTTGGTGGCAAAATCTGCTCCCCCACAGTTACTATGAACATTTATTTGTAAGTTCTAGGTAAACTTAAGCTTTCATTTCTGTGGGACAAATGCCCAAGAGTACAATTTTCGGGTCATATGGTAAACACATGTTTAACTTTGGGAGAAAAATGCCATCCATATTTATTTTTCAAAGTGGCTGCATCATCTTCCTACTAGCAATGTATGAGTGTTTCAATTTCTCCACATCCTTTTTCACATTTGGTATTGTCATTGTATTTTATTTTAGTTATCCTGGTAGATGTGCAGTTATTTCTCAGAGTAGCTTTCTGTTTCCCTGATGACTAATGATATTGATTACATTTTTTGTATACTTATTGGCCATTCATTTATCTTCCGTTTGAGGTATCTGTTCAAATCTATTTAACTGCTGCTTCTCTTCTTTGTAATGAAGTGTAGGGGTTCTTTATATAACCCCAATGCCAGTCAGATATAAGTTTTGTGACTATTTTTCTCAGCCTATGGCTTACCAATATATTTTCTTAATGATGGTTTTTTTGATGAGAGATTTTAAAATTTTGAAGACCAGTTTATCAGAGATTCTTTTATTGATTATTGCTTTCTGTGTTCCATCTGAGAAAGCTTTACCTATCCTGAAATTGAAGGATTCCTGTGTTTTCATCTAAAAGTTTATGTTTTAACTATTATATTAGGTTTATGAAATTATTTTTATAGTTTTATTCCCTTAAATAATGGGAAAAGATCGCTACTTTTTAAAAGATAGATATTTTTGATGTTATGGCACAAGTGAGAACAGGGATCCACAGAGCCGAATCAAAGAGAGGCCGGCGACTGACTCTCTACCACGCAGGGTTAGAGGAGATCAGCCCTCAACCCCCAGAGGAGGCAGCTTATAAAGCCTCCAACTATGTCCTTGAATAATCAAGCAAGCAGATTACAGAAAGCAGAAGTTAGCAGTTAAAGTCTTGCACAAAGATACGGGTATTCATTCGGGGGTCTCTCAGATTGAACAGGGCCTAGCGGAGAGTTTCATTATCTGCACCTTGGAATGTTGTGTTCCTCCCTGAGACTGGCGTCTGGAGATAACACCTCCCTGTGACGGGAGAATTTCCACTTTTACATTGAAAGCTTTTTTTCTCTTGGGCTTTATTTCCAATAATGGAAAGCTCAAATATTTTTACTCCACGCTATGTTTTAGAGACATCTTGATGCACTCCATAAGAATTTTGATCAGACGAATATAACTTAGGAATCTGGTAGAAAATATTTTGTGGTGAATTTGTAGATAAATATTTTTATGTCACTTATTACCTTGTATTTAAGCATCAATGTCCTTTAGTTTCCTATCTTTATCCAATGATCCATTATAGTAAAATTAATGTATATGACCAAGAATATAATAACCATTTAAACCTGTAAACTGGTCTAAATCTCCACAATGGCTTCAGCATTCAGCAACCACAGTGATCTCTCCTTGCTCTGACTTCATAGCACTCATTGCCTTTTCCATTCATTTGGAATGCCATATTATTCTTATATTGTTATTTCAGTAATGTGTTCTATATCTTAAATTTTTTTTAGATGAAGCAGAGTATAAGTGGTAAACACATTTTTAGGACATTCAGTAGTGAACTTTTCACATGTATGTGAACTTCTTTCCCAGAGATTCTGATTTAGGAGCTATTATCAATGCTTCACAGGAAAGTTTCATAAGCCATGTTTAGATACCGTTGAGGAAGGGAGGGAGGATGAATTTAGGCAAGGCATGCTATTGTTATATGAGGAACTGTGATTCAAATCTTATAGACTTGATTTATTCAATCAACAAATATGAAGCAACTACCAAACCCCAGGTATTGTTACAGATGCTGGAGACATGGCCACAAACACAACAGACAAGATTCCTGCTTGGTGTAGAGATTGTACTTTAGTGTATTATGATTAATTTTATGTGTCAGCTTGGAGGGTGTTTTGTTCTGTAAACACTTATGGAAATAATAGCACATTTTTAAATACAGAATAGTAACATGGTTATTTCTTATTTTTTTATGATTTTCCTCATCTTCTAATTGCAAAATACATGTAAAACAATTTGAGATCAAAAGGGCCAAAGCTATTCAGCATATATGTGATTTCTTGCTAGATGTGTCTTCTGAGGTAGTGTCCAGTCTCCTAACGAAGCAGACTTGTTATTTCCCTCAGAAAGATTCCTTCTCCTTATCATAAAATTTGTTTTTTGTTGATCTTTCATTCAGTTATAGTTCTTGTTCTCTTTCTTTTGTATTTATCTTTTGCCCCAATATTAAACACTGACACTGTGTAACAGGGTAATATGTATTTTATTTCTTTCCAATGTTATTTTTATTCTCATAAATGACTGCAGTTATCTTCCTATATGCTTCATGAGAAACACATTTCATTGAGCAACTTAAAATGTGTAAGTTTTTTTGTGTAACACTGTTTCGTGTACAGATTTCTCAGATTGTTTATAGAAATACAGTTGTCTCCCTTATCTGTAATTTCATTTTCCACGGTTTCAGTTACCTTTGGTGAGCCTGCTGTCAACTGCAGTCCAAAAATAATAATTGAAAAATTCCAGAAATAAACAATTCATAAGTTTTAAATTGCACATGGTTCTGAGCCTTCCTGTTTATTCTGTACAGGACATGAATCATCCCCTTTGTCCAATGGATCCACAATGTTAATGCTCTTCACCTGTTAGTCACTTAGTAGCCATCTTGGTTTTAGACTGACTGTTGCATTGTTTATGTTCAAGTCACCCTTATAATAGACTAATGCTATGTCACAGTGCCTTTGGCATCACTTCATCTCATCATGTAGGCATTTTAGTATTTCACATCATCACAAAAAGAGTGAGTATAGTACAATAACATAATTTGAGACACTGCATTCACATAACTTTTATTAAAGTATTATTATAATTGTTCTATTTTACTATTGGTTATTGTTGTTAATCTCTTATTGTGCCTAATTTATAAATTAAACTTTATCATAGTTATGTATGTATAGGAAAAAACATAGTATATATAGGATTCAGTACTATTTTGGTTTCAGGCATCCACTGAGGGTCTTGGAATGTATCTCATACAGAATAAGGGGATGGGGAGACAGCAGTACCACTACTATTTTCCTTCTAATGGAATAGTTCTTGACCTGTAACTTCAAGTAACACAAAGTTGTAACATAAATAAGGCACTATGAGTCATGAATACATTTCCTACAAATTATTTTAAAAATGCAGAGGGAGAGATAGTCTACACACAAAAAGAAAGAGTGATTATCAGCATTCTCCTACAAAAAATATATCATTAAAAAAAATCTTAGACCTTGTATTTTCTCTATAGGACACCATCTATAATTATTTCTCTCTGGTAATAGTTAAGAGAATAGGCTTCAGCATTAAGTTTGCAAGGTTTGAACCTTTGTCATTTACTAGCTATGTTATTTTGTACAAGTCATTTACCCTCTTTGAACCTCAGTCTCATCTATAAAATGGAAATAATAGTATCTGTTTATTGGATTGAGGAGGGAAGAGCATGTAAAGCTCTGAGCACTATGCCTAATAAAGCTCATAAACACAATGCTTAGCTCAATACATATTATTTGTTTATTATTTTGACTAGTATTTTAGTGTTATTATGAAAATCATTTAAGTGGGTCTAGTGTTCAAAAGAATATTTTAATGATGAAATTAAAATGTGAAATAATTGGGACTCTGCTGTTTCTCACAAATCATGCTAGTTTGTGATGTCATAAGACTGTCACACCTGAGCAATAACTCAGTTGATTTTCATTCTCAGCATTTCATATCATACTGAAACTACGTCTTATTAACTGCATTAACTAAAATTTTACTTTAGCTGATATTTCTTTGGTTGAAGAAGAAAAAGTTTAGTCAGAAGTCTTCAAGTGCTTGGGATATGGCTACCTGTTCTCCTTCTCACCTAAGTAAGAAGCAAAAAGGAAACACTTCATGAAAGCAAAATAGTTTAATCTCAATATTTTATGAACCTTTGGTTTCAACATATTGCACAAGATTATGCAATTAGGTGATAAAGTTCCTTTCTCCTTTGAAACTAGCAGAGACATAAACCTTTACCTCCTTTCCTCTTCTTTATGTTTGCTTATGGCGTCATATTTTCTCTAGTTCAAGACAATTTACTAATTTCAATTCTTCAGGTCTATCCAATCTGTTCCTTCCTGTTTGTTCTCAATATTGCTACCTATTACCTTTGCTTCCTATACTGTCATTTTCCAGTTCGTGAAACACACCTCTGAAAAATCTCCAGCAACTCTTTATCGCCTATGATGTAATGTCTAAACACCTTGGGCTGGTCACAACCAAGGTTTTCCAGAACTCTACCCATCTCCATTACCCCCTCAAGCTGCCTAAGGTTTAACCAATCTGTACTGTTCTACTTAATATTTCCAGTTCCTCCAGGTTCATTTCCTCCACTCTAAGTTATCTGTTTGATGTACTTATTTCCTTTTTGTCAATCTTCGCATTTCACAGATAAAGAAACTGACACTCAGATAGATTAAGTAACTGTCAATACCTGTGGTGTGATAAGAACTTCAGTTTCTCTGACTCTTTACTCCTAAATACTTCAGTGTGTACCTTAAGAATAAGGACATTCTCTCATAACCACAGTATAGTGGTCATGTTGTGGAAAAATCCCCAAAGCTCCAAAAGTCAGACCAGCAAAAAACCAAGCAGTTCACTCAGAGAGAAAAAGAATTCAAAATTTATTATGCCTGGTCCTAGAGGAGTCAGTGCTCTGAAGATCTGTGCAGGTTCTCAGTGGAAACATCTCTTTATATCGGAAAAGCTTTCCACAAGCTGATTGGTCAGTTTGAACATAAACTATTAGATACAGCAGGAGTTGCTATGTAGATTTCAAGCTGTTAGATACAGAAGGGGGGAGTTGCTATGGGCAACCAGTAAACACAGATTGTTACAGGGAGTGAGAGCTGCTGGAGTACAGTTACATTTATAAGTCGAGCAAAGTGCAAAGGAGCTCTTGCAGGAGCTCTTGCATGCAATAAGCCTATCTGCAAAAGCAAGCATATTTACAAAGGCAGAAAGCTGATTAGTTTTTAATGAAATACCCCAAATTTCCTCATCAATGAAACTCAGGATATTTCACATTGATATAGTACTGTTATATAGGTTGTATTTAAATTTCACCATTTGTCCTTTATAGTAAATTTTCCCCAATGCAGACTCTCATTCAGGACTAAGCTTTATTGTTCTCTCATTTCTTCAGTCTTTAACCTGGTTAAAGGCTAGTTCCTTAACCTTGCTTTGTTTTTAAGACATCTGATAGTTTTTAAAGGGTAGAGGCTAATTATAAAATTTTCCTCATTTTTGGTTTTTTCTGTTAACCTCATAATTAGGTTTAAGTTATGGATTTTTAGCAAGAATACTACACAAGTAAAGTTGTGTACTTCTTATTTTTTTAACTCATTCAATAATTATTTTAAATTAATCACTTATGGACGGCTTGGAAGTGGTAAGAAATGACTTATAGATATACTTAAAAACATTGACTTGAAAAAACAACAACACTGATTTGCCAGCTAAATTGAATGGAATGTTTCTTGGGGCAGTTCTCATTTTGTCATTTACTACACTGCATCTCTTTCCTGAGCTGTGGAAGCTCTAACTGGGGAATCCAGAGACCAATACCAGTTAATTTCCATTTTCACTTCTTTCCAAGCTTGGATTGGGAGAAATGAGGCCTAGAAAATAGAAAGCAGGATACTAAACAGTTGAATCAACACAAAGTAACCCCCAAATAGAGAGATGGAACCAACTTTTTAGGTTAGAAAATACAAAGACCTTTCGTAATCAAAATTGGCATCAGCGAAGATGCACTGAGTAAATATCTGTTATGTAAACAAAACACTGAATAAGGGATAAGTTCTAGGCCTAGCTTCTCAAATAACCAAAATCATAATACAAAAGCAACCAATAAGTACTAATTTGTAGGGAAACAAATGTAGCAGGTGACAAAATAACTATCTATATGTAAACATATATTACATATTTTATATATCATACTAAAGTTGTTATGGTAAAAATAAAATCAAAACACTTTAGAACCAGAAGAAATCACAGAGATCAACTAGTCTGATTGCCCCAGTGTATAAATAAGAAAATTTGTGAATAATCATTGCCATTGTGTATTAGTACGAAAGGAAAGGAAAGGAAGTAAAATAATGGTTTTTAAATATTTTCAACTTTATAGCACATTAGATAATTATATGTTGATCATAAAATTAATAAATTAAGCAGATTTTTCTACGGAATTCAATTCAGATTTAATAATTTCTTCACTAATTCTTTGTATTGAGAAAGTATTTTCATTGTCTCCATCATTCTTAACAACAGACTTTTTGTAATCTTCAATTTATTTAACACCAAGGAGCTCTTCTTTATTTACTTCTAAATTTTTCTCTGTAGCTTTAATCTGAAAAAAGTGTTTTCAGGATATTTTTTTCTAAAGAGCTATTTTTCCATATATTCTCCTCCATGTCTGCTTCAGTCTTAGTTTTCTCCCATTCTTCAAGTTTTCTAAGACTTGTATAAAACTGTTAGCAAATACATTGCATAATCATAATTTTGTCTCTTTAAAGAGCACCTATCTGTCTAAATAGTTGGAAGAGGTCAGAAATGACTTATAGATATACCACATCTGTGGTCTTGCAATATCGCTCTCCTACAAGTTTAATAACTTTCTTCTTTGCATGATCATCTAAATTCAGACTTGAAAGTTTAACCTACTCATGCGCTGGGGTTTAGAATAGATGATCCTGATGAAACATAATCAGCTGTGTAGTTTCAACTGGAAAATGCCCCATTTCTCATCACTGTCTAGTGCAGCTGGCTACTCAATGCAGAAATCTCTAAGAGCTTTACAGCGCTTTTAAAGTGCTACAGGAGTCAAATGCAAAAAACTGGGGATCTTTAAAAGTTCTAGATTTCTGTCCTTTGCCATAGGCACTCACTTCTTTCTTGGATAACCCATTCAAACAGGAAGAGATACTACAGAGAGTTTAAATGGTGCTGCAATAGGGGAATCCTGTTTTACCAGGCCAGCCCTGGTCAACAGCTATTTTATCTGCCCTAGGAGGTAGTGCCTTTCTTCTCAGTGGTCTTTCAGATTTGGATGTTCCTTCTGTAGTACATGGGCTTGGTCCCTGGGCAAGAGTGGCCGGAAGCATTGCAGTAGAGAAAACAGGTAGAGTCATGGTCCCTGGCTGCGGGGCCAGCCACATGGGGAATGCAGCAGCCACCATGTCTGCGAAGACACCACGAGAGAGGACAAGCCAAGTTGTGCACTTCTTACTGTATCACATCATAAGGCGCACAATGACAACTGTCTCATTACTGGCACATTTAATTTTGATAACTTGGATAAGGTGGTGTCTGGTCCACTGTAAATTTACCATTTTTTCCTTTGTGATTATTAAGCAGTCTGTGAGTACATATTGTGAGACTGTGTAACCAACCCTTTCCTCATCAAACTTTCACCCAGTGGTTTTAACATTTGCTGATTAATGACACAGTCATCACTGTAATAGCTGCAAATGGTGATTTTTCTAACTGTTGTACTTTCTACATTTATTATATGGCATTCTACTGAAGGAAGAACTTATCCATCTTCCTCTGTATCATTTATTTATTTATTTATTTACTTATTTAACATTTATTTATTTATTTTTAGTTTTTTTTTTTTTAATGCCTACCAGCACCTGGTCTTCCTAGGTGGTCCCCCATCCAAGTACTAACCAGGCCCGACCCCGTGTATTACTTTTTGATCAGGGAAAAAACTCAAAAGCTTAAAACAAGAATTGGATACCATTCTGATTGAAGTGTGGTTGATTCTCAGTGCTCCTCAGTGTGCTGTGCCCAGCGTCTGTGACTGGGACCTTCACTCCTCTGCTTATAGAGCTCTCAGTCTGTGGGAGATCACACCAATTTAAAGCTCACTTACTATTTTGTTGTCTAGCTGGTAGTTCCAGATATTGTACAACAACATCCCAGTCAGTCTCAACAGTTCAGGAAGAAAATGCTTTTGTGTCTCCATCTCTACCCTTTGTGTTTTATCTGTGGTTCTTGTTGGGGAGCAGGAGAATCCTTTCTTTAGTTCTTCTGGCTGGATTAATTATAAATAAAACTGACACAAGACTAGATTAACAAGAAAAAAAATTTTAATATGTATGCATGGGAGCATGACAATATGCTTAGATCATAAAATAAGGCTCAGAGAAATGATTGAACTAGGCACCTTTTTATACTTTTTAGACAAAAATTGGAGAAATAGATAGGACAAAGAGTTAGTGCTCATTAGAAAGCAATCTAAGCCAAGTTTGAGTATTCCTTTGTGAGAAATCTAAAAGTTTGGGCTTGGTTTTATATCAGTAAAGGCATTACAAGGTTTGTTTATACATGCTTTTCTAAACTTGCAATGTTTGTCTCAATCCTTCAGGAGTGGGGAGGGTACCTATCATGGAGATTTCTTTCCTGCTTTTATGGGAACACAGAGGGTCAGAGAGTTCTTTCTACTTTTTAGGTGACTTTATTTCAAATAATCAATATGCCATTGTGGATTATTTTAGGACAGCCTGCCCTGGGCCTTGACAATCACAAAATTCGTTATTCCAATGTTCCCCAAACAAAATGTTTTTAGGATTCACCTGAATGCAAGGGAGTGTGCTGTTGAAAGTGTAGATTGCTGGGGTGGGCCTCCCCTCCACCTCCGCCCGGCTCCCCTCCCTCCGCCCGGCTCCCCCAGGTTTCTATTTAGTCGATCTAGATTAGTGCCCAGGGATCAGCACTCCAGGTGGTCTGCAGATCAAAGTTTGAAAACCATCAACCAGCGAAATAATGAAAGGCAACTCTCCTTGCTCTAGAAATCAGTGCCTCTGGCAACTTCCAAAGTGCCCCCGCTGGAAAGGCCGTGTGAAATAAAAGAGGACTTACATCCTTCCATGCCCCACAGGCTTTCAGAAACCAACATTTGGTTGATACCACTCGGTGGGGGAACCTAAGTGCTGGGATGAATACGGAGGCGAAGAGACCATCCCCCTAGAGTTTCTCACTTTGGGCAAAGCCAACCGCTCGCGCGAGGGCGCGCAGGTGTACGGGCTGGGGTGGAGGTGGGGTTAGGGGCGGGTCCAGGGGCCTGTCCTGGAGCCCCATGCCCCGCCCTCAACCCCCTCCCCCCGCGCCGCGACCGGGTGCTTAGTCACCGTGAGGCTGCGCTTGCCCGGGGTCCGCGCCCCCTCCTTCCCGGGGGACCGCCCCGGGGCCGTCCCCCTACGCGCACTTCCGCGTGCATGTCCTTGTTGCCCGGGGCTCTGAGCCCGATCGCGCAGCGGAGCTGGCAGCGGGCGGTGCGCGCCTTCCTCGGCTTCCTGCTGCCCCAGCCCCTGCCCGCCCGCGTCCGCGCCATGGCTTGCAGGCAGGAGCCGCAGCCGCAGGGCCCGCCGCGGGCCGTCGGCTCCGTGGCCGCCTACGACTACCTGGTGATCGGGGGCGGCTCGGGCGGGCTCGGCAGCGCGCGCCGAGCGGCGGAGCTGGGCGCCAGGGCCGCCGTGGTGGAGAGCCACAAGCTGGGCGGCACTTGCGTGAGTACCGGGTTCCCCCCGGCGCTTCTCGCGCCGCTGTGCCTGCAGCGCTGCGACCTGCAGCCCCGCTTTCTCTTCGCCTCGCCAAGAACAGCCGGTGCTCTTTCCTAGTGCGATTCGTCTCCCCTGGGTCGGAGGGTGGGCTCCTAGCGCTGCGCTTTCGGTTTTCCCACCCTCTTCTGAGGTCAGGATCCCAGCAGGTTTAGATGAAAGACGTGTAGTAAAGGTGCTTCCCTGTGGCCCTCAAAACTAAACCTGTGTCTGTACCAGTCCAGATGCAAAATTAGCGTTAGCCGTAGGTGGGTAAATCTAACATAATTTTTCTGCATCCTCACTTCTCAAGGTGCAGGAGTGTTGCGTTCCACGCTTGAGCTCATCTCAGATCCATGAAATGTAAAACTGCATCTGGAAAAATTGCACCTGGCCTGCGTGCATGCAGGCCGGGGTATGGGGTATATGCCCTTGAGCAATGTGGATCCGTGTTTTCTCCCTTAAATTTCAAGGGCAGGATGATTTACAGCAGTGGTTCTCACCCTTAGCTGCACCTTCTAAGCACCTGAGGAGTTCTGCTCCCATGGCTTCTGATTTCATTGGTCTGAGGTGCAGCTTGGCCGTTGTGATTTTTAGAAGCTCCATAGGTAATTCTGAATTGCAGCCAGGTTATGAACCACTGACTACAAGTTACCTGCATGTAGGATTTACTATTAAATGAATTTTGAGACCTTTTGCCTTTTTCTCCCTTGTTTAAGGGGGATTTTAAAGCTACCTTTAAAAAGAGGGTTATAAATCCTGCGATGAGAAACTATACATCATCAAAAAAATAAAAGTTTTATTGCCAAGTTATTGGTGTGGCCATTTCTGTCACAAGACACGGGTGAGGTACTTGCCCTTAATATTAAAATGCAGTTTCCAAGAATAACCTGAGGTTGGGATGGGTTCTCCAAATTCCTTTGGAGACTGATGTTTAAGTTATGCTAAATTGGGAACTTCAGGGCAAGGATGGGTTCGCTGTTTTTGCACCTCTTATCACCTTAAAATACCTTGCTCAGTAAGCACATGTGAATGCATGAAACTCAAAATCGACAGCTATTACAGGGCTGACTCTCATTGTCCATTACTCATTTTTCAGGTTCAAAATGAAAGTGGGAATGAGAAAGAAAAAGTCCCTGTTAATTATCAACTTGCACCTTGACACTTAGTCCAGATAGACTCTATTAGAAATCTGTCTCTGCAAAGATTGATGAGTGCCACGTAGAGGCCCCCTAGACATGTGGTGAAAGCACTTAATAACTGCTCAACTTTGTACCTCCTTACTTTTCTGTGGTGAAAGCACTTAATAACTGCTCAACTTTGTGCCTCATTACTTTTCTCTGTTTTCTTCCTCATAAATGCCATAATAAGCTTGCGATATCTGTGGTCATTGTCCGGTTCTACTGGTATTAATCAAGAAAGGGCTGACCCCTTTTTTTAGGTTCTTGTTAGGAAGGTGAATATACTAAGAGATAAACTACTGAGAAGACAAAGGACAACTCAGGACAGTCAGCCATTTACTGTTTCCTTATAGAGAGACTGGCCTTTCTTATTCTGCTGCAGCAACTTTTATTTTTCTATAAGCATCGAGAGAAATCCGTATTTAACATTTTCATGACTTTCCATTTGGGCTCTTCTCAAACTGGCTTTTGTATAGGAAGAGTGTTGGTATGCATTGAATATGAGAAGTTATAACCAATCGATAAGACTTGAGTTTAGATTTGTTCAGATTCCAGTTATCTGTATTCAGAGTTAATAATGAACTTAAAAAAATTTTTTTTTTAATTAAAGTGTAGCTGGCATACAGTGTTGGTTTCAGGTGTACAACATAGTGATTCAACATTTATGTATCTTACAATGTGGTCACCACACTAAGTCTAGTAACCATTTGTCACTGTGCAAAGAATAAACTTATGTGCAGTGATTTTCAAGCAGGTATAGGAAAACTTGAGGCTTTCTGAGCATATTTCATTTGTTCATGTTTTTATTGCTTTTATTCTCAGCGCTAAGTATTTGGATTGGGGCTGGCTGAGAGAAAAGGGTAGATAGAAACTTTTGCAAAACAAAAGTTCTTTCCTTCAAGGAATTTACAATATAGTTGGAGGGGGGTGGAGAGCAGAGTGTAGACAGTCATTCCCAAAGTGAGGTGGTCTGTATTAATTGTATTAATTGCTGCAGCAATAACAGATTACAGTAGTCGGGAGAAAAGTTGTAATGACCACTTCCACCTGGGCACCATGGGGTGGTTTCCTGAAGGAGATGACATATTTTTGAATTTGAATGGGTATTCTTTTTGAGAGGGTAAAGGCATAGAGGCAGTCGAATTTGGCTGGAGCAGAAGGTGTCTCTAATAGAAAGTGAGTAGCCAGTGGGTAGGTTGTAAAAAAGTGTAGAGTTTTGGGAAATAGGAAACTGTAGAAGGGTTTTGAGCAGGTGGGTGACACAAAAGTGATATTGTGATAGTGGTACTATTGAGAGATGTCCCTTAGGGAAGTCAAATGAAATTTCTTTAATATTGACTTTCCAACCAGTGTTTTCCTAAAAGAAATACATTCTTAGTGTTATAGCTGTTATCTGCAGTTTCTAAATTTTCCATGAAGTAGTCTAGTAACAAACAAAAAAATGTAAGTTTTTATTTTTAAGGTTTTTTGTTGTTTTACGCCTTCCTCCATAACAATTTAGATTTGTGGAGTGATAGAACTGCAAGTGATTTTGGAGATCCACTGATTCAGTCTAACTATACTTTTTTCTTTTTTTTTTTAATGGAAGTGCTAACATAAGCTTTCTGACTTAAATATTTTTAGAGTAATTGACATTAAAAAAATTCTATATCAGTAACATTTTTATCAAGTGCTTTTTTTTAAAAAATAGGAAACCTATAATTTCAAGTAAAGAACAGTCCTTTAAATTGAATACTTTAAGTCTGATGAAACTACATGGGCCCTGTTTTTCAGTTAAGGATTGGACTCACACAGATCCTTTTAGGAATTTAGTCCAAGACCCTGACTTTAGCAAATTGTCAGGTAAAATGTGGTTGAAACCAAACCACATGTAGTCTAACCTATGGAATTAGCAGAAACCATGGCTTTGGTTTAATTGTGTGGAGTAATTATGAGTTGATGGATGTTTTAAAGCATCATTCTCAGTACAGGGGAGGAACCTTCTTACTCCTGCTTCATAAAAAGCAGACATCATTTACTCTAAAAACACTTGATTAAGAGTCTCCTACATGGGTCTCCACCCCAGAGTTCCTGTAGTAGGTCTGGAGTGAAGCCCAGCAGATTTTTTTCTTTAAAATTATTTTCAATTGCAGTATTCAGTCGGCATTCAGTATTACTGTATATTAGTTTCAGGTGTACAGCATAGTGATTAGTCATTTATATAATTTACAAATTGATCCCTCTCCCCCACTAGTCTAGTACCCACCTGGCACTATAAATAGTTATAATAATATTATTGACTATATCCTGTTCAGCAGATGCATTTTTAAGGAGCTTCATTCTGATTCTGGTGTGTATGAGTCAGACACAGTCCTGGGGGTTTTATGGGAAGTAGGAACTGTGTGAAGACTTTTCACCCCATGGAAGTATTAGAATTAATCTGGTGAACCTTTTATAACTGCGAGGGTTAGATGACAATGGATTTGGTTCTAGAGTCATTCATTTCATAGTTTCCTAATTTCATGCTTCTGAACTAACCAGCCTAGAATGCTTTCCAAGGGTGTAAGTTTTTAAGAAGCTTAGGTATGAGATGACTTTACCCCATATTGTTCTGTAGGCCATGAAAAACTTTTCCTCTGCCTTCTTTAGTTCAGTAACTAGGGTCTTTGAATTAAACTGACATTAATAGAAGAGGTTTGTTTATATGAACATGGGAGTGTTAGAGAAAAGAAATGAAAAAACCAAAGAAGTGGTTAAGCCTGGGAGCTTAATACCATTTTATAAAGGGTAAGAAATTGACTAAACAAAGTGAAGGTGGCTGGGGCTTTTAGGGGTGGGTAAATTGTGGGAAGGTAAAATACTTGGGAAAAGAACAAGATCAGGGTTACTGTGTGTGTGCAGATTCATCTCAGTCCCGCTTTCCATCTCCACGGATAAGGGATATTCCCCCCAGTACGGGAGAGTAGTGGGGACAGCTTCACAAAGGGAAGTTTATGCCTTGAATTTAGGCAGAAGACTGTGGAGCAGAGAATTCCTCCTGTGTCTGCTGTTTCTTAATTGTCTTCCACTCAAAATAATCCTATGCCAAAGTAGCATATTTTGGGGTGCATATTCTTATCCCCTTCAGTTCCAAATGAAAGAAGCAATAGGGGCCAGACTGCTGCTAAACTTCTAATGGATAAACGAGGTTAAGAAGCATGTGTGGCTCTAACAACATGATTCCTCTCTTAAATTAGTCTTTATTTTTCTGGATCAGGCACAAAAAAATTACAGTAGGATATTAGATTAGACATTAAAAATGTAGACTGTGGAAAAATGCAGAGAGATTGGCCAAAGCCAAGGCAAATTAGAGCCTTCTGGGAGCTTTGTCTCTGTGGTTCATTTCTTTGCCTACGCAGATGTGGAAAGTCGGCTCAAGGAAGAGATCTTTCTGATGTACTGCTCACTCTTTGCCCCACAGCCTGTGGGAGCACATGTCCCGGTGTTCTTGCTGCACGCACTGATTCTGTGATAGATTAACCAGGTTCTTGTGGCATAGGTGTGCAGCTCTCGCCAGTGAGAGTTGGCTAGTAAGGACTGAACACTAGAATGAAAGCCATTTATTTTTTAAAATTAATTAATTAATTTTTTATTGAGGTATAATTGATGTATAACCTTATTAGTTTCAGGTGTTCAGCATAATAATTAAATATTTGTATATTTGTGTATATTGCAAAATGATCACTACAAGTCTAGTTAACATCCATCACTATACAGTTATAATTTTTTTTCTTTTTTTAAGATCTCCTTTTTTAGTAACTTTCAAATATGCAATACTGTATTATTTACTAGAGTCACCATGCTGTATATTACATCCCCAGGACTTAATTATGTTATAATTGGACATTTATACCAAATAAAAGCCTTCTTGATCATTAACGTCACTCGACTGTGCTGCATGGCAGGAATTGGAAAGGCCAGCAGGAAGGTGGGGGTTTTGACGAGGTCAGGATATTCAGGGTGGTATGGCCACAGACAAGGTGGGAGTTTTGAAAAAGGCCTGAGAGACAGGCTGCTCAGTAGATTTTGTTGTGTGTTCATCTAGGCTGAAAATAATTACTTAGCAACACGTAATTCATGACCTAACTTGGAAGAGATAGTGTGTACTTTGATATTATGATGTCTGAACATGCTTTTTTATACGGCTGAACTCGCTTTCTCATTTTATGGTAAGAATGTTTAGCATGAAGTCTGCCTTATTGGATTTTAAGCGTGTAGTACAGTTTTGTTGACTGTAGATAGTGTTGTCAGCAGCTCTCTAGAGCTTACCCTGTGAAACAGAAATTTTGTACCCGTTGATGACTTAACTCCCCATTTTCCTTCCCCCAGCCCCTGGCAACCGCTGTTACACTCTTGACTATAAATCTGACTATTTTAGGTACCTTGTATAAGTGGAATCATACAATATTTGTCTGTGACTGGCTTTTTTCTCTAAGCTTAATGTCCCAAGGTTGAACATGCTTTTTTTTAATGTGCATTTACAGAAAGGAGATCACAGTTTAAAGGAACCCTGCCATTAGTTCCTTCATTATTGACAGGTATCCCTCAAAACCAGGAAATTATTCTAAGTTGTTACTTGGGTTTAGAGTTTCTTAAAATGGGTGCACATGTATGCTTAAGTGCTGAATAACAGGATGTTCAGAGAGGGTAGGGTTAGTTGAAGTAGGCAAATCCTAATATTGAAATTTGTCTTGTAATTGAACTTATGGCCTGTTTAATCTTTTGCACCAGTCTTTTACTATATAATTTTATACAATATATTGTGTTTCTGACCAACCAGTTCTAGATTGATTAAGTCAATCTATAATATTGCGTTGCCATTTGCCCCACAGAATCCACTAAGTCTTCAGGGCCAGAAAGTAAAAGACTGCCTCTGAATCTCTCAGAGTTCCTTTTATATAATATATATATATATTATATATATTATATATAATATATATATATATATAATATATATAAAAGGCATTTTGAACAAGTTGCAAGAGAGACTGTTTTCTCCTAGAGTGTGTTAACCTAAAAGGCCTTTCAAAGTTTTAAAGTCAGAGGCAACAGCATTTATTTGTGATCAAAGAATAGCTATTTGGGACACACTGATTCAGGCAGAAGCCCAAATAGTGTTCCAATTAGGAGACAAAGGCAATAGATATTTATGAGAAAAGGAAGGGGAACAATTACATCAATAGAAGGAATGGCATTTCTATTGGTGCAGATAACCTAACAGTGTTGTTTATTGTAAACAGTGTTTTTAATTTTCAGTTCTGTAGTCAGTATCTGCTTTCTCGTTATTTTTGAAAACAGTTCTTTGGGGCATAAGGCTGCTTTAGTCCCAGTGCAGAAAGTTATTTTGCCCTGTTTTAACATTCCAAAGGTTTGATGCATAAGACTTGCAAGGCAGTTTCTCTGGCATGGCAGCTCTGGCTCCATTTTAAAGTTGCTGCATTTATTGCTGTTTTTGACAAGTGGAATTGAAGAAATTTTATCGGAATTCTAATAATCTTTGGCATTTGTAAGTGGATATCAGTTAGTCTTAATTAATAACATTTATTCACTGGGCCTTGCAACATTAGAGATTAAATAATATATGAGATCCCAGATTCTTTTTTTGGGAGAGTGAGGAGCAAGAGATATGGGGCCAGATGTGACTACATTGAGTGACAAGTGGTGGAGAGAATGGACACTCCTGCAGAGTTTTGTCTCATAGCTATTTCTGGGTCTCCCTGGGTGCCCCAGAATAACAATTCTTATAAGTTTTGATGATCCCTGAGACTGGGAGGGTCACGTTAATCTAATTTTCTGATTAGCTAAGTATTGAGCAAAACTGTTTTAGTTCTAGCCTGTGTTAATACCTTTTATATCAGTTCATTTTCTTGCTTTAGATTTTGCTTTACATAGAATACTTTTTCTTCTTCCTTTCTCTCTAAAGCTAGGTGCCTTCCTGGACACTAATCTTTATCTGAAATCTGAAATTTCAAGGCTCTGTGGGTTTAGGGAATCTCTTGATTCTGCTGCTGCTGCTTGAGTCAGCATCTTTCATAGGCTGAGGGACTCTCTCTGGTTAGAACTGGGCTCCATGAGAGCGGGGACTGTATCCTTTTAGTGCTTTGTTTTGCTTCGCATAGTGCTTGGCTCAAGTGAGTGCCTAATCAGTACTTACGAATGAATGAATTGGTCACAAGTTAAAAAAATTGAGAAGCCAAAAAGGCAGAAACTTCTAAAAAAAAACCAAGTTTATACACTTGGCACCAGTGAAGTTCAGGCTCTCTTGGCCCTTAAAAGAAGCATATTCCAAACTTTAAAAAATTGCCTTAAATAACTTTCAAATAGCTTCAGACTTACATGAAGACGTTTGTACAGGCAATTGATGATAGGTAAGAGTGGTTCAGAACATTTAGTGCCTTATGACAGTTTGAATTGCTTTTAAAGGTTCCTGGGAAGCTGGAGAAGGTTGACCAGAGGACAACCAGAGTGTATTTATTTAATATATTGAAATTATCTCTACTTTTGGAGAAAGTACTTTTGAAATCTGTCCTAGTTGAAGCATTTTAGTGACCAGAGGACAACCAGAGTGTATTTATTTAATATATTGAAATTATCTCTACTTTTGGAGAAAGTACTTTTGAAATCTGTCCTAGTTGAAGCATTTTAGTGAATTTAAGCTGTGAAATGCAGGGTATAAAGATGTGGATGGGAAGCACTTTGCCAAATTAACTGGAAAGGCAGGTCTAATAATAAAATCTTCCTACTCAGGACTGGGATTACTCTTCCTACAGAGATTCAGCTGCCTTCCTCTTCTGCTCTCCCACCCAGAAAACATCTGTCATCCTCCCTCTGTAGAATTGGCTCACTCCATTTATCCCCATGACTTTGTAAAACACTTAGGGGGTGAAAAATAGCATATACTCTGCTTACTCAGGTGGGAGGGCAGTCTGGGTAGAAATCCATAAGTTATTCTAATTGCTACTCTGAAGTACTTTCTGAAGAGTGTGCTTGTAATGCTGCTGTGGGTGTTGATTATTTTATTTTATTAGCCCTGAATTCTGTAACCTTCTTTTAGTTCTATGAGTTCCTGCCTCTGTTGCCTTATGAATCCTTATCGTAACATAATCTCATGAAAACCAAGTCCACAGCTAGACAGTATATGACCTAACTCTTTCTGGGAAAAACAAAATTCCAAATGACTGATAACTTGAGAACTCCGTAGAAACATAGCTCATTCTTTTAACTTCCTGAATGAAGAATTATAGCAAACAATACGATTATAATGAAATTGCTGCAAATAGAATTTGGAACAAAATGTGGAAATAGGTTTAATAAGACTCCCTCTTTCAAACATTTGCAATCTTAATGAGATTTGGGCATGTTCCTATTAATCTAGCCTTTCATATCAGGTCCCTTGGCAAGTGTGTATGAAGTTTAGGTTTCAGTGTAGAACACCCAGAAAGTATTCTGTTTTAAGAATAGGCTTGTATTCTTTGGGGATACAGAGAACTAACCTAGTTCCTTATGGTCGTGATCAGCAGAGTGGTAAGTACCTGGTATAAGTTATATCTAGAAGGCATTTGTTTCTATATAAAGGAAAAATAATTGTGTGATAGAAAATAATAAAAATAGACAAGAGAGACCAAAGTATCACCCATCTAAATTCTACCCAGGTAAAATCATTTTAGTTGATTTCTTTATCTAAATGAATTATACAAATAATATGATGGTATTCCCATTATAAAAAGCATATAGAGTAAACTTAAAGATTTTTTTCCCTCCCCAGAAGTGACAGTTATTAACATTTTGGAGTATTTGATTAAACTCTTTAAATGCATGTATACATTTACAAATATATACAAATGCAAATTGAATCAGGCAATACATATTATTCTGTAACTTTCTTTTTGTCATTTAATTTTCTATCTTAGAACTTGTTTCATATCAGCACATAGGAATCTACTTTCTCCTTTTAAGGCTGCAATGTCCGTAGGCTCAGTGTATAAAAATTTCCCTACAGTAAGACTTCCCTACAGATGGATGGTTCATTCACTATGACAGTGCTACAGAGAACATTTTTATACATGTATTTTTGGGCAGGTGAGTATAATATGTGACAATTTCTATAGGAAACACTCCTAATCGTAAATTTGATGAATAAAATGGACGTGCTTTCTGACACTGATATGGATAATCCTTTTTTTATCAATAGATTTATTACTTAGATTATCTTTTATCTTAAAAATTTTAAATATAATTTTCTATTGAAACTTATTTTCATTTTTGTTACATAAATATTTTTCTGTATAACAGTAGGCAAATGATTATACCTGTTTTTAGATGTAACATCATCTTTGTGTATTTAGCTTTTGTATATTTTAGTTTAATCCTTTAGACTGAATGCCTAGAAGTAGTCATAAGTCATAGTCATTCTTATGAGCTCTGACATGTATTTATGTTCTCTCGTTTCTTTACTAATGGTTGATCAATGTCCTAAGTTCCATGCCACATATAGTATCTTATATTTTTGTGCTTTTTGTAAGTATTCACCCGTGTCTGAATATTTAAACTTTGCTCTGTGCCAATAGGCATGAATAAATATACTGATTTTTTTTTTAAAGGATAGATAATTGATACCTTGTTTAAGTCTCATTGTAGTGGCCAAGACACATCACCACACCTCCCAGTTGGTGTTTATAAGGTGAAAGGTATCTGAAATATACATTGCATTGTAGGTTTCTGGAGCCAAAGGGTCTCTAATTTGCCCTTCAAAAGAGGGGGATCAATCTAGTTCTCTTGTTATCAGCTCCTATGCTAAGATATACTGAGTGGTCATCCATTCAGTCAAGTCCAAATTTCTTCACCCTCAAGGCACTTTAATCAATCTTACTCTTAACCTTTTTTTTTCATTTATTAACATTAGGATGTCAAACAAATGTAAACAAAAGTTTGCATGTAAACATATATGTCACAGCAAGTTTACAAGGACCTTTGAGAGGATTTTCTCTCGTCTAATGGGCAAGAATAGTTATTAAACAATTTTTACATGAAACCTTATATAAGTATTTGTTTTCCTTTGTGTACTGGCTTCTAGAAGGCTAAGAGTCAAATTTGTGATCTGTCTTTAGCAAGTATATGACTTCATAGTGTAGATGAACATTACTGTTTGATTCATTATCATCTTTTGGTCCTGAAGAATAATGTGGATTTCCACGAGAAGTTTTCTCAAAGGCAACATTCTCAGTGTTTTACCAAAGATACTCCACAGTAAGTTTCCCAGAAACCCTCCAGGTCAGCTGCTCAGATAGTTCACTTGCACTTATTCAGCTGGTGTGTCCTCTCAGCTCTGTGCTGCTGTTTCTCAGTTTCTGCCATCTCCTGACCTGTACAATTCCTGCAGTGCATGGCCCCCTGGAATTGGAATTCTCAGTCTCTGCTCTTTGAGAAAATGCTAATGAGGAAAATTCTCTGCCTCATCGCACAAGAAAAATAATGTTCATCTTTTACAGCTCTGTAATAGAAAAATGAAAGTAAAGGTATATTGTGACTTAGAACTCAAGAGTCTCCTGGGTTGATGCTTGGGGTTCATTTCTTACAGGTTTGTTTGATGGTTTGGGTTTAATATTACTAAAATAAGTCTTTTTTTATTTTTTTCTCAGGTGAATGTTGGATGTGTACCCAAAAAGGTAGAATTTTTTTTTTCTCCTTCCTTCCATACTCCTTTTATGTATCTGGTAAATCATGATCAGAATATGGTTGTTTCTAAATATATCAGTTAAAATTCTTTCTGCAAAAAATAACTGAGAAACCAATGAAAATGGCTTAAACAATAAGATAGTTTTTGTTTGTATTTTTAAATATCACTTATTAAGAAACCTAGAAGAGAAAAAAAGAAAAAAAGCCTAGAGATAGGCCATTTCTGAGATTGGCTTAGCAGTTAAAGATATCTGAAGGGACCCTGGCCTCTTTTCATTCTGACGTCCTACGTGCATAACAAACAGTAAACCCCCTGCTTCATGGCCGCAGGATAGCTCCAGGATGTCCAGGCAGGTTTCCTCACTCAGCACTGTTTCTACAATTGCTTTAGGTTCTCCTGGTCAGAACTGAGCTGCCCTTGCAGGGGACCCTGGGGAAGGGAGGGCTTGGACACTATTTGCATCATGCATGCAAAAGAAATCCATCTTGGACATTGGCCATGTGGTAAGTTCTCACCACATGGTGACTAAAGTGACAGGGTTACTGGGTCACAGTGGAGAGGTAACCAGGAATGGAACACAGTGGTCTCACACTTCTGATGGTCTAGCAGGAACAAAGACTGACCAAATATCTATAGTCGTGGCATAAAAGAAAAGCACTACCCATCTGCACAGGATAACTTTTCTCAATAGGGAGATCCAACAGGAAATACAAAGTTTATACCCAGTTCTCAGCCTAAGTGTTGATATGACCAAGACTAGGTAGATGATGGTGGCAGATGGATGCTCCTTCTTCCACAGATGCCTCTGGTTAACTACCTGTAATCCTGGGGTGACTTTGCAGAGTGTAGGATGTTTGCCTCAGGCCATTTGGTTCTTTTCAGTTGTTCCAGTGCATCTCTGAATCAGTTTTCCCCGGGGAGACTGAAACTGTTTTTCTCCTGGAAAGTCATGTCGAGATTGTCATAGGTTTTCTCGTTTTATTTTGTTGGTAGGACTTTTTATTTTTAAACACAGAAATGGATTTCCGTGTAAATTAAAAATCCCATATTAAAATTATGTATCATGTGATTTTGGATATCTTATGGCTACCCTAAGATTGAATTTTTCAAGTTGCTTGAATGACAGCATTTGGCTACCTTTATGGTGAGCAGTCAGTTGATAGAATTGCTACATACTTGGATCCTAGTCCCTGTCTTTGCTATTCCAGAAATTCAGGTTTATTGGTTCACTGGGGAGTGATTAGACAGACCAGTGAATTGATTGCCCAATATGACAGGAATTGTTTTTATAAAATGATACCTTGATTTATTAGTTTAGAATGAGTGAGGTTATATCTGGGCCTAGTAATTAGGACTGGTCATCTGTACAGGATAGCTTTTTCTCAATAGGGAGACCCAGTTAGCACACTAAATTATTGAGTGAAATCTTAAGTACTTCCATTCACTTCTATAGCCTCAGGGATTCTCTTTACTGCAGTGGTTTTTGATTCTAATAGCTGTGATACAGATCACATTGAATGAACTCATCCTTTGCCTGTGACAAAGAGGATGAAATGACAGCTCTTATTTCCAAAGCTGCCTCTTGCTTAAACTTGCAAATAATTTTACTCTTTATTTGAATGTACTTTGAAAACATACTATAATCTCAAGATTACAACCTTTTGTTACTGAGATTAGATATTAAATTGGCAGCTTTTTGGTATGTAAGCAAATATCCTGATCTCATCAGTAACACACATCTGAGTTTAATTCCAGAAAGGCTTTCTATAATCTCTTCTCTAGTATAGGTGGAATTTTTTTCTGTCTTAGGAAAATTTTTTTTTCCTATGGGACATTTTTTCTCAACTATTTTGTTTTCGTCTTAGATTTTAGAATCTGTTCTACTTGGAATTATGTAATTATGGATATATGAATTATGTAAAATATTTCTGAGGTGATTTTATGTAGTTTAAACCAATTATGGTAGTAAATCTGGTAGTGAATGCTGCTGCCTCATTGTTTAAAAATACCATCCGGGCTAATACTTCATAGTAGCCTAAATTTGTAATATTTTGTTCCATATATTTCACTTATCCCTTCTTTTCTGATCACATGTACTAGACATTTACTTTGTATTTTTAGGGGACTTTACTGATTTCAAAATACTTTGGCATTCTTGAAGTTATTTGGTAATTGCCTCTTGTTTTATAGAAGAAACTGAAGCCTAGAGTAACTGCCCCCTGCAGAAGGGTAGAATGAAGCAGCCGTAGAGAAGGAGCCAGATGGATGGGCCTGCTAACTGCTTGATTAGGTCTGAGCTTAAAAGCCAGAGGTGCTTGATGCTAAAGCATCATACAAATACAGTTTGGAAGTAAATAAATATATTCTCAGGAAAATACGAGAGAAAGGTGCAAAGATAGAATCTTAAGTCTTGTTAGAAAAGGAGTCTAAGGCTTGTCTGACAAAGACAAATGGTAGTTTTTGTCTGTCATCGAGAGTTCTGGATGCTAGTTTGAAACCAGTTATTGTGATGATCTGTTGGCATTAAAAAGCCTCTCGAGATTATAGGCTACATTCCACAAGAGATACATTGAACCTTTGAGTTCCAGATGTCTAATTACATATGTCTTACAAGGACATGTTGTAGTTACTGAATACATAATGGGAATTCATTCTCTTGAAGTTTTCAGTCCTCAACTTTATCTAATAGCATCCTTTGAAATCACTTTACTGTGAAGTTACAGATATAATTCCACTTCCTAGAACTAATTACAAAAGGCAGGGCTTAAAGAAATCTGAAACTTAAAGAATTTAAGCAGTAATAAAGGTTAATGGAAGGATTTTGGGGCTTATAATATCCTGTTTTTACAGAGTTTATAAACTATGTAATTTAAGTGTAAAAGTAATTTTCCCAAAACATTTTAGAGGCTTCCCTATAAAATCTATCTGGTTATATTTCTGAACTGTTTTTAAATGTTTAATTTTTAATTTTAAAATCCATATTTTTATCTGCTGTTTTATAGTTATTTTCCATTCATGATTTGTTTTCCCTCAGGACTCATGCACTACTGTTTTGGGTCTTTTTTTTCACAGGTAATGTGGAACACAGCTGTCCACTCTGAATTCATGCACGATCATGTTGATTATGGCTTTCAAAACTGTGATAGTAAATTCAATTGGCGGTAAGTTTTAATGCTTAGATGGTTGTTTTTACAAATATAAATATTTTCTTTCATAATTAAATGAGCCGTGAATTTTGGTGTGTGTGGGAGTGTTATTGTGGTAAACTATATAAAACAAGCTTTTGGAGGTGATGAGTGCGTTTTTGACCTTGACGGCAGTGATGGTTTCACATGTGCATACTTATCTCTAAACTCATCAAGTTACATACATTAAATTTGTGCAAACATACCACATAAAATGTCTATTTTAGTCATTTTTAAGTTGTCAGTTCATTAGCATTTATATATTTGTAGTGTTATGTAACCATTACCACTATCCATTTCCAGTTTCTGTACCATCCAAATCAGAAATGATGTTTTTAATGTACCCATTAAACAATAACTCCTCATCTTCTTTCCTCCTAGCCCCTGGAATTACTAGTCTACCATCCAGAAAGTTTGTTTCTATGAATTTGTCTATTCTAGGTACTTTATACAATATTTGTCCTTGTATGCCTGGCTTATTTCACTTAGCATAATGTTTTCAGAATTAAACCATGTTGTGACATGTGTCAGAATTTCAGTCCTTTTTTAAGGCTGAATGATATTTCTTTATATTTATATACCATATTTTGTTTATTCAGTCATCCTTCAATGGACTTTTTCCCCCCACTTTTTGTCTCTTATGAATAATAATGCTATGAACATCAATCTATGAGTTTATGCTTTCATTTATTTTGGATACCTAAAAGTGGAATTGCTGAGTCATGTGGCATTTTGTGTTTAACTTTTTGAGGAACCTGCCATAGACTTTTTTAAGCCCTTGAATTTTAAAATAAATTTTAACAAATTCATTTATTTATTCAACAACTATCAAATAGCCACCAGGCACTAAGCACTATGCCAGAGCAGTTCTCCTTGTCTTCTATGCAAAGAAAGATTCTGTTTACCCATCATAGATGTCAGCTGAACAGTCTCCACAGAGTGGAAAAGAGTTCTCCATAGTGAGTGAAGATGAACATGGGGGTGGGGGTGACGATCTCAGAGACAGTCACTCATGGGGTTCTTGTTGATAGTCTGTGATTCTCTGCTCGGGCTGTTCAGGGATGGATGCCCTAGTTATTAACTGAAAGGGGAGAATCCTGTTTCTCAGTACTGACTTGGGTTTCACCTCAGTGTTATAAAGGAAAAACGAGATGCCTATGTGAGCCGCCTGAACACCATCTATCAAAATAATCTAACCAAGGTGAGTGCGCTGAGTTTTGAACTTTGAGAAGGAGCTGTTCTCTGCTGGAGTATGCTACCATATCTGGCCATATTAAAATGTAGCCATTGCATGTGTCTCTTAATGTTTCTGTAACTTCTTTTGTAATTAGTGATTTTGAGATTGACCTGTCAGAGAGAAGAAGCCTCTGACTTGGTAGGCCATCCTCTTTTCTATAGAGTGGGCAGTGTGTGTGCCAGTGCTGGTAGACCAGGTCTCACCTAATGGCTATACCTTGAGTAGATCTGGCCCTCCACTTAGTTCCAGAAGCCAAACACTTAAGAGGCTGATTATCCTAGTTTATTAATTAAAATATGGAGCATTAGCTGGCTGGAAACCTGCCATTGTTCATTTGCTCAGATCACCCTCATCCTCAGTGGCTAGATCTACTCAGGAGACCAAATTATGGTTCAGAAAGTTTTTGTGAATGAAATCTCATTAAGAAAATTGGGCAAAGGTTTGTTTGCTTTCAGCAAATATATGTTGTCATTTACCATCTTGAGGCTTATCCTGCCTTAGTGCTTAGATGTCATACCTCTGCCACCTGGGACCAGTCCGAGACATCGACAATTTATGTACCGTGCAACTGTTGTTTTTTCTTCACAGCATATATCCTACCATCTTCATTTGCCTTTTCAGTCTCACTTTTTAGTTTCTCAGATCTCAATGGTACTTGGGTTATATTTAGATTGGTAGATATTTTATGATATTTGGGCCATCATAATCTCATCAGCAGCATGTGTGTAAACTGGTTTTTAGGGTGACTAACTTCTACAGATGGATAACCTCATATATTTTTATATTGATTCTTATCATTGGTTGGGTTAATTTTTGGAGGGTCTAATTTTCTGACCTTAATCCTCAGTTCAAAAGGAAAATATTTGGAGGCTTCAGTCCCCTAAGCATGATCATAAGAGATTTTAAGACTGCTAGACATGAGTATAGAGATACCACTTGCTATACTAAACCACTTTTTTTTTTTAAGTGGAGCTAGCTAAAGTGCAAAAGAGATGTGAAAATGACTTAAGAAACAACATTTTAAAATACAAATCTTGGTATGTGGTAAAATTTACTATGAGCTTATGAGGAAGGATTTACTTATAGTTGATCCAAAAATTCTTAATAAGAAAGGAAACTTTCTGTCAAATATCCTAAAAAATAAAAATTTTGTCAGTTACTTATTGTCACTTGACCCATACGCCGTTTTATGTAGCATCCCATAGGAAATTATTACCTCCTGAAGAAGGGTTTAATGGAGATTTGTGGCTTTTGGCATTGATCTTGATTCAACTTGATTGAGTAGGGCACCTGTTCAACAGGCCTGGAGGGGTGATTGGAAAGGAAGTGTTAACTCGTATAAGAATCAAGCATGTTCCACATTGTTGAAACATTCTGTTCTGTGATTCTGCTTGTGTGATTCATTATCCTTATAAATTTGCCACATTTGCATGCCATTACTTGTATTGTGGCTGGCAGGAGCTCGCGGCCAGCAATCTCCGATCCCCAAATCGAGGCCCTGGCACAGAGGATTTCAGTGAGAGCAAATGAGAGTCTGAGTTCTCAACATCTCTAGCATAGAACTTTATTGTCATTTAGTTTTGTGATGTCCTTTTGTTTAGGAAAATGGAAGCATTGTATTTTCCTCCCTTGGCTAGAGCATTCTTTGCCTCTACTTCTTCATCTTTGTCCTTTTGTCTTAGTCTGCTGGCCTTCCTCCAGACACATCATTCTTTAGTGTGTTTGCACTAAACACAGGTGAGGAAGACTTCCTCCATCAGATCTTGGGGGCAAAGATGTAATCTTTCTCCTTGTGGGAATGACATACATATATTTTTGATCTCTGGGTTTTGTCCCAAGATAGCACTCTTCTAACTGTATACTTCCAGTATCCAATGGCAACCCCTTACCTAAGTATCAGAAGTTTTGCAGAAATTCAAATTTGGAGCATTGTCTTGGCCTCGGCAAACCCCAAATCAAGATCCTTAGTAGAAATGAAAAGATCTGATACGTTGCAGCAGGTGTTTTTGTTTTACCTTAAGAACAGGCTAATGTCATGGTTCCTTCTCTAGTCCCATATAGACATCATCTATGGCCATGCAGCATTCACGTGTGATCCCCAGCCCACGGTAGAGGTCAATGGGGAAAAATATACTGCTCCTCACATCCTGATTGCAACAGGTGGTGTGCCCTCGCGTCCTCAGGAGAGTGAGATCCCTGGTGAGTCTTCCAACAGCAAATGCTTGTTAATAACAGCCAGGAGGAGTTATCGTTGTGGTCAGTCTTATAAGCCATTCCAGGGGATCTGCCCATACCAGTTCTTTTTTTTTTTTTTGGACAAGGCCATAAGAAAAGGTCTCTGCAGATGCAGAACCTAAATGTAATTGGCTTAAGTGGTACTTAGTGACAGGGCAAAGAAAGATATTTCTTCCAGCTCTAGCCTCAGACATACTACAGGTAATACAGAGAAAAAAATCAGTGAGAGCCTCATCTGTTCCTCTCAGCATGGTAGAGATTATTTCCAGCCTCAGTTTGTCACATGAGTTGCTATTTTCAAGACACATGATGTATTTACTGTTTTTAAGGGAGAGAAATCTTGCCGTGATATAACTTAATTACCTAATTAAACCTTTATATACATTCTTTTCTTATATAAGGAATAATAAAATTAAAGTAGAAAGGAATCTCAGTCATGTCTGCCTTTGCATTTTATATACACAGAGATGAATCATGAGCACACTGCCTTATTCTCTTATAAGACACATTGTCCATGTCTTTTCTTCCCCACTTAGATTGTAAGGTCTTTGTGGATGGCGATCAAAGTTTATACGTCTTTTGTATTCTCCATGAATTGGCTTCGTAAAACCTGTGCCCAACTTGAAGTTATATGGAAAAATTGAGTCTGTGTGGCATTTATGTACTTTTCTTTTTTTCTGGAGAGAATTCACAAATTTTCACCAGCTTTTAAAGCCAGTTCATGACCCTCAAGAAGTTGAGAACAACTATTATAAAAGTTTTAGTAAAGGTACTGTTTTCACAAAGCTTAAAATTTAGTTGGGAAGATTGGACATAAGCATCCTCATATGGAACAATCTCCAAAATTATGAAATGAAAAAAAGCAAGATGTGGGACAGGATGTATAGCATGCTACAATCTGTATATTTTTAAGAAGGCAAGGAGACTATGTATGTGCACTAGAATATCTCTGGAATGATATTCAAAGCCTGGTGATGCTGACTCCCTACAAGGAGAGAACTAGAGGTGTAAGGTATGAGACAGATCTGCTTTTTTACTAGATGTTCTGTTGTCTTTTTAATTTTTTAACATACACATTTATTAATTAAAAACATAAAATAAAAACAATTGTAATGAAAATAAAAAGTAAATGTTAACAGGTGACTCCTAGACAGAGCTGGCATACTCATGGGTGAGACAGATTATTGTGGGCTGATATAAACCAAAAATAATTCCCAGGAAAGGGGCTCACAAATTGAGCATTATGTGCTGAGGAAGAGGAAGACTGAAAGAACCAGTGAGTAATAAAAATGTCTTTGAGCGACAGTCAACCAAAAACCAGTATTTCTAACATTGAAAATTCTGGAGGTGAATACATTGAGCTGAGACTAGAAGAGGGTTGGGGCTAAATAGTGGCTTATAAAGTCAAATTAATAAATCTCTGTAATTCATGATAATTAGGACAAATAATTATTAGCTTATAAGTAAGGTATTGACAATATCTTAGTGGTAATTTTAGAAAACTAATCTGACAGTGACTCACAGAAGAGCAAGATCAGTTAGAAAGCTGCTGCAATAGATAGGAAGTGATGATACAGTTCTAAACTACAGGTTTAGCATCTGAAATGTGATAGAAAAGCTTAGTTCAGTTCTGCAGACAGTTACTGAGATGCTGCTATGCGCCAGGCCTCAGAGAAGAGAACAGAGAAAAGACTGAGAGAAGGAAGAATCTTTTACTGTATTTCATTGATTCCAAGACATTAAAAAAAAAATAGTCAACACCTCTGAACTCAGGATGTGTCCTGTAATCAGGATGTGCCGTGGATTTGGCGAAGTGCAATATTTTTAATAACCGATGAGATGTAAGAGGGCAATGAGAGAAGGAATCACTGATTGACAGTTCAAGACTCCATCTGGATTATTGGTGGAAGGCTGTCGCTTTAATTAGATTGGTGAACTTGAGAGAGGGACATAAAGTTAAAGTTCAATTCTAAATATATTGAATTTGAAGCAAAGTAGAAGTGCATAGTGGGACAATTAGGAAATATGGAACCGAAAGTTAGGGAGGACAAAACTGGGACTATGTATTTGGGAGTTCTCCACAATGTGGGGAGAGTTGGTTAAATCTTTTGAAGAGAAAAGCAGAGAGAAGAAGATCATGGCTGAGTCAAGTGGTTCCTGCCTACATTTGGCGGTAGGAGAGTGAAGCAGTTCTAGCAAAGAGTCTATTCATGAGAGTTGAGAAAATTTTAGTTCTCCAGAAAAATGTATTATTTAGTCATCGCTGCTCTTATTTCTAGAGATAAAACAAAAATGTCAATTTGGAGACTTGGTTGGCAGCTTCCGCAGTGAGGACTTTAACAAAACTTGTCAAAACAGAATATGATGACTGAGAAAGTGTTGGGTCTTGCAGAAAATGTTACTATGATTTTCCAAGAGAAAGCTCAATCTGTGTAATCTATATTGTGTTTTCTTACATAGGTGCCAGCCTAGGAATAACCAGTGATGGATTTTTTGAACTGGAAGAATTACCCAGGTAGGCTTGTTTCCTTCTTGACCTCAGTGTTCATTCTCCCTCAGTCTCTCCTGCTGACATTTCTCCTCCCCTCCCCCTGACATTTCTCCTCGCCCCCAAGCAATAAATGCAAATATTTCTTGTATTCTATTCTCCTACCTCTTTTCTTTTTATGATCTTGGGTATCTCATCCACTAGTATCCTTCATTAAGTAACTCAAATCTTCCATTCTTTTGGTAAGAGGCCATTGCAAAGTTTTAAAAACCAGAATCAAATACAGGGTAGTTTGGAAGAATAAATAGTAAAGAGTTAAAATCGTCTTCTTTCTTCAGCTTGATAATGTGTCAAATAACTGATTCTGGTACAGAGGTATCTTCATAAATGAAACCTCTGTCAGTATCACAAAAATAGATTTTTCTGAAATTGTTCTTTCTATGTGTTTATCCAAGTAATCCACTGTCATAGGTTTAGTTACATGAGAGGAAAAAGATAATGAGGGAGATTTTTTTCTCCAATTTGAAGAAGCTGCCAGTCACAAGCTTTCTAGGTTAATGGGATCCTCCTTTCGCTCTGTGAAAAGAGATGACACCCAAGAACTGGAGGAAGGACGCTTTTCGCCCTGAGGTCTTGCCTTTAACTGCTTCTGAGTAACGCTCTGGAGTCAGTATTGCTCAACCCTCCCACTCCCTCAGTGGTGCTGCCAATCTGATTTGAGGTCCTAATCTCGTGCTTTTAAAGAGGCCTTCATGGAAGGTGACTAATAATCCATGCTCATACCTTTACCCTAAGTCACCTAGAGCTACAGTTAATAAGGGACAAGAGGGCTTTTTTCTTTCTAAAGCTGCAGTGAAAATGTCCCATTAATACTAGGCAATCTTTTGACTTTGAGAAAAGGAAACTGTCTTTTTGGATTTGCTGTCTGCAGGGCATGGAACTGTTAGAGAATAGCCTTTTTCACCTTGTGATCTACCTTGTACTGTTTGGTTTTAGGGTTGAGTGTTATGACACTTGTGAGAATGTTTCCAGAAATGTGGTCACGACTCGTCTTGTATAGATGATATAATTCAATCTAGATTCACCCTCAAAGACATTTTATTACGGATATCTCTCCATTAAATATTTTTAAATTATTTATTAAACTAGCATTGCTAGCTATAAATTAATTTATGCATGTTATAAACAGAAGACTCAGAAAATAGGAAAATGAAATAACAATTATGTGAAATTGTTTTAGACTCCTTTATTATTTATATCTTATTTATGTTGGTAAATAAGCAAATAATTGGAGAAAGAATCAATTCTGTAGGCAAGGTATCATGTGCTATGGGCTGTATGGTTCAGTTTGCCCTCATTGGGCTTATGGTAGGATGGAGGCAGGAGAATAGACCCTGTGGAATGCTGTGGTACGGGTATTTCTGAGTTAAAGAGAAGTGCTTTGGAGACTCGGGGGATGTAAGGTTATTTCTAGGGGATGCTTTAGTGGCAAGAGGTAGAAGAGAGGTGCCTCTCAGAGCTGAGGGCCAAATGCTGAACTCTGTTTAGTTTTCTGAGAGAAACCAACTTGTTCACACCTGTTCCTTGTTTGTCCCCTTTTACTTGGAATGTATCCTTCAACGCCTGCATGAGCCACTCATCTTCCAGGAATCTGGAACATTCTCTGAGCCCTCTATCCTGCAAGAACTGACTGTTGACTTCTGTTCCTCATAAAACCTCATGAATTCCTCAAGAACAGGGATGGATACTCATCTTGTCTAGTGAAATGCTTAACAAAAGTAATATAAGTGTTGGGGAAGAAAAAGGAGATAGATAGAGAAAAGAAGAAAGAAGGAAGACCTAAAGAAAGGAGAAGAATCATCATATAATAGGGAAGAGAGGTAGAGAAAGAAGAACTGTTTCATATTTTCCAAACTATATAGATATTTCTCTCTTTATATAGGATAAGAGAGTACGTACTTTTAAGTCGCAGCCATTTGGGTTCATACTTCATCCTCCATACAGACCAAAGCTCTCTGAAGGTAGGGACTCACAACATAGTACCTTACTTGTGGAAGGAACGAAAGAGAGGTTTCCTGATTGCTTACTTCCTACCCAAGCTTTGTAACAGTGGTAGAGGACATTGTTTGAAGCTTTAGAGAACTACAGTCTTGAATGGACTACTTTTTGCCTAGGCTGCAGCATGGAAGTACACATTATTATTCTAGGGCTAGGGTCAGCTTCTCCACCGTTGATAGAGTTTTATCCAATACCTATCTAGTGTTTAGATGCTTTTCTTAGATCAAATTTATGCAGGGAGTCTAGTTTTAATTCAGATCTATCCTACAAGTTAAATGGCTAGCTAAAATTTTCCTTTAATTATGTTTAAAGATTGATAGATAATGATCAAAGAGAAGTCCTGAGCAGAGAATGATGGTGGTGAGAATTGGTGTCAATTTTAGTTTTAGATGTGAAGATCTTTGCATAAGTAATCATCTCTACTTTCAGTGTTTTTGTGTGCTTCCTCTCTGAAGAAATGAGGATAATGAACTTTTACAACAACTAAAAATATATTTTCTTTCTGCAAAGGGATATTTTCTACTTAAAATTACAATGTGGTATCTAGATTGGATACAGAAAATGAATGGAAGACTGGTGAAATCTGAGTAAAGTCTGGAATTCAGTTACTAGCAATGTACCAATGTCAGTTTCTTAGTTTTGATAATTGTGCGACAATGATGTGAGATGTTCACTTTCAGAAAAGCTATAGAGGATATACAGAACATCTCTGTACTATCTTTTCAACTTTTTCTGCAAATCTAAAATTATTCCAAAATAAATTTATTTAAAAATGTTAAATATACATGCCTTAATGTTAAAGTGTACAGCTGAAACTTGTTAGATTTTATTAATCAATGTCACCATAAAAGTAAGTTAATTAATTAAAAAAATATATATTAACCCTCTGTTCTCATTTTAGCCGCAGTGTCATTGTTGGTGCAGGTTACATCGCTGTGGAGATAGCTGGGATCCTTTCAGCTCTGGGTTCTAAGACATCACTAATGATACGGCATGATAAGGTAAATTTGTCCTTTTCCTTTTTCTTTCCTTGATGTTTGTTTTCTTAAACATTTGCAGTGAGAATTTTCTCTCATGTTGTCGTTAAATACTAGGGTACAAAGCATGCGGAGGTCAGTTGATTTGTTCCTCATGGAGTTGCATAGAAGCTTTTGAATTAGTAGTCCTTCTGTCTTTTCCAGCTACCAGCTGCTAGTTGATGGTAATGATTTTGATTTAATCAAACTGGCTGTTCTTTTCATTATGAAGTGGTAGATAATATCAGATGGCTTTGTAAGGAGACATACAGGGTTAAATATAAGTATTAGTTAAAGTTTACAGACTATCGGGTTAGCTTCTTATTCAGGAAATCAATTTCATATGATGAGGTAGTGTTGGATTATTGAGAGTCAAAAAAGTTTACTAAGTTCTTTGCATTAAAAGGATACTTATCAAAAACATTTGCTTACTTATGTTTATGTCAGCATTATTCACAATATCCAGGAGATGGAAGTGGCCCAAATGTTGATTGATGGATGAATGGATAAACATAATGTGGTCTATACATACAATGGCATATTACTCAACCTTAAAAAAAAAGGGTTTTCTGACACATGTTACAACTAGGATGAACCTTGAGAACATACAAAGTGAAATAAGTCAGTCACAAGAAGATAAATACTACATTATTCCAGTTACATGAGGTATCTAGAGTAGTGTGACTCATATAAATAGAAAATAGAATGGTGGTTGCCAGGAGTGGGGAGGGAGGAGGGAATGGGGAGTTGTTGTTTAATGGGTGTAGAGTTCTAGTTTTGCAAGAGGCTAAAGTTCTGGAGATCAGCACAACAGTAAAAATATGTTTAACACTATGGAACTGTACACTATGGAAATGGTTAAGTTGGTAAATTTAATGTTATGTATTTTTTACCACATGATAATAAAGGAAGCCTACAGATATCTACTCAAACCTCATTTTAAGGCTGACAGAGATTTGTGAGTGCTAATTAGGATCAAAACTGAGAATTAACTAAGGTCTCAGAAGCCCAGGACAATATTTTTCCTACTAAAATGCTGCCTTCATTTTTGTCGTTAATGGTGAAGTGTTGCTTTATACATTTGCTGATTAATTGTGGCTTAGCACCCCTGGATAGTGGCACAGTATTGGAGCTTTCAGAGACGTGGTATGGGACAGTAACGGGTGTGGACCTAAGAACCTGGCTGTTCCTAACAAGTGTGTGTCTTGGACAAATCGCTTAATGCCTTTGGAACAGGATTTATTGGATCCCTAACACTCAAATGCTGTGATTCAGATTCCTGATTATTTGAGCAAATGGAGAGAGAGGAAGGAAATGAATAATCCTGGTTAATATGTACTCCAAGGAGTTTTCTGGATTTGAGACTTGTTATTTAGTTAACTCCCAAGAAATTAATGTCCTGAATAATATATTTCCTAGGTAAACATTATTTTGCATTGCTGGAATATATCCAGCAAATTGGAATGAAAGAGAAAGGCATAGGGATAGCTAGCCTGAAATTAATATATAAATAAGCAAATAAACAGCCACAGTTTATCAATAGAGTGATTAATTTCCTGCATTTGGGAAATTGCCTTGTTTGCAGAGAGCTGCGTCTCCTTGGGCCTCTTGTCCTCTCCCACCCCAATGCATCAGACTCATTCTCCCTCTTCTTGTCCCAGTATAACTCTATTCTAGAACTGTCCTATAAATAACTCATGACCTTCCACCTTTACCTTGCCTGAGGTGTGTTATATGTGTGTTATCACAAGAAGTCACCAGAGGATGCCTATGAGTAAGGAAAAGTTGCTAGATGGTGACAACAATTATTTAAAAGAATAGTCTCCATAGGACAGTAGTGGTAGGAACATTGAAATCCAACTGGAAATGATATTGATAATTTTGAAGAAAAGAATAATAATCTTGGTAGCAAAAGCATAGATTGTTATGTCAATTCTATTTATTTCAATGATGTTATAATATAGAATTCATGTGGCTCCTAATTAAGGTTGTATGATTCTCATAGTCATGGAACTTCATAAGGGCAAGCAATCAATAGATACTTAAATATCTTAAGTGAAATTAACAAATAATGATATGTACCTCAGGATATTAGATACTAAAAATATTCCTTATTTTTTAAGTGCCAAATTCTTTTTAAATTTTACAGTCCTACTTAAATTAATATTATCCATTAATTCCATCCGATGACACTAAGTTCTGTTGGTTAATTATACACGTTAGGTTGTTTCCTTGTTACAAAGTTTACTTGTCTTTGTCTTCTTTTGTTTGAAAGAGGCATGATTATTCTCATTAGATTTATTGCCTTCTTTATTTAGTTTACTTGACTATTAAATCTACTGCATTATCAGTTCCATGATCTCCACCATGACCAATATCATCTTTGAGGTTGCATTCCTTGAGAATTAGGATAAACTTTCACTAATAGTATAGAATAAAGAAAATGGATTTTTCCATTCCCTTTCCAAGAAAATGTGCTTTTCCTACTGAGTATCTTCTTCCTCTTCTGTCACCCCTGTCATATCACCATTATCGTTACCACCTCTGTTATCAGCACCACCACTATCACGATGAGCTCCTCTACAAATGTATTTTCTGGCATATCGATCTACACTTGTGATTTGTGAGGTTCGACCATCACTCCTAGTGTATATACTGAACTCTCATAAAACAATCTCATCAGACATACTCCCTGTCTTCCAGAAGAATATTAACCCTCTCTGGCCTATTCCCTACTTATTTTCTTCATATTTCTTCCATTCAAAGTAGCCTACTTGCTTTTTTCTATCTGTAACCTGGTCCTATATCTTTATATTTGTATGGACTCTTTTGCTTAAACTGCTTTCCCTTCCCAAATCATCAAAATCTAATGCAGTCTCCATAAAAATCTTCCCTGTTCTGTATAATTTGTCTCTTATAAAACACCTTATCTGTATAGTCTAGTAATTAATTATTAGTCTTTTATTCTAATATTTTATGTCTTCTGTATAGTAAAGCTTAATAAATATTTGTCAATGGATTGAATGAATCTGAGAATTTATAGTGTCGACCTCAGTTTAGCTTACAGATCTTTACAGATCTTTCTCCACTGGAAAGGGAACAGAAGTGTCAATATGCATATGTATATCCTCCTACACCTTTTAGAGTAAATCCCACAAAATAGACATTCACTGCATGTGTACTCATTTAAAATAATGATAGTGTTCTAACAGAGATTAAGTGAATGACTGCTGTGAAAAAGGTGAAGTATGAGAATATTGTTATAGCAGCAATGTTATTATGTGAATACCTTGTAAGACCAGTTGCACTGAGCTTCCCACCTCAGCTTGGTATTCTGAACTCAATTAAAAAAAAAATAAAATGTCCCCATAGATATGGAAGGGAGATTAATGAACCTTAGTTCTGAGAATATGAAGTCATATCTCTTTACTCCCCATTTAGTGGCTCTATTAACTGGTCTGAGAGATGTGGCAAAAGAATAGCCTTACTTTTACTTGAAACTAATGAAAAAAAAAAAGGATGGACTTAACCTTGTTCTTTCATGGTCCTTATGTCTTCCCACGGTCTATAGGCTTGCAAGGGGTAATGGAACAGAAATTTTCTGCCCCGGTAGGCAGAAAGTGGTCCATTCTTAATGGTTCTGATGCCTTATATGGCTGTCATAATTATGGGGTGGGAAGAAGCCAGTGCATAATGTTGTGCAGAGAGTTTGATCTGAAGATTCAGACTAATCTCAATTTGAATTCTGGTTCTAGTACTTTCTAAAAGTCACACTATTTCTTAAGAGTCTCGACTTTTTCATCCGAAAAAAAATGGGGATAACATCTCCTACCCCATAGGTCATTAGAAAGATTTGAGGATAAGCAGAAGATGTATGGACAGACAAATATTCTCTAGAACAACATGTGACATTTTAGGAAAAAAAAAAGCAGTACTTTCAACTCTGTTGGGAACTTTAATTGAAATGGATCCCACATATACCAATCTAGGACCCTAAAGTAGTTTATGATCTTAAACAGGTATTAAGAATATTATAAAATGAAATAAATCTCCAAGACCACACCATTGACCTTTCTACATAAATACGGAGATTTTGCTAGAGAATCTTCCCTTAAATCATATCAAAAGGAAAGCTGGCCTTGGAGTAATAAAAGGGGAAAGAGAATTTCTGATCTCTAAGCTTATGGAAAAGAAAAGGAAACTTGGAGTAGGGGTACATGGCGATAATAGAGGGCTGAGATTGCCTATCTGTTTAACAGTAGAACAGGAGTTTGTGAAGTCAGATGTAATATAGACATTGGCGCCTATTTAGGAAAATGGATTTATTAAAGCTTCACCCAGAATAGGGCCATGAATGAAGAGATAGGAAGGATGATACTGACATTTCCTCCCGAGTTCATAGTGTATCTTTATTTCCTGCCTCTATCCCTCTGCTATTTTTGTATACAGGTACTTAGAAATTTTGATTCAATAATCAGTGCCAACTGCACCGAAGAGCTGGAGAATGCTGGCATAGAGGTCCTAAAGTACTCACAGGTATGATCTAGCCCAAGGCATGCTTACAGCCCTTGTCTCTCTGTGTGAATCACACTTTGTGCTTTTGGCTTCACCCATTGGTTTTATAAGCACAAACTCTTTGTTTACTGTAGTCAGTTTATTCTTTTCTAGAGTACTACCAACTCTGCTTTATTCTAAGAAGCTGTATTTCTCACTAATTAGTTATTGAAGTCAAGGTATAAAAGATTAGAAATCTTGTAGTTGAATATAGTTTAGTAAGAACTAAAACTTTAATTTTTGTGCTCAGATGCCTTAATTGAACATCTTTATTTTCCAGGTTTATATTTATTTTTCAGGAAATATTATTATAGACTTTTTAAAGCATGCCCTTTTGGGTTTTGCAGGTGGAAAGAATAACAGAGTGCTCTACTTCGCAGGAAATCACCTAAATTTCAGAATTTTCCTGGAGCATTGGCCTTGTAAAAATGGTTATTTATTTTTTATTTTTTTGGCCAGAGTTTCACTCTTTTACCATAGGCCATATCAAGTAAAATAATAAATGTGAATATGCTTTGTGAATGTGAAAGTGCTAGGTTGGTGGCAGAGGTCAACATCAGAATCCCCTTGGGACCATCACCAAACTGTAGCTGGGCTGCACTCTCCTGACCTGTCTCCCCCTACCCCACCCCTGTTCTGATGAAGAATATCCAGGGAGAAGCAACGATTGTACAGTGTGAAAAAGTGTTTTAATGATACTGCTACAGCCCATTTTTTCCTCCTCTCACTCCAGTTACAAATCTCTGTATTTAGATTTATGACTTAAAATTTTATCAGTTTTGAAGAAGTAAAGTTTAAGATACTTTGTTTTTAAGTTGAAGCCTTAGGTTGCTGACATGAGCTGACATTTCTGTCTTTTGAGGATGATCTGGGGAAATGTATGAAACAGTCTTGGCTCCTAGGAATTCTAGTGTTGGTGGCTTTTGGGGAAAAGTAAATGTATCAGCACGTAAGATTTACAGGTAGGATTCAGTGGGGATTTTTTTCACTGTCAAGAATTCTAGCTTTCCTTGTTGCTTTCCTTTTTCCCTCCTTTCCCCACAATTAACACATTTATCTGCCAATAGGTCAAGGAAGTTAAAAAGACTTCCTCAGGCTTGGAACTCTGCATGGTTACTTCAGTTCCTGGTAGGAAACCCACCTTGACCACTATTCCAGATGTTGACTGCCTACTCTGGGCCATTGGGCGGGACCCAAATTCCAGTTCTCTGAATTTAAACAAAGTGGTAAGCTGAGTTAGTTTGCCCAAAACATTCTTGAATCTCTCAGTAGCTCTGGGTCTCCTCTACCCCTAGACCCAAAAACTGTAGTGGGTTCTATTGGATTCTTTTCTGTTTATTCCATGTACCCAGCTGTTATCAAATCTCATTGCTGCTGCTTTGAAATTTAAAAAATTTTTTCCAGATTTATCTGGCTTCAAAGGTAATTGCTCTTGACCTCTCTAGTACCTGCTTTCTGTTTCTGTTTTCTCTACTCACATGGGATTGTATACACATGGTATCTAGAAAGCCACAAGATAAGCATGACCCATCTTGGAGCAAAAATTCGACTCAATTTATAGGAGAATATTTTGGTTAAAGGAAACAGCAATATACTTTAGAATAGAATGCAAAATTTGCTTGACTTGTCAAAGATAAAATGGTAAACACAGAAATCTGCTTTTGATGACCACTTCAAGTTGTGCCCCTCTAGAGTATGAGTTAGCAAGCTTCAGGAGAACTGCTTCAGTGGAAAAATATTGAAAAACACTGTCCTAGGTGGACTCCACAGAGATAGCAAGTAGCAGGTCTAATAGTTGAGTGATTCTTGTTCATGGTTACCTTTCCAGTTGAGTTGTACATTGCAGATCCTGTTAAAATACCTCAAAATTGGATAACACATTTCCCTTTTCATTAAACAAAAGATATGAAACTTGCCAACTTCTGTTTTTCGTCTTGTAGTTCTTGGAGATTCAGGCTGAAGAGGTGCCTGAAATGAGGTAGATCTAGAGATTTGATCTGCCATTTTTTGTAGATAAGCCGGATAGTTACACGATGTCCCTTCACAATTTCAGGGCATTCAAACTGACAAGAAAGGTCATATCATCGTAGATGAATTCCAGAATACTAACGTAAAAGGCATCTATGCAGTTGGAGATGTGTGTGGAAAAGCTCTTCTTACTCCAGGTAATGTTTCTTCTTTTCTTGGGTAATGGAGGCTCTGTGTGTTATATAAAACTGTTCAGCAATTCATAGACAAATCAGATTAAGCAAAACTAAAATGATGAATGTCTTTATGTCATCAAAATGATAAAAATACTGAAATAAGTATTGGTTTTCTGAATAATATTTATTTCTACTTTAAAAATGCTTAGTGAAGACTGAAATTTTTATATAGCTGATACAGTCATCGTCTGAACACTGTGAGTTAGAATCATTTGTGTGTGGTGACAGTTTGGAAAGAAGTAATTTCGAGTGGAATTCTCATAGGACTATTTAGTATTAATAAAGCCAAGACTGACCCCCATCCCTCCCCTGAATTCCGTACCTCAACTTACTTCCTGAATTAACTGGTAACTTTTCAAGCTTTTTGTCACACTTTTATCTATATCAACATCATTCTATCTGCTTTCACTCCATAACCCTCTGCAACCTCACCAGGCTTTCCAAAATGGCCCTAGGCCTTACCTCGAATGGAAACTTCCCATTACACACACAAAGCCTTTTAGCTTCTCTAAAGTTCTCTTAACAGAAGCAAAATAACAAGCAAAGTTTCAAAAATGTTATAATACAATCTTGAAAATGGTCAAAGTGAAGAAATTTTGTCTGTATCCTACTGATAACTTATTTTCTGGGGGAAAAAACTGTCAATTTCAAATCAAAATTAATAGCTGATGCTTTTACTGAACTAAGTCATTTATTTTAAGATAAAGACTATTAGTGGTAAAGGCAGGTTAAGAAGAATAAACTTAAAAATAATAAATAAAATAATTATAAAAATAAACTTAAAAAATTAGTGTGAACTGAATGTGGTTATAAAGTAGAACTGAAGATGCTTAAAATTAAAATAGTCTGCTCCATAAAAATTGTATTGAAAAGGTGATATCCTCATTAACTAGGTCACTGCCAGATGGTTGGGAACTTGTGTGTCTTTTTTTTTGTTGTTGTTATATTAGAATGTACAGAATTCACGTAGCTTATTGTTTTGAATTGTTAACTGAGCCATTTGCTGTCGTCATTATATTGAAATTGGTATTATGAGAGTTGTCAGAACTAGTATATTAAGCCAGATGGCTAAATGGTTAGAACAGTTCTGCTGTATTAAAATGAATAATAAACTAAACACTAATTTTAAAATATCTTTGCAGTTGCAATAGCTGCTGGCCGAAAACTTGCCCATAGACTTTTTGAATGCAAAGAAGATTCCAAATTAGACTATGACAACATTCCCACAGTGGTCTTTAGTCACCCCCCTATTGGGACAGTGGGACTCACAGAAGGTAGGTATTTAACAATGAAGGTTATTTATGGTTTCCTTTCTTCCACTCACAACTTTAAACTAGATGTATGTCAGCTGACTAAATCTGTCTCCTTTCTGGTTACACTCCATTTTGGATAAACTCTTGTCACAGTTTCAATTTCCTCCCTGCCATCACTTTAAGCATAATTAATTTCCTCTCATATAATGCTGTCATCTCTTTTACTTTTTAAAGCTTTTTTATTTGAACTAATTTTAAATTTAAAGACAAGTTGCAGAAATACTACAGAGGACTCTTATACAACGTTAACGTTTTTGCTTTATATTCTTTTTTTCTTTCTCTCTGCGTGTCACATGTGCGCACACACACTTACTCACTCACTTGAGTATCTGTTTCCTGAGAACCAAGCACTTTCCTTACAGAAGCACAGTGTAATTTTCAAATGAGAACATTTAAATTGATACAGTATTATCTAAACTTTGGGTCTTACTCAGATTTTACTAATTATCTCAAATCATGTCATTTTTAACTTTTTCCCCCAAATCCAGGATTCAGTCCAGGGTAATCACTGTAATTAGTTTTCATACCTCTTTGGTCTCCTTTAATCAAGAGATGTAATTCCTCAGTCTTTCATCTTTTACAGTATCAACATTTACTTTGTAGAATAATACTCATTTTGGTTTTGTTTGATATTTCCTCATGATTTGATTCAGGTTATGTATTTCTTGCTCTCTCTTTGATAGGTTAGTGGAACTGTTTACTTTTTTGACAGATTTTTTTCCCCCTGTGCATTACAGATGAGGCCATTTCTAAATATGGAAAAGAAAATGTGAAGACCTACTCAACCACCTTTACCCCAATGTATCATGCAGTTACCAAAAGGAAAACAAAATGTGTGATGAAAATGGTTTGTGCCAACAAAGAAGAGAAGGTATGGGGAAAATCCAGTAAGCTAAAGAGTGACTTCAAGGTGGCAGGGGTTGAGGCATCTTGGTGAGGTGGGGAGGAAGGAGACCAAGTAGGTAAGTCTCCTGGTTCAACTCGAACAGTCCCATTTTTATCTGCCTACGTATATTGAGCTTCTTCATAATATTTCATTTAGAAAGAAGGTTCTACTGCAAACCAAGGGGGAAAGTTTGAAAACCACAAAAAGCTCACTATCATTGGCCAGGATAGATAGGAAACTCAGAAATATGGGTAAGTGTGAGGATTTAATATAAGAAAAAGAAGAAGAGCAAGTTTATTCAGTAAAATTATCTATTTTGTTTAACTTTTTAGGGACTACCAAACTATTTTCCAGTGTGGCTGCACCATTTTACATTTCCCTCAGCCTTGTATGAGAGTTCCAGTTTCTCCACATTCTTGCTAACACTTGCTATTGTCTTTTATTATGAACATTCTAGTGCATGTGAAATGGTATCTTATTACAATTTTGGTTTGAATTTGAACAGATTTTTAAAAAATATTTGGTATTAGGTTAACCTCTTGGTCTTTTCTACAAGTTGAATTAAATATTAAAATGGAACTTAACAATATGCCTTGGGAACGTGGCTCTGTGAGGGATAGTGGCTCAATCGAAGATTCAGATGTAGATTCCAATTTTTCTTATCAGAAAGAGCATTGTCTGTGTCTGATTCAGTGGCCCTGTACTCCACAAGCCATAAGACATAGTCCCTGGCTTATAGAAGAAGTCAACATCGTTGAGGATTGACAGACTCAGAGAATCAGCAAAGAGAAGAAAATAAGTGGGTTAGCAGGAAAACAAAGGTTGCTTTTTTTCTTGTCCCTGAATGTTCCTCAGTAGCCTAACTAAGATTTCCAGATGTAGAATCAGCAAGAATCCTACTTACTTCTTCATATCAGTTTATCATTCCTACTTATCTCTTCATACCATTTATCATTCATTCATTTGATAAACCTTACTTGACAGTCTGCTAAAGACTAAGAACTGGGATATAGAGAGGAATAATATAAATTTCCCACTGTCACCATAAATTCTGGTGTTGTAAATTCAGTTTAGATTACAATATCTAAAAATCTGACTGTGTTTAATGCATATATAATACATGATTTGGGATTTGTTTGTTTGTTTTAAATTGAGATTTATTTTTTTAATTGTAAAAAGCACTTAGCATAAAACTTACCACTTTAACCATTTTTAAGTGTACCATTCAATAATGTTAAGCATACTCTTGATTTGTTTTTAAACAAAACATTTTTGTAGATAAATTTTATGTTCTCTGTTTTTCAGTGGACTGTTTACCCTCAAAACATTTGCTGAGGGGAACATTAAAGTATAGTGAGAAAGCTCATTGGAAAATGTGATTTGAAACGCCTCATATGGTCCTTTGTGCAGTAATCTGGCATGTAGGACTGAGTGCCTCCTGAGGTCCATCTTTGTGCGGGGCTGTAGGGATAGAGTGGGGAGCAAAAGCAGATAGGGTTCTTTCATTTGGAGATTAAAGTGTGCTGTGAGAGATGGACTGTGATTAGCTGGTTCCCAAAAATATAAATACAACATTGCAGTTGTGATAGACCCAGGATGGAGAAACATTGGTAGTGAGAGATCATGTGATAGACAGTTTAACTTGGTTGGGAAGGAATGTGTCTCTCTGAAGAATGAATGGTCTTTAACTCTCAACAGAGGGCCTAGAAGTTTATCTAGACAGAGGGGGAATGACTTGTTTAGTAGAGAGAACACGATGAGTACCCAGGGCAGAAGAAACGTCAGTGAGGCAGAAAGCCTGAGGGAGGGCCATGTGAGTTGGGCTAGGGAGGGATGCTGAGGTAGGACTATGTAAGCTTTGTCATGCCTGTTGGGGTTGGAGGTGTAAGTTTTTTAGACATTTAAAAATATTTGGTATCTCTCTCTTTTTCTTCTTCAGGTGATTGGAATCCACATGCAAGGGATTGGGTGTGATGAAATGCTGCAGGGTTTTGCTGTTGCAGTAAAAATGGGAGCCACAAAAGCTGACTTTGACAACACAGTTGCCATTCACCCTACCTCTTCGGAAGAATTGGTCACACTTCGTTGAGAACTCAGACTCCTGTGGATGGCAGCTGGACCAGTACACTTTCTGAAGTGAACCAAATCACATTTACTTAAACTGTTCTCATTTCATGTATTTCTATATTGTAATCAGGATCTTCTGACAGTGGAAATTTTCAGTAAATAATAAGAATTTATTTATGTAATTGGGAATTTTTTGTTATTCAGGATGATTTTCATTTGATTACTCCTCACAATAATTCATATTTTAAAGTTTTTTATTAACAGCTTTATGCTAGCTGGATTTGTTTTGTTTTTGTTTTTGTTTGAGCCTCATCCTAAGTGTAAGACTGTATAAACTACAATTAAATTAATGTACTTTGAATGAATGAATGAATGAATGAATGAATATAGCTTCTTACTTTTTATGGAGAAGTATAATAGCAGCTATTCACATTTAAATAATGCAAGTGCACAGAATCTTTTTTTCTTTTTGGTTTGGTTGGGTTTTTTTTTTTTAAGCCAGTACTGTGCTCTGCATATTACAAAGCTGCTTTAAAGATGTGACCTTTCTCTAAAAACGTGACACAAGAGGCCTGCCTCTTTTATTTTATTGTTTATTCTATTTTGTGATTAAAAATTATGTTTTACTTTTATGAGATAAAGTACATTAAACTTGGAAAAGATTTGAGGAAGCTGGTTACGTAAGTGAGGGACATTTTAGAAGTGATTCTTGCTTTCAGAAGGAGAGGGACTCAAATACTTCACAAGTCTCTTTGCTCAGAGTTTATAGTTCAGTGGTTCAATTAATGATTTCAGTTCTTTTATGTGTTCTTGTCCTTTTATTTTTTTCTGGAAATTATTTCCAAAAATTTAAAAATAAAATCGCAGCCTTTTCTTCTTATAAAATTTGTTGTTATTAATTTATAGGTAACAGTTCATTTTCTAAGAATGTCTCACATTGGGAGAACAGATGCCAGCACTGAGCCAAAGGCTTAAGGCCTTATGGGGGAGAAGAGATATTTCACTTTTATAAATATAGACCAGAGGTATAAAAGAAGCATTTAGCCAATTTAATGGTTGAGTTGGAAGAACAGTCTATAAATCACTTAGGTTTTTAAGACTTATTTCCATGTGCCTTTACAAGCTGGGTAAGTTAGTTCAAATTTTCCATGGCTTTTATTAGTAGGATAGTGCTACTGACTTCTATCATAAAACCTTTAATGAATGTCTTTCTGGTTGGCCAGGTTGCTGCACAGACTTCAAATAGTTCTAGTGTCAATGAAAGAAAAATATCATGTTAGTTAACTAGATTATGTGACTGTTGCAGCAAGAAAATAGGGTTTAAACCTGGACATGGACTGGACTGACATAACCACACACTACTCTCCCTCCTCCTACCCTGCTTACCTGTCAGCCAGAAAGATAGTGGGTCAAGATTCTGGGAAATGATAGAGTTCATTCAGCATGATTGGATAATAAGAGTGCATGTTTATTTTGTATGGAATGTTCTTTCTCACCTGTTTACCTGATGATCCAGTTGTGTATTGCTGCATAACGAACTGCCTGAAAACTTAGTGACTTGAAATAGCAACCACTTTATTATATCTCATGATTATGTGGGTTAGGACTTGGAGCAAGACTCAGCTTGCAAGGATGACTCTTCCATTGGTGTTGACAGAGATCATTTGGAGGTATTCAACTGGTAATTGGACTGGTTTAGAAAGTCTAAAACAGAATCATTTATATATCCGGCACTTAGACAAGGATGACTGGAAGGCTGGTCTTAGCTGGGGCTGTCAACCAGAGTGCCCACGTGTGGTCTTTCTAGCATTGCAGTCTCAAGGTAATGGACAGATACGGAAGCTCAGGGCTCACAGAGATTGTTCCAAGATTTCCAGGCAGATAATCCATGCCTTATGACCTAACCTCGGAAGTTCTAGAACATCACTTCTGCCACATGTTACTGCTTAAGCAAGTCACTGAGGCCAACCTAGATTTAAGCAGAAGTTAATGACTCTTCACCTCACAGTGGGAGGAGTGTTACAGAATTTGTGGCCATTTTAATCACAATACCTGGAAATTTCATTTTACAAGGCTTGACTAAAACTACCTTTGTGAAGACTAATACTTTAAAAAAAAATTATTACTATTTATGCCTGCAGCACCTGGTCTTCCTAGGTGGTCTCCCATCACAAGTACTATCCAGGCCTGACCCTCCTTAGCTTCCGAGATCAGACATGGGGCTTGTTGAGATTGGCATGGCTGATGGACCATGGACTGTGGCTCCACTGGGGTATGAACCAAGGACCTTCTGTGTGTAAGGCAGATGTGCTAACTGCTACACTATGGAACCACGTCCTGAAGGCTGATGGTTTTATTTGTTATATATTCCCATAATACCTGGTCATGCAGTGGGTCTGCACTACATTTTCACCTTGTATATGTCATTTTACACTTGTCAATCATTTCTATGTTCTTTATGTTGAGTTTCGTAATATTCTTGGTATGTCATACAGCAGCTTTGGTGTTACTGTGACTTTTTACACTAATATCTGTAGTACTAAAGCCAAAATTTTAATCCTTTATGTTTTTGAAAATGAGTAGGCAGGATTTTTAGGTCTTCAACAAACTTTCTCTTTCTATGAGTCTGACCTGGATGTAGATGAAGAGCTATTAGCAGAAGGTATAGAAGATGGTTTTCATTGTGCTCTGCTCTGAGAAATATTCTTTTATTGCCATTGCCTTTTATACGATAATTTCATGTTGATTCTTCAATAAAGATCTGTCACCATCTTAAAGGTAAGAGTGATTATATATAGTCATTTCTGTTTTTTATATAGTTTAAGTGCTATTCAATGTGTTAAGGCATGAGGTTAAAAGGTAAAGTGTTGGATGGTAGGGTTGGGGCGACATCTAGTTTTTATATAAATTTTTATGGCAACAATTCCCCTTTTAAGTCTTCTTTCTGTAAGTTGCAGTAGCAGACATTTGTCTTCTTGGCTGTTTAGTATCCAGACTTCATAAGATTGGGGAATCCCAAACTTATAACCTCAATAAGAGACAAAGCCCATATACCCACATAGAGCCCCAAAATACCAAGTGCATGCTTTTCCAGGCTCCCTTGCAGCTAGGGAGAAAGCACATAACATAGGCTTGCCTGATCAGATGCACCCACTCCTGACTACTCAGAAACAGGGATGAGAGTATTCTAATGGCTATGGCAACAAAATTAAGGGTTGGTCTGGCAGTAGTACCAGTATCTTCCATGTCAATTTCTAGTTATGGCAACTAGAATCCCATGACAGCAATGCTGACTTCATTGGATCATTTCTGAGTCATGATTTTGGCTACCATGACACTAGCTGCCTAGCCTCTGAAACTGGATTACCAGCTCTCCCAAGATTCTGTGAGCTACCTTATATAACATACATTCATTGTACTTAAATTAGCCTATATCAATTTCTGATTTTTAAGATTGCTACAGTTTTGTTTTCCTAAAATATAACCTTGAATTATAAGAAAGCTTATACATCTATTACAGCACTTGTTGCATTGGCATTAAGTATAGGTAAGGAGTATTTGCTCCTTACAAGCACAGGAGCATGCTCTACATTTTTATACAGTAGTCCCTGCGCCTCCCCGCCATCTACAGGGTATATGTTCCAAGACCCCTGGTGGGTACCTGGATCTGTAGATAGTACCGACCCCTATATACTAATGTTTTTTTTTTTATACGCACCTATAATACTGTTTATAAATTAGACACAGTAAGAGGTTGACAATAATAATAAAATAGAACAGTTTTAAACCACATATTGAATAAAAGTTATGTGAATGTGGTCTCTCTCAAAATATCTTATTGTACTGTACTTGCCTTTCTTGTGTTATGAGACATTAGAATACCTTATTAATGTAAGAAATTTCACCTTTTCATTTAAAGGAAACACATTATGGCTTCTCTTGGTATATCTGAATTGCCAGCATCACTACTCTTATTCTTTGGGAACATTAGTAAGTAAAATAAGGGTGAGTTGAACATAGGCCCTGTAATACCTTGATAGTCGGTCTGCTAACCGAGTGGGCTGCTAAGTGACTAATGGGTAGGGAGCATGTACAATGTGGACACGCTGGACAAAGGGCTGAGTCACAGAGAGGGACTGTGAGAGATTTTATCACACTACTCAGAAATGGCTTGAAATTTAAAACTTAAGAATTGTTTGTTTATGGAATTGTCCATTTACCATGTTTGGGTTGCAGTTGACCATGGGTAACTGAAACCATGAAAAGCAAAACCAAGCATAAGGGGGGACTGTTGTACTGTATATTCACATTGCTTATTGCAGTGCCCAGTACTATTGAATTGAATGACTGGAGTTAATAGGTGATGATGCTAAAAATTGGATTGTGCTATTTGGAAAAAATGTTGATCGCTGGATGAGAAGATTAGTAATATAGAATCATTGATAGTTAAAAATTGAAGATTGTTAAAGGAAGAAATGTCATCAAAGTGGGACTGGAAGATTGAAGTGGAAAGGGTAGAATAGGGTGGGAGGTCAGAAACGAGGCTGAGGTTGTCCACGTGAGGCAATAAAGAGCCCGGATTAGGTGATCTTGGTGGGATGGGAAAGGGACACAACGTAAGAAAATTTGCAGTGAAAGAGTCAACAGAATTTGTGAACTGATAGTATTTAGGACTTGAGGGAAAAGGAGGAGTCAAAACTAGCCCTGAAGTTTCTAGTCTGAGAGACTGGGAGAAAGCTGATGCCATTAATACAAAGAGCCAAGATAGGCAGAAAAACTGATTTAAAGGTAGCAGACACTAAGTTTGGACATGTTGAGTTAGTGGTCCCAGTAGGAATCTGGAAATTTAAAAGCTGGAGTTTAGGAGAAAGGTCAGGACTAGGGAGACAGATTTGTGAATTATATACCTGGAGGTCATAGTTAAAGCCAGGAGTGTATATATATATGACCTTTAAGGAAAGGAATGTAAATAGTGAGTGGAGTCCAAAGTGTCAGTAAAACCCACGTTTTAAGAGATGGATAATGGCAAAGACCTTGGAGGAAAGGGACAGAGTTGTCAGGATTAAAGACATGGGGAAGTAGGTCAAAGGAAAATAGTACATAGGAGGCCACTGAGCCTAAAGACTTAGGAAATATAGTATTTCTTCAAGAAGAGGAGGTACATATGAACAATTATACAGTCTACCACAGAGACCATTGGATTTAGTAACTGGGAAATTATTGGTAACTTTGAAGAGTAACTGGCGAGTTGAGTTCTGATAATAATAGCTATAATAGTCCACACTGTAGTGAATGCTTTGGGTTATAATAATAATAGCTATGAAAGTCCACACACTGCGGTGAATGCTTTACAGTTATTATTTAATACTTGTTATGGGCTGCCTGTTTGTGCCCCACTCATTCATATGTTGAAACCTAACCCCCAATATGATGTTATTTGCAGGTGGGGGCCTTTGGGAAATAATTACGTCATGAGGGTGGAGCCTTCATGATGGGATTAGTGCCCTTATAGAAAGAAATAGAAAAAAGCTTGTTTCCTCTTTTTCTCTGCTCTTTGCCATGTAAGGACACAGCAAGAAGGCAGCTATCTGCAAACCAGGAAACAGGCTCTTACCAGACACCAGATCTGTTGGCACTTTGACCTTGTACTTTCCAGCCTATAGAACAGTGAGAAATAAATGTTGGTTGTTTAAGCTACTCAGTCTGTGGTATAGCAGGTCCTCGAATAACATCATTTTGTTCAGTGTCATTTTGTTATAACTTGGATGAGATGCATAGGATCTTAACTCTTATTTATAGCAATTAGCCTATGGTAAAATTGTTTTCGTTATACACTGTTTTACTTGCAGAACCTGTTGATGATGTTATGTGAAACCTTAACTGTCATTTGTTATGGCAGCCCAAACTAAGACTGTCCTTTCCATTACAGATTAGGAAAACTCAAGTTAAAAGAGATTAAATACTGGTATAAGGTCACATGACTAGTAATTGGTGGAGCAGAAATTCAGGCCAGTTCTGTCTGGCTTAAAGTCCAGTATTTTAACCCCTGCAGAATGGAGGTTATAGAAAAGAAGCAGGTATAAGAACAGGTATAAGAACAGCTTTCCACCTTCACTCTATTTGCCTAAAAAAGTAGGATATAAATTTGTAAAGGTGTCCCCCTTACTCTCTCTACCAGGAAGGACAAAAATTAATCATTAGATACAACTTTAGGCACTTATCATCGCAGAGATGGCTCCAGATGAATCTACATAACAAACTTTACTAACTAGCCCTTATCTTCCATTAGTTTCCCTATATATTTGCCTTTGCATAATTTACCACCCCAGAAGCTCAAAGTCCTTTTCACTCAAGGTTTTGTCATGTCTTTAAAAAGTTATTATTATTTTGTGAAAATGCTATTCTATATAAACCCAAGTTCTAACCACCCCTCTGAGTTACTCATCACTGGGTACTCCCATGTTATGAACAATTCACATGCTAATAAACTTGCTACTTTTCTTCTTAATCTGTCTTTAGTTTAATTACAGAATCTTAGCTTCAGAGCTTAAGATGGGTTGAAAGAAAAAAAAGATTGTTTTCCTCCTCTTGGGATGAATGCTAGGGAAGGATGAATGCTAATTTCTTACTCTGGGAAGATATTTTCAGGATGGGCAGACTGCATCAGAAGGTAGGGGAAAATGCTCCACAAGAGGAGAGACCACCTATGCTAGAGAAATCCAGGACAGGTAATTAGCAGAGTACTTACTTTAGCTTTTGATTTTTGTGAATGTGGGCTAATTTGCTTTGTCTATTATTTTGAGAATTTATATATCTAGTTAGTTGAGATAGATTGCCAGATGATGGGAATTGAAAGGCAGTTGTTATCTGATGGCAGAGTGAAGTAAATTTACTTTACCTCAGTTTTCCTCTTCCAAACAATTATCTAATATAAAAAAAATTAAGTCACTACATGAAAAAAAATTGGAGTTCAGATACACGCTAGGCCATGGATGAACCTTGAAAACATTATGTTAAGTGAAAGAAACCAGACACAAAAAGACAAATATTGTATTATTCCACTTACATAAAATATTTGTAACTAGGGCAAATTCATAGAGAGGGAAAGTATAAGGGCGGGGTTGGGGGAGAAGTTACCAAGGGCTTTGGAGAGGAGGGAATAGTCAGTGATCGCTTATTGGGTACAGAGTTTCTGTTTGGGGTGATGAAAAATTTTGGAAAGAGTGATTATGGTTGCATAATACTGTAAATGTAATTAATACCACCCAGTTGTACATTTTAAAATCATTGAAATGGTGAATTTCATGTAATGTATATTTTACCACAATTAAATAGTGAAAAAAGGTCTGTTATATTGGAATTAATTCTGTAGTTATATTGAATTGTGTTTTTTGAGTGGAGGAGTTTGGATTGTCCAAGATAGGAGAATGTTTTATAAAATATACAAATTATATTCCCTGAAGAAGCCACCATATTTTCTATCAAAAAGTATGCAGAATATTATAAGCATTCATGAAATAAGTAAGACATGATTGCTATTGCATTAGTAGCTGGAATCATTCTTCATATAAGTTGACACTAGGCACACCGTTGGGACTTGAAATATTGAGGATGCTCATATGTAGGTGAGTTTAATTATAAGAGAGGTTTATTTAAGCATTAGTGATGGAGACTTTGTGTATATTACACAAATAGCCATGTCCTTATAAACAGTCGTGTCTCACGTCTCAGACCCTAAGCCCTGGCTGGAGGCTGCCTCAGGAGCAACTCAGGTGGTGTCTACATTGTATAACAAGGATGAGAAGACAGAAGTCTATATGTTTAATCTCAACTCTTGAATGCCTTGAAATCAAGTTCATTTGGGAATGGTTAAATTGATCATGGTAGTAGTCAACATTACCAACAGACAAATCTCTTTTTAGTTCATTTGTAATATGTCCATGTGTAGTACTTCTGATACAAAAATAGCCTAATTATGGGCCATATAGAGACCCCATTTTTGTCTTCACTTGAGGAATATCTTCAGAGTACAGGGTATCACCCAAACATGTTTTGAATGAATGCAGTGATTGCTTTCAGTGTTATGACCTAGTCACAGGCAGTAGGCAGTATAAACAGGAGTGATAGTACTGGTTGATAACATCCATTATTTGTATATTTCAGTGGTTTGCTGTAGTCTGTAGAGGAAGGTTTCAAATTGGGCATAATAATAGATAATATTTGGGTAAAGAAGGGGCAATTGAGATTTGGGAGTTTGGATTATAAATAACATTCTAATACTGGCATTCGAAGGGTTAACTGTGTCCAAAGTATGTTCCAACTGGCTAAGATAAGACATGAAATAAAGGAATAATTGTGAAAATTTTGTAAATAAACAAGGAGGGCATTAGACTGTGGTAGCTCTAATGTCTTGGTAGCATGCATTAAGCAAAATGAAACCAAAGCCAGAGTCAGTGCCTTAAATTGGAGAAAATTAAATTTAAGAACTAATCACAACCTACCAACTAGGGTTTCCCAAATAAGCCAATCGCTTAAGCCAATCTTCGCTTTTTTCTTGAATCTTCTCAATGAAAACCTTTCTCCAAACTCCTGTCAGTTGAGTGTTCCTAACCATTTTTGGTTTGGGGTTGCATGATTTCAGTTGATGTCTGTGCAAATAAGCTCTTCAAAATTTTAATGTACCTCAGTTTATTTTTTAACAGTTCATTGAGTACTCTCCTTGTGGTAGATCTAGTTGTGTAAAAAGCATCATTCTCTAATTTTAAGCTCATAATTCTCACGTGACTAGATAATTAGCATGTACTAAAGATTTTTTTTAACAAAATGTAAATAATTGAAAATCACTTACATGAGGAAAGAAGTTACAGAGCTTGCTATAGCAAGGAATCAGCCACCATCACTTGTATTTGACAGGAGATCAGAAAGAGAGGAAGCTTTACAGGCATACCTTGGAGATTTTGCAGTTTGGTTCCAGACCACCATAATAAAGCAAGTATGGCAACAAAGTGAGTTGTAATATTTTTGTTGGTAGGAGGCTCTTGCCTCAATATGTAAAAATAATACCTGTGAAGTGCAACATAGTGAAACACCATAAAATAAGGTTTGCTGGTATAGTGAGAAAAAAAAAAGATGCTCCTGTTGTGTTTTTATTAAAGGTTGTTGGCAGGGGAAGCTGGTGGTGAAGTAACTAGAAGCGACATCTCTGGTTGACTTGGAGAGCATATATGGTTTTTTCTCTGGTTGGTCTTGGTGCGTGTGTGTGTGTGTGTGTGTGTGTGTGTGTGTGTGTCCAAAATAGGGAGATTGACAGCCTTTGAGCAGATCCTGGCTATTACAAGCTGATTGCTCAAGGGTTGTGAGTTGGTTTCTTACGTGGGTCAAAATTTTATAATTTATGGCCTAGTCATTGTCTGTTTGTATACTAATTCTCTCAAGGACACCAGCAGAATGATACAACTGATTCCACAAAGTATGAGAAACTAGAATTTGTAAAACCACTGGGGAAAGGAACAATGAAATAAAGATTAATAAATTGAAACAATACTGGCTCATGTTTCTCAGCACAATGCAATTTTAACCTCGGATTATATTTTGTTCTTGGTATCTGCCGCTCCCTATTATACCTCAGTTTTTTACCAGATATTTCTGGCTTTACTGGATTTTAAAATCTTCGGGCACTACTAAATTGTTATTCAAAGTTACATTTCCCTAGGATATCAGATGAACATCAAGTGTGTTTATTACAAAATCTTCTAGAATGAAACCAGTTTTTAAAAGCCACACAATCATCTTTTGTCTGTATTTCCAAGTTTTGACTAAAAATTTACCATCATTTAATCTTCATACTAGCGTGATGGAAGTAACCCATTGTAGTTGTACAATTATTCCCTGATGAGAAAAACCAACACAAGCAAGTTGGGTAACCAGTACTAAGTAATTAAAAGAGCCACAGAATAGTTGAGCACTGGCTATGCGGCCGCTTTAGGTTATAAGAGTGAAGAAAAGAGCGCAGAAATCCAATACATGGCAGGCTGTATTTTTCTAAAAGAAAAAAAATGGGGTGGTTAGGAGTTTAGAAACCAGGCTTCACGTCAGGATTTGCCTTTGCTCGTTGTGCAGTTTTGAGCAAGTCATTTAGTTTCCCTGGGTGGGCCTCTTGTTTCCTCATTTGTGATAGAGCTGAAACGATGTTCTTTGAAGTTTAGATGCTGGTAACAGGCATTTTAATGTAAAGTCACAAAACACCTAGTAGACAATAACTTGAAAAATCGCGTAACAGATTTCAGATGACGTTGGAGGAGGATCTGGTAGCTTTAACTTTACGCAAAGTGAAGTTCCACGTTAGCGGCGGCTAATCGCCTCCCACCTGAGGCCTGTTCTCCGCCCCGCCCCTAGCCCCTAACTGTTGTCATGGAGACCCGGAATGCCTCAGGTGGCTGGTTCTCTCGCAGTACACCCAAGAGGGCACGTGATGACGCAGGCGCATTCTAGGAGGCGGAGGCGCCGCGGTGGCTGCTGGGACTGAGCTCTTAGCAGCCTGATCAGGAAGTGGCGGTCGGAGCGCTGGGCCGAGTTGTCTGTGCTGCGGTCGCCACTGCCAGTGCGGAGACCCCGACCTGGTGGGGGCAGCGCTGGGCGTGTGTGAGGACAGGCGGGGGGACTGACTAGGAGCCGAAAGCAACGGCCACGCGGGCGTGGGCGGCTAGCCGAGGCGGAGACGGTGGGAGGCGACGGCGGATCGCGTGGGGCGGCCCACCTTGCTCAGGTAGAGGCTGCAGCCGCGGGGCGAGGGGCTCGAAACTCTGGCCTGTTGTTTGTCGTGGGTATCGCTTCCTCCCAAGGGGCGAGTGTGTCTTCCACCCATTGGGACGCTGGTGCTGCCATTCTCTACGAGAAGCACTTCAATACAGTAACAAACTTATGGGGAGCATTGTATTTTAGGCCGGAGGTTTCTTCAGCAAACTTTTGGGTTGTAAAGGGGAAATTCGCAGTCGGATAGCCGATTGTGCCTCTTCGTAGCCCCCAAGTTTACAAGCAGTAGCCGAGAGAACCATGTGTGGAGTTTGGGGAACCACGATGTCCGTGCACCTAAGAGGCTGTGATTTAGATGTTTGTCCACGACAATTTTTTTTTTGAAGTCGTCTTTTGGAGACCTAGTTAGTAATGATTTCTAAATTTTAGTTATAATAATTTTCTGCAAAGGCAGAAGATATTTTCCAAAACAAAACACTGCGGTGCAGTTTTCTCCCACCTTTACATTTCTATCATTTAAGATATAAGCAGTTTCTTTTCCTAGCTTGCCGGCTATTCAATGTAGCAGTGTTCTTAGATTCTTAGTGATACCTCTGAGTCTTAGGCAGGGAAAGAAGCAAAAGAGATAAGTAGAAGGGTTGAAAAAAGTCAGATATTACAGTGGAAAGAACGTGGGTTTTGGAGACAGAAGATTGTGACTTAATTTTCGCTTCTCACTGTTCATATGTGACACGTGGACACTTGAACTCCCTGTGATGGTGGTGCTTTTTGAATGTAAAACGGGCAGGGTGGTGAATCCTGTTTACCACACGTCAGTACATGTAAAACTACAAATATTGAGTAGTCTTCTGAGAAAAAGGAAAAATTAGAACGAGCGATGGGAAAGATAGACTTTCAGACTTCTGCGCTAGGTGCCATTGAACATTACCCACACCTTTGTTTTAGAGGTCTTGACCAGCATTTCAGGTGTGGAGTAAGAAGTAAAGGCTTCTAAAGGAAAGTACCTGGACGAGGACAGTATTCCTGACTTTTAAATCACGTGCTCCTTACTCCACACCTGAAGTGCAGTAAATGCCTCCATATTTTGAAAGGTTCTGGAAGATAAAGCCTTGCCTTCAAGCAGCTTAATTACACAGAACAGGAAGGCCTTGAGCACCTGTCTTAAAAGCAATGAATAAATAAAATGTGACCTAGAGTGTTTTAGAGACCTTCACCAGCATTACAGATGTGGAGTAGGAGCTTTTGATATAAGAATCAGGATATTTGGGTCCTGGTCCTTCCAGGTGTGTGACTTTAACTCTCCTTCACTTCAGATTTTACAAATTAAAATAGAAATAAAACAGATACCTGTTATCTACTGGAGTTGTGAGGGTTAAATGCTATAAGCGTTTAGGCCATTGTAAACTGTGAAGCTTTTATTTGTGTTAAAATCATAATTAAAAGCCGGGGTTAATTAACATGTCTTTACAGAATGAAATAAACAGATGTTTCCTGTTTTACACTTGTTGCCCCTACCTTATCACTCGTGAGTTCTTGTTGTACACTTTACCTCCCCTCAAGACTGTCTCCTGCCTTCCTCATAACAGTATAATCACTGTTATTTCTTTTCAGATCCAACTGAAAACAGTAATACTGAAATAACATTTTTATAGCTTTACTACTTAAAAATTGCTTTCTCATTTTATTCTTACAGTCGGGCTAGATGTAGGCATTGGTAATATCCTCATTTTACTTAGGATGAAATTGGATTTAGAGAGATCTAGTGGACCACTTAGGGTCATGTTACTGTTAGGGATTATAACTGAGGGGAGAAATTCTTTGATTTGAGGTTCAGTGGCAGTTTTTTTTCCTCGCTTAAGTGAAGTTTATGCTGGTTATTTCTTATCAGTACTTTTATGTATATATAATACATGTTGTATATTTTATGCCTACATATATATAATATATATAACAATATATATTATATATATATATATATTTTTTTAGTACCTAGTAATCCTAGGTGGTCTCCCATTCAAGTACTAACCAGGCGCGACCTTGCTTAGCTTCCAAAATCAGACAGATCAGATGCATTCAGGATGGCATGGCTATAGACTCTGTGCTTATATTTTTAACTTTTAGCACCCTAAGTCACATTTTATGTATTGTTTTTAAACAAGGTACTCCCTGTTTTCGTGTTCTCAAATGTAAGTGCTTGAAGGCAAGAATTTATCTTCCAGAACCTTTCAAAGCTTGGAGTACAGTGCCTCACAAACAGAAGACATTTAATAAAGACTTGTGAAACCAATAACTGTGAGGCTAGCGCAACTTAAAGATGTTTTTACGTTCATTATTCATTTAACAAATAAATTTATCGAGCTACCTTGTGCTTGAAGATTTTCAAAGTGTAAGATAGTCTTTTTCTTCTGGGACTTTCCTTCCTGAGTTACAAAAACTAATCTTAACAGTGCACAGATCATTTACGAAGTCTGCTTGTTGCTTCCTAGACTCTCCTTGGGATTCTAGGGAGAGTTCAGATAAGAGAGGAACATTTTAAAATACTTGTTGAATGATCTGTGGCTACCCTTATTGTATTGTAGTTGCTACAATTGTAGCGTTTAGAACTGGGTAGTCCTACCTCTCTTCAAGTAAGGAATTTTCTTGATATTTCTACCAAATATTAATGCACTTAATGATAGAGAGTTCACTAGTTCTAAAATACCTTTTCTTCTCTTTTTTTCTTCACTATTTCCTTTACTCCAGCATGCTAAATACTCATATATAAGTTTACATACCAGCATAATATGTATGAAATGCCAAGATAAATATAAGAAGTCAAAGAGGAAACTTTTCTTTCAAGGAGCTTACAGTATTCTAAGTATTTCTTAAAATTATTCTTATTATGGTGACATTACCTTTTTCATTTATAAGCATTTCTGATGGTTCTCTTTTTTTCCACAGTGAGCCTAAATCTACCTAATTTCTGCCGAGTAGACATGATGTTATTTCTAGAGCATCAATAGAAATACAAAGTAAGCTGCAAAAGTGTGAGCCACACATGTAATTTAAAATTTTCTACTAGCCATAGTTTTGAAAAAAGTTTTAAAAAATTAGGGAAAATTAATTTTAATCTAGTATATCCAAAGTATTATATCAACATGTAATCTATCTAAAATACCTCATTAGAATTTTAAAAGTTCTTTCTGTTATGTCTTTTAAATCTGGTGTATATTTTACACTTAGAGTATAACTCATCTCTAGCCCCATTTCAGGTGCTTGGTAAGCACATGTGACCAGTGGCTACCATATTGGACAGTGCAGTTCTAGAGCATTAGAGTATAATTCTGTTTCTCTTTCCCAGTGCCTAGCACAATGCTTGGCACATAATAGGCACTATTTAAAGATTTTTTGAGTGAATGAGTAGGTGAATAAATACAAGTGCTAGAGAACTGGTAAGAGTAATTTTGTTTGGGGAGTAACTTGTTGAGACCTATGGATTTGGCATACAGGTTTGAGTGACTGGAATTTATATTAAACATACTTATATTTACCTTTGCAGCATTATGGATCCAAGCCTATTGAGAGAACGAGAGCTGTTCAAAAAACGAGCTCTTTCTACTCCTGTAGTAGAAAAACGTTCAGTATCTTCTGAGTCATCAACATCATCATCATCGAAGAAGAAGAAAGCAAAGCTAGAACATGGAGGATCATCAGGCTCTAAGCAAAATTCTGGTTAGTAAAATGGACTATTTAGAACTGTTTAGTTTTATTTTTTAGGAAATCATTTAGTGCTGACAAGTTCATTTTTCAGTTCAACATTCATATTGATAGGCACTTTAAGTATAAGTGATGGAATGATAGAATTTTTTGTTTTTCAGATATTAATAGTCTTATGTTATAGTTAGAATTTATGTCATTGAGGTTTAATTTACATACCATACAGTTTATTCATTTTAAGTATACAGTTTAGATTTTTAGTAAATTTACAGAGCTGTGCAACTGTTAGAACAATACAATTTTAGAACAGTTCCCTTACCTCCAAAAGACCCCTTGTGCCCATTTGCAGTTCTTCCCTGTTCCCACCCCAGCCCCAGATAACCAATAATTTACTTTCTATCTCTATATTTGCTTTTTCAGGACATTTCATATAAATGGATTTGTATAGTATGTGGTCTTTAGTATGTGGCTTCTTTTACTTAGCATCTATTAAGATGATCATGTTCTTGCTCTTTATTCTATTAACATGATATATTACATTAACTGATTTTCAGATGTTAAACCAGCCTTGCATTCTTGGAATAGATTTTAGTTATGGTATATAATTCTTTTTATTTGTTATGGGATTCAGTTTGCTGATATTTTGTACAAGGATTCATCCATGTTGTAGCATATATCAGTAATTCCAATTTTTTTTTGCTGAAGAGTATGCCATTGTATGGATATGCTACAATTTATTTAACCATTCACCAGTTAATAGACATTTGTTTTCTTTCCACTTTTTGGCTAATATGAATAGTGTTGCCCTGAACATTCCTGTATAGTCTTTGTTCATTTTTTTTTTCTCTTGGGTGGAGACTTAAGAGTGAAATTTCTGGGTCATGTGGTAAGTATAAGTTTAACTTTTTAAGCAACTACCAAAATGGCTGTGGTATTTTACATTCCATTTTTTATTCTTACTAAGATTTGTTGTTTCTATCTAAATAGCCATTCTAGTAGATGTGAATTGCTATCATTGTGGTTTTAATATTCAGTTTCTTAATGACCAGTGATGTTGGACATCATTTCATGTACTTATTTGACCATTTGTGTGTCTTCTTTGGCGAAATGTCTTTTTAGATTTTTTGCCCATTTAAAAATATTGAGTTGTCTTCCTATTGATTTATGAGATTTCTTTATATATTTTGGATATAATTCCTTAACCTAATGTCATTTGTGCTCTCAGTGTCACATCTAAGAAATCTTTGCCTAATCTAGGATCATGAGAATTTACTCTTTTCCTCTAAGAATTTTATAGTTTTAGCTCTCACATTATGTCTGTAATAAGTTTTAGTTGATTTTTTTGTGTGTGGTTTAACATCAGGGTCTAAATTCATCTTTTTGTGTGTGGTTATTTAGTGGTCCCTGCACCGTTTCTTGAAAACACTTGTTTTCCCCATTGACTTAACATTAATTGGCACCCTTGTTGAATATTAGTTGACTATAAGTGAGTTTATTTCTGGTATGTCAATTTGGTTCTATGAATTTACATGTCTATCTTTACGACTCTCTTGATTACTATAGCATTGTAGTTAAGTTTTGAAATTGGGAAGTGTAAGTCCTTCAGTTTTTTTCTTTTCAAGATTATTTTGTTTTTTTTCTTGGATCCTTTGTTTTTCTATATAAATTTTAGGATAATTTCACCAACTCCAATCTGTAAAAGAGCCAGCTGTAATTTTGATAAGGATTACATTAAATCTATAAATCAATTTGGGGAAAATGTTGTTTTAACAATATTAAATCATTCAGTCTAGGAACATGGATATCTTTCCATTTATTTAGATTTTTAATGTATAAATTTTACATTTATTTTGTTAAATTTATTCTTAAATATTTTATCATTTCAATATTGTTGTGAATGAAATTGTTTCCTTTGATTTTTTAAAATTGTTTATAAGTAGTATATAGAAATATATAGACTTTTCTACATTGATCTTGTGTTCTGCAACCTTGCTAAACTTGTTTATTATCTCTAGATTTTTTATGTGGATTTCTTAGGATTTTCTACATACAATATTATGAATCTCTGAATAAGAACAGTTTTACTTTGTCTTTTCCAATTCAAATGCCTTTTATTTTTCTTGTCTAGACTGGCTAGTATAATGTCGAATAGAAGTAGTAGTGAGAGTGAACATATTTGCCTTGTTCTGGTCTTAGGAGGAAAACATTCAGTTTTTCATTAATATGTGATGTGGGATTTTTGAACAGAGAGATGGGACACTGAGGCTATAAGCAGGAAGCAGTGTTTATTGATGCTGGCACCAGCTCAGCGGATTCTTATTCAAAGGCTGAGCCCCAATTGTAACATAATGGGCAATTTTATACAGTCTTGTCACAGCTATAGATATAAGGAAGAACATTGTTTGGTTGGCAAGCTATGAGAAAATTGATGTCAGCCAGAGAGTCCTTGGAAGGTGGGAGCAGTCAGGAACGAACTCATTCGAGCAGGAAATGGCCTGGTAAAGTCAGGCTGCCACATTCCCCACTTTGATGTTCGGACTCAGGATCGGGTCCTAGAGCATCATTTCCTTCTTCTAATTTTTGGTTTAGAGGCTGGTACTTCCATAGCTTTTGCTGCAGTTTTTTTTTTCTACTATAGCCTTTATGAGGGAGGTGGTTTACCAGATACCAAGAGGCAATAGGCATGGGATGAGGAGACAGGTTCCAAAGAGGAGGAGTACTATCCCAGCTAAGGTCTTAAAGCCACCGAAAGTGGAGAACCAGCCTACAAAGAGACCACCAGGGTCTCATCCTTTCCAACTTTGGATGAGCACATGAGCTATTTTCCTAATATTAGTACCTATGGCAGTCACAGCTTTGCCATTTGTCATCTATTTTGAGGCAACAGTCAGTCTGGTTAAACTGTCCACATTCCTCCATCTTCTGTTAATAATCTAAGGCTAGGCTGTTTTGGTCGATAGCTGACCACATCTAGGATTGTTGCCTGGCTAAAAGCTCTAAGGCAGTTTTAATCTCATTGGATATGATCTTAAGAACTGCTTGTAATCTAATGATCTGGTTGAGCGTGTATATAGGGGTCTAATAACCCCAGCTCCCATCTTGGGCCCAAGTTGTGGGCCCATAGTATTGGATAATATGGTGGGGTGACCACTTATCTTCTCCCCTTATTTGTTGTCCCCCTATTTCAAGTCATCTCTTAGTTCTGGCCTTTAAATCTTGATATAGGGTAACACCTAGCTCATTTCCTCCTTGGTCAGGTAGAAGGAAGAAGCCAGACTGAATGCTCCCAATGGTGCAACTTCCGTCCCACTTCATCAGGAGTTGAGTAAAAGTCCACTTCCCACAAATCCAGAATAGCCCATCTGGTGCTTTCCAGCTTTTGGGGCTTGTGGAATTGAGTTTTTCCCAGAAGGTACCGATAGCTGGGATGGCGTGGAAAGGGTTAGGAACTGTCCCATTCTCTGTAGTATAATTTGTGACAGTTGAGTTTTGGTTGAGAGACTGGCACAAGGGGGAGTTACCTGCAGTATTATTGGCCCAATACCAAGAAGGAGCCTTGCGCCACCGGTTTAGGTCTGTGTGATTTAAAAATAGCATTTTTTTTACATGGAGTTTTTCCAACTTACTGAGTGTATCTTGGACCCATCTGGCCAAGATATTCTTCACCTACCACTTCTGAGGAGAGGACCCAGCTCTGGGTTGACCCTCTTTGCGGTGAGCCACTATGTAGTTCCACTGAAGGAGGTAAAAGGCATCTAGGCTAGTTCCCTTCCAAGGCCAGTGTTCTTTCATGAGTGCTGCTCCAAGTTCATAGACTATCTTTCCAGCTAGGTGAACAAAGAGGTTCTTCCCCAGGGTTGGGAGGTCTAGGTTTTGGCCCAAAGCTACCTTTAGCTGATCATACATTTGTGGGCTTTGGGGCCTATGAGACAGTGTAGGCTTAGGTATGGTTGAATTATGCAGCCATTGGACAATTTCTCCGACTGCTGGGCCCTCTGCATGGTTATGGACCTTTCTCCTGCTTGAGGTCCATCACCAACACACCCAAGTTTTCCCTAATTTTTTAGGCTGTTGGCAGGATTGGCCACTCTGAGATCTAACCTTTTTGTATTCTATCCAATATTGGATTCTTCAGTGAGTGAAGAATTTGGCATTTAGGGCACACCCTTTGGGTAGGCTGGTTATGGAAGTGAAGCCAGTGTCAATGTTGGACCTTATCTTGGACCTTTGCATGCAATGGGTACAAGGGGAAAAAAATGGGGAGACTGGTTCCATACACATGGTGGAATAGGAGGGGAAAGAAAAGAGCCTTTGGGGTGCCATTCTGTCGTCCTTGGGCTTTTGCCACGTGTAGATTGTGATCAGAGTGAGGCTGATGTCTTACCCTTGGCTTTTTGGCACAGTTAGTGTTTTTTTTTCCAGAAAGTTGCCTTGAGGGGCTTGAAGGAATCTGGAACACATTCCCACTCTGCGGCTGCAGGTTTAAGTCTGCTGTGATGTATCCAGGGCATTATTTCAACAACCTTAACTGCAGTGAGGGTAGACAAATAACAATAAAGGGGCCTCTCCACAGGGGTTTTAGGGGCTAAATGTTCTACTCCTTTACCCAAAGTCTCCTGGCTTAAAGGAGTGAACTTCAGTGGTTAAACTGACAGGGAGCCTTTCCCTAACCCATTGGTTGAAAATCTGGAAGGTGGTCCCCAGGGCTGGAAGCTCTTGTCTCAGAGTCAATTCACCTGTTTCCTTGAGGTCTCCTTGTAGTCCTCTGATGAGTGGTGGTGGTTGCCCATATAGGATCTTGTAGGGGGAGAACTCAGTCTTCTTGGTTGGGGCCAACCTGATTCTTAATAGTGCCATGGGGAAGACTTTGTTAGTTTCCTGACTTAGTTTTCTCAACTGAGTCTTAAGGGTCCTGTCCTGAATGCTGTGTTCGATAGGTGATATGCAATTTCCATTTAACATTTAAATTTTTAGCTAGTAGCTGCACTATTTCTGCTATAAAGGCTGATCCGTTATCTGAGCCAATGGTAATTGGTAGGCCAAATTGTGGAACAGTTTCTTAGAGAAACAGTCTGGCTACTTTTTGGGTCTTCTCAGTCTGGGTGGGATAAGCCTCTACCAAACCGGAATAGGTGCCTACAAAGACCAAGAGATACTTGAGGCCCCGTGATTGAGGCATTTTAGTGAAATCTACTTTAAGTTCCTCAAAGGGGGTGCCACCAACACTTTGGACCCCTGGTGGGCCACATAGCCCTTGCCTGGGGTTGTTGCGGACACAGACCTCACACTATTCACACATTGCTCAGGAGATGCTAGAGAGCCAGGGGATGTACACGTGTTGGCTCAGAGTGGTTTCTGGGGCAGTGCTACCAAGGTGAGTCCTTTGGTGAAACTGCTTGACAAAAGCTGGGTCTAGGGCCCCAGGGACTCCAATTCACCAGTCTTTGAACTTCCACCATCCACGGGAAGGAGGTTCCCCTCTTCAGTCTTAAACTAGGCTTCTTGAGGCAAGTACTTGGGGACTGAAAACAGGGAAGCAGTTAGAGCCATAGGGCTGGCCATTTTCTTGGCTGCTGCCAGTTTGGCAACATGGTCTGCCCTGTGGTTGCCCCGGGTTGTTATGTCATTCCCTTTTTGATGTCCTCTGCATTGCACGACTGCTACTTTCTTGGGGGCCCACACAGCATCTGAGAGTTCTAGAATTTCTTTTCCATATTTTATGCCTTTCCCCCCTGAATTGATTAGACCCTTTTCTTTGTACAGGGCTCCATGTACATGGAGGGTGGTGAAGGCATACTTAAAGTCATTCTGTATATTAGCACACACTCCTGCTGCCAGCTGAAGGGCACAGGTCAAGGCAATGAGCTCTACCTTCTGTGCCGAGGTTCCCTTAGGCAGAGGGTTTGCTTCAGTGGTGGACTGTAAGTTCACTACAGTATATCCTGCAAGGCATTCTCCTCCCCTCACAAAGCTGCTACCATCAGTGTATTGTTCTACATCAGGGTCCTTGAGGGGCTGGTCTGTCAAATCAAGTTGGCTGGAAAACTTCATCCATGACTTCAGTGTAATTGTGGTCTGGCTGGCCGGACCCAATGGGTAGCAAGGTGGCTGGGTTCAAGGTTTGTACTACCTCTAGGCAGATTCATGGATTCTTGTATAGGCAAATTTGTGGATTCTCGTGTAGCATTTCTTGGTATCTGACCATCCTGGCATTGGTTAGCCAGTATTGTTCTGTGTATTCCGGTAATGTTATTATTGAATGTAGTACTCGAACTGTCAGTTCTTGCGCCATAGTCAATTTGTTGGCCTCTGACACAAGTAGAGTCATGGCTGTGAGTGCTCGCAAGCAGGGTGGCCAGTCCTGGGCAACGGAGTCAGGCTGTTTGGAGAGATAAGCCACAGGACAGTGCCAAGATCCAAGTGGTTGGGTTATTGAAACAGTCTGTTCAATTCCCTACTGCGACATCCATGCGCTTGTGTACGTATAGAAAGAAAAATTTGGTTAAATCTGGGAATCCTAGTCTGGGGACGTTAGTGAATGCCTGTTTGATTTCTTCAAAGGCCTTCTGTTGTGTAGATTCCCAGAGGCTCCACGTTCTTACCCCTTTGTGACTTCATAGAAGGGTTTGGCCAGGATGGAGAAATGAGGTATCCAGATTCTACAGAAGCCAGCTGCTCTGAGGAATTTGCGGACTTGTCATTGGGTGGCAGGGACGGGAATTGAACAGACTGTTTGCTTCCTTTCTGGGCTGAGTTGGTGGTGTCCCTGCGACAGATGGAAGCCATGGTATTTGACTCTTTGTTGGCAGATTTGAGCTTGCCTTTTAGAGACCTTGGAACCCGCTTCCCAGAGGAGATTGAGGAGTAGATGCATTTCTTGCGTGCATTCCTCATAGGTCTTTCCTGCCAAGAGGAGGTCATCTACATACTGGAGTAATGTACAGCTGTGTTGGTCTGCCGGTAATGCCTTTAAATCCGAGGCTAGAGCTGTCCTGGAATGGTCAGAGAGTTCTTGAACTCCTGAGGCAGCTGTGTTCATGTTACCTGGCCCTTGTGTCTGCTTTTAAGACTTTCCCATTGGAAGGTAAAGATTGGCTGACTTCTGGATCTGCTGACAACACAGACCTCTTTCCTTTAACTGACCTCGAGAGGGCGCCAGGGCTCAGGTTAGGAGGACCTGCAGTTCTCCTATAGGCAGACTCTCTTCCAAGGAGGTCGGGTGTGAACTATTTTCTTCCAGGAATTGTCATAATGGAATTGATCTGGGTGGCCTGGTTGACTGGTAAATGACTTGAGACCTTTGCAATGACTTCCCTATCGAGAGCTCCCTCTGCTGGCCTCCCAGTGCCAAAAGAGGGCCAGTCGATCTCACAAAAGGTGCAGAGTTTCTGTGGGGTGAGTTTAGCTCCATAATCTCCTGAAATTCTTTTGAAATTCTTATGCATATGACCTAAAGGTGTCTACTCAGTTGTCTACCCATCCTTCCATCTGTGGTTGGTGTTGCACACACACTCAGAGATTTGCTTCATCAGTCTCCCGCCACTCCCCTCGCAGGGATCTTAGCAAGCATTTGATGGGGCGATATAAACCCCCAACTTGGATCACTGGAGTAGATTCCTCATGGAGATCCAGTGACACCACCCTAAGCTCTATGGGGTTCTCTACGGACCTGCAGATCGGGGCTCAACTCTCGCTTCGCAGGAAGGCCACGTATTAGTTACATGCAAACGCACACCATACACACTCCATCCTCAGCCCTGTATACCTGAGAGGTCATTGTTTTCTCTAACAAATGTAATCGGGTGACCTTGGGAGTTGAGCAGACTCCCCTTTTTGTCCTCTAATGGAGGCTGTTCCTGGGACCCAGGTCCTTATCACTCGGTTGGGTCGTGCTTCTTAGTTGATTTCTCTGCCTCTTCGGGTTCTGTTGTGTTTTTGGAGCCGCCACCCTGGTCTGCTGGAAGAATTGTCTTCCCCTACAGACAATAGGTCTCATGGTGCACCAGGTGAAGTCCACTTCTCCCAGCATCCCAAGGGCCAGACCCCGAAGACGAGGTGAAAAACCGCTATCTCCGGATCATGGATGAGCCCCCAGCGATGTTTCAGGATTCTCTGAGAGACGGGACACCAAGGTTATAAGCAGGAAGCAGAGTTTATTGATGCTGGCTTAAAACAACAAAAGTTTGTTTCTCTTTCATACCACATGTTTATCATATGTTGGCAGGGGTCTGAGCTTTTTATAGTCATGCAGGGACCCAGGCTTATAGAATGCTGATACTTTATTTATTATTACTATTATTTTTAATGCCTACAACACTTGATATTCCTAGGTGGTCTCCCATTTAAGTACTAACCAGGGCTGACCCTGCTTAGCTTCTGAGATCAGGCAAGATCAGGCGCTTTCAGGATGGCATGATCGTAGACTGAGTGCTGGTACTTTAAATGTTGGTTTCAGTGCTGGGGGAAAGAGAGGTCTGGAAAATCTTTCCTGGCAGTTAAATGCTTTGGCCTGGAGGTGACATGCATCACTTCCTTTCGCCAGTCATTGGCTAAATCTAGTCACAGGGCTGTACCCAGCCATAGGGGTTTCTTGTGCTCAGAAAGAGATCTGCATATATTGGGCATAAATACTAAAGACTGCCATACAATCCTAGTTCATGTCACTGTCATTGGATTTTCTGATTAGTTGTTTACCGGGTCTCCTGGTTTATCTTCTCTGTTGTCCATTCTCTGTATCCCAGTCAGTGCTTTTTCTATTCATAAATCTGATGATGTCATCACTTAAAGTGATCATCATTGCTTTTCCGATAAAGTCCATCTTTTTCTACCTGCTCTAGTTTCCACTCTCTTTGATGCCCATATCTCACTGTTCTCTTTGTACTCCCTCTTAGGAATACTGACTTGTAGCTCATCTAACATGCTTTACTCATATTATTTCCTCTAACTGCAACATTTTTTTCATACCTACTTCCCTCTTTCTTTTGGCTAACTCCTATTTTTGTGTCTTAGCTTAAAAGTTATACCCACTTTTCTACTTGAATTCAGACCTGAGCCTTTGAATTTTCACAGCACTTTCCAACTTTCTAAGTTACTATGTGCCATTGTAATCGTGTGATTAGTTATTTGCCTCCTATTCCTCACACATAGAAGCATTGAATACATGTTTGTTTAATGGCTAAATAAATTACTGGGTAAGGTAGGGAAAATTGATAGTGGTCATTATCAGAAAATTTAGTTATTAAAGGACTTGTAAGCTTTCCATTCATGGCAAGGACCCTAAAGTTTACTGTTTTAAAAAACGTGGTTTTAAAGTGCTCAGAATAGTTCCTGGTTGCCAAAATATTTTGTATACCTAGGTTTCACAAGTCCTTTGAAAGCTGGTTACGTTACTTGTGTTTGTTTCTAATGTTAGAAAAAAACATTAAAACTAAGTATTTTGTGGAAAAGCCATTTTAGATTGGCACTTAGAGTTTTCTAAATTGAAAAATGAGATATTTTTCACATATCAAATATGTTCTATTTTGCCATAATTTTCATTAGTTTCTTAATAATCTGTTAAGTTGACGTGCCACATTTAGTTAAAGGCTGTTTCTAAGTTTTTGTTATTTTTAGTAAAGCTGTGGTAAACATCTTTGTATCTTAAGCTTTTTTCTTTTGAACTAATTTTTCGAAAAATTTTCAGGAGTTACATTTTGGGCCTAAGGGCAGTTATAGTGGTTAAGAACATGCTTTGGCTTGCTCTTTGGTGGTAGCAGAATAATCCTAGGGTTATAAAGTATATCTGTACAGCCTTTGGAATTTCAAGAAATAAAACTGCCATATTTCATAATAGGTGTTGAGTGGTCCTACTTTTTTTTTTTTGGCATTCTTTTCTACATTGGGTATCTTAGCCCTGTGAGTATGAATGTGAGAAGTAAAAGGAAAGCACAAGCTCAAGAAATGAAATTTATTTGTGTGCTAGTAAGTTTTATTTGAAAATAGTTTGCCTTTCTTAGACCAGGTATTTCAACAGTCCATTTTATGAAAATTTTATGCAAGTATACTTCTGACCTTTTTGAGTATTTGGAGACTTTTTTCACACTAATCCTACATAAAACATAAGTCTTTAAAAATGTGTATGTTGTCTTCAATAAACTAGGAAATGTTGCTTTTTAATAAGAACTTTATAAGTGGAAGTATTTTACTTTGGATTTAGGTAAGCATTTAAATAGATACGTCTATGATTTTTAGGTATCACTTTTTTTGGCATCATTAGCCTTGCTTATGTTTTTCATTTTACCTTTTGCTGTTTAATATTGAATTCTAGGAGACTTTCATCCAGTTTTTGAAGTGTCATTTTTAAATAAATTAGTAAATTATTCACATTTGTGTAGTTTTACTGTATATTTAATGAAATGATACACACACACAAAGTACATATTTGTTTTTCCCTTCTGTTAGAAAGAATTTTGATCATTCAAAGTCAGTCAATTTTGTAATAATAGTTGGCCTCAGAAAAAAGTTTTCCTCAATAGTTGAAGGCTGTGTTCAAAGATTTTGTTCACCTTATTTAGAGTGCTAGACCACTTCAGTTTCACGTTTTCTGATGTTGTCCATCATACTTCTAAGAGGGTTAGGTTCACTTTTCAAATCTTTCACAGTTTTGTTTTTCACACAGCAGCAGCAGTCAAGCACTTCATAAAGAAAAGCCAGTACCACTAACGATACCACTGTAAATATAAATAAAAGCAGAATGACAAAGCAGGCAGTGTTCCAGTTATCATGGAAAGGGTAAATTTTTTGAACTTGAAAACCAAGGTACTGATAAACAGATGTAGTGGTTTCATTCCAGAGGCTGGAGCTCAAAGAGGCCATTCTTAAAGATTTCACTTCTAATATTGCTCTATCGAATCTGTAAAAAAACGGAACATGAATGTATATAACTAAAGTACAGATTTGTCAGTTCAAATCTCAATTTTAACTAAGATTTGTTAGTAAATTTGTTTAGGCAACTTGTGTCTTTTTTCCTACCAGAATGATATTTTTAAATTGATTTAATAAATTAATTTAAAAATAAATTTAGTATTAACTTCTGTATGCCAATGTATTCTGTAAACCATCCTATATATTTTTATGTATATTATTTATTAGACAAATATATATATTTAGGACGTATACATAGAAATTAACTGCTAATGGAAGGGGGGAAAAGGTAGTTGAATTGGTTTAAAATTTGACTAAAGCAGTGGTCTACAAGAAATCTTAGCATTTTAAGACCATGTTTTTGAAACTGCCTCAAGAAAAGCTATTCCCATTACCCTTGTGGATCCTTCTTACCTTCTTTGTTCAGTATTTTTATGTCTCCTATTTCCACTCCTTTAAACTTCAAGGACAGGTTACCTGAATCAGGAAATAGTGGCTGAGTGAAAATAGTAGAGAAAGAAAAGTCAAAGTTGCCTATGAAGAGACCTTAGTCTTTTTTTAAGGATTTTTTTGTTGTGTATATGATAATCCTAAATGCTTAATATAACTAAATGACCTATAGACATGAACATTTTAAAAACAAATTTAGTGCCTCAGATATCATTTATTAAATTATTATTCCATTTCACAGTGAGTTATTAAGTCTTACTCTTGCTGACTGGATATTTGTTAGGCCTTAAATGGGACCATGAGGATTGAAGTTTTGATAGCAGTAAAAATAATAGAATGAATTTTTATTATCTTGATCTTTCAAAAATATCTCTTTAAACTTGTTTTTAAAAATTATAAATACCTATATACTAAGAAAATCTGGAAATAAGAGGGAAAAGTATATCACTAATTCAATGATTGTTGTCAGTTTGTAGGCTTTCTTTTATGAAAGATGACTTATTTTGCTTTTTTTCCTCTACATAGTCGTAAAGGCTTTCATTTATTCTTATAAACAGATGTTTATTGATTACCTACTGTGTACCAATACTTTTCTAGGTGCTGGAGATAACTTGTGTGTGAGAGTGTCATTTAAAGAAAACTGAAAGGTGGTGCAGAAGTATAAGAGTATAATGAATCCCCATATGCTGATAATACAACTTCATTTATCAGCTCTTGGCCAGTTTATAGCTCTACCCACTGCTGCCACCCCATGGATTATTTTGAAGAAAATCCCAGACATTATATTAATTCATCTAGAATTCTCACCTCTTAAAAGGTGAGGACCCTGTTTTTAAACATAACCATAATATCGTTTTTATATATATATAAAAAAAAGATTAAAAAGTGACTTATACCTAAAGCCATAACAATATAATTTCTTAGATTTCTTAGTTTTCTTTGTATATATAATTTAAAAACTTTGGGGTTGATAAATGAATGTTTTCTAAGGTTTTTGGTTTCTTAAATCAGATTTGCTTGGCATATCACTTCACCTCTCTGGATAGACTTGGTTCCTTCTTTCTTTTGTGTATTTTGAAGGTTAAGTCGATGATGAGGCCAGATATAAAAGACTTAAATTAATTTTTTCTTTTTGGATTTAAGAATTTTTCAGTTTTATAGTGCTTGGTGATCCTTCATCTTGAAATGAAGTATAACTAATAGACATTAATCAGTTGCTTCTATTCTGAGACACAGAAATACATTGTAACACAGGTATATAACTGTTTATTATATTATATTATTTTCAGACTACAAAGGAGACCCAACCTTTCAAAGTTACCTTCTTTTATCCTTTGAATTTTTCTGTTCTGAGCGTATTATAGGAAGCAGTGCTGTTACGTCGCACAACTCCAGGGAGCACCATTCATGTTGTGTTATGGGGTGTTATTCATGTAGAATATGATGTAAGTGATACCCCTTGGAGTTGTGTAATGTGGAATGTTCTGACTGGTTATCCTTCCAACCTCTGCATTGTTGCTACCTCTGATTTTAATTACTCTGTACACAAATAGTCAAGTAACCCATACAAACTGATTCAAATGGAGACAAAAGTCTTTTTTGACCCAGCCTTCCTAATTATGTTGTGTGTAGGTACACACATATACAAAAATGTCTATAAAAAGTTCACCTTTGGAACTCCTTTAAGATTTTTATCACTACTAAAATGCAAATATTCTTGGGACGGGTAACACATTGTTGCAATTATTTTTACTTCAGTGTGAATGAGTTTCAGGTCATTTTTAAAAAGCAGCGCAAAAGGGAGAGGAAGAAGAACATGACCTTGGGGAAATGAGGTACAGTGCCACTTAATGTGAGTAGGTAAAGAACAGAAAGAATTGCTTGAGAGTCTGTAATAATTTTACCTGGGCTAACTAACTTAGGACCTCTCCAGCATGGATGAAAATGTTCCTTAGACTTTCTGTTAAGGCCTTTACTGTTGATTCCTTTATAACATATGGGGATGTCTTTTGAAGGATTCTATTATAAATCTGGCATTAGAAGTGACTGTGAGGGTGGGGCAGTGATAGGGAGGGAAAAGAAAGGTTTCTGTCTGTTTCCACCTTATGCCCTTCAAATTAGTTTAATATGCCTTATTAACTTAATTTAAATGTTTTACTATTAATTTCAGAAATATAGCATTTTTAACTAAAAGTTAAAAGCTTCACCCAGAATTCTGTCTCCTAATAAATCAGACTTTTAATTTTCTTAGAAATGGGCTATATTAATCTGATTTAAATTACACTGAAGTTATTTGTATTTTAATCATGAATAGGCCTCTTTATTTGTATTGACTTTAAAACTGGGGAGAAGTTGTAAAGACTAATAATGTAAGTTAATTTCAAAATGAAATCTTAACATGATTAGACAATTGGTTTAAGGAACTTCATATTCTATTTATTTTTGAGGTACAAATAAACTGCTTAAAATTTTTTCAGGCTCCCTTGCCCTTAAAAAAATAGATGGACAGAAAGGCGAAAGGGAGGGGAAAGGCAGAGGCATAAAGACAGGTACACAACTAAATTTAGTTACTTGAAGTTCACTTCTACCTATCAATGACTATTCTGGTTAAAATTAGTATAGAATATTGACGCAATTGAATATAATGCATCAGTGAGGTAATTGTGTACTGGTATGGAAAGATTTTTAGGATATGTTAAGTGAAAAGAGCAAGATGCAGGACAGTATATATAGTTATGGGAGAAATATATATTTTTATTTGCTTGTATCTGTACAAAAATCTTGGATATACAAGAAATTAATAACAATGATTACTTGTGGGGTTGGTTGGAGAGTAGAATTGGTGGGCAGGGATGTGTGTGAGATTTCTCAAGATACATACCTTATAGCATTTTAGTTTTTGAACCATTTGAATATATTACTCAAAAACCAAACTGATATATTTAAAAGTATCCCTTGTTTTTGGTTTTTAAAAGTCAACTGTTGTGTTACATATCTATTTAGTACATTTAGTGAGTTTTCTGGATTACTTCCAAAAAATTAAAATTAGGATTATTAAACACTTATTTTGATTACACTGTGTACTTTTTCTACACTCAAATATGCTTATAATAATTCTCCTTGCAATGATGACAGTGGATAGCAGTGTATGCCACCTGCCAGGACACTTCTAAGCTTTGCTAGAAGCATATAAGCAGTTTAAGAAAGAGTATATACATGTCAGGTTTATGTTGTAAATGATGGCAGTTTGCCTCTTGTGAGTGTATGGATAACAGATAAGCAATTCAGAACATTCACTCTTTAGTTAGCTTCTGGGAACATTTGAAAAAAGTAAATCCTTATAATATGGAGTCATTTTCTACTTCTCATTTAATGCAGTTTATTCTTTCAAAGTATGGCAGAGCTTTAGTAATTTTTTGTGTTAAATTTAGGGTAAAATCTAAGATTTACTTTGATGGTTTAAATATACTTAGACAAGCAGAAAGATATTTACCATTAGGATTTTTTTGTATTGAGACTATTTTTGAACTAAAATTTAAATTTATATTAAGCAAATGCTGTAGAACATTCCTTATGAAAAGTAAAAGAAAATGGTAAAAAAAAAAAAGAAGTAGGAACTATCTGTATTTTTTTCAATCTCTCATAACCCCTTTAAAATAGCCTCTTACAGGAATGGGAAGTTTTAAAGTAAATACCATATTTCTTTTAATTTAGTTTTTTTTTTTTTTAAATGAAATACTCCCTTCACCTATTTTTCCTCTTATTTCAAAACATTCTAGTGAAATATATTTGAGGTTAAGGCTTGGAACTGTTTTGGAACTTTTAATTGCCAGAGCAGAAGAAAATTATGCTTTTGCTGTATTTATGGTAAAAGCCCTTGAATTGAATTTTCTAGTGCCTTTAAGCATATCACTTTGAAATATGATAAATTAATCGTTAATGCCCATTAAATATAGAGTAGTTCACTCAGCCCTGGATTTCTGAGTTAGGCCATGCGTCTTGTCAGTTCAGTGAAACAGCAGTGAGCCTCCATCTGTGCTAACTATAGATCTATTATCAGTAAAACAAAGGCTGATTATAGTGTTAAAATAATGTGGATGGTAGAGGTTCTGTTTACAATTTACCTGAAATTTAAATTACAAGTTAACTCTTTTATTTGACAGAATTGTTTTTATTTTACCTGGGACTTTTTTATACTTTGTATGACAAACAGGAATGTTTTCTAGGTAACTAACCCTATTGTGCTGCACCTGGGAGATCTGTCTTCTTACAGCAACGTTTGGGCTTTGTAAGGGATATTTTGCTCATATGAGCTGAACACTGGCTAAAAAAAATTGAGTAAAAATTATGAAAAAAAAATTCTTTAAAATTTAAGTACATATAGCAGCAAAGAAAAGGGAAGCTGGATCTTTATTTAGGTCAGCATGTATAGGGAATAGCCTGGAAGTCTAGCATCTATTAAATAATAATTTTTATGCTCGAATATTTTAAAATTAGGAATTTGGTTAGCATTTAGTTGATAACTAATTTTTAGTAGACATGAATGCTTACTCTGAGCCATGAAATAATCTTATTACCTGGAAAGGAACCATACTCTCCTCCATTAACCAGTTCTTAGGACATTTTTATTTTAAAACATAGTTTATCAAAAAGACTTACTATGTATTTATTTGGAGGATCGGTTTAAGAATAAGTTTAACATTATATTGAAATTATGGTGATAAATATTTTTTGTGTGTCATACAAAATGAAAGTATTTAAAAAGGTTTTCATTTAATCAGCATAACTTGTATATTATACTATAGATTTAAATTTTCACTGTTAAGGAATTATTTTAATTAAAATGTTACGGAAGTCTGAAGTTCTATAAGTGATGTATTTGGATACAGTATAATGCAGCCTACCTTCATTGTCTTTTTATTTTTATATAAAAGTTACATTTGTAATTTCTCAGCATTCTCTGCATCTACACTCAAAATCAAAAAACAGTTTAAACTATTTTCTCATATTTGTTAAAATAGAACAAACTTTCTTGTAAGTGACTGCTTTTTTTCTAGCTAATATAATTTGCTTATATCAGAAAGCTTTAGTCCAGGATTAGCTTTTAGTCTAGATTTTTCTTTAAGAAAAATCCTTTGTTTAAGACAGACCAAACTGCTGAAACGAAATAGCTCAGAGAAATTGAAATTAGCAAGTTAACCACTTAACATCAAATGCTTATGGTTTACTCTGAGGTCTAAATATATATCAGGTTCATAGAAAATAGCATGAATTTTCTGTTAAGGCACAGATGGTAAGTCTGCTTATCAAATAGCATAAGGCAGTCTTCACATTTTTATAATAAAATCCTACCAAGCAATGAAATGAATACATTGCTTTTTTTGGTCTTTAGTAGGAACAAAGCTTTCTGCTTGATTTTTCTAGCAAAGTATTTTTACATTGCATCATAAGAACATGTATTACTAAATGAAAAAGAAAATATACCCTACCTCTTGTCTGAAAGGCTGCTGTTGAAGCGATGGTGTCGTCTGTTTGTAATGCAGTCTAGTGCACAGCCAAGATGGAGCGGTGCTTCTATTGGCTGAACCACAGTGCAGCTGACAGTTTCCTCTACATTCATTTACATTAAGTCCTGCCACTCTTAAAAATAAATCATTCATAAACTTGAGTAGAGCTATCTGAGATATCAGCTGTCACCTTTTTTTCTTGCCTTATTTTTTGTCATTAAGCTGAATTCCTGCGTAGGAATTTGTGAGTTAGCAACAAACTGATATTTCCTTGGTGTTTAACTATAAATTTTCAGATCTTACTGTGAATATTTCAGTGCTATGGCTAGAAGATGATGTTGAGAGGGGTAGTAACCTAGGAAACAAACAGGTTTGAATCCTCAGTTGGATATTTAGAGACAGGATTTTTTTTAAATGGTGTATTAAAGTTGTGGTCTAAGCATAACAATCAAAAAGTTTTTAATTATGAGAGTGGCTGTTTTTAACAATAGCAGGCTGTGTAATGCCTTCTCTGCAGACTTATTTTTAGATAAATCAGCACTTTAGTTTTTAGGGCCATTAAAATATCAATACTTGGAAGTTTTCCTCTCTTCCTCTCTCCCTCTCATTCATTCATTCATTCATTTTATTCATTTAACGTTTATTGAGTGTTTACTATGCCTGGCATTGAATTAAATGCTAGAGACCCCATGGTAAACAAAATTGTTTGTGATTCATGATTGGCCATTTGGTGCTTCCTTATTTGTCATCCGTTTTTCATAGTCTTCCCATTTAGTTGTTTATATGTGACAAACATAATATTATTTTACTAAAGTTAAACAAGAAAACGTTAGATGTGCATATGTGGATTTCTGTACTCTGACAGAATAGCCAGTTTCAGTTGGAATAATCTCTGTTAAAGACTAGTTAGTTAATAATTCTTTTACAAGGTATTATCACAGGGTTTACAATTGGCTATGAGTCTATACTCTGCCACTTACTATCTGTGTTCTTATGTTTAAAAGTAGATAATATCTCTCAAATAGGATTTTTGGGAGGGATTAAATGAGGAAATCTTTTAATATGGCTCTTAGCAAATAGTGTTTAATAAAAGTTAGTTTCTATTATTGTTGTTAGGGTGCTAAACATCTTGAAAAATGAACCAGGTAGGTAGGTAGTATTTCATAATTGACAAAGCGTGAAAGCACATCTGTAAGGTATTTGTAATATTGTTATTTTGGGAGGCTCTGGATATAAGAGCTTTAATGTGTCAAGTAACTTGTCAGATGGTAACAAAGTTATTTTTAGAGGAAAATTGTATACGAAGTCTCATTTTAGTTTCAAAAAAGCATATTTTTCACTAACCAATCTCAATGGAGTATTAAGTTGTCATCTAGAAGCTGTTCTTTTGGATCTCTGACAGTTGTTACATTTGACTTGCAGTTCTAATGCATTCTTTTATTACCAAGCTGGTGCCAGATATTGACTTGCCCGTCTTTTATTTAACCTCTTTTGTTTGTCAGCCACACGGGAGGGAACTTTATAATATCTGATCTGATGCCTTACTAATAGAAGTACTTTTGAAATGTTTTCCTAGTATTTATGATGAAATTTTTAAACTTGTTTTTGCCTGTGATTAATGGAATGCATTTATGATGCAACAGTAGCATTAGGGTTTTTGCCTTTTAGCATGCAACAAAATGATAGCTGTTCTGAAACAAATGATCTTCAATACAGATTACTCCTTGTTTTATACTGTCATTCTTTATAAGCATCCATGTTTATGCATTGGCAATGCCTATAGTTTTTATTTCTAATTAAATGCTAAAGTTTACTTTAAAATAGTTATGGCATTCTCTTTATTAATTTCTGTTAATTAATGCCCATTTAAGTTGATAAGCAGAAGTTGATGTAATAAGTGATAAATTGAACTTTTTTAATCCCTCGGAGTACTCCATTCACTTCTTAATGGTTTTAAGTTTGTTAGAAAAGCACTATGGATCATATTGAGATTTGTATTGTCTTCTTATTTAAAAAGCCTTGCTTCTAATTCTGGGGGAAATCTAATCAGAATTAAGGAAAGAGTGAAATAAAGGTATTTATTAAAAGAAATGTATTTTAATGCCTTTGTATTATTTATACTTTGTTCCAGTTCTAGTGACACACTGGATAGTTTATTAAACACTCAAAGATTTTGAATTCTTTACAAAAATTTTATAGGATAGAATTCACTAGATAGAAAAGCTCAAATAAGAAAAATCTTTATTGAGGTTAAAATAATTTTAGCTGCTTAAAAGTTATAATTATATCTAATATGAAAATGTTGTAATTGTGTTTTGAACTTCATTTTCAGATCATAGCAATGGATCATTTAACTTGAAAGCTCTATCAGGAACCTCTGGATATAAGTTTGGTGTTCTTGCTAAAATTGTGAATTATATGAAGGTAAGTACTTTTCTCAGATAAAAAGCCTCTAATGTTTTGGTAGAAGAAAGGGATTGGGATTTTTGGAAGTAAATTTTATAAAATTATGTATTTCAATATGTAGTTTATTGTATGCCTGTTATACCTCAAAAAAAAAAAAACACCATAAAAATACTTAATGCTTTAAGCTTTTTCTATCAAATTAGCATTGCATTGAGTCACCTAGGTGTCTTTAATTTTCAATAATTCAAGGACATGATTGAAGCCCATCATATAACAATAAAATTGTGCTCAGGCAGTACACAAAGTCACTCTTAGTCAATACCTGCTTGCAAAAGCAGTAGGCAGAGGCAGATGATTTACAGGCTATTCCATTGATGTGAGTTTAGGCATTTCAGGCAGATGGTGATGGCTTTTCTACATCTTGGAGAAGAAAAAAAGAGAATTACTGAGAGTCTTAGAAAAACATTGACTCACAAAAACATTAGAATTTAATATTTGATGGAAGATTTAGTAATTTTTTTTGGAGTTTTGCTGATAAGACATTTTGGCTTTACTAAAATCTTTGAATCCTTAATTTATCAATGTAAACTTTCATTTGTAGCTAAGATGGCCAAATGATTTTACATTTGACCCCTTCTGGTAAACTCTTATTCCCATTTAGTTAATTCCCACACATGGTAAACAATTGTTAAAACTGACTCTATGCTATTTGTAGTGGTAATGATGGGAATACCCAGAAAGAAAAATATATGCCTTCAGGGCTTTCAGTCTGTTGGGGGAGACTGACATTTAAATGTCTTTGTTTTTGCTACTTTGCTAATAATTTTTACTTATCTAGATGACCCTTATTTATAACTTTGTATATCTAGGATAATTTTCTTCAAAATTTTGTTGGTGTTCCTTGAAAGAATTTTGAAAAACTGTATTTTTTTGTATACATTTAAATTGACAGCTACAGTTTTTCAACAAAAGTTTATACTGACAAAAGATAGAATTTCTAGCATATTATAATATTTCAGTAAATTATGTCACTCTATTAAATTTATTGAAGGAACTCTAAATAGCATTATTAATTTAAAAATATAATAAAAATTCAGTGATTAGAAATTTTATTTTCCTTTTGAATTTTGTTCTGTTACTCTTGTAGGATAATTTTATGTATTTTTTAAATGCATTATTATGCTTGAAAATATTAATCATCTGTCAAACTTTTTTGTCACAATATGTATATAAATTTAAATTAATGTTTTTCCTGTGACTGCAGGCTTTAAGTATTAAAAATATTTTTTGATAATTATCAGTTGATTAGAATAAATCACATATGTGAGAACTGATTAAAATTCACTTTGTTTATAATAACTAAACAGAAATCCACTTTTAAATGAAATTGACGGAGCTGTCTTCCAGTAGTTTTTATATCTGGAGATATATATCAATTATTGATAGAATGAAACAGGATTTGGCACCAGTTTCTGGTCTTATTTTTAGACTTTGTAGGTTTAAGTGCTGAGAAATAAATGGTTATATAAGTGGTTCATTCTAATGGAAGTTTAGTGATAGCAGAACCTTCCAAAGTATTTGCCAAAAATCACTTAGTAATTTATCATCAAGCATTCATCAGTTGACAATTCTATTAGGTCCTCCTTCAGTTTTGTTGAAAGCAAAAGAATGTGAACCACCTAACTTACCAAAGGATTTGTTACCTGGTCCTTAACTATTTACTTTGTTAGTTTCTAGAAAGTATATCAAGAAAGCTTTATCAGATTTTGGCAATGTCTGTTATATTTGATCCCCCTCTTCCCCTGTAGGCACTTCCTTTAATCTTATATATTCAGAAGTGGTTGAGAAAATATTAATTTCAGTACACTCTTGCTCATGTAATTTTTTCATAAAATACTTTTATGTGTATAAATATCTTCTGTCAAAACTTTGAGTTGAAGGTTTTAGCTTATTCAGTTTATGTAAAGTATCAGTCAGCAAAGCTAGTCTCCATTGTCAAACCAACCATGTCAGACTTGTTTTTTTTTATCATGGATTATCTTTTAAGTTCAAATAAATAGGTTTATGTGTCTTCCAATACTGTACTTCTGCTCTTTGATATTCAGCTTTTGAATATAAATGGAAGAGAATGATTCAGAAATAACTTCATTAATAAATAACTTTACTTTGGGGTAATTAATGAAGGAGAAGGACACCTATTGTTAAAAATGAATTGGTCTTAAAGCTAGCTATGATTGTTTTTTAAATAGAAGGTAGAAATATTAAACTATTTAAAAGCTGAATGAAAATTGACTAAATGAGATAAAAATTTTGTATGATTTGATAAAATAGATTTTAACTACCACATTAAATAATTCTGATTATTTAAAAAACACTTAATCTAAAATAGTTCATATACAATTTTTGTCTTGTGTTTTTGGAACATAATTTGAACAGTTTGGTAGTTCTGGAAAATATTTGTTATATTTAAAAGAATCAACCTCCTTGATTGATATGCTTCAGTTCTTTAAATGTGCTTTTTCTTCAAGCTAATAAATATTCAAGGAATGAGTTTTGAGAATTGCAGAAGAGAGTTACTTATACTTAAAACTTGAAAAAAAACTAGTTTTATCATTAGATATTTCTTACCAATGTCTCCTTTACTTTGCTCTTACTATACACTCCCCAAAGAGCGAGGCATTCTTAGATAGCATGGAGTTGTGGAGTGTGAGGGGATGGAAGAGACAAAGTTCTTTAAAGGAAACTGCTCTCAATTGTTTATGAACTATAATGTATCAAGAATTTAGAATGCCCTAGCAGGGGCCAAAATATCCTATTAACTCTTATATGTATGTAAGACTGGAAAAGACAAGAAACCCTATAGATAGTTGATAGTCTGTGACACCTTAGTTATCATTTATGAAGGCTTCCCCCAAATAATGTTTTTTGACATCCTTTTCTTGGGTCCATACAGTTTATTACACCTCCAGGCAACACATTATCAATTGTGGGTGAAGGTGAGAGTTTTACCCCTCTTTTTTTGTTGTTGAAAAAAGGGGAGGGCATATTTCGAAATAGAATATATATGGAAAGTGATCTGTAAACGGATTCTTGGAAAGTCTTCAGCTGTCCCTTGTATACACTTTTTGAAGATCTGATAAAACCAAGAACTCAGCAAAAAAAAAAAAAAAAAAAGGCAATAGCAAAAAGCTCATAGTTTCTTTATTTGCTCATAGAGAAACTCTTGGTCAATGAAAATTATTTAGAAATTATATGGAAAAAGTTCAAGGAGCGCCATCAGGGTACTGTTTGAGATACATACAGTGAGATTACAGGAAGAAGTACCAAACGGAAAAAAATTAAAAGCAGATACAAGAACTTCAAAATCATAATACTCAGAACATTTGGCACAGAAACAAACTGCCCAGCACATCTCACTAGCTCCCAAGATGGTTATTATTATATCATAGCCTAGTAGTTTATAGCAGTAACTGAGATATCAGAAAGATTAAATTATATTCAGGCAACCTTTTTGATAATATAGAAAAATTTTATGGTCCATTTTAGAAAGATTTTTATTGAAACAATGTAAAACAAACTTAATTGCTTAAAAAAGTAAGTCTTAAAAAACCCACTCTGTTATCTTAAATTCCCTTATGAAGGACACCTCTTTCTACATATAAGACACTATTTTAGTTCTTCGATGACAAATCATGGTGCACATTGTTTTTATAGAATGATTTTTCTATTGATCTCATCATTATCTTTGTGTGGATATATCTCATTTATTTAAACAAGTTGAAAAATTTGGTTAGTTTGGTTTATACTAGCTCAGTGGCTTTCAGAATGTCATTTTCCAACCAGGTATCAGCATCACCTGTAAAGTGCAAATTCTTGGGTCGCTTCCTAGATCTGTTGAATCTGAAACTCTGGGAGTGCAGCTCAACAGTCCATGTTTTAAAGAGCCCTTCAGGTGACTGATGGACGCTAAAATTTGAGAACCACTGACTTAACTCTGGTCAATTCTGAGAATTATGATTGAGTTTAGAAACTTTAAGTCCAGAGAAATTAAATGACTGGCTCATAGACACATACAGAGCTGGTTAATAGAGCTGGGTCAAGAACCTACATTTATTTACAGTTTTAAAGTATTTAAATTCTATATCAATGTCTCATAAATATAGGTTTAAAAATACCTTGCAAAACATTGTTATGCCTTCTGCTCACGTCTTACCTAATCAGTCAGTTGTGCATATAATAAGTCAGTAATAATTGCCAGAAAAGTTGTTTTGAACAAAGAATAATATTTTTGTCTTTATATATTTTGCCCAATTTATTATTAGCCTACTCTTTGTGTGTGTGTATGTGTGTGGTTCCTCCTCCCCAGAAAGGATATCACCTCTAATGCAAGTCAGTGATGTAGGTAGATTTTATTTTTTTTCTTTGATTTTTTTTTTTAAAACCATCTCCAATTAGGCAACTTGTTTGTAAATGAGCAGAAGAGTAAGGGAAAGGGTCCTTTACCCAGGAGTACTTTTGCGTAGAAAGGAAAGGAAAGTACTGTTCAGTTTTGTTTTTTACTTCTTCCTGGGGGCTTTAAGTAATTCTTGAGATTTACTAATGTTTTTTCTCAAGCCCGAACAGCATTGCAAAATTACTTTTTGCCACATGATTTCTCCAAAGGTTCTGTTTTCCTGTGAAATCCAGAAGTCTTGTCACTTAAAGTCACAGCATTTTTTCCTAGAGCCTTTTAGAGACTAGTTCAGCTAGTTCACGTGATTTTTTAAAATGTCTGCTAAGAAAGCTAGCTTTGTAGCCATTCTTCATCTTCAAAACAGTAAAGTATGGTAGGTCTGCTGTTTTCTTGAAAGTGCTCCTGTAATTTACCTTTCAGTTTAAATGTTCTTTCAAGAACTCCTCTACTAGATTTCTGTGTGTAGCAGACCAGTGCTCAAGGGCCCTGGTCTTTTTATTCAATAAAGGAAATCATTTTTGTAGCATCATTCAAGACAATTTTCATTTCATTTCTAGGGTTTTTGATACTAGTATATCTCCGAAGAAAGTAATGTCTTGAGACAACATCAGAATATCTTTTTTTTTTTCTTATTTTTTTTTTTTTTACAAAAGAGGGTAAAACCTGTATTGAGCCAACGATGGATGGGGCACGTCTGTGAAGATAACAATGCAGTTCCTCCAAGACAGACCTTTGTTTCCAGATATGAAGAAACCACATTATATATGTCCTGCTCTTTGCTTGTTGGTGGCAGTTCTTTGCAACAAAAGTTTTTCTTGAAATTCACCATCATTTAAAAATTTTACATATGTTACTGCATGCATTTATTGGTGAAATCTGTTTATTTGTCAACCTGGATAGACAAGCCATTGTTTCTCAGTTTATTAAATAGAACTCTTCACCATCATGTGACATGTCTCCAGTTCGTTGATTTGTCACATTGTTTAATAGTTTTCACTTTTTAATTTATTGTGCATTTTACTCTTATTTGACATGTTGACATTATTATGTTCCTGCTAACTGTGTGATTTCTCCCTTGCCTTTCTCACCCTTTTCTGGGTCATAAGTTCTACTGATAACTTATTTCCTCAGGTTTTTCACTGAAGGTGACTTTAAAAATAAATACAAAAGCTTTATTATGATTTGAGATTCCAGTAGCTTTTTAAAATAGTACTTTGACTTGTCCAGTGCCTGTGATTTATATTTAAGTGTCTTTTCAGTTGTGCTGGAGCTATTATATATTTTTACCACAGATGGAATAGGATACTTGGATTACCGTCTTGTGTAAAACCAATTGATTAGTAGCTTTGTTGCAGTGATAGGTGTAGTTTTTTTTTTTTTTAATTTCTTGTTGCTCTGGTGCAGTGAAATGGCCCAGAAGATTGTTCTTTATTATTAACCTTATTAGACTTGTTCATGGGCCTAAGCTTATAATCCTCTTCTGTCACAAATATCATCTACAAAAACCATCACACTAGACTATCAGACATGATTATCAAACAAATGCTAATAAAACTACGGGGAATAATAACTAACAATGAGAACACAAAAAATAATATTTCACAATATATTTTGGCTGGGTGGTTTCAGCCTTTCACTATTTTGAATATATTATTCCACTCTCTTCTGGTCGTTAGAGTTTGTGCTGAGAAATTTGATAACTTGATGGAGTTTCCTTTGTAGATGACTGTCTTTTCCTTGTTTACCTTGAGAATACTTTCTTCGTCATTAACTTTTGACAGTTTTAATATAATGTGTCTTGGAGAAGGTCTTTTGTGTTGAGATAATTAGGTGTTCTTTTAGATTCTTGTACTTGTATGTCCAGTTCCTTTGCCAGATTTGGGAAGTTCTTATTGAGTATTTCTTTAAACAGGCTTTCTATTCTTTCTTTCTCTCTTCCCTTCTGGATTACCCATTATCCTGTTGTCTTTTCTAATGGAGTCAGATAGTTCTTGTAGAATTTTTTCATTTTTAAAGATATTGGTTCTTTCATCTCTTGCACCTGAAGCATTTCTAGATTTTTATCTTTGCACTTAATAGTTCTCTTCCTTCTGGTCTGCTCTGTTTTTTAATGCATTTTTTATCTCATTTATTGAGTTCTTCAGCTCCAGAATTTCTGTATGGTTCTTTTTATAGCTTCATTCTCTTTGGCAAAATGCTCCTTTTTATTAATTTTATTCCTGAGCTCATTGAACTGCCTTTCTGAGTTTTCTTATATCTCGTTGAGTTTCTTCATGACTGCTATTTTGAATTCTCTATTAGATCAGACTTTCATGACTTTGGTTTTTGGTGAATTATCATTTTCTTTCTGTTACCGTGTTACCTTGGTTCATTCATGATGTTTGGTGTTTCTCTGCCAACACATTTGAAGTGTAAACACTTTTCTTATTTACGTACTGTTAATTTTAGCAATTCAGTAGGCTGATTAGAGAGGTCTGTCTTGTTTTTTCAATACATAGTGCTGTAGCACACATTTTTGTTTTCTCTAACCTGCTCTGCTTGCACCTCTGGGGTTATGGTGGGGCATCTCTGGTCTTGGTGGTTGCTGCCTGAGCAACTGGGATGGTGGGTGCCCCTGCTGTGCATGGGTTGTCTGGGTCTTGCAGCATCACCAGTGTGGTAGCGGGGGATGGGGTTGGGCATGTGGCAGGTTGCAGGGGAGCCAGGTTTGCTAGCCTGTCTTGCTGCTACCTGATTCCCTATCGCTGCTGGCACTATTGTGCTGTGTCTGAGTATCTCTGCTGCTGCTACCAGGCTCTCTGGTGATGTGAGCAGCACCACAGTCAGGAAGGAGCTGGATTCTCATGGATTCTCCGGCACTAATGCTGCTGCTGCCCTTCTTTCCTTCTGCCAAGCTGTGATGTGGGGGCTGCACCCCAACTCCTCACCACCACTGTGTTTGCTGGGACTGTTGGCTCAGCCAACGCAGCTGGGGAATTGCAGCTTTAGGCACCATTCCTGTTCTTCCCCTTGTTCAGCCTTCCCTCTGTGTTTCCGTATGCCCACCTTTAGATGTACCAATATATGCATCTCTCAGGCATCCTAGTATGTTGAGCAGAGGAACCTTTTGGAGTTATGGATGTTTGATTAATTGTAGATTTAAGAGAGGATACTAAGGGAGCATCTCACCCTGCCATGATGCTGACTTCACTCTGGGAAAAAGTTTTTAATGTAAAGAAAACTAAGGAAAATGTATTAAATTTAATAATCATTGATGATGGAGAATATGGAATAATTATTTTGAAAGACTTGATTTTTGCCGTCCTTAGACAAGTAAAATTACCCTAAATTCCTTTATTCTACTTCTAGTTTAGACTGTATACTTCCAAGTACATATATGTAAAACGTGCAGAAACATTCAGAAGTCCAAAATCGATTTCACTGGGCTAACGTCAGGTTGTAATGTCTGGTTCCTTCGGAAGGCTCTGAGGGGACCTTCTGTTTTCCTTTTTTTTTTTTTTTTTCCAGCGTCTAGAGGCTGTCTGCATTTCTTGACAAATGAATGGCCTCTTTCTTGCATCACTCCAACCTCTTACTTCCATTGGCCCATCTCCTACTGTTCATACTTAGTCTTACTCTCTTGTCTTCGTTTTTCCTTTATAAGGACACTTGTGATTACACTTGGGTCCACCGGATAATCCACAGTGATCTCTCCATCTCAGGATTCTTAATCACATCAGCGAAGTTTTTTTTTGCCAAGTAAGGTAACAAATATAATCATCGGTTGCAAGGGTTTGGACATGGATGTCTTTGGAGGAGAGATTGCAGTATTTGGAGAGGCAATAGTGACCACAATACATTATTACAAAATTTTGTCACTAATTTTTTTATTCAGTCTCACCAATTAGACAGCTAGGTTAGTAAAAATTCACCTTTCCTTAGTTCATGCAAACATAAAAGGGTTTATAATTTTTTATATTTTTAATGAATTGATTTCAGACTCCTAGGAGGGTTTTGTTTGGAAGATTTTTTAAAAATAAAGGTTAAAAATTGTAAAAAATTTTAAGGGTAGGCATATTTTAAATTCTGAAATGCTTTTTCCACAGCATGAATTTCTTTCAAAAAGACTTTGTTGTTTTCACACATTATTAAAATGCTAGTTTTACTTTGAAGGAACAGAATTAAATAATTATTTTTAAATAATTGTTAGCCAACTATGAATAGCATCTGTAATTATAAAAGTAGCTAAGAGATTTGAAACACTTGCCTTTTTGGAAAAAAAAATTAACTTGATTTAATTACATGGTATATTACTTATGGATTTAAAAAACCATTGTACGGTCTGTATAGTTTAAAGGTTTTTTTTTAAAAACACATAATTCACCATAATGTGGGCATTTATAGCAGATAAACTGCAATATGTTGATGAATGCTGAACATAGAGAAATGAATGAGATCATATCTGTCAATCACATTGTCATTTGGGATGCCTCAGGTTTCATCCTTGCATGTCATTATCTGAAATGTGGATTATCTGATATGAATGAAGCCAAGGGAGGCCCTGGTGTCAATCCACATGTTAAATATTAGTAAAGCGTGATTTTTCAGTGGAAATTTTAGGTTAAAATTTCAATAAAGCTTCTGAAGAATCATTTAAATGGATTGACATGTGTAGCCCTGGAATGTACATACCTGGCTTTGGAGACCACTGTGCTATACTATAGCTGCCTCTCCTTCCTTTTTCTCTGTATAGTAGTCCTCATTCAAAGGTCTGCCCATATCCAGCTTTCTCTCTCATCTCCTCTGAGTGTACCTGTCTTTTTGGCAGATAATTGTATACCTAAGTTTCATAATGTTTATTTAGCTACAACCTTATTTTGGGAGCACTTGAAAGGCAGAAGCAGCAGTTTACATTTCATTGTATATCTCATTGTAGTGCTTTTGACACATAAGAGTTATCAATAAATATTTGAATAAGTGAATGAATAATAGCAAATGCTCAATAAATTATTCTTATGCGTTATGGTAGGCTCTTTTTTTGCTTTTCAAACATACCTTTTGAAAAATGATTATTCTAGTTTTACAGTGGCCTGACTGAAACCTCAAGAGGTTCAGTAACTTGCCCAACAGTGATGGAACTTAGAAACTGGAATTTTTTTCTTTTTAATTTAATTATTTTTTATTGTTTGAAAGGTAATGTATCTCATGGCATTAAAAAAAAACAATATAAAAAGGCATTAATATATACTTTTTAATATTTACTTTTTTTTTAAATTGAGACAATTAACATATAATATTCCCTCACCTTTCTCCCCAACCCCCGACAATCACCAGTCTGTTTTCTGTATCTGAAAATTTGGATTTTTGTGGTCTGGTTTTTTTTTTGGATTCTACATATGAGTGAGACTATTAAGGTATTTGTTTTTCTCTGACTTATTTAGCCTATTGCTGTCACAGTCCAAGTACGTTGTTGTAAATATGGGAGTTTCTTCTTCGTTTATGGCTAAATAATATTCCCGTGTGTGTGTTGTTGTTTCTGATTGATTTAATGTTTTTAGAGCAGTTTTAGGTTCATAGCATAACTGGGCAGAAAGTACAGAGTTCTCATATATTCACTGCCCCACCCAGCAACTTCCCACACTTGACATCCTGCACCATAGTAGTGCATTTGTTAAAATCTTTGAACCTATATCATCCAGTTTATATTAGGATTCACTGTGGTGTTTTACATTTCATGGGTTTTGACGAGTGTGTATAATGAATGTGTTCATCATTATAGTATCATGCGGAATGGTTTCAGTGCCCTAAAAATCTTCTGTCCTCTGCCTATTCATCCCTCCTGCCCTCGTAACCCTGAGTAACCATTCAGTTTTTTTACTCCCTCCATAGTTTTGCCTTTTCCACAGTGTCATATAGTTGGTATGTAGCCTTCTGAGATTGACTTATTTCACTTTGTAATATACATTTAAGGTTCCTCCATGCCTTTTTATGACTTGGTAGTTCATTTTGGTTTGTGCTGAATAATTATCGACTGGATGTACTACAATTTATCAGTTCATTTACTGAAGGACATCTTGGTTACTTTCAGGTTTTGACAGTTATGAATAAAACTGCTAGAAACATCTGTGTGCAGGGTTTTGTGTGAACATATGTTTTCAACCCCTTTGGCTAAATACAAAGCATAATTACTAGATCATATGATAAGAGTATGCTTAATTTTAAAAGACACTGCCAGGCTGTCCTCCACCTTTTTCCATTAACACCAGCAATGAAAGTTTCTCTTTCTCTACATCCTCACCAGCATTTGGTGTCTACATATGTTGTTAAATTTAATAATTTTCCTGATGTCTTTCCAAATTAACACAGAGAACAGCTGCATTTTCTTTAGCATCTATATAGTAGCATAGATGTGCTGCAGATTATTTAATTGGTTCTTTATTGATGGCCACTTGTGTTGTTTCTGATATTTTCCTTTTACAAATGGTGCTGCAATGACCATGCCACTTTTATGTATATCTTTAAGGTAAATTCCTAGAAATGGGATTTCTGGGTCAAAGGGTATAAATGCATCTGTATTATGAAATTGCCCTACATAGTAGTTGTATCAGTTTGCTTTTGTGCCAGTAGTCTGAGGGAGGGCCTGTTTCCTTACAGTCTCACCCTCAAACATAGATTTTTGCCAATGTAATAGGTCAGGAATATCTTGGCAGAAGTTGAGTATCTTTTATGTTTAAGATAATTTTCATTTTTTAACGTTTGTGTGTTCCTGTCTTTGGGTCATTTTCCTGTTAGATTTTGGAGCTGTTAAAATATTAAGAATATTTGCAAATATTTTCCCTCAGTTCATCATTTGATTTTATAGAGCTACAAGTTTGAACCTGGTTCTGATTTTATAGTCCATTCTCTTCATCACCGTAATTGTACTGCCTTAATACATGTTCTACATTGCTGAAAATTCATTTACTTTTAGCTATTATTTAATACAACTAGCATTTTAAAACTCTCTCTTAATAATATCTTCACTAGACACGTCATCAGCGAGGAGATACATATCCTCTAACTTTAGAAGAAATTTTGGATGAAACACAACATTTAGATATTGGACTGAAGCAGAAACAGTGGCTAATGACTGAGGTAAGAATAGGCTTAAAATATTATAAAAATAAGTTAATTACCATGTAGAATTTGCTATAACTAAGATTTTCAATGTATTGAAATCTGATAATTATTTTTACTTTTTCTTAAAAGGTATAGGGTTTTTTTTTTGTTTTTTGAACATACATATTTTAAAATTGAATTAATTGTTGGTTTTTATATAATCATATATATCCATTTAAAAATGTCAAAGATTTTAGCATAAAATTTTAAAGAAGTCAGCATTGTATAAATTTCATTTAAGTTTTTACAGAATTACTGATGCTTATTTTGAATTCCAAAATTTATAATGTAGATGTTGGCAAATCTTTTTTTTTTTTTTGCTTTAGAACATTGAAAGCATGAAGTATTGTAGGGATGGGAAGATATTTTGTTAAGATACTTGTTACACTATTATTATTGTTAAAACTTGTTAGTGATGTTACTACTTGCAGCAGGTAATTTGGAAAAATAATTGTGAACATTGTGTATGCACATACAACACTGGGGAAAAAACCCTAAAACAATCAGTGAGCATGCTAATTTGGAAATGAATAACATTTAAAAAATTCAGATATTTGCCTCTTTTCTGTTTAAGTATGAAATGACAATTAAGACTATTTTCTAGGACCAGTGCTATGTAAAATTCCTAAAATATAATTTAATTAATTTATTTTGGCCAAATGTAAAATTCCTAAAATATAATTTAATTAATTTATTTTGCCAGGCAGAATACTGCTCTTGATTTTCACAATATCAATGAACCAGTTAACCACTACAGTTGTAGCTCATTATATTAGTGATATACAAAAAGTGATATACAAATTAATGATATACAAGTAATCCACATTTAAATTTTGTTGCTGTACCTAATCTTGGAATTTCACAATCTATAGATATTAAAGATTGTTTTTATTACTATTTTATTCTACCTTCTTTCTTCATTTCATCTGTTTCTCCTTTGAGGGTCAGGCTAGCAGCTGCAAAAGAAAACTAAGTTGCTCTTTCTTAAAGAGCTTTGCTTCTGATATTGGCTGTATAACAGACCTGACTAAGAACATAATTATATTCAGTAATTCCTGTATTCCTACTCAGTTTCATTCTTGAACTGACATCATAGTTAAATTTCTTATGTGCACTAGTAAGTAGTCCTTCTCAGTTCCTTTCACAGCTGCTAGTGCCATATGATACCACATGGGGCAGACTATTGATATGTTCTCCCCCAGGTAACGTTTCTTACATTATAATGCCAGTATTCAATAAACTATACTTGAGAGTGGGATAGGCATTACCTGGCTCACTTTATTAATGTTAATAAATGTTGTATTGATTCTTACCTCTTATGTTTTTCAAAAGAATATGGGTACAGCTTTCTTCAAAGCAGTTGTGATAAAGTGGTGTCTTTCTTATCCAAAGAATTTATGTAAATGATAGTTTATAAAAGTGAGCACCATGCTGATTTTTATTGTTTTGGATCCTGAATGTCCAGTAGTTTAGATCTAGTTAATATTCAAAGATACTTTTAATTTGCCACTATATTGAGTATTGTTACTTTTTAAATAGTAGAATTTAAGAATGTATATAGGAGATTTCCTTTTGTTAATATATTCAAATTGTGTTATTGTTACAGGCATTAGTCAATAATCCCAAAATTGAAGTAATAGACGGGAAGTATGCCTTCAAGCCCAAGTACAACTTGAAAGATAAGAAGGCCTTACTTAGGCTCTTAGATAAGCATGACCAACGAGGTTTAGGAGGAATTCTTTTAGAAGACATAGAGGAAGGACTGCCCAATTCCCAGAAGGCCGTTAAGGTAACCCTCTTTTCTTTCTGTGCCTTAATATAATTTGAATTAATAATATCTTGGTTTTAAAAATAGTAGAAATCTTAAATTTTTTATTTTTAAAGCCTCCATCATATGTAGTTGGGGTTGTAGTGAGCCAGCTGAAGATTTGAAATTTGTGTCTTACGCTACAGAGCAGGACAGAGTGTAGCCATTTTTGTGTACCTTTGATAGCTCTCTTCTGTATTGTCATTGTGTATAATTTTTCAGAATATTTCTGGAAAGTTTTCCTCAGGGACTTTAGTGTTTTTTTAATAAGTTTTTATTTATCTATATGAGAACTGATTGAATAAGACATTGCTTAACCTGAGGAACCAGACTCTGATCTGGTTGTTTTGAATTCCTAAAGGGGCTATTGATAAATTATACAGATTACATTTCCAGTTTAAATTTGAAACTCACTTGGAAAGGCTGCTAGTCTCTATTCTTCACAATTGCTAATTATTGATGCTAACCTGTAAGCCGGTTCATTCTTTCTGTTACCTGAAGAGTAAAACTTGCTCCTTTCTCTCTGTCTTAGTAATTTAGTTACATGTATTAGACCTTTTGATATTATGCATGTGACTGACTCTGTTTGTTTTTTTTTTTTATCTGTGGGATTTTTGTCATTATTCTGTTGATCTAGTGTCAAGTCCATGTTTTTTCTTGTCTACCTCCAATTTGTTGTTAAGCCCAATTGGTGAATTTTTTATTTTAGAGATTGTATTTTTCAGTTCTGAATTTTTCTTTCTTTCTTATGGTTTTTGTTTCTTAGCTCAGATTTTTCTGTTTTATTCATCATTATATGCAACTTTTTCAGTACACCCTTGAGTTTAATTTCTTGTAGCTGTTTTAAAATCCTCCTAATTTCTTGGGACTGGTCTGCACTGACTCTGTCTCTTGAGTATGGGCCATGTTTTCCTGTTCTTCATATATCTAATAATTAGTTTCTGTTGTGTATTGAACATTGTGAATTATATATGTAAAGATTCAGTTCTGTTATATTCTTCCAAAGGGTGTTTTTGTTTGTTTTTAAGTGGTCAGTTACCTTGGCTAAACTCAAACTCCAAACTTTACCTTCTCTGTAGTAGGTGGCATATGGTAGATCTGTTGTTCTTTTTTAGCTCTTTTACTTTAAAAATGCCTTGTCTAGAGTTTATAGTAGTTTTCTGTGGGAGGGTTGGCTATGAGCTATTTGACCATTACCAGAAGCAGAACCCTTATAAAATTTTTAACTTAAAAATTTCTAAATTAAAAAAAAAAATAAAAAGGTGTCTGAACTTAAACAGCCTTCACAAATCTTGCAAATAATATGTGATCTGAGCTTATAAATTGTGCCTTGTATAGCATGTTAAAATATAGGACTCTGCTGAATTTTATTTTAACAATTAAGGGTGCTAGGTTTGTCTTTAGTGGCTCTGTTTTCTAAGGATTAGAGCTGAAGGGGTCCCAAAAGACACAATCTATTTAGATTTATTTTCAGGCAAGATTATTTCTAAATTGTTTTAAATACAGAATTTTATTCTCTTCTTACCACCTGTGTCCAATGAAATCTATTTTATTATTTTAAAAAATATTTAAGTCATTTATGAATAATTTACATAAAAATAAAGGGATGGTGAAAAACAGCTTTATTGGAAATTTTAATAAGAATTTAAAATAGCAAACTTCTATATCAAGTACATTTTGGCAAACACACATCAGAGGAAAGAACGTTATTACATGTCCTTTTAGCAAAGTGAGATGGCAAAGGTTCTTAGCACACAGTAATGTATGATGAAGTCCTTCCTGTTGAGTAAGTAGGTAAAAAAATACCTTATTTCCTTTATGTCCTTAGAAATATGTTGTTCACTCATTGTTTCTTAAGCTTGAGATTATTCATCTGGTATTGTCATATAACCACTCATAGTTTGAGAGTTTGTTTCTGTGGGGAATTTCACCATCATCATTAGAATCTAGAGTGCTGCTCTCAGGCTTTTGACATTCTTGTTCTCATTAATACTAGTGAACTATCTTTTGTCAGTTTTCTTGTCATTGTTCTGAGGAGTAGAAAATAAATTCTGAATTGTCAGTTGTGCTAAAGAAAGCTAAAAAAACAACCTATTCTGCAGTCTTTTGTATCTTGAAAGATTATGCAATACTTTGGGAAATGCAATAAGAAAACTGAAATGTGGCTAGTTCACTATTGCATCATACTCTTAGGTGATTTAATCATTCCTTCATATTTTTTCTATATTATTTTAGCTTTTAAAACATAATTGTTAATAATTGATAGATAATGAGTAAGTAGCAAAAGATTTCATGGTAGAGGAAAAATTAAAAAAAAAACTAAGATTTTACCATTTTTATTAGATTAATGTAAGAGTCCAGTGGACCCAAATCATAATTGCCACATACATTGAATTTATTGTTTTTTTTAAAAAATAATTTTTTCTTTTTTATACTTTGGAAGACCTCTAAAAATGAAATATCAATCCTTAAAGATAGAACTGCTCAAGAAGAACCTCAAGAACTAAAATTGGGTCTAGTGGACCCTAATGTTATACTGAGAGTTAAAGAAATGGTAATCTTTTGTTTTAAAAAAACAAAAAAAAATTGGGGAGAAGGGGTGAAGTAATTTGGAGGTAACTGAAAAAATTTTTTTTATCTTTAAGGCTTTAGGGGACCAGATAATATTTGTAAATCGTCCTGATAAGAAGAAAATTCTTTTCTTCAATGATAAGAGCTGTCAATTTTCTGTGGACGAAGGTAAGTCTTTCTGTATACTTTGTTTAGTTTGCAAGTATGTTATAAATTTAGGGTGACAAAGTTTGTAATATAATACAATTATAGCTTAAATTTTATAATAATGCCACCTTTTTAGCATTATCATTTCTTAGAACAGCTAATAACAACTACATCTAACCTTGATTCTCAAAATGAAATTTGAAATATGTAATTTGAAAGATTTTAGGTTAATTGTACTTACAGTAGGTTAATTGTACCTACAGTCATGGTATAGCAGTTTATAATTCCTTATGCTTATACCAAAAAAGTTTATTTCTCTTATTTTATGAATATTACTTCATATCTTTATATGAAAGCTTAAAACAGACTGGGGAAAAAATTTTTTTGGTGACTGATACTCTCTTAAGTAACTTGCTCTTTCAGTTATCAAATTGGATAAGGAAGGAGATTTTTTTCTTGTAATTATATAGAGTTGGATACTAAGCTATAATTTGTCTTTTACTAAATTTGTGATACCTATAGTTTAGATTTTAGTTTAAAATATTTCATCAGTAATGTCACGTGGAGTAGCAATTAAATGGGTTTAGTCATGAGAAATTTCTTTGCTATATAAGTAGAAATTCTCACAAGCAAATATGATTTTTACTGTAAATTTGTATTAGTTTTGTTTTTATAAAAAAGGCAAAAGAAATTAATATTTTAATTATAAAATTTCAAAACAATATAAACAAGAAAATATTCTAACAATATAAAAGTGTTCATAGTGGAAAACGGTAATATTAGACTCCAAATAGTGAAACTCTTGCTATGCTCACCTGATAGTCATATTGACTCTTTATGGCATTAAATAAAAGAGACTCTATGGAATTAATAATTTTTTATAATAAATGCATTATACATCTTGTCTCTTTAGTAGCCTGCACATGTCTTGATTATGATTCTGTAATTTGTACGATACCCTAGCTTCTTTCTTATATGTTATTTGGCTATAGGCATCTTTAGGCTTATGGTGCTTGTAGATAGATATGTTAGTCAACTCGAAGTTACTTAGCTGACTGTGATTTGTTTTAATAAATAGAATGTTGTGTTTTTGTGAAAATCGTGATCAAGAGTACCTTGTACATAATTGATTCTCAATAAATGTTTGTTAATTAAAATAAAAATTTGCAAAGCATGCCAGTTCTTTTATACCACTCTCCCTAATAAACAGGTAAGTTTTCTGTGTGTAAACAGAATAGTAGTGAACTCCTGTACATTTTTGTTTTACTTGATTCTTCTTTACTTGGAATTTTGCTTTTATGTAAACTTTTGTAATTGTCATATTAATTTGTTAAAAAAAAACAAAGCTGGACTTGATCTTGAAGATCTGAGTTTTAAAGAAACAGCTGATTGCTTTATTCTTCAACAGTTAATCTATTTGAAAAAATCTGCAGTATTAAAAAACTTACCACAAGTATCACATGTTCACGTAGTAAAGAAAATCTGAAAATAAAAAGCAGCTATGCTTTACCTTACTTCAGTTTCAGTTTCTTTTTTTTATGACAACTGTTTTTATTTTAGATGCTTCTGATGGTTTTTTCCATATTGCTAAATAATATGCTTGTATGTTCTTAATTTTTCAAGTTGAAGCATTGTTATCACTTATCTTTGATTCCAACACCTATCTCTTCTCTGCTTCCCAATATAGTACACCATTAGTTTTAGTTTATCATTTATTTTGGCACCTTCAATAAATGAAATACTTAACTTCCTTAGTGGGAATATTCAGTATTAAGTCTACTCTGCAAGTGCCAGCATAGTGAAGCATATCTGTTCTGAAAGTTTAAATTATTTAAAGTGAGGCAGGTGTTGAGATTGCAGTAGATTCGTAAGTGTAGTGTGAAATGCTAGGATTCTTTGATCAGTAATCCTCACACTAGTCCTTATAGTAAGTTATTAGTATTTTCTATCCCTATCGTCTAGGCCTTTTTCTTTGTGTATCTCTTACTTTTATTTCTATTCCTTAATATTACCCCTATTTTCATTTGCTATTTTATATGGCCTTTGTTGGCTTGAAATTTTCCCATCTCTTTAGTACTTGGCTGATAGAGACCAAATGAGGATTTTCATCTTTTTTTTCCAGATTAGAGAAATAAGCATATATGCTTGTTAGCAAAATCCCACACATCTAGAAATAAGTTTTGTAAATAGTTTGACATTTATTTTTCTAGTTTACTTTCTCTACATTACAGATATTCTCTAATGAATGCTGCATGGCTAGAGTTAGTATTCCATTTTATAGGTGTACCCGATTAATGGATTTTTAAATATTTAAAATGCTGCAGCAAATAGCCTTACACATAGGATATGTGTCTATGTTTTATGTTAATGAAATGGACATATAAATCAGGAAGATATCGGGACGGTAAGTTGATAAATTTTTTATATATTTTAAGATCTTTGTTGCTGACTTATTTAATATATGGTAGAATATATTACTAGATTTCCTAATATTGAAGCATTCTCATATTTCTAGATTAACTAATTAATTCTTTGGCTTTATTTATTTCTGGGTTCTTTTTACTAATGTATTTAGGGATTTTTGCTTTAATACGGTCAGTTTTCCTATTTATTTTTTGTCAGGTTTTAGTATGATTATAATACAGGATTCATAAAAAGAAAAGTATAATTTTCCCTCCTCTCCCTACTCTTCCTTTTCTTTTTTCTTTTCTTATGAGAATATTAAATTTCTTGAAAATTTGAAAGCATACCCTTGTAAATGTATCTGATTTCTTGCTTTTTAAACTACATTCATTTTAATTTTTTATTTTTCATTTACAGTTGACATACAGTATTATATTAGTTTCAAGTACATAACATGATTAGACATTTATATAACTTATGAAGTAATCACCCCTATAGATCTAGTACCCATCTAACACCACTCATAGTTATTACAATATTATTGACTATATTTTTTATGTCTTATGCTATACTTTACATCCTCATAACTATTTTGTAACTGCCAGTTTGTACTTCTTAATCCCTGCCCCCCAACCCTCTTCCACCTGGCAACCATCAGAATGTTCTCTGCATCTATGAGTTTCTGTTTTGTTTGTTCATTTGTTTTTTAGATTCCACATACAAGCAGAATCTTATGGTTATTTGTCTTTCTCTGTCTGATTTATTTCACTTAATACCTGCTAGGTCCATCCATATTGTTACAGATGGCAAGATTTCATTCATTTTTTTTTTTTATAACTGAATAATAGTTCATTGTATATATGTACCACTAACCCTAACCTTAATCCATTCAGCTATTGATGGGCACTTAGGTTGCTTACATATCTTGGCTATTGTAGATAATGCTGCAGCAAATATATGGATGCATATGCATTTTCAGATTAGTGTTTTGGGTTTCTTGGGATAAATACTCAGAAGTAGAATTGCTGGATTCTTCTTTGTCTCTTTGGTTTAAAGTCCATTTGGTATAGGAATTGTCACCCAAGATATTTTTTTCATTTCCATTTTCATGAAATATCTTTTTCCATTCCTTTACATTCTGTGTGTATCTTTCAATCTGAAGTGAGTCTTTTGTAGGGAGCATATGTCTTGTTTTCTTATCCATTCAGCCTCTCTATGTCTTTTGATTGGAGCATTTAATTAATTTACATTGAAAGTAATTGTTTATAGATATGTAGTTATTGCCATTTTATTATTCATATTTTTTATTCTTCTTAAGTCCCCCTAACATTTCTTGTAATGCTGGTTTGGTCTTGATGAACTCCTTTAGCTATTTCTTGCCTGGAAAGCTTTTATCTGTCCTCCAATTCTAAGTAATAGCTTTGCTAGGTAAAGTAGTCTTGGTTGTAGGTCCTTGCTTTTCATCGCTTTGAATATTTCATGCCAGTCCCTTCTGGCCTGCAAAGTTTCTGTTGAGAAGTCAACTTACAGTCTTATGGGAGCTCCCTTGTAGGTAACTACTTTTTTCTTCCTGCTTTTAAAGTTCTCTCTTTGTCTTTAACCTTTGGCATTTTAATTATGATGTGTCTTGGTGTGAGTCTCTGTAGGTTCATCATCTTTAAGACTCTCTATGCTTCCTGTGCTTGCATTCCTGTTTCCTTCACATGGTTAGGAAAGTTTTCCATTATTTCTTCAAATAGGTTTTCAGTTCTTTGCACTTGCTCATCTTTGTGAATGTTGGTATGCTTGATGTTGTCCTAGATGCCCCTTAAACTATTTTCATTTTTTTGGATTCCTTTTTCTTTTTGCTGTTCTGATTGGGTGTTTTCTGATACCCTATCTTTCAAGTTACTGAATCAGCCCTCTGCTTCATTCAATCTACTATTGATTTTCTTTAATGTCTTCATTTCAGTTATTGCATTCTTCAGTTCTTATTTTTTTTTTATTATGCTTTCTATCTTTTTTTATTTCCTATCTCTTTGTTGAAATTCTCACTGAGATCATTCAGCTCCTTATGAGCTCTACACCTGGTAGATTGTTTGTCTCTGTTTTCTTTAGTTCTTCTTCTGAAGTTTTGTTTTATTATTTCATTTGGGACTTATTTCTTTGTCTCCTCATTTTGGCTGCCTCCCTGTGTTTGTTTCTTTGTATTATATAGAGCTGCTCTGTTTCTCAATCTTGGTGAGTGGCTTTATGCAGAAGGTGCCCTGTGGGACCCAGTGGTACAATCTCCCTGGTCACCTGAGGCAGCCTTCATAGTTGTTGGCATGTCATTGGGAGGGATTGACCCTTAGTTTTAATTGGTTGTGAGGACTCTGTGACAACAGTGGAGGAGTTGTCATGAAGTGGCTGACTCTATGGAACAGGAATCACTTTATTGGGGCACTGGTGCCTGCTGAATCTGTCTTTTGGGTGTGTCATCTGCAGAGTTGGTTGGGTGGTGCTCTAGTATGGTCTGAAGCTGGGCACTGTATGGGTGTTCTGGGGCCTTTTGGGAGGAGTTCTTGGTGCAGACTAAGGTTAGCTCCTGCCTGTGCGTAGCCCAGGGCCACTTGATGTGAGCTTAAGAAGTGATCTGTAGATGTTTGCCAGTTGTGCTGGGCATGGAGCTACCTGGGAGAGGCTAAACTGCAAACTGAGGCTGGGTACCGCTAGTGCTGGGCTTGGGGCTGCTTAGCAAGAGAAACAGGGCACACTGAGGCCAGTTGTAGCTTGTTTGGGGTTTGTGAACATTAGAGATTTTAAGAAAGTTCGTAACATGAGTCAAGATGGACCATTTGTATGGAAAAGCCACTGGAAGCTGTTTGAGTGGGCCTCCAAGTTGGGTGGGGTGGGATCTTAGGTAATCACCAGGGCAAAGCACCTGGTGTTAGACATGTTGATGGAGATTCAGGTATGGTGGCTGTCTGTGTATGCCAGTTGGGCAGGGGATGGCTCAACAAAGGAATAATGCCCTCTGCCAGCACTTCTGCCTGGAAAGAAGCTTCTCCTCTAGCCATCACCCTGAAGCCAGATAATTCAGTTTCTTCTCATATGTCCCTGTCTCTTTTCAAGCTGCTGCCCCAGCATTGGAGCTCAGTGTGAATGAGTCCATCAGCCAGTAAGTCTATATATGGTTTTTTAAAGAGGAGCCCCTGGAACTCCAGCAGCCATCTGTCTCACAGTCTTCCCTGGTTTTCACAGCCAGAAGTTATGGGGACTTCTCCAGCACTGGAACCCTGGGGAGACAAGTTCTCATAATTTCTGGTTGTGAAAACCTGGTGTAGGGCTGGGACCCCTCACCCCCATGGGGGACCTTTGCAACCAGAGATAGCCCTCCCTATTTTTAACTGCCACCCATGTGTGTTAGACCAAACCGTTGGGTGTCTCCGCCCTTCCTACCAATCTCTGTGTGGCTTCTTCTATTTATCTTTAATTATCAGACTTCTGTTCAGCTAGACTTCAGGCGGTTTTCCGTGATGATGGTTCTGTAGTTTAGTTTTGATGCGGTCGTGGGAGGAGGCAAGCAGTTTTCTACAATGCCATTTTAGCCAGAAGTTTAAACAATGTTCTTAATATCTTCTTGGCTGTGTCCTTATTTAAGTTCTCTGTCTTGTGAATTAATTTTTGTAATTTGTGTTTTCCTACAAAATTATGTTTAATTTTCGGATTTAATGAAGTATAATTTTTGTGGAGTGTGGTCTAGAACTTGCTTAACTTTTTTTCCTTATTTTCCCTTCTTTTGCTAACTTTGTGTTTGGGCTGTCTCCTTTATTTCTTTGTTATGCTAGATACTGATTTATCTAATTGACTTTAGTTATGTTTTTGTTTAAAGGAAAATATAATCTATCAGATAACCATTTACATGGTAGTTTTTTGACTACTTGATCTGAGCAATGATGGAGTAAATGTTAAAATTTCCCATTGCTTTTATATTTTTGTGAATTTTGACAGTATTTTCTATAGTTAACTGCTTTATATATTTTCCTGCAGAGTTTTTGGTTTATAAGCATTCTTAACAGTCACAGTTTAAAGATTGCATCTATAATCATTATAAAGTATCTCTATTGGTCATATTTATTTACTTGATGTCCAGCATTATCTCATCTTACTATCTTAACCCCTGTACCTTTTAAAAAATTTTTGATATATTTTTGCCCATTTTTAAAAAGTTATACCTGTCTTCATTATATGTATTTCTTTTGTAGATAGCATACAGTTGGTTTTAACTTTTTGACTAAGTTCTAAGTGTCATTTTTATTTAATATCTTTACCATATGATGTATTATTCTCCCCATTTGGAAATTGTATGATTGGGGGAGGTGTTTTGTTTATATATATGAAGTGGTTTTCTTTATATCTTTTCATTTGCTTAAATTTCTAGGTATCAGTTTATCAGCTTTTCTCTTTTTATAATGTAGTTGACACTTTCTGAGATTTTTGTTCCATTCTTACTGTTTATTTATGAATCCATTTTTTTCCAACAAATATTTGTTTGCGAAATTATATTAATAATATGTAGATACATTTGGTAAGGATATTAAACAGAAAAAGCAAATGATTAAATAAGAAGGTATTCTAGTTATCTATTGCTGTGTATCAACTTACACCAAATGTAGTGCTTAAAAACAACATTAATATCTGTCTTGTTTCCATGTTTGCACTCAACTGAGCAATCGTGTTTGCAGCTGAGGCTGAAGGCTCAACTATATTTGATGTCCAGGTTGTCAGGTAGTTGATGGCTGCTGGCTGAGTGTTTGGTTGGGTTTCTCCAGTGTTACTTGGATTTCTCTTTATGACTTGGGATTCTTGCAGAATGCTGGCTGACTGCTGAGAGGAAGTGTTGCAAGAGTGAGCATTCAAGAGACTAGATTACTGGTTTATTATGAAAGTATATAATTCAAGAACAGCCAGATGGAAGAGATACAATGGCAAAGCATATGGGAAGGGGCATGGAGCTTCCATGCTCTTTTGGAATTTGTCATTCTCCCAACATCTTCATGTGTTCACCTGGGAGTTCCAACAAATATTCATTGATCTCCTGTTAGAGGTCTCATTTTGCTATATGTGAGGGGTTGTTGATATAAGAAATGTCCAAACCTCTAGAGAGTTTTTATAAGAATTTATTTGAGGCAAACAGGATACACCTGAAAGCAGGATCGCAAGATTGAGATAAAATGCTTTCAAGAAATGACAGTTTGCAGCTTCAGTTATGCATTTGGAATTAAGGAAAATTACATGAAGGTAGGAGAAAGCAAGGTGGGAATTGATTTACAGAATAGTTAAGATTTAGGTTCTGAGGGTGGTCACACTTTGGAAGGAGAGGTCTGAAGGGTCCTCAGGCTTTAGAAGGAAAGGTCTGAAAAGAGGCATTTTAAAGGTGTGTGAACCTGGATGCACAGAAACAATGGACAGGGCTGGCTTAAGGCAAAAATAAGACTTGTACTGAACGAAGTTAGATGATTCTCCACCACAACCTGCCCAGTTAGGAATTCATGATCAGAATGCCCTGTGATGTTACTTTCCATTGAACCCCTTTTCATCCACAACGTAGTAGCTGCAGATAGACTAATACAGGTGTGATGCATTGGCAACTTAAATACTGTAATTGGTGTTTTCCTTAAATGATAAAGAATTCTTCCTAAAGATCTGAAAAATACAAAATGCAGCCTTTCCGTGATTGACAAAGGTTAATACTATATTCTACATACATTATACATTATATTTTTCTAGAAAATCCAGTGTGCTTTAAACCAGTATAAAAATAATTTGTTTATATATGTAAAATGGAATTGCCCTCTAGGCTTAGTTTATCATAAATTTATATTTTTCATTAATCTGTATACTTTCTAGGAAAGATGGTTGGGCGTAAGCAGGGTTTTTCAATCTTGGCGGTATTGATATTTGGTGCTGGATAATTTAGTGTCAGGTTGTCATTATAAGAGGTTTAGCAGCATCCCTGGTTTCTTTAGATGACAGTAACATACCTCTCCCCCATATTATGACAACCAAAAATTTCTACAGACATTACCAAATTGCCTGTGTTGAGAACTGAAGGTACAGTTTATGTTTATAAAACAGAAAAATTAAGATATATTGTCTTTAAACTTTTCATGCAGTCTTGCATTTAGCACATTCATTGATACAAGGGATATCAAACTAAATAAGGTTTCTGTCCTTGAGCTTACAGGCTGAGGAATAAGTGACATGGGAACACATATAGTACAACATGCCACATATTGTCATTGTGGTGTTCATTGTGGTGTTTATAGTGCTATTAGGCCCTGGGAAGAACAGTTACCCACAGGAACATCAGGGGTAAGGCATTGTTCTTTTAGTTGAAAATGTTGGTATTCCATAAATTACTGATTGAAAAAAACTTAGTTTTTGTTAATTGTGTAAATCATGTGTATTTCCATAGAAGACCATTGGAAATTAATGCGTATCTTAATATTGGTCTTTTTTTCTTTCTTTTTGACTTCTTTTTTGTATTTTACTGTAGATCATATTGATAAAGATTTTTTAGTCCACTAGGTGGCAGTTTTAGCCATAAAAAAAATATGTGGGCAAACTTTCAGCCACTGAAAATTCATCCTTTATTCTATCTATAATAGAAAGAAATGTCCTAAAATGAGATATAACACAAAGAAGGAGAGACTTTATTGTAAAGCAATTTAAAAAATCAAATAGATAAGTGGACACAGAGTACCTGGACCTAGGTATGCATCTAATTTCACAAAGGCATTTAATATTTCCTTAAGTCAGGATCTTATTCATTTAGAGATAATATAAATGCAGTGGTCAAGAGGATGTCTGAGCAGTCAAACTATAGTTTTAAATCTTAGCTCTGCTCTTGACTAGCTTAGGCAAGATACTTAACCCTTCTCTGAGATTTCTCATCTGTAAAATAGGAATAATGGTATTTGTACCTCATGGTCCTTACAAGGATTTAAATGAGTTAATATAAATAAAAGTGCTTAGAACTTGGAACAGAACTTGGCACATAGAATAATAGCAACCGTAATGTTAGCTCTTATTGGCCATCCCCTCTGGCTGTTACCAGTTGTCCTCTATATTTGTGGAAAAGGTATACATTTCTTTATTCAAACCAGTACTAGATGCTTTTAGTTGACTTTGCCAGCCTCATACAAAATAAAGATTATTTTTTTATTTTCTATTTTCTTGCAGTGATTTTTATAAAATAAAACCAAATTATTTCTCTTAGTACCTCTGTCAGTCAAGCATTTTCTTTCCCTACATACATTAAAAAGTAATTAGGCTTGGGATCCTGTGAGATCTTGCCTTTAAAATTAGGCCTTGCCTTCCAGTGTTCATCTTAAGTATTTATGCAGTGGTAATATATTTACATAATATATGTAATATTTAAATGCTACAGTAGCATTGAGCTAAGGAAAGGCAGGGATTAAAGTAGAAATGTTTTATCGGGAGAAGGGAGGCGTACAAAAAGACATTGATGAGGTCTTATTTTTTAGGGATTTTTTCCTCTGAAAATAGTTCCAGTGACATTTCTTTTAGCAAAAAGAGTTAAGTTTTGTTTTAATATATTATATAAATTTATGTAATTTTATAAATTATATAATTTACATAAATTATAAATATATAAATTTTCATTGTGCCATGAAAATTTATAGTGTTGCATATATTTTTTGGTGGTACATTAATATATAGATTATCTTTCCAGACCATTGCTGTCACTATTCTAGTAGGTATTATTGCCTTTGTGATATAAGAGGCCTAAAGTATATAAGCTCTGTACATACCAAGTAGAAAGTCAAAGTAGTTTCAGTTTTCAAGGAACTGAAATTTTGCAATGCTGGTAACAGAGGCTTGGTAAAAAGCCTCTGAATAAAATTTATCATTGAGTAAAAGAGTAAAAGGTGTTTTTATCATATGCACTTTTATTCTCTTTACCTTTTATTATGCGGATAAAAGTATGCAGCTTAATTAGTATTCAGTTAGGTTATGTGACACTTAATTCTAATTAATGAATACAATTTTCACATGTTCATATAATTTAACAAGTCTGGTTAAAATCCCAGAACTATATTTTTTGTGTGTGTGACACACTTCCTTCAATAGCTATGGTAAATATGATGTGTAAAATTCTGGTTATGGTATACATTTTAAAACAATTTTGTGTGCTTTCTGGGAATTAGAAAAATGTTTTTATTGCTAACTTAGAAGTTCAACCTGAAGCTATTTTCTCTCTCATATACCCACAGTGAACATAGCTAGTTATACTAATCATATTGTTCTTAAAGTTTGGATAAAAAGTAGATAGTTGGCAACTTCTGGCTTCCACTTAGAATAGAGAAAGGTGGAAAAAGCATTGTTCCCACCCTTACAACAAAAGTAAACTGTATACAGCTGCAAACTTATAGTGTTCTTGAACCTACAAGAGAGCTGAGGTTGCAGGGCCACCACTTTTCCTGAAAGGAAAGACAGCTAGCTACCTCTAAAAAAAGATGGGATGGAAGCTCTTGTTCACCCAGGACAGACAAAATGAACACCTCTCAGAGTATTCAGCTGAATTTTTTAATGAACTGCCAAAGGCTTAGTGTGGACTAGCTAGAGATCATAGAACTCTCTATATTCTCATGACACATGAGAATTTGTACCCATCTCTATAGACTTCAGTGGATACTTACAAAAAAGACAGGCTTGGGCTGGGGGTACTGCCCTTGTTAGATGGGTCTGGGGTTGGGGAACAGTAGATGCTTTAGGAAGGACATAAAACTCTGTCTAAATCTTTCTCCCCACCTCCTTCTTTTAGACAAAAGTCTTAAATTGCTGTGGGAAGGGAACAGAAAGAAAATCCTCTCCCCAAGAAAGGGCCAGGAATATGTGTTGGGTCCAGAACTTTAGCAGAGGAGGCAGGGCAGGAACACTTGAGAAGGCTGACCCCCAGACACCAGGGAACACAGCACTTGCCTAAGACGGAGGCCTAATTAGAATATCAGAGGACTGCTGCCCCCCATACCAGGCTAACAGATGTCGATTAACAAGTAACAGTGGAATACCAAGAGGCACAAGAGCATAGAAGCAGACAGACCATCCTAAGTAGGGCATAAAAGGAAGACATAAAACCACAGGTTGAGCAAACACTGAGGAAAACCCTCTGCCAAATGAGCCTCTACCCTAAGCACAGGTATGGCTAGAGGAATTTGAAGCCTGTGGTGCATTATGGGTGACCATAGCAGCAACAGATTTCAAACCAAGCTCTTGTCCTAACAATAGAATGACCCCTCCTCCACATGCTAAAGACTAGGAGAAGGAAAGGTATGTCCATATCTCCAGGCACAAAAACTATTTACCTTAGTCTCAGCTGTCCTACAGAAGATGATATATCCTGCTTTAAAAAAAATGTGGAGTAAAAGCAAGGAAAAGCACATCTTTACACTACATGTGAACTGGGATAATTTTATTTGACGTTAGAACAGCGTGGGAACTAGGAGCACCAATACCCACACAGTCAAAAAGCTGAATGTAACTTTTGATTCCCCCCAAACTTAAGTACTAATAGCCTACTGTTGACTGGAAGCCTAATTGATAACATAAGCAATCAGTTAACATGTATTTTGTATGTTGTATGTGTTATTTACTATATTCTTACAATAAAGTAAGCTAGAGAAAAGAAAATGTTATTAAATTAATAAGGTTTATCTGCGAGTTTTTTCCAAATTGTGCAGATCTCCAAAATTTTTTCCAATATATTTATTTTAAAAAATTTGTGTATATTTGGACCTGTGCAGTTCAAACACCTGTTGTTCAAGGGTCATCTGTATAAACTAGTACAGCTCCTCGTTCCAGTATAAAACTTTGGTTCCCCATCTCCCTGTGTGTGTGTTCTTACCAATAGGAGAGGAAATGGAGTATACCGAGCTCAGGAGAGATGAGCAGGAATTTGAACTATTTTGATGAGAGAACTGATTTTTGGAATAAAAGGAGAGTGTCAACTGCCTTTGTTCTCAAGAAAGCGAGGAGGCTTTAAGCTACCGTCCTTCATTTACTAGACTAAAAATAGAATACTACCCATCTGGCATGTAATGATGCAGTTCGTATTCTCAGGCCCTTGAATGTTGTTGTCTTTGTTTTTATAATGAAATCTCAGTTGTGCTATTGTCAACCAGAGGAGATAATATTGAAGCCTGGATTTTGATCACTGAGATATCGTCACTTGTAAACACCTATTGTAAAATAACTGTCATCTTGTTGGCATAGAGTTTCAGAAACTGTGGAGGAGTGTCACTGTGGATTCAATGGATGAGGAGAAAATTGAAGAATATCTGAAGCGACAGGGTATTTCTTCCATGCAGGAGTCTGGACCAAAGAAGGTGGTATGTAATTGCTAAAAAAAAAAATGTAATCCTCTATTCCTTATAAACTGTTTGCCTGCTTTCTATTCTCTCTTAAGAGCAGGTTGTCAGTTCTCTCTTCCAGTTTTTTCTGTGTCCTAATCCATTCATCTGGGTCAGTTGCAAACCAGATCATGTTGGGTTTATTCAGAGGATCTCTGTGCCCTCAGTGCTGTTCCCCAGGCACGAGAGAGTTTTCGTCATCACTCCTCCAGCCCCAGTCCTGGCAGTGGCTACTCTTAAGCTCCAGCCATACTGAACTCCTGCTGTCTACATGTTGGCCTCCCAGTCTCTAACCAGGAGCCTGCTTTGTCATCTTGACCTTTAAGGCTTAAGTTGTGCTCTCCACTCCCTTGCTCTAGTGAGTCTGGTAGTCTTGGTGCCGGGGTCTTCCTTAGCCCTGATCCCTTAGGAGCCACATACTGTCCTCGTAGCCCCAAATCCTGCTCATATGAAGGATTTGTAATGGAATGAAGACTTATAAATTGCCTTGTACAAGCTAATCAACTATTAGTCTAAGGACAAAGCCTGGATGAGGAATAATTCACCAGCCACTCTAGACTCTAGCTGCTGTACCTCTTTCTCACTTTTCCATGTTCACCATCAGGTGTTGTAGCCTACCGTCTCTGATTTTTCGTGTGTGTGAGAGAGAGAGAGAGAGAGAGAGAGAGAGATTGATTCAGTGAATTTTTTAGGACTCCTTAAAATGGAAGGTTATTGCCAGTGATCTCCATGTACTAGTGTAATTGCAGCACTTTATGGTTTCCTGTTATTGTTTAGCTTGTTGATTTTATCATGTGTTAATTTCAGGTATAATGAAAATACAGAATGGTAACAAATCTTCGTGTGCCTATCCACTTTCCAATTTTGCCATATGTTTGTGTTTAGCCCTGTTTACATCAGGTCTTTTTTTATTGGTAATGATAGATATATTTTTAGACCAGATAATAATGATGAAAAATAAAGAGCTTTACCACCTCTCTTATTGTCCACATAGTTCAGGTATGTTTTTGTGCCAGCCCATTTATTCCTGGTGGAGGTATGCACATCTCCATAACAAAGCACTGGTTCTTATTTTCAGTTGGGAGTGTGCTGTGGAATGGTGTGTATGGAGTTAGACTAGAGAGCAGAAAAACAGGTCGTTGCCAGATCTCTTTGCTGCTGGTTTCTGGGCATCCTTAGTAAACCCTTACCACATTATCCCTCTGAATGGCGTTTTTTTTTTTTTTTTTTTTTACCTTTTCCTGCAGGCCCCTATTCAGAGAAGGAAAAAGCCTGCTTCACAGAAGAAGCGACGGTTTAAGACTCATAATGAACACCTGGCTGGGGTGCTGCAGGACTATTCTGACGTTGCTCCTGGCAAACAGTGAACAGTTTTGTAGGTGAGCAAAGAGTTACAAATACAAAGTCAAGATCTTTCTTGTCGATACTGGGATCTAAAGACTGAGTGTCTTCCCATTCTGCTGCTTAGGACTGAGGAGAGAAGCAGTTCAGTTTACAGAACAAATGCAAATTACCAAACTCAAAGCTTATTTTAATTGAATGGGCTAATGAGAAATGTGATATTCCCTGTTAACCTCTGTTACTTCTTGGAGGAAAGGCACTTAGCACAGCATACAGGTGTCTTTGCTGTTTATCTCTACTTTTAAGTAGTTCCTTATTCTATTTTTCCTCTTTTATTACTTCAGAACAAGTTTGCAAATAGTCTTGAGTGCAATACTCATTTATTCCATAAGAACATATTTATAATAAAATCATTGTAGAAGGAGTTCTAAGAAGTTAGTAAACTTAGTTTTCTCCTTCTTGGCAGTGGCATTTGGCAGCTTCCATTTTTAACTCACACAGGGTGTGTGTTTGGGACATTGTTGGAGACTGTGATCTGTGCCATGTTGCTGAGCATATGGATTTCACATTTGGACACAGGATTTCACATTTGGACACAAAGTGTGCCTCTTGTTTGCTTTTGAAGCAGTAGAGATACATTACATATGATGTTTTATTTTAAAAGGATAAATTAGTATTTAGCCTCTTGGATTTTGCAAGTCATGGTCTCATGCTATCAAAGATGAATAGAGTCTTTTTGCCAACCTGAATATTAGCTTTACATCCCAACCCTCATGGGGCTCTTCTGGTGAAGAGTTCCTTTATCTCCCCATCACTGGCCAAGCTCATGAGAGCCATTATTTCCCCCACTGCCAGCTTCCACCTCTGACCTACGATGTTGCCGTCTCCCCTTAAGAACTGAATCTCTGAAGGTGGGCATCTCCTCCCATGTGCTCGTGGTGCGCACCCAGGGTCTTATGCCCCTGGCGCACTCGGGGGTCCTGGCGCACCAGGAGTATGGTCCGTGGCTCCACCTGGGGCACGAACCCTGGACCTTTTGCATGTAAAGCAGACGTGCTAACCACTACACTATGGAGCCACCATCTCATGAGAACCTTTATTAAATACACGGGTTCTTAAGAGTCGTTGTTGACTTACAGGAAATCAGTGCGGTTATTCCAGCCTGCTGTGGCAAACTAAACATTTTCCTTATTTATACTTGTGATATGGTCTGTGGTAATTCTTTGGGTTGATCATTACAGTCCTCATGTCACAGTTAAAATTGTAGTGGATTATAAAAACAAAGTTTGGTATTCTCGAAAAAGGTGTACTGTAATCTAAAGCAGTAAGTGCTTTGTGCAGATGACAAGGAACTCTTTTTGCTGCTTTAGTTCTTTTTATTTCTTCTATTTACTTCTCACCTACATTTATAGTGTTACTGCTTACTTTTTTCACATCCAAGCCCAAAACATGGCATGAGAAGATGTAAAGCTGAGGCTTCCCACAAGAATTTAGACCATGAGAAACTCAGCCTGTGTAGTTTGTATCAGAGGTGTTTTGTTACCATACCACAGTCTTATGGTATAAAACTAGTTTTCTGTAAAAGTCCGGAGCTAGCTTATCTCTGAGTATGCCTACTTTTTGTGATCTAGCCATACCATCATGTTGTTTTTTCCAATTTTATTGAGATATAATTGACATACAGCCCTGTATAAATTTAAGGTGTACAGCATAATGATTTGACTTACCTATATCATGAAATGGTTACCACAATAAGTTAACATCCATCATCAGAAAAATACAAAACAGTTGTTTTCTTTGTGATGAGAAATCTTAGCATTTACTCTCAACTTTCTTATATACCAGATAGTAGTGTTAACTGTAGTCACCATGTTGTACATTATATCCCTTGTGTTTATCTGTCTTATAACTGGAAATTTGTAACTTTTGACACCATCATCTAATTTCTTCTCTCCCCCATATCCCACCTCTGGTAACCACAAATTTGATCTCTTTTTGATGAATGAGGTTTGTTTGTTTGTTTTTGTTTGTTTTTAGATTCCACATGTGAGATAGTACCACAGTTGTCTTTCTCTGCCTGATTTATTTCATTTAGTATAATGTCCTCAAAGTCCATCCATGTTGTCACAAATGGCAGAATTTCCTTTATGATTAAATAATCCATCGTGTATACGCACGCACGCGTGCGTGCCCACTGCCGCCCCCATGTTTTTTATCCATTCATCTGGCAGTGGATGCTTAGTTGTTTCCATGTCTTGGCTGTTGTAAATAATGCTGCTATGAACATGAGGATGCATATATCCATTCAATATTAGTGTTTTCATTTTCTTCGGCTATATTTCCAGAAGTGGAATTGTTGGATTATAGAGTGGTTTACTTTTAATTGTTTTCCACAGTGGCTGTACCAGTTTACAGTTCCACCAACAGTGCACAAGGGTTCTTCTTTTCTCCACATCTTGCCAGCATTTGTTTTCTTTTGTCTTATTTTTATTTATTTATTTATTATTATTATTTTTTTTTATGCCTACAGCACCTGGTATTTCTAGGTGGTCTCCCATCCAGGTATTAACCAGGTCCAATCATGCTTAGCTTCTGAGATCAGGTGAGATTGGCACGTCTCTTGTCTTTTTGATGCCAACCATTCTAACAGGCACAAGGGGGTATCTTATAGTTTTGATTTGCATTTCCCTAATGATGAGTGATGTTGAGCATCTTCTAATGTACTGGTTGGTCATCTGTGTATCTTCTTTGGAGAAATGTCTGTTCAGGTCCTTTGCCCACACAGCAGTGCTTTTTTGCTAGTAAATTGTATAAGTTCTTTAGTAAATTGTATAAGTTCTTTATATATTTTGGATGTAACCCCTTATCAGATACATTCTATAGGTTGTCTTTTCATTTTGTTAACATTTTTTGCTGTGCAGAAACTTTTTAGTTTGATATAGTCCCACTTGTATATGTTTTATTTTGTTGCTTATGATGTAGGTGTCATATGTAAAGATCATTGCTAATACATGCTTTTTTGCTATTTTTTTTCCTCTAGGAGTTTTGTGGTTTCTTGTCTTACGTTATTATGGCTTTATAACAACTTGAAATGAGAAAGTGTGATGATGCTTGCTTTATTTTTCTTTCCTGGAATTGCTTTGGTTATTTTGGAGTCTTTTGTGGTTTCATATAAATTTTGGATTGTGTTTTCTACTTCTGTAGGAAGTGCTGTTAGAATTTTGATAGGGATTGCATTGAATCTATAAATGTCTTTGGGTAGTATGGATGTATACAGAATATTCCTTCAGTCCATAAACACAGAATACCTTTCTATTTATTTGTGTTTTCTTTGATTTCTTCCATAAATGTCTTACAGTTTTCAGTGTGGAGATCTTTTACTTCCTTAGTTAAATCTATTTCTAAGCATTTTATATTGTTTCTTGATGTTATTATAAATGGAATTTTCTTTATTTTTCAGATAAGTTGTTAGTGTTAGGAATGCTACTGATTTTGTATGTTAATTTTGTATGCTGCAGTTTTACTGAATTTATTGATTAGATCTAACAGTTTTTTGGTGGATTCTTTAGGGTTTTCTCTATATAAAATCATGTTATGTGCAAATGGAGACAGTTTTACTTCTTTACAATTCTGGTACCTTTTCTTTCTTTTTCTTGCCTGATTGCTTTGGTTAGGACTTTCTGTACTAGATTGAGTAAGAGTGATGATAGTGAACTTCCTTGTTCCTGATCTTAGAGAAGAAACTGTCATCCTTTCTCCACTGAATGATAGCGGTGGGCTTGTCGTGTATGGTCTTTATTATGTTGAGGTATATTCCCTTTGTTAAGAATTTTTTATCATGAATAGATGTTGAATTTTGTCAAATGCTTTTTCTACATCTTTTGAAATAATATGACTTTTTAACTTTTATTCTGTGTTAATGTGATGTATCACATTGATTTGCATACATTGAACCATTCTTGCATCCCAGATATAAATCCCACTTGATCATGTTGAATGATCTCTTTAATGTGCTTTTGAATTTCATTTCCCAGTATTTTGTTGAGAATTTTAACATCTGTATTCATGAGGGATAGTGGTCTGTAGTTTTCTGGTAGTGTCCTTTTTCAGCTTTAATATCAGGGTAATGCAGGCCTCATAAAATGAATATTTCCTCCTCTTTGATTTTTTTGGAAGAGTTTGAGAAGGATCGACATTAATTCTTTAAATGTTTGGTAAAATTCACCTATGAAACCATTTGGTCCAGAGCTTTTCTTCATTGGGAGTTTTTTGATTACTGATTCAATCTCTTTACTAGTAATTGTTCTCTTCAGATTTTCTGTTTCTTCCTCAATCTTCGTAGATTTTGTTTCTAAGAATTTTTTTCATTCTATATTGTCCACTTTTTTAGAGTATAGTTGTAGCAGAGTAGCTTCTTGTGATTCTTTGTATTTCTTTGGTATCAGTTGTAATGTTTCATTTTAATTCATAATTTTGTTGATTTGGGTCCTTTTTACTTCAATATGTCTAGGTAAAGGTTTGTTAATTTTGTTTATATTTTCAAAGAACCAACTCTTAATTTTGTTAATCTTTCCTATTTTTCATTTAGTTCTTCTTGGTCTTTATTCTTTCTTTCCTTCTGCTAACTTTGGGTTCAGTTTGTTCTTTTTCTAGTTCCTTAAGGCATAGAGTTAAGTTGTTTGAGATCTTTCATGTTTCTTAATGTATGTGTTTATTGCTATGAATTTTCCTCTTACAGTAGCTTTTGCTACATCCCATAAGTTTTGATATATTCTTTCCATTTTTCTCAAGATACTTTTTATTTTTTAATATTTTTTTTAATCCATTGGTTGTACAGGAGAGTATTGTTTAATTTCCATGTATTTGTGAATTTTCTAGTTTTTCTCCTGTTATTGATTTCAGTTTTCATATCATTGTGCTCAGAGAAGATACTTGGTATGATTTTAGTCTTCTTGAATTTGCTAAGACTTGTTTTTGTGGCCTAACATGTGGTGTATTTTAGAAAATGTTCCATGTGTGCTTGAAATGAATGTGTATTCTGCTGTTATCAGATAGAATGTTCATATATGTCTGTTAGGTCAATTTGCTCTGTAGTGTTGTTGAAATTTGCTGTTTCTTTGTTGATTCTCTGATCTAACCATTGTTGAGGGTGGGGTGTTAAAGTCCCCCACTATTGTTTTCTATTGCTGTTTATTTTTCCTTTTAGCTCTGTTTTTTACATATTTGGGTGCTCTGACATTGGGTGCATAAATATTTACAGATGTCATAACATCATGATGGATTTACCCCTTTTTCACTATATAATGGTCTTCTTTGTCCCCTTTTAACATTTTTAGTTTAAAGTTTATTTTTCTAAGTATAGCTATCCCTGTTTTCTTAGGATACCATTCGCATGAAGTATCTGTTTCCATTTCTTCACTCTCAGTCTGTGTGTGTTGTTAAGGCTAAAGTAAGTCTCCGTAGGCATTTGGATCTTGTTTTTGATCCATCCATTTTTTTCTTTTTTGCATTTTGATTGAAGAATTTAATTTACTTTTAATTATTAATAGGTAAAGATTTACTGTTGCTTTTATTGTTTTCTAGCTGTTTTATAGATTGATTGTTCCTTGTTTTATATCCTGCAGTCTTTTTTTTTTTTGTATTTTGATATCTTGTGGTGTCAGTATGCTTTGACTTCTTTATCACTTGTGTAATTGCTTCAGGTTTTTCCCCTATATCTTACATAAGAGGCTTACATAAAATATCTTAAATTAGTGATGCTTTGGATTAGCTTCCTGCCCTGATCAGTGGGAGAACCAGTTTCAAGGCTAGTAAGGCTATCTGTGGTCTTGACTCAGGCTGGCTTGTACCCCAGGTTTTCTGACTGAACAGGGACACTGGATTTTCTCTGCAGACTTAATGGTTTTTCCTGCCAGACTCTGTGCCTGAGCATTGTAGGCTATGTAACTTTCTAGGGATTCTGGTCAGGTGGGGCTGGGAGCCTCACTTAGCATTGGTGGGGCTAGAGTCAGCCTCCCCCACCCCCATCGCACTCACTTTGGGCAAGGGAAGACCAGGCTCCAGGGCTGCCCAATCTCTTAGTTCAAGGACCCAAATCTTGCAGACCAGCACCCTACTAAGTTTCTTGCTTGGACTTATTTCTTCAGATGAGCAAAGCAGTTCTTCGGTGTTAACTATAGTCATGAGCTGCTTAACGATGGGGATACTAGAAACACATAATTAGGCAATTTCATTGTTGTGCAAACATAATAATGTACTTACACAAACCTAGGCGGTGTAGCCTACAACTGTAGTTGTATGTGCTATATATACTTTTATATGATTGGCAGCGCATTAGGTTTGTTTACACCAGCATCACCACAAATGTCAGAAGGTATTGTGTTACAATATTATGATGACTGTGACATCACTAGGTAATAGGAATTTTCCAGCTCCATTATAACCTTATGGGACCACCATCTCTTTGTGTTCCATCATTGACTGAATTGTCCTTATGTGGTACACGAGTGCTTGGGCTCTGCAGGTAGGAACTCAAGAACTTGGTGCTGGTTGTTGCTCCTCCTTTCCCCTTCTCTGCCACAATCAGATTTCCAGTGGTCAATTTCCTGCACTGCCCATGGGGTAAGATAAGAAGAGGGCTCCTAAAAAGTAACTCACAATGCTGGGGCAGCTGGATGTCTGCTCTAGGCTCTCTTTTCATATTGGAGGAGGAACTGTAGGCTCAGGGAAGACCAGTCGGCATGATGCTGTGCCACCTTGGGGGACGGGCAGTGCGATCAGTGTGTAGCTGCTGCTTTTACCCTTCTGATGTGGTCTTTCTTGGTCTCTGTGGCTCACGGGAGGTGCTTCAGCCTCATTCTTAAGTTCTGGAATTCTCACTGTTTTCTCATCCATGAATAGTTGTTCTTGTGAGGGAGAATAAAACCAAGAACAAGCTAGGTTGTTATCTTGGGGATATCACCTGTCACCATCTTGTTGGTCAGGTCTGGAAATTCATTTTGGACATATCATATACTTCATCTTGTTTTGCAAGGAGACAGACAGCAAGGCCTCTACCACAGGTTCTCAGATAAGATGTTTTACTGCTACTTGTGTATTACTAGTGGTTTCTAGCTAAACCTGTGCTCATTAGTACTTTGTGAACTGGCCTTATAGTAGATTTCCGTTATCTAGTCTAAACTCATTTCATAACTGAAGAAGTTAAGATTTAGAGAAATGAAATGTCTTGCTAAATTGTTACAATTGCAAATTCCATAGCTTTACTTCATTCACTTACATTTTCTTGTGTTAAGGTTTCTTTGCTTACTACATGGAAGAGATTCCTCCATATACCCTTTATTAATGTACTGGGATTGGATCATCTGGTGACATGTGGGGAAAGATGTGGTCTTTGTGGGAAATTGTGATAGCCCAGTTGTGTTTGAAGATTGTAATAAAAAGAAAGGAGTCTTTTACCAGTTCTTCTGAGTGTCTAAAAACATATCCACCATATTCAGATTAAAGTTACAGTCATATTCTTGCCTCTGCCCTGATCTGCTGGCCATTTAGAAGTGGGAATGGGCATGGCTGGATGCTTTAAGAAGTTAGTCTGTAGTATATTTTGATTTATAATTCATCAGTCATAGAAGGCTTTTAAAGGGGGATAGCTAAGAGAAATGTAGTTGAGCTAGACCAAGTGTAAAAAATGAATCTTTAGCTGCTGCTGTCACATCTTATAAGCATGGCAGGATGATGGTGGGACTCAAGGGACAGAGGAACACTTGATACCTGTAGAGCAGAGCTGTAGCAAAAAGGCAGTGCAGAGCCATCCCACATTTACGTGCCAGTGTTCATAGGGTGGGCGCTGCAAATGTACAGGCCTTGATTACTTCCGTGAGCTGTTTGAAATCACTGGTAGAAAAAACATGTTCTGAATGTGGCAGTAGGCTATCTGGATTTAAAAATTCTCCAATTCTTAGCAGCTGACAATTTCCTGAGGCATAGATGAAACTCAGTGGCCCCTCTTTCTTCTAACCACTGTTTTTACTTGCAAATGATTAATTTGTGAAAAAGAAGATTTTGGGTTTCCTAAGGTTTTATTGACTGTTCTTAACAAGCCAGGACCAGCACTGTTGCCCTGTGGCAAGGCTGCAGTACTGTTCGTGGAGATGGCAGGGATGACCTGTCATCAATGTTATTTGCCGTCTTTGGGGCTTCATGTAGGACAGTTCATCTTTTCCCAGTGTACATTTATTTTGTGGGCTTGTCCTGAGAAACCAGTAGATGTTCTCTGGGAGGTAGATGGGTGGTGGAGGTCCAAGGACCTCAAGGACCACTGTCTGGACCTTGGAATACCTGCTTCAATTGTCGTGTGTGTGTTGCGTGGAATAAGCACACTTTGGAAACAGCTAGACCAGGCTAGGCTCTAGCATTGTCTTTTTGACCTTCCTTCTGGCCATAGTTAAAAAAAAACAAAAGCACATTTTCCTTCATAGAAAGATTTCCGTTAGAAAGGTGGCTAGTGCTCCCCAGCAGAGTGGCAAGGCTGGACAGTTAGGCCCATAGAACCAGTCCAGTTCCCTTGGTTTAGAGGATGGCTGACATTCCTGTGACTCAGACCTTGTGGTTACAAGACCCTGTGAGAACCCATTGAATTTCAACCACCCAGAATTTTGTATGGGTGATACTTTATTCAATGCAAACTTACCTTTCACATTTTTTAAATAAGTGAAATCACAGAAGGGTACTAACAGGAAAGAACTGAGTAAATCATAGCCTGGATTTGGCAGGTCATGCTCCAGAAAACCCAAAAGCAGGTTTATCTTGCACATGACTGTTTGAGAATTTGACCCTTTTGCTGAGCCCCTCACACCCAAGATCTTTATTCTAGTTTTAGGGGAAATGTGCTCTTTTGTTCAGGTTAATATTTTATTTATTTATTTTACTATTTATTTATTATTTATTTTATTTATCTATCAGGTTAATCCTTTCTCATTCCATTTAGGCATGTGTTTTTGCTCACAAGGTAAGTTTGGGTTGAATTTAAGCATCTGGCCTAAATAAGTTTTAATTTAGTGTTAATTATCACGGTCAGAATTACACTTGAATTTTAGGCAAGAGATGTATGTGAACAATGGATTATGGAAGGGCCTCACTAGTGTCTTTATTTACAGGCATAGTGTGTTATGGTTTGTAGGAACAGGGTCTTCCCCCACCCCCACCTCCCACCTTAGAAAGCAGGAATCGGTGTGGTTGGAGGCACCGATCAAGTAGAACCCATGAGTGTCACTAGAGCGCTGTGAAGAGAGGATAAAATGAAGAATTTTCATGGCATTTGGGCATATTTGGGATCTTAGGATCATTACAGAGTCAGGTCTGTTTAGGGAAAAGTTAATGCCATTTTAGTACCATCTAGGATGTTCTGCAGCAGTGGCAGATGGGAAGTTTACCATGGGAGTTTGTAAATTTTCTCATTTGGGGCTCATTAATCAATTAGCTAATTGCATATGGTTTTCAGTATCAGTCTTTAATTTTATTGTAGGTGTTTTGAGATTTGATATTTCAAATAAAACATCACTAGTAACATATTCTTTTGCTAAGAATGTTATGAAATTGTTTGATATCATAATAGAGGGTGATTAAGAGTTGAATAAGAGCAACCATGTGCTGATACTCTTAAAACTGGGTTGGAATGCTCTTTCCCAGTGAAATGGAATACAGTAGGAAATGTACACATATTCCTAGCACTAAGCGTGCCTTGCTCAGAGCACTCAGAAATAGTTGACTCCTCTGTCACCCTGACACAGACACCAAAAATGCTTTCGTATTGAGATACAGAATTCAGAGATGTTAGCTATGCCTCCTTCATTCTCAGGAATGTTCTTTATGCCACACAACTCAGGACCCAAAAGTGCCATGGGTGCTAGGGTTCAGGGAATCTCAGAGATGAGGACTCTAATAATTGCAGTTTGGTTCCATTAAAGTAGGTCCAGCACATATGCAAACCCTGGCTCCAGTGAATTCAAAGGCTAGATGGGATTAATTGGAATTATAACTTTTATTTTGCAAGTTTTAAAGTTCTTTTCCAAATTCTTTTTATTTGCAATTTTGTTAGAGGTGGAAGGCATAATATTTAATTTTAGATGCTGCTTTTATAGTATAGCTACCTTAGCCTTGTGTTTACAAGTGGCACATCTTCCCCTCCCGATGGAGGGTTCACTTGGTAATGAAACAAAACGATGGCTTAGTTAACCATCTTTCAGGAGCTTACAAATTGGGGCATTATGCATGGAATAAGCAAGAGAACAGACTTGCCTTTTCTTATCCTGAGTTCCCTATTCAGGACACTTTATCCTACAGAGTAGTGTGAGAGAAAAGGCAGTTTTTCAGACTAGTGAGGCTGTGATGTTCAACTCAGTGGTCAGATATCTGAAGTTCATATATATGCCATCGAGACTTGTCACTAATGACCATAGGCATGGTGATTATTGAGGCACTCATTTATCTTTCCCTAAGTCCCTTGTAAAACAGCATATGGAAGTGACTGTTCAGGCAGTGACTGTGATGGGAGTGGCCCAAAGCAGGAAGGAGAGGCAGTAAATTGCCTTCAGGGGAGATGCCCTCAATCCTAGGCTGTCTGGCCAACCTCTGGTGCCTCTGAGATCAAGGTCTCAGACGGGCTGAAGGCAAAGTGCGTGATGAAGCCTGTCCTGGAGTCATGCTGGGTGTGGCCTTCAAAGCCTGGGCCAGGTTGCCGAAAGCCTCACTTAGGTTTTCTACTATTATATTTGGGCTCCAGGGTATTGGAAGGCCAAGATGGGGACCTCCTTTTAGTGATGGTCTCCTCTGCAAAAGGGACGTGAGATCCCAGCCACAGAACCAGTTATGTCAGGACCCAACAAAACTAATAGTTATTAGTGGTTATGGCCATTACTGGAATTGAGCACTGTGGTTCCCCTTGCCCCCTCCTCCCTTTTGGTGAAAGTAGTGGTCATCAAACTTTTTGGCCCCAGGAACTGGAGCTCCTATGAGAATCTAATGCCTGATGGATCTGAGGTGGAGTTGAGGTGATGGTGCTGGTACTGGGAAGTGGCTGCAAATACAGATGAAGCTTCACTCGGTGGCCCGCCGCTCACCTCTTGCGGTGCCTGTTTTCTAACAGGCCAGAGACCAGTGTGCAGTTGGGAAACTCTGGGTTAGAGTGCAAACATTTGTATCATCTTGGCTATCAATTATATATTTTTTTAAGTTAGGAGGAAACCATAAATGACTATAGATTTCAGATAATCTAGCTAAAGCTTTGTAGGCTGAGGTGGATGTGGAGTCAGCTGAGTGCAGTAAATGACATCAGGAAAGAGGAATGTGACTCTGCCATGAGATTCCCCTGCCAGGTCAGGAAGGCTCTAGTAAGAGCCCAGAGGCCTGAGATATCAAGTGTCACTTACCCAAGTACCCACAGTAGGGCATTTGTGGAGTTTATTCTCTGGCTCTCCCAGGTGTTTCTTCCTTTAGTTTTTCTGTCCTTAGCTCAAGCGCTAATGCTTAGCTTTGTCAAGGTCTGAAAATGAGGAAATCTGCTCGTTTCTGGTTTGCAGTGTAGTTTGTACTTGGTTGATCTTACAAAAAAAATTTGCCAAGCAGTGGTGTGACAGCTGGGATAAGCAGTTTATTTTCAAAAATGACAGTAGAAAAGTACCTTTAAACAGTTTATAAAAGCATAATAGACTGTGGAAGTGGTTTGTTTTCCTTAGAAACAGGAGTACAGAAGTCTCACCAAGAGCTAGGCGGTGCTGAAGCTGTGAGCAGGGCTTGAACAAAGCTGTCCCCACGCTGCTGAAAGTGCTCTTTGCCTCCTCTACATGAGGGTAAGAGCCCCTCTGCCTTTGCTCTTTGTGTGTGTGTGTGTGTGTGTGTGTGTGTGTGTGTGTGATGACTTTGAAAAGCTTCTTGACATCATAATTTCTAATGGAAAGTAATGAAACAGAAAACCCTGAAACAAACCATATAATCATTAAAACAAGCCTTTATAACGTGAGCAGATCAATAAGGAAATTCTTAGGTCAGTATATTTTTATACATGGCTCTTCTACAAGGGGGAGGGACTGAGCTGTCACAGACTCCAGAAATGTGTAAGCTTATGATATAAGACTGACTTTGGTTTTGGAGAAGTCTTGAAGCAAGCTGAGCAGTAGTCATCCCAAATACCCACTGGTTGCACCGTCTCTGGGCTACTGTGGTAGGTAGTGTGCCAGTGAGCACATGGGATTCAAGATAAAGTTGTAAATGGCTTGTTTGGCATGGTGCTGCCAAGACTCAGCTCAGCTGATGTTTTGCAGAATCTCTTGGGAGCTATTAGCTGCCCACTGCAGCCACACAGGTTGGGCAAAGACAGCTCCCTGTTGAGACAGCTCGGGCCTCCCAAGCCAAGGTTTCCCCTTCTCAGTGAGACTCTGCCTGGGGGTTATGCATCTGTGGGTCACACAGTTTATATAGTCACCTGTGGAGTGTGCCGAGGCTTTCTAAGGGCACAATGATCAGGAATTTGTACCAAGGAAAGGCTTCTTTGCCCAGCTGTGAGCATGCCACCATGAAGGCTTTTGATTGTCTTGCAGGGATCCTACACCTAGTACTGCAGACGGCACAGTTCTGTTTCTAACATCTAACACTACGTTTCTAATTCACCCTGGACTCAGGCCAGGCACAGATTTCTATACATTCACAATACAATTCTGGAAATATTTAAAAACATGCCTCAAACATGCAGCTTATTTTAAAGGAAAAAAATAGATATTTTTAATTACAAGCATTCAAAAGTCAAGCACAAAAATTGTTTCCAACCCAGTGTAAGATCATTCATCCTGTAATACTTAAATGTTTGGTATAAAAATACTCATTCTTGTTTTATTGTTGACATCTTTTTTTTTTTTCATTTGAAAATATCTCCAAACTTTACAGAAACATCAGACCATGCATTCACAAATAACACTATTTCTTACAATTATACAGTGTAAAAGAGTAAAACATTTTTATTTTTTTCTTCAAGAAAAACAGATGTGTGATAGAGGCTGTGGCAAAGTCTTGAAGGGCTCAAAACTGGGCAGGGTTTTTTCAAGCCTGAAACAGAAAGAAATGTGTAAGGAAAGCAGATCTCACAGGCATGTGCAGTACTTCCTCCTAGCAATGGGGCTGTTTGGATACACCTGTTGATAGAATTCATGGTTTAGAAACTTTCCCCTGGGAAAATTCATGGGTGATTCCCTACGAAAGTATATGTGCATATCACCATGGGCTCTATTTGCTGACCCACCAAATAAAGACCACACAAGAGTATGAGTGGTCTCACCTTAGATACATAGGGAGAACATGTTTAATTTCCATTTATCTCTTATTAGAAACTTTTCAACACCTTCTTCCATTGAAGTTGCAAGGAAATGTTCGTATTTATCTTACTTTGTGGCAGAAAAAGGCCCTTCAATCATTGAGACTTTCTGACTGCTGCTGGCAGAGTCCTACAATTTTCTTAAGTACGTCTCCTTTATCTCTGGATTTACTTAACTGTGTTAAAGACTGCATTGTGAAACCTCTACTAGTATTCTGTCATTTATTTTATTTTCTTTCCAACTCCCAAGTCATTTGTTTTCCTTACTATCATCTTACCAACATGTCAGACTCATGTAAATCTGTGGCTGTAGAAAAGGTATATGCAAAGTAAATCAGCATATATTAGAATTTCAAACAGGGGAGTACTTATTTGGGAGTGGGAGGAAGCTACAAAGAAAATAGCATCATTACTGATAACCTATATAATTATCCTTAAAGTTACTTAGGAAAATATATAATTTAGCAGTAAATCTTGAAATTAGAAGCATATTTAGGTCAACATGCAAATATAGGTAATAGAATGATTTTACTAAATACTCTTATCCAGATCAGATCTATACAATACTAGCTGCATCTGAACTATGACCCAGTAAATCTTGTCATAGTCTAGTTTGTAGATGACAGCACAAATGGGTAGAAATAATAATGGGCCACAAGTCAGAAGACCTAATATAATTACCACATACCTATAGATTGTGCGAAGAAATCAGGGTCTAGCTTTCAGAAGAAGGGATCTGGACCTCTAAACCCTTATCTTTGACACTTGTCTTTTTAGCTTATTGCGACTATTAGACCTGACACCCATACAGAATCTCAGTGGCCCCTTAACCCCCACCTCTTGCCTGTTCTCCCTTTCTCAGCAGAATTCTCCGAAACAGGCCTGTTCACACCCCATCCCTAGTGTCAGTCACATATCCTGTGATGCTTAGCAGGTCCATCAGAAGGACCCCCTCTTGAAAGCTACATTTCTTCACTGATTTCTACCTGACAGGGGATGGAGCACTGAGGTGCCAGAATCCAGGTGTGCATAGCGTGGAGCAGCCCTGGATAGATGGCAGGAGTGAGAGTGCCCAGGCTTGGGACATCCTTCCATGTGGTAGGATGAGACCAGGCATTACCTTTAGGGCATACTAGCTGACTTCCCAATTAACCCCCAAACTTCTGGCCTACCCTTGCATCCCACAAATGCTTCTCTGCCATTTAACAGACAAAAAATCCTCAAGTGTGAAGAGGTGCTGCCCCTTCTACCCCAGTCACCGTACATCAACAGAGGAGGGAAACCAGCTTAGAGGAACTGGATACAAGGCCAGTTTCCTTCCCCTACGTTCTTGTCTTGCCAGACCTGGAATGACATGTTCCACATCATCCCAAACTTGACCATGTGCCAGTAGCTCTAGCTGTGTGTGTTAATTCCAGGAAACTTTCTGAGGAACAACAGTCACTTACTCTATGGCCGTTCGTACTGTGGAACAATTCAGAGGGGATGGTACTTGGTAGCCCTTGGACTCTGGGAACTTAAGGGGCCTGCACACTGCCAATGGCTTCTGACAGAGCACGGACTTGGGAGGGCCATCTTGGGAAACAGCTGAAACTGAATGTGGTGACCAGGCTTCAAGACCAGCGGCCTGAAACCAAAGCTGCCACACTGTTTTCAGGGACTGTGAGAGAAGAGACTGAATGAACAGGCAAAGAAACATCAGCCACATGTGACTTTCCTTCCCCGGGGCTGGCCTCACTGCTCTAGGATGGACGAAGTCCCTGCCACCTCCTCCATCCCTTGGCTGTGTCTGGTATGGGCCTGACTGGTCTTCTTCTGCGTGCTTCTTTGGAGAGCTCAACCATCTTTGAGCAAATGCACGTCACTAGTCCTGGCCTTTTTCTGGTTCCATAGCCAGTTCCTGGACAATTCTTCTGATCAGCTGTCCCCTGGACATTGCTGCCATGACCTCAAAGGCATGCCTTATAACACAGCTCCTGAGTCCTCTGCCCTGGTGTCTCTGTCCCTACGCCTGGCCCCTCATGCTTCTTCCCTGACACAGCTCTGCTCCCTCAGACCATTGTTACTTCCTGACACCGCCCTCACAGGTTTGACTCTCTTGGTGTGTTTCTAATTTGACTCTTTGTCCATTTTGCCTTGGGCAACAAGATGATAATGATTCCTAACATCCTCCCCCCACCCCTGTCTCTCCACTGCCTCCCCAAGACCCAAATCCCTAACACGTCCCTCAAGGCCCCTAAAAGTTTAGTCACATTCTCACTTCCTTCTTCTGTTCTAGTCCACCTCCTCATGTACAAACCCTACTATCTGTCTTTCTCCAGCCTTCCCTGATCTCTGGCCTGCAGGGCTTTCTCCAAAAGACTCTCATCTAAGAGCTCTCACTGTCCAAGCCACTTGTTTAGCTTTCACAAGGATTATCTTGGATTATTTTCTTCCTTAAGACTATTTCCTCCTCCTTCCACCCCAGATATAGTCACTTGCATATAGCAAAAATTCAGACACTTGGGACTACAGGTCAAATCAAACAGGAATGATGGGGTGTTAAAGGGATGTGGTCTCCTAGTGTTGATAACGCCTCAGGCTGAGAACCAGGAGACTATGCCTAGAGACTCATGTTGGGCTCTGCATACTTGCCCAGTGGTGCCCTGAGCAGGAAGAATGGGTGTGGGGGGAGGGGGTCCCAGTTAATTCTGGCTGATTAGCAAGTTTTATCTGAAGTAAAAAAATATGGGAGGAGAGAAGGAGGGGGATGAGAGTCGATAATTTCCTGAGCTTTTCCATAACTGCTGTGTAAATGTAATTCTCACATGGGAAAAGAATGCGTCCACATTGCCATAGATGTTCTCAGACTGAACAGAAGGTCAAAATGTGGCTATTTCAGTCCCTGTAAACAAGGAAGGGGTTTAGCTAGGAATGGAGTTCAAACCTTGGAATGTATTAAAAAGGACATTTTAAACAGAATGCAAAGACATCCGAGAACACAGAGCACCATGGGGGGAGAGGGTCAGGCTCTGTTTAGAGAGCAGACTCTCCTCAGAGAACCTTTCCTGAAAGGGGATCAGCTGTGACATGCATGTGATGGGATAAACAAGGGAAGATAACACATGTTTAAGATCTTGTCTGAGGTAATCACAAATGTCCAAATTTGAAGACAACGGGGAAAGTCTCCTGATATCTTAAAGAACACTCTACAATTCTAAAACATTTCATTTCAGTTGCCCTTCATCAGAAAGACCAGAGCTTGGAGACAGCTGGAGGTAGGGTAAAGGTGCTTGCTGACGGAAGGGTTGGGGCCGGGGTGGGGGCAATATGGAGACCTGGGAGTGGCAGCTTTGCCCTGACTCAACTCAACTTTCCCATTGGTAAGTTAGAATCTGTCCAAGTGCTTTGTAAGCTTTTTCTCCCAATAAGAAAATTCTTGCTCTCTTGCTCCCTAGTTCATCTTTATATACAGATGCTTTTCTACTGATGATGGGGTATAATTTTTAAGTTAAAAATACATTTAATACTGAACACCATAGCTTAGCCTACCTTATCTTAAACGTGCTCAGAACATTTATATTAGCCTACATTTGAGCAAAATTACCTGACACAAAGCCTGTTTTATACTAAAGTAGATTAAAGACTAAAATGTAAAACTTGAAACCATAAAATTCCTAGAAGAAAACAGACAGTAAACTGACATCTTTTAGCAATATTTTTTGGAATATGTGTCCTCAGGCAATGGAAACAAAAGAAAAAGTAAACAAATGGGAGTACATCAAACTAAGAAGTTTCTGCACAGCGAAGGAAACCAACAAAATGAAAATACAGCATACTGAATGGAAGAAGATATTTGCCAATGATACAGCTTAACACCAAAAAAAAAAAAAAAAACTGATTTAAAAATGGGCAGAGGACCTTAATAGACATTTCTTCAAAGAGGACATACAGATAGCCATGAAAAGATGTTCATCATTAATTATCAGGGATACGCAAATTAAAATCACAATGAGATATCACCCCACACCTGTCAAAATGGCTGTCATTAATACATCAAGTACTAGAGAAGTGGAGAAAGAGGAACCTTTGTGCACTGTTGGTAGGATTGCAAATTGGTGCAGCCAGCTGTGGAAAACAGTATGGAGGTGCCTCAAAAAATTACCATATTACCCAGCAACCTCACTTCCTGGGAATTTATCCAAAGAAATCTAAAACACTAATTCGAAAAGATATATGCACTTGTATGTTCACTGCAGCATTATTTACAATAGCCAAGATATGGAAGCAACCTAAGTGCCCAATAGTAGATGGTCGGATAAAGATGATGTTATACACATATACAATGGAACATGACTTGGCCATAAAAAAAGAATGGAATTTTGCCATTTGCAACAACATGGATGGACCTCGAAGACAGTATACTAAGTAAGTCAGAGAAAGATAACTACCATGTGATTTTGCTTATACGTGAAATCTAAAAATCAAAATGACCAAAACAGACTCAGATACGAGAACATTTTGATGGTTGCCAGATGGGAAGGATGTTGGGTGAAGGGATTAAGGAATACAGATGGACAGTTATAAAATAGTCATGGGGATGTAAAGTACAGCTTGGGGAATATAATCAAATAACTGTACGGTGTCATAAGGGTTCCAGTCTTGTCAGGGTGATCACTTTGTAAGTTATATAAATTTCTAATCACTCTGTTGTATACCTGAAACTAATACTGTATGTGAACTGTCATTGAAAAATTAAAAAGTTATAATAAAGTGTTGACTGTCATGCAATTGACATGAAAACACAAAACACGATATCCAGGAAATGCTGGCAGCAGAGTACACTGTGGAGTATTGGTTGTTTACCTGTGTGATTGTAAGGCTGACAAAATTGCGGTTTGCTGCCCAGCATCACAAGAGAGTATTGATTGTATCACTAGCCCAGGAAAAGATCGGCATTCAAAATTTGAAGTAAGCTTTCTACTGAATGCGTATCACTTCATACCATCATAAAATCAAATCATTGTGTCAGGGACCCTCTGTATGTGACCTATTCACTAGTGTTTTTTTTTCCCCAAGAGTTTCCCTAACATTTATTCATTTTTGCCAAAAATCATATAAGGACTATTGCCCTCCACCCAGTTTCCAATAAACATGGGACAAATGACAAAAGGTTTTAAATAAGAGTTGTTTAGTTTTCATTTTATACCTGTCAGCTTGATTTTTAAAAATTAAATGCTGATATTAAATTGTATTAAGACTACTTAACATTTAAAAAGGTTCATAGCCTATAGAGTCTCCAGGGGAAACCATCTCCTGTAGCTAGAAACTGTTCTGTTTTAAAGGCACATCCCCACAGTCCATCTTAATCCCTGCTGGTCAGCCTGAGGCCTGCCAGTTTTTGCTTGTGGACCAGAGCACTCTAGAAGTCTCACCCTGAGCAGTGAGCACAGCTTTAGTGGGCTTGCACCAGAGTGCTTCTAGACACTGGGAAGGGTAAAACAAAGACACATCCCCTGCCACAGTAACTAGTACGGCTGCCCAAGTTGTCTACATGTGGGTTTCAGCTCCCACCTTTGGCCAGATCCACCCTCCTCACAGTCTATGCGTATTTCTGCCCTTCAAGGGCAGGCCATAAGCAGTGTCTGACTTCAGATTCGGGAAGAGGAAAGCCTCTGCCAAACTCATCCTTGTAACCCATGGATGGCCTATGAAATGGTGAGCCCGACCTTAAAACACATCTAAGATGCCCTCTTCCTCATCCAGTGTGTGCTGGCCGCCCACCCCACTACTTGGAACATCTGCAACTTGACTTTTGCCCACCCCGGACCAAGCCTCAGCTCTCCTTCCCCACTTATTTTTTGCCCCTCGTCACATGAATGTCATCTACATGAAGTCACCACGTGCCAGCTGTTGCTGCTTCCTGACTGCGCTTGTCTGCTCATGCCTTGAATTACTGATGTTTGGGTCCATTTACTGCACTTAAAAAAAAAATCATTATTCTAACTTGCTTCCAAATACTTCTATGGCTGGCTTTTAATTAGTCTTTAAATAACCCTGAGGTGGGGTGGTAGACAACAAAATCTTGTTTTTTAAGAAAGTTTTACTAAGTGATAATATCAATAAGAATATCATGGGTATTGTTAAGAACTCTGACAAAAGGAAATTAGGTAGTTGGGGAATTAGTGTGATAAATAATGACTGCCATATGTGATGTGGAAAATGTTTACCTGTTGATAGGTTTGGTTAGCATACGAAAAAGATGTCAGTGAGAGACTCCAAGTGCAGGTTGCTGGCTTCCAGCCCAGGCAGCGGGGGCAGGCTGCAGAACTCAACGCACCCCAAATGTGTGTACTTCTGCATAGACACCAAATTATACTATTCTGAACAAGAAATTACTTAAGCCCCCAAAATGTGGTAATGGCTTCCTTGGTCAGAACTGCCTGGTTCTCTTTCCTTGCCCTTTTTCTGACTTCATTTTTTCTTTAGAGGCCCCTCATAAGGATGAAATTTGCCACCTTATTTGGGCTGAGATAATCGCTGTCAGCCTGCCCCTGGCATTCCTGCGGTTCTAGATCAAGCTTTCCAAACAGACTGGAAACCTCTACAAGTGGTGTATGGCAGGCTGGTCACCTCTAGGAATGCTGTATTCTTGTTTTAAGACTGCACTTAGTGCTGGAAACAGAGAAGTGACAGCTGGTATTGACTGAAAAGGCAGACAAATGACCAAAGTCATCACCTATTAGAAAAGGCCAGCAGTCTGGAGGAATTCAGTGAGAACCCTATAAAACTCAGAGATGCCCTATTTATGAAGAGGCTCATAAAAATGTCACTGCATCATCAAGAAAGGGCTACATGATATTCAGTATAATTGGATTAGTAAGACTGGAAGAATATATACACTTAAGGGCTTAAAGGAAAAGCTTCATTTATTTGTAAATTCTCTTTAGCTGGGTATTTCATTGATGATGATGCTGGGTAAACAGGTGTTAACGGCCTTATCTAAGTGTCAGCCCAACCTAAGAAGGCTGTGCTGAGGACCAAGTACTGGGATGCAAAACTCTCAGTTGCTATCCTGGGACGACATTTCCTAAGCAGGCCATGAAGAGCCAGCCTCTGACCCCGAGCTCCACACAAGCATGTCCCAACCTGGTGCACCCATCAGGATCACCAGGAGAGGTAGTAACACCCAGACTGCTGAGCTCTACCCCCTGGGGTCTGGTGATGGTCCCGATATGCCCTTCCCCAGGACACAGTGCGGCCCCAGAGGGCCCTTTCAGCCTCTGACTTTGGAACTCACCAGCATGCTCCAGTTTTGTAGAATAGCTCAAGACCAGTAGCCACCATTGAAGATTGTGTTAATACCCACAAGACAGATTGCAGCCACCATCACACACCTGGAACCTGGATGGAGAAAGAGATCACCCATTAAAACCATTAACAGTATGCAGTAATCCACCCATGGACTGGCCTATTGCTAGGGTTCCCTAGACACTTAAGAACAACCTGTTTTGAGAGCATCAAAGGCAAAGGGACTGAAAGCCTCCATTGCTGAGTGAAGGACAAGCGCTATTTGAGAATGAACTTGGATCAGTGGCATGAAAAGTGCACCGCCAGGACAGCCAGCTTGAGATGTGGAGGAAGTGAGGGAGTCTTTCGGGGGCCAGGGAGGACGATACCAGGCAGTGGAGTGTAGCTCCCAGGGACTCTCTGGCCCCAAGGCCTGAGGGGAAGCATCTCGAAAATGCCTGATGGGGGGTGTCAGGAGCAGAGGGCCCACACCCGGAGGCTGCCTTTCCCATGGGCTGGAACCTCAAGACTGTCCACAGCCCTGCCAAGGAAAAGCATGGGACCTGAGGTCCCTCAAAGAGAGAGAGAGCATGAAGCCTCACCAACTCCAGGGCCTGCCTCAGACCACAGCTTGGTCAGCCCGAGGTCATAAAAGCAATTCTGCAGAACCCTGTGGTGTCATGTCCACCACTGAGCAAAACTTTGGTCCAAGCACTTAATGGAAAACAAAAACCAAAAATGTTTGTGAACACATCTTGCTATTCCCTAGGGCCTGAGAATTCTAGAATAGGAAGGTGCAGAGGCCTAGCAAATAATAAACCTTTACTGTTCTTCCTGCAGGCATGGCTGCCTCTGAGCCATCTGGTTTTCATGAGAATTTCTGGTGTCAAGGAAGGAAGCCTGAATCACAGCACTGGACACTAATGGCCCCATTCCCCACTAATATTTCTCAAATTTTCAGCCTCGGTCAGCAGTGCTCTCCTTCCTGCAGACAAGAGGCTGTTCCTAGCACACAGGGCTTCATGAGCAGGAGTGCCGATGGGTTGCAGCAAACCCCGGTCTCTGTAAGGGTCTCGCAGGTTTGTGGGCACAGGAGGCCCTGTGGCCCTCGGGGACTCAGCTGAAACCCACCTTGGGGATTCTGGGTGAGGATGAAGGAAAGATGGCCTTCTTAGAACATCTCTCTTCTCAATTAAGAAAAAATGTTTTCCCCAGATTTTCAGTATAAAAACATTAAAAGAGAAGTTGATGTGATTCTAGTTTCCTAGTAATAGTGGGGTTATTTCAGGACAGGAAAACATTCATCTTTGCAAACAAAAACTTAGCTCACCCAGCTTCTCTCATCCTCTCCAAACTGGCCAAGAGCACTGGAGGGAGGGAGGGAGAGAGGGAGGGAATGCCCACCTGAAGCGGAGGAGGAGGCGCTGTAGCGGCAGTCAGCCACAGGCCTGAGCTCCCTCCACCAAGGCTGTGTTTGTGGGATGCCTGTCCTTTAAGAAAAACTAAAGATTTCCTCTCAGTGTGACTCAGGACTGATGAATTACGAGTCCAGAGACCCTAGCTGTCGCTGGGTCTCAGAGTTTGGAGTTTTATCAAGCTGCTCTTGGCACTTACTACATCAACACCACCTGTCCACACACTGGTGCTCACCTGTTGGGCAGAGAGAATGCATGGACTGAGTCTACAGAGACCCGGGAAGGTGACTCCCTAAGAATGTAACACACTGGAGGGAGGTACAGATGTGTTCATGTTTAATGTTCCAGTGAGCACACAGGTCTGGATTTCCATTGTTGGCCTGGTGGGACAGATGATGGAAGTGGAGGCTCAGAGCAGAGGCTCCTGTGGGTGGCCCTGACCTGTGACTGCTCTGCATCTCCTCTGAGACTCAGTGTCCTGGTCTCAACACGTGGCTACCGTCTTTGAACTTCTTTCAATGAGCAGGCAGGCCCTTCTCCTGGCCGGTGCCTGTGCTTGGAGGTTGCAAAGATTGCCCAGACTTACAGAAAACAATGGGCGAGATCAGAGCTTTGACTGCAGTTGAGATGAGCTCAGTAAGTGCTTGTGTAGTTAGCAGAGATTTGTTTTAATTTACAAAGCCTGGAGGACTCAGCAGTAGCTGGAAGGGGTACCCACCCCCATCCCTGGGGCCCCTAGAGGGGCAGGCTTTCAGGTCTGACCCTACTTTATAATTCACACGGGAAGCATAGCAGACCCCAGGGCTTCTGGGAATCAGAATCAGGGCCATGGCTCCTTGCTGGGAATGTGGAGAAACTTCTCAGGGAAGGGCTGATCCAGCATGTAGGGCTAAGCTGCACAGCCTGCCTGGGTGTTCTCTGTCCATACTAAAGCTTCACCTGGCTTACGCCTGCTGCATTTCAAACCCATTTACTTTGGTATAGCAAAAGGGGGTGGCAAGTAGATTACTGGAATAAAATTATTCTCTAAACTTGAATAAAGTTTGGTTTGTTCTGAAAAAGCAATCCTTTATAAGTCTGGGAAAGCTTTGGTTCTCTGTTCAAGTGGGGTCAGGCTGACCCTGACTGCTGTCCTCTCCTGTGCCTGCCAACCCATGATGCTAACCGTCTTTCTTTGCGTTTTTCCCTTAGCATTTCTCACCATCTCACCTGTTATGCTTATTTTTAGTATGTTACCACCAGTCTTCTCCCCATTACAGAATGTCAGCTCCATGAAGGCAAAGATTTTGTCTGCTTTTGTTCCCAGTTTTATCCTCAGCACCCAGAACAGTACCTTATACACTGTAGATGTTCACCGAATATTTATTGTGTTAATGAACTTAAGTGTGATATGGAGACCTTGGTTAATAGAAGAAAGGGAAATGTCAAATCAGTCACAAGTACCACCCTGGCTTCTGGGCACACTGCAGTGTAAGAACATGGCACCTGGGTCTCTTCTTGAGAGGAGGCAGGGGAGACTGCAGGAGCCACAGCAGCTGTCTGGGCCTGCAATAAAAACCCAGTACCTTTCCTGCCCTGCTAAGCTTCAAGTTCTGCCTTGACATCAGCACCTAGGACTCTCCTGATGACAGCTCCATTCCAAGGCCCTTGTGTTCACAGCCAAAGAAACTAGACCATTTCTCCCAAAACTAAACATAAGGAATAAGCAGTTCAAATTTTGGTCTTATCTCTTGCCATGTCCTTCTCTAACTGGGGAAGTATAACTAATGTGCTTACCATTTCTATGCTGTGGTCTTGGCCCATGGCCAGGGAATTCTCATGAGTTCTTAACACCCACATCCACCCCAACTCCTAACTCTTCTACCCTCCCCCGCTTTTTGGATTTAACTACATTTGGGTCCCAACAAGGAAAGCTGTGTAACTCATTCCTTGGAAGGAGTGACTGAAAATTTGCTCATGCTTTCTCAACATTCCTGAGAAATTATTCATTTTCAGTTGTTACCCAACTAAACACCATCCATCGGGGAAGATGCTGAACAAATTAAAACACCAATAACACCCACTGCTCTGACAGTTGTACTTAACCCCGCTCATGCTGGTCGACACGTACCTACACCTGACCTGGGAGCATCTCGAGCAGTCCCTCTCTCCTTTCTCTTAAAAATGTGTCCACACTCTTGATCATTAGACTTTAAGCTCCTTAGGGGCACAGGACTGGCTTTGCACATTTGTATTTCTAGCACATAGCAGACACGTAATGTGTTTATTTAAAGAATGAGGAGCTTATTTACTCTTCCAGCCTAGTCACTGATTACCCTTTAGAAGTAGGAAGTCAAAGTGGGTAGGTAAATTAAAAACCTTTGAAGGACCTCTGAGAGCAAGCCCTGGACTCCTCAGGAGTTGGACGCCATCCTGATGCTACCTATGTCAGAAGTGGCAGCCAGTCTGCATACAGGTCTTTATGTCCGATACCAGATGTCACTCCTGCTCTTCTATTCTGGTGCCATCTTTCCATGGGGGAGGAAAGGCCATGTGGGCCAGCGATGCCAGTGGCTGGCACCTACCCTTCATTTGGCCTGAGATACTTGTTTTGCTGTAAATTTTTTTTAGGATTTCATCAGCATCACTGTTTTTAATTCTAGCTTACATTTCCCTGAGATTACACAGCCTGCATAAGAGCTCTCTTGGAAGGGACTTGACCCAGGAGCCTAGAAAAGTCTGAGCAGTGAGTCCACACTGGACTGGTCTGACTTCAGGCAGGATGGGAAGCTAGAGTCTCAGCCCCAGCTGCAGTGGGAACAGGCACAGTTATCTGTCTTCTTTCCCAGCCACCTCCCCTCCTCCATTCCAGACCCCAAGGTAGGACTCTGTCCCAGAACAAACAGTGCAGCCATAGGAGACATCACATCTTTACGCAGATTCTACAGTGCTTTGTAAGCTGCACTCACAAAGGGGCAACTGCTAGCTCTCCTAATAGCCGCCGCCACCACCTCTAGACTTCGGTGAGTGGGTTAGTGGGGAAGGACAGTTCCCCAAAACTTCAGTGAGCCCGATGCAAATGATGCACAGGATCTTTTTGGCTTAATGATCATGTCTTCCCTTTGGCCTGTATGTACACTTTGCCTACCGAAACTGCCAAATTTAAGGAATTATATTACTCAACTGCCCTAAAGTATCTGACATTGCTGACCATGCCTGTGAAAATCAAATCCCAGGACTCTGCAAATCCCATCCAGTGTGCTCCTTCCTCTTCACGGATGGGGTGCCAACTTGAATAAGGCCAGCTCCAGTATCCACCACTTCACTGTATTCCCAGCGAGTGGTCTGAAACATTTCAGTTGAACTTAAGTCAACCAGAGGCCAGTTTTTCCCTGCATAGTACCTCATCAGAAGAATCTCGATGGCCTCAAGTGATCTAACAAAGGCACATGGGATTCAGTATTAATGGTGGAAGAAGAGCATTAGTTTAATTTGGAATTATTTTTGTCTTAGAATAGATGCTTTCCAAGAAAAGGACTATGACTGTCGTGTCAACATTAGGTCCAGGTACATAACTCTCCCTGACTTTTTTCGCATTTCTGAATGGCTTAAGATCTACTCCCTCTGCAGTCTCATTTTTCTTCCTGTTTTGTGAAGGAATCATGTACATAGAGACGGTTAACTGTAGAACTCTACCATCTGAAAGACTTTAGGGCAGACTCCCTAAATACACGAAATTAAAGTAATAGTGCTTTGTACTTAACAAAAATGCAGTCAGGATATTGAACTAAAAACAGCATTTGGAATTTTATAGAAATTCTTCATTTATAGGGAAAAAAATTCATTTGGTAGTTCTTTGAAGCAAAGTTAGGCCTAAGATAAAATGGCACAAAGCTGCCAATTTAGGATATTGTTTCCCTGAAGGAACTTTCAGGAAGCCAGTTGGAGACAGCACAGTGTCTGCCGTCAGTACGAACACTAGATATTTTAGAAAGATTTGAACTTATCCGCGGAGGAGTGTTCATTCTGTGACGTGACCGCTGCTCACCCACAAGCCAGATCCAGGCCAGAACAGAAACTGCTTCTGGTAAATCCCCTCAGAGAGTGTCTGGTCGACTCATCCCCGCTGCCCCCCAGGGAGCTGGTTCCTGGAACAGGCCCCAGGCAAGAGCTGTAAGGTGTGTGTCCCTTCTCTGGGGCAAGTCACACACCAGCACCCCACTTACCCTGCACCGTTCTGTCCATGCGGCGCAGAGCATGTCCACGTGGTCTTGCCGCTGCCCAAGACGCACCATGTGCAAGTTCCCTTAATAAAGTCTCCTTGACTTGGAGTTGTCAGCCTCCTCCTTGGGTCTCTCAGCCCCAGGAAGTTTTACGAGCATTATCCAAAGTTGTAATATGCATATGTGTGTGCAGGAAAGTTAATTCTGATAAATCTCTAAGACTCCCATAATAAACTACTATGTAAATTATAGATAACTTATGCCTGCCTGTAATTTGAGGAAGGGTTTTCCTTGGTGCTGGCAGCAGAGGTACTCCAATTCTGTAATAAAATTCCCTGACAGCTGCCCTACAGAAACTAGCGCTAACTGCTGATTCATCAAATGGGAAGGCTGGGATTCAGTTTTTCAAGTTAGAATAGCATTCCTCACTTCTCCCTCAACTCCAGGTTAAAATCCCCTGGAAGAGATGCACCGCCAAGTGAGTGTAACAACAGACAGAGGAAGATGTGGGTGCCCAGATGGGATGAGCTCTGCCTGTGCACTGAACATCTGCTGTGGCCCAGGTTCGTCTATGCACAAGACACAGTTGTTATTAAAACCAAGTACTTACGTAGTATTCAGCAGAACTGACGGGACTTCCAGCCCTGAGAAGTAGCCTCGGAGGGAGGGAGCCAGCGCATCTGGAAAGACACGTGGGGACAAGGCTGTGAACCAGGGCTCCCCTCTGACGTTCTCGTTCCTCACAGAGCATCCTGCTGGGCTGTCGTCCCCTTTCCCATTCCAAGCAGATGCCCACTCATGCTTGCTTATGGGCAAGTCTCCCCCACACAGGACAGGCTGCTTAACGGTTTTCTAAGCAGCAAGTGGAGACATGGATCTGCTTTGGTAAAGGTGCAGCTCATGACTGTGCAGACCAGCGGTCTGGTCTGGCCAGGACTTGAGATTCTGTTCCTGTTTTTTAAGAAAAGGGGTTCTGGCTTCTGGGCACTGTGGGGTGTTCTCTGCTCACTCTGCTGAGGGGCATGCAACCCCATCTCTTCCATTAGTCTTCCAAAGTGGAAGGCCAGGCCCACACACAAATGGATTGAGTGATGCTTTGTCCACCTGGCAGATTGTTCCCAGGTCTGTAATAAGGAGACTGTGAAAACACAAACAAAAGGGCAAGTGCACTTTGGCTTTAACAAATGTCCATCTGCTGACAACATCCACTTTGCTCCTGAGCCTTTGGACAGAGGCAAGAGATTCTTGTTTACAGCTGCTTCTCTGCTCACACCGAGGAGGGACAGGCTTCCCAGCACCTGATGAGCAAGCCAGGGAGCACCGCTGGGAGCGGGGGAGGGAGTGCAAATTGCAGGAGAGAGGGAAGCTGCATAAAAGAGGGCTGGATGCCCCCTCGGGGGTGGCAGGTCACTCTGACTTGGGTCTGACTCAAACTGTTTGACCTGAAAATGTTTCTAGATGTGATGCTGGAGGAGTTTTGGCCTGATAAATCTATGTCTGTGGTTTAATAAAATATATTTTGCAGTAGAAACTCTTTTCCACATGGCATCTTTTTTGTATTTTCAAAGCATAAACAAATGAAGCAGTATTCTGGTTGAACTGGTTGAAATGGAGGTACAGGGGGCCTGAGGCCTACGAGGCAACTCTGCAGTACCCAGGGACTCCAGGGGTTGATAAGACCTCATCTTACCTGATATTCCAGGTGGGGAAATCAGCTGAGGCCTGGGTATTCTGAATGACAACTCTTGTGGTCATAGGGCCCACTGGGCTCAGGCTTACTAGCTCTCCTGACTTGATTCTAAAGCTGGCTGTCTAGGAGGGTCCTAGAAAGGCCCACATAGTATACCTGGCCTTCTGCTCTGGTCTCCACAAAGGAGTCCTTGGATTTTCCTTCTACCCTACAGCTTCCACACAGAGTGATTACTTCCTCTATGGCTGCTACTGCAGGGTAAGGGGCCGCACTGGGAGACTCCCCAGACCTGGGGTAGAGGCACCTGATCTCGCATACTTGGGAAAAAAGGCTTAAAGGGACCATGGATGCATTCCGCACCTCGTCTCGGGGAACCCTTTGGGTCAGTTGTATGCTAGAGATTCTGTGGCAGAGGGAGCATAACAGATTTACTACAAATCAGATTACCAGCTCAAGTGGGGCCCCTGCATTGTAAGGGGGCAAAACTATTCCTTGGACCCACCAGCAGGCACCGAAGCTCCTCGTTTTCAGTACACATAGCAAGTAAGGGGACGAGGGACCAGAAATTCTTTGCATGCAAGTAGGCTAAAAAACATGTTACTCTGGGAATTTAGGGGTGTATATAGGATGAAGGAGAGAAATGGGGGAAATGTGAGAGGCAGGAGGACTGGAAGGGAGAGGAGGACAGGGGAAGGGGGGCAGAAGGGAAGAGAGGAAGACAGAAAGAGACACAGAAAAAACTCATACCTACCCATGGCTTATGGCTTTGTACATCTGAATCCACTTGCTCACTAAGCAAAGTGCAGAGTTGGAGCTGCCTTCCTGAGACAGGTGGTAAAGGGTGGGACGGGGGCACAGCCCAGTGGCAGGTGGAGGGATGGGGACCTAAACACACAGTGGGAGGGGATGGGGCTGTGTGCCAGGATCGGGGAGCGCAGTGGTGGCGACTGGTGCTGCCTGGGTGTGGGGCCGAGGCGCTGAGCCCCACAAGGCCAAGACATGATGGTGTTTCACAGAAGAGACACAGGAAGAGGGAGGGCTGACGGGGGGAGAACCGCAGAGTGGATGGCATGATTCCTGTTTCAGTGCAGGTGACCGCGAGAAGGAAGCCCCTCACCTCCCGCGCCAGCCTCTGATGACCTCCCACACACTGGCCTCTTCCACCGACGCAGCCCTCACACTCTCTGTCACACACATGCCTGAGGTTTGTGGGACCAGAGTGCCACCACAGTCAGCCTGGTCCAGCACACCCGAGTACTCCAGGGTGACAGTAGGCATGTTCCGAGCTGTGGGGCCCGGAATAAGTTGTACTGAGCTGAGGTGAAGTCGGTCCACTGGCTGATTCTCAGGGAGGATGTGGTAGTGATGGAGGAAAGATAGGCCCCGAAATTCGTCACTCCTGTGACAGTCCTGTGCTTGCCAAGAGCATGGGCTTTTATCACCGTGTTGCAGATGCCCAGGCTGCCTCCTCTTCCAGCTCTGAGACACAGGTGCACCTGCCTTCCAGCAGAGGGCAGTGTCCCCCCAGGGCCCAGCCAGAGCTGCTCATCAAGGTTCCACACAGAGCGGAAGACCCGCAGGGCGCAGGGCTCGTGGTGCAAAACCCAGGTTCAGGCAGCTGGCCCCGGGGAACAATATGTTTTGTGATAATCACTGCTGTCCTCAGGGGGAAAACACGGGGGTCATCCTTACAACCACTTGGGCTGCTTGTTCTGCTGTGGTTTTGGCCCCAGGTCACTCGTGGCCACTCCTGCCTATTGTCTCAGGAGTGCTTTAAGGTGCTTTAAGACACCGGGAAAACACACTTCTGGCTCCTGTTCCACAGACAGTTCAGCAACGATTGTGTCTACACGGTTAACCTTCCATGTAAGGCAATGATCCTTCTGCAGAAAAATGTGTGTGCTCACACACTCATACATGCTCAAGCTGCACATTCACAACCTTGCATACGATTCCAGGGCCCTCTGAAGTCCCTGTAAGAATCTCTAACGTAATATCGATAACCTAAACCAGCACCGATTATTTCCTCTGTGCCAGAGACTGCTAAGCACCTCACATAGACTGTGACGTGTAAATGAATAAGCAACATGGAAGACAACGGGACACTTCTCCACTAGAACTTAATACCAATAACAGTTATGTCTCTTACAGTTCATTATCCAGGGGCCACACTGCTTGAGATTCTACTATCACACATTTCAGAGATGCTTTTCTAAAATTCAAGGGCACACTGAAGTCTCCAGCAGCTTAGCATGGTACCAGCTCCTGCGACTGTTGATAGATTAGGCAGAGTAGGAGAGCACCCAGAAAAAAAATAACTCAGAGAAAAGACTGAATGCTAGAGAAAGTATCCATAAAAATGATTTCCATCCTCTTCCATTTATAGATGAGGAAACGAAAGCCCACAGAATTAAAATACATACAGACTTCACGTTCTCAACAGTGTTGCCAGCGATAGGGAGACCGTGACTGGTTTCCAGGTGGAGGCCCTGACTACAGCAATTTGTGACGAGCCCAGTGTGATTCTTTGTACTATATTATCCGCTTCCGAGTGGCTGACTCCCATCGTCACACTGGCCTTTAGAAACAATCATAAGACATGCTGGCCAGGTACCTGGCTCAATTATGGTAGCGATTAATAAATATCCTTTGATTTAGCCATTTTCTTCTCTGTGGAATAAAGGGATAGATCTAGATCAGTGGTTCTCAGTGTGGTACCCAGACCATTAGTGTCCCCTGGGAACATGTCAGAAATGCAGAAACTCAAGGTGTGGGGCCCAAGCATCTGCATTTCACAAGCCACCCCCACCCCCCGCCCCAGGTGACAAGGATGCATGTTCTTAAGTGTGAGAGAGACTGCTCTTGAATAAGCTTTCCGAAAGCATGGCCAGACACAGGCAAGTCTGGAGAGGCTCTACAGTCAGACAGGTTTGGAAGAAACAGTCTCCCTTTAGCAGATCTAGACACTTTAGCGCACTAAAGGCTGAGATGTTCCACAATAAAAAAATCTGTCTGCCTTGATAAATTCTGCATTCCCCAAGTTTATCTGGGTGTAGAACCTTTTTATTATGTAACAGCTATTAATAGTTCTGAGTGTTGAAATATGTTGGTCTGGAAGGTCCTTCCAGTGGTGACCTTCAGTGAATCTAAGAGGCTGCAGTGCACTAATATGGCATCCACGTGTCTAGTTCTTAGCAAAGCTAATGAAAGCTGGAAGATAACCGGACCAGTTGGAGCCCTGGATATCTTAATTCATAAAGAGTAGTGAAGATTTTCCTTCCTTTCCTAATGCAGATGCTACACCTGAATGCAGATTTCCCCAGCACCATATTCAGAACCAAGCTCTCGTTCCTTTTTAGGGCGTGGATATATTTAGACAGGTTTCTACTACTACCCCTAAGATGGAGCCCTTTACACCCTGCCAGGGCTTTTCCGACATCGGCCAGCCGCTCACATGTTCTCTAATTACCATGGACTCTGGCCCACTCACTACAGGCCTCAGGACGAGTTCTTGAGCAGCATCACCAAATAAAGCCCATCAGGTACCACAGAAAACTTTGCCGAAGGCTGCAGGGCTGAGGGACAGGGAGCCGAGCCAGAAGCATACTCCGGTCCAAGCAACTCCGAACTCACCAAACAGACTGATGATTTGCAATACCGAAAAAGAGATGATCCTCTTCATGGGATTTATTACGGGGTTCTTTTTAAGTGGCAACCCTCCCCATTTCTAATAAAGCTTCACCAAACTGGAAGAATACTTTTCAGGAATTTCTTCGCTTTAAGAAATGAAGCCCACAGAGGATCACTCTGTAAAGGAATATTCACCCACACCTTTTCCTCTGTCCTCCCTACCCCCAAGCCCACTACTCTTTTTTAGCGGATACAGAGAGCATGAAATACAATCTGCATTCTTTACTATTTGTCTGGCATCTAATATTCCTTGCCTAGGACGATTAAACAAGTTGCCATTATCTAAGCAACTTGTCAAGACTTATGTGAATTGGTTCAAAGGTTGTCTGCCATCTGACCCACGCCAAGAGCTGGGAAGGAGGGGAGCAGGAGAGTCCTGCCTGGAGGAGGCCATGCTCCAGCCCAGCCCTGTGCCCCTGCCAAGATCTCACCAGTCTGCCTGGCAGGACGTTACTGAGGTCTGAGCTCAGGCAGGAACAAGCTCTAGACCCCAAAAGCAAGGTCCTAGGCCCGTGAACACCTCCTGCTAAGGCCAGTCGATCCTGGGCTTAATTAAACATAAGCCTTCAGGGGTAATTTTCTCTCCTGGGCTTTTAAACTCTTTTCCTGTCAGTCCTAAGTACAAGCTGGGCTCTTATTTCCAAACAGGCATGTGAAATGTGCTCAGACATCCCAGAAGTTCACTCAAGACACCACTCAGGTCGAAGGCACCCAAGCGTGTAACACCCTGTGTCAGATTAAGTCTACAGTGGCTGCTTGTCATCCATATTTAATTTTGTCAGTCTGTTAATTTTTAACTATGTTTGCTATCAAGGGCCATTAGAGGTCCCCAGGAGCTGAGCTCCAGTGAAGCGAGAAGTACTTCGTGGCAGAGTGGTTGAGGCTTGAAGGTGGGGTGTCCCACTTTCCCCTCCTGTCACCGAGTTCTGGCTTTCCCCACCAACGGCACACATCCTGAATAAAACATGATCCCATTTGGAGTTGATTTTCCTTTTTCCTCCTGTCACAATTGCTTTTCTTCAAGAAGTTCACTTTCTTTTTATGAGGGCTATGTTTTATAATTCCAAGTTTCTTTATAGCCCTGGTTTTGTTTCCAAAGCAGTTAGAATTCACATACTTTCACATGGCATCTGGGTGCCTGTTTCTAACTAAAAGAAGTCTAGAACCCTAGGTGGATGGCCACCTGACCCAGCCAGATCCTCAGCTTGGCACATACCACAGCCACAGGCCACCACACCTGCCTTGGCTCCAGGTGCTTTACCAAAGAACAGAGCCTGGACCCCTAGTTTTCTCTTGATTGGGTGCCAGTCCGGAGTCCCTGCATCCTAACCCCTTCTTAAGCCACAAAGGGAAGGCTTGGACGCCCCTGGGTCATGCCAGATCAAGTTTTGACAAAAAGGCTGGCTCTGCCATCTCGGAGCCTGTAGAGGCCTGCTGGGAACAGGACTTCTAAAACGACAAGTATGTCTGGAAGACTGTGGTCCAAGGCCGTTTTTGCTGCCTATACATGGGGTCTTTGGAACCAGAGGGAGCACACAGCTCTTCTCGAAATTAAAGGTGTTTATGCTCAAGATGAAACAGAATTCTATGTAGGCAGGAGATGTGCTTACGGGTATGAGGCAGAGAACAACACGGTGACTCCTGGTGGCAAACCAAACAAAACCAGAGTCACCTGGGGAAAGGTGACTCGAGCTCATGGAAATAGCATCGTGGTTTGTGCCAAGTTCCGAAGCAACCTTCCTGCTCAGGCCGTTGGACACAGAATCCGTGCGATGCCGTGCCCCTCACGGATTTAAACTCTTTGAAAGTAAATAAAAGTGTTTTCTTGTAAAAAATTTTGACAGAAGTGAGGGAATGGAAGAGCCATGTTAATAATTACTACTCTGCCAAGCATTTTACTCTTTCCCCCAAATAACCCCATGAAGTAAGGTGTTCATTCTTCTTTCTTATAGATGAGGAAAGTGAAGCTCAGTGAGGTAAAAAAAAAAAAAAAAAAAAAAAAAAAAAAAAAAAAAAAAAAAAAAAAAAAAAAAAAAAAAAAAAAAAAAAAAAAAAAAAAAAAAAAAAAAGCTTGCCTATAATCTCAAAGTTAGCAGAGTAGGTGGAAACTGTCATTAAAACCTGTTTAAATGTAAAACACCGAGTCCCTATCACACGCAGCGCTGCAGCCTCTGCACCATCCTACCGTAACGGCTGGACCCCGCGTTTGTTAATAATTCTGAGGCAGAGGTGGGCTCAACGGCACTACAGGCTTGACTCACTGAGGCTCAGGGACAGGCTCTTACTGCTAATAAGGTCAGGGAAAACAGAGGATCTATGAAGTTTGGCTTTACAAAAGACAATATAAAACATGCTTAAGAAACCCAGAAAACAGTGTGCCGGGGAGGGCCTCCATTCCCCCTGATCAGGAGGGGGCCCACTTTGAGCTGTCCTCTCACTAATGACCATGGAGAGTTTGAGAGAACGTCTTGTTGGGGCCAGCGACCCTGGACAGGGCCACAGCACCAGGGGACGGACTGGTTTTGGAACAACTGTTGCCAAAAGCTGCCCCATGTGGAGAAGATTGGGCTTCAGGAGCAGCAGCTCCAGCCAAGGGAACAACTGGCCCGACAACGCCGGGGCACGTGTTTGTGTCTCTCACTACTAAGGGGCTCCTTAGTTCTCCAAATACCAACCAGCAGAGGAGGGGAAAGGATGGACAAGATGGCCAGGAGTGGTATCCCCTGGAGTCCAGGCACGGGGCTGTGAAGAGAATGCTCCCTCAAGGTACAAGATGTAACTCCACCACCTGGAAACAAGGCTGGGCTGAATCCTGCAGGAAGGACGGAGGGAAGAACAGGCCAGAAAGCCCAGGAAGGAATGGACCGGTGACCTGTGGGACTTTCTCTTCTCCAGTTTCTCCGATAGGAAAGCAAGATAAAGCAGCAGCTGGAAAGTTCAGGGACAATGGGAGTGAGTAAAGCAAAACACAAGAACCGTTTGGTCTCTCTGGGGATTCAGCTGTTTCCCACTCTTGATCTATTTCCTGTCAGGGAGAAGTTTTCTTCTGGCAGGCGTGTCCGGGCCCGGCTGTGGGGAGACTTCCTGTGGGGGACAAGTTCTCTCCTTGCTGCCACAAGCTGCAGAGACCAAACTGCTGAATGTAGGGCAGGTGCTGTCACTTGGTGATGTCAGCTGCTCTGTCACTGATGCCTTGTTCATTTTGTTCCCATCCTTCATTCATTCTTTCCAGCCTCTGGTGTTCCATTTGGTTGCAGCTGTGAAGACTCTGCAGCCCTATTGGCGTCGTTAAAATGTGTAAGATGGCCTTAGTATCTGAACTATTACAGCCTCATGGGTGGCTAGTCCTAGGCTTCCTTTAAAAGGCTAATATTAACTAAGCCCTTATTGTGTGCCAGGCACTCTTTTAAGGTTTTACGTGGGGGATTATTAGGCCCACTTTACTGAAGCCCAGAGAGGTTAAGGAACTTGTTTCATCAAGGTCACACAGCTTATAAATGGCAGAGCCTGTATCTGACTAGACAGCTCTGTAGCCTGCATTTTCAACCCCGTGTTATCGGCACGGACTCAGAGCTCTTCTGAAGGGCTCAAGTCCTAGCACAGGCCAGGCCTCCTGGACCACACAGGGAAACAGCCCAGGAGAGGGGACTGGGAGAGGAAAAGGGGCTCTGTGCTCCCAATAATTGGGAGACGCGCAGCCCTGGGTTCATAGGAGGCTGGTGCTGTAAGCACCATGCTGGCCTATCTGTCCCCAATCTCCTGTGGGAGTCAAGCCAGATGCTCCTAGATAATCAGAAAGCTGAGCAAACTTGTGAACTAGCAAAGCTGGCACATTCGGGACCACCAAGGGGTGGTTTCCTCTCACAGTCTGCCCTTCCCGGAGCTGCAGATTTCAAGGGAAAGGTAAATGTCAGAGGATTTATAGTTTCATTTATATCTGAAGACAGTTGAAAGCCTTGGGCTGAACAGCCACAAAAGCAGCCCTGCAGTCCTTCGGAGCTTCGTCCCCCAGTCACAAGCCCCAGGCTGCTGGAAGACAATACACCTCTGGGAAAGCCAAGCCTCAAGGATGAGGACAGAAGTGGGTAAGGGCTGATGCTGATGCTAGTGATGGGGAGCGGCTGCTGTACGGCCCAGAGAGGTTAAGGAACAGGCCATGGACTGTGCGGCCAGGGGGTTGTGGACCCCTAGTAAATGACATGCCAAACCAGACGTTTTTGTTTCCTTTATCTCAGTATTTTCTATAGAGAACAGTGACAGAGGAGATGCTTAATGAAAAAACTTTTAAGAACTTCTAAAATGCATTTCTCAGAAGTTGCCCACAGTGCTGCTGGGTAAATGCCTGGACATGGTGGCAGTGGTGGCGGCTGTGGTGGGGCAGTGGCAGTGGTGAAGGTGGCAGCTGTGGTGGGGGTGGCTCTGTACTTAGGCCACCCACGGACCATTCTTAGGATCTCTTCCCCCATGATATCCCTTCCCTATCTGCTGTCTCTTTTCCCATGGTCCATTTTTGTATTTATTTTGGATTTAACCTTTATAATTTTTCCAGTATGTCACAAGGGACCTCCCAAAGGGCACGTCTTGCCCTTGGGAAGTTTGTTATGATTTTAAAACCTTTTGTTTATGTGCAGGTGATATATTCCAGTCCAAAGCTTATGGCAGCCCAGTAAGATCTGCTGTTACTCAGGGCAGATGAGGCCCCTGAAGAACAAACAGGTACCGAGGACTTGCTTTCTCAGTCCTACTTAACTGCAGAAGATGCTGGCCCAACAATGTGACTCTGGTCAAGGGCAAACTGTATTGTTTCTAGAATGTAGTGAGGACAGCACGCCTTACTGACTTTCTCTCTGCCCATCAGCAACAAGACTAAAAGCAAAAACGAACCCAGACTTAAAAAGCTGAGATGTGTGAATATGAGGTGACTGGAACAGCTGGATGTTCTCTTCAGAGTATAACTTTCCTAAAAGCTATGGAAGAAACCTTCCTCTCCTGCTCACAGTAACTTACATAATATATCTAATAAATTTCAAACACCAATGACCTTGAAAGTAAACAGGATGATCATGTCTAAAAACATTAATGATCTTCTTAGAAGCCAAATGTTTGCTACGCCAAGTAGTTTTTTCATCTCTACAAAAATAAAGCAATACTGAGGCTAACAGTCCTACCACCATATCCAATAATTCTTAAAAAGTGGGACGTGATGTCAAATATGCATCCTCGATTTAGAGATGGAGGCCCCAGACCACAGACTGAAGATGGGGCAGAACTAGATATGTGACACAACTCTTTTTCGATGACAATTTCTGTCTCCTGGGTCTTCCTTCCTCTGGATCAGGGTGGACAACTGGAAGACACATTGTTTGTTTCACAAAGGCTTTCCACTAGCTGGGCACACTGTCCTGCTGAGGCAAGATCTCCGGACAGATGTGACCTTTGGGTGCCAGAATGAGAATCTTCCGATACGCAGCTCTTCATAGTTCAGGAGTCCAAGAAGATACAGGCAGCAGCGCTGAGGCCGTGGCTGTGGGCTGAGTCTCCCCCAGATGCTGCGAGTCCTCCCACAGATTGTATACTTAGTGTCATTGGGCCCAGCTCTCCCAAAAAGCTCAGCCAGAGATAACATCTTAGCTCCAAAATCACATCATCATGAAAACAAAACGCTGCAGTCTACTTGAGATCATTTTTGCTCTGATTAAAATTTTTATTGAATTCTCTCAAATGTTACCAAGAAATAGTTTTTGCAAAAGGGGGATCAAATAAGCTAACAAGTAAATTCAACCTGGGAGCTCCCTCTGCTGGTCTGCAGTAGGTTGATACGTTACAAACATATTCCCAGAGACAAATCTAATTTGCTGGAGAAGTGGACAAAAGACAGGTGTGTTGGGCTTTGCCTCAGGAGAGAAACACTAGAAGAAAAAAAAAATCCATGTCTCAAAACAGAGCACAACATTGCTGGAAAGCAAAATAACTTAAAAACTTCTCCAAGACATATAGCAAGATTTCCAGAACAAAAACGGAATTATGGACTAAGGGGATGCTTCGTTTTGGTCTTCCCCACCGCTCTACCTCCAGTTAATAACAATTCTCTTAGGACATTTTGGTGAAGGTTAAGTTCTGATTCCCTCGTCTTTGCCTCCAAGTCTCTTCTTACAGGCTTCTCATCTACTTAGAGAAGAAAGATCCAAGGAGTCACGGGAGTGAGGCCTTTTCAAAATTCCATCAAAGAATAAGTCTTTGGTGAGCCAGCACTGAGGCGTGGAAAGAGCAAGGCCTGGGAGTCAGGTGACCTGGCTCTAATCATGGCAGAGCCACTTGCGACTTTGGGTAACTCTCTCCATCTTCTCCGGTCTGTTTCCTCATCTGTAAAATGGGTCAGACCAGGTGATCTGTCAAGCCTCTGCCGGTTCATTCTGAGTCTCATAGTGGACAAAGAAATTTAAATAGCCATATGTATTCATGAGTCTTTAGGATACAGAACCCACGCTTGCACTAGGAATGACTCAAAACAAGAAAGTGGGGTTGAACACAAGGACCTCACTGATACCAAGTGAGAGTTCCTCCAACTCTAGGACAGATGCGGCAGAGCCAAGTGGATTCCAGCTTGAGAAAGTGTCCAGATCAAGGAAGAACTCACAGGGAAGGGTGTCATCCTGGGAAATATATCCCATTAAGTCAAATGGTTGAGTCCACCTAATCTTGGTACTGCCTCGAACCATCTATTCTCACGATGGCATGGGCTTTCTAATCTCTTAAGACTCTTTAGCTACTTTTCCCACCATATCTCCAGATATTACTTTTGATTTCATCCATTATGTGAATGAACCAAGGGCAAATTTCTCAGATGTCATGGCCAAAAGCCACCATTCCCAGTCCTTTCTTGCCATTGTCAATTCTTACTTTTCCAGGGTAATGGTGAGAGGCTTTGTTGCGAATTAACCAAAGCCATGGATATTCAAAAGACTATGTGAACTTGGCATTTGCCTCAATTGTCAATTGATTAGTATCTAGGCGATCTAGCAAGAGGAAGAAGAGAGGAGACACAGCCACAGACGGCAGGAATGGGGTGAGTGGGGCACAAACGGAGGAGGCGCTTTGAGTTACTCCACGTCATCTACAAAGTTATCCCTGAGGCCCACTAAAAGCAGGCTGCTGATGCAGCAGAAGACATGCAAAGGCTCACATTTTATCCCTTCTTCTTTCTCTGGCCATTACGAGGGTGACCAAGCACTGACATGGACAAAAGGTGGAAAAAGCAAAGGAGAAAAAAAAGCAAAACATAGCTAATCTAGAAATGGATAATGAAGCTGAGAATCACCCTGTTACTTGATTTTCTATACCAAGTATTCCACCAGCACCATCTACATTTTTCTTCACTATTTAGGCCGCTTTCTGCCGACTCTTCCAAACAACAGAGAGCAATTGCTTCTGGGGCCCAGGCACTGAGGCTGCCTCTGCAGTTTGCCTGCACGGTGTCTAGGAAACCAGGTCATCAGTGCATGTGTAAAGCATGGATAACTCAGCTGAAAGGGAACAGAAGGGTGTTCGGCCAATACCACTCCTGGCCTGTGGCCTATGAGAATCGTCACTGGGGCTGCTTGTAGGTGTCTTACATGACACAATAAGTTAGTACAACATGAAAGTGTTTTAAGTAAGAAGGAAGAGTTTTCTGGGAAGCTGTTTGTTTCATATAGTCTTATAAATAAACACTAAGCAAAACAAACAAAATCCTCACCTGTGTAGGCCAACAATTTTTTTTTTTAAACCAGGCTTTCCTGCTTTAATGTAGAAGACTTATACATTCAGTAAGACAAATGAAATCTATAGCCAACTTATTTGCTATTGATCATCACTCTGAATCTTAACACTGATTACTACTACTTGCATTAAAAGCAAAGTTAAGAGAAAAGGTTGGTAAGCAAATAGCCATCTTTGTGAAGAAACAGGGGAGTTTGTTTATAAAACTCAGACTATTCTTAAAAAAAAAAAAAAAAAGCTAGTCAGAACAGAGACCTCTACTTTGACCTATAATTACATTCTAGACATTATATTGTACCTCCTTTTTGTCAGTTTCCTGAAAATGGAAAAGGAACCCTAATCTTTTCTGTAATGTATGTAAGATAGCACAGTCTTCCCCCTGGAAGCTCTCAACCTTCCCCTTTGGTGACTAGGTCTCACAGAACATGGCAGCAAAAATCTCTCGATTCACAGAAACGATACACAAACAACTCCTGTGACAAGTGCACACTTCCTTCTGCAGCCCTTCCACACGACAAGGCACACACACATCTATGCTCTAGTGCTGCCCTCAGGCTGGCTGGGAGCTGGGGAGGTAACCTGGGCCCAGGCTCTGGTGTGTGATATGAGGGTGAGATCATTAAGGAAGAGAGAGGTGTCGTTTGGGGCAAACATCAGGCAGTGGGTGATATCATTGCTGTCAGATGGTCGTCATAAGTCCTGGAGGAGTGTCAGCTTGATTTAGAGGGGATCAGTAATCTCTTGAAGGTGGACCTGTTAGCTGGATAGGTGTTAGTTGTATGGTGTGCTCTGGGGAACCAGGTTTGAAAGGACTGGTGGTGGAGTGAGTGAAGTCGTGGCCGATGGGTATAAATTACCTGGGCATGCAGTGAAGCGGGATAGGTGAAAGCAGGAGGAGGTAGAGCAGGCGCTAACTCCGCTGGGTACAGAGGGTACGGGGCCCACACTTCAGGGCTACTGGGGTAAAGTGCAGGCACTGTGAGCTCATCTGCAAGAAAAGAATAAGGGAAGAGTTAGTGGTTAACAAACAGCTGGTTTCAAATCAGAAACAAAACACCCATAACCCCGAGCCCCAATCATTGTCAGAAGTCAAATGACTCTCATTCCTTTAATAACCTGTTGGCTTTGGTCCCCCAAACTCTAAGCAAGGGAATGGGAAGCACAAAACGGAAAAAAGCAGCGAGCATCTGCTGCCTGTCTGACCTGCTGAGATCTCAGGCCCAGGCTGCCCTGGGCACTCTGATGTCTTTCCAGCTGTAGCTGGGGGAAACCAAGAGCAGTGGGGATTTCCTGCATACAACAGCAAATGTGTGCCTATAAGGGAAAGAGGAAGAAGAAGAACTGGTAGGAGATAGTTCATGAAAACCCACCGCAGAGTCTTTGGAAGAACAATCGCTTACTGGCAGGACCCCAACAGACTGGAAGAACTGTAGGACTTTTCTGTTTATCGGTATAATTAATAGGTAAATAAATCATGATCGCCAAGCATTTTACATTTAGCCTTCAGAAGCTCAGGGCCAGACATTGTGCCTACAGGACATTTAAGATGTTAAGCCTCGAGTATCCTGATTAAAGTTAAGCTCCACAAAGGTGTAAATAAGAACGTTCACAATGGCTATTTATAAACTATGTTTTTCTTCTAGGGAAAAGTGAGTCAAGTTGCCAACTGCCTGGTCTAAATGTTCCTCATACAGCCCTGATTCCATTCAGGTCAAGCTGCAGTTTGCCAGATTGAAGGGCAAGTGTCCGGGCCTCAGAATATATCAGGAAGCAATCCATTAGAGTAACAGCAAACACATGAGGGAGCATCTCGGCAGAGGCAAAAATAACACCAGTCAATAGTTATGGATTTGGAGCCTGTGAAATAGCAATATCACACTATGCGCTTTTATCACCTGTCAAAATCTGAAATCAAGTAGGTCAAGGATGCTACCCAGGACTGCTGAGGAAATCAAGAAAAGGTGACTTGATAAAACCATTAGTGACACTGCCATTCAGGACTTTCCAGAAGTCCACAGTGCATGTGATCCAGGAAGAGAGTCACCTCACTCCTTCCCACCATCCAAGAAGCCACCCTAGCACACTCAACTCCAGGTCTCCCGCCTCCTCCCCATCCCGCCAAGCGCTGGCTCTGGGCAAGGTTTTCAGTATGGGAAAGGGGCTAGAAGCAGAAAACTGCTTTGCTGAGTGTGATGTGGTGACTGCTCTATGGAGCTACCAGAAAGCAGCTGAGCCCAGCGGTGCCTGTGGATCTGGTGGGGAAGAGGTGAGTGAAGGCTTCCCACAGCCAGCCAGCATAGCAAGAGCCTCTCACAGGATATGAGGGTGGTTCGGAGATCCCAGTGACGTGGTGTGATATACTGTGGTTGGATGGCTGGATGGCCTCCCCGTCATCCTCTCCCTGATGCTCTCTCTCAACAAGGCAGTAGGAATGATGTCCTCAGGACGTGGAAATGGGAAGACAGACAACTTATAATTCTAGGCTGAAGAGCCTAGGCCAAAAGAGTGAACTGACAGTTATTATTTGGGGAGGAAAACAGCAGTACAACAAGCCTCTTGAAAATGATCAAGTCTACACCATCAGTTCTAGGGAATGTAGGTGTCTGCAGTTTCTGTAAGGAAATTTCTTCCAGGGGGCTTGAGAGAATACTTAGCAGACCTCCGTTTCCTGTCATGATGAGACGATGTGATTTTCATTAGAGCAACTCCTGTGGGAGCCCAGCTTGTGGAAACTGCTGCTAGAACTGATGCCTCGAGCTTTAAGCAACCATTCTCAGGAATGACGTGCTATGAGTGTTGTTGTTTCAGCTACCATGCTATTTTAAGACATTCTGAATCTTTTTTTTTTTTTAAATCATTCTGAGTCTTTAAAAGTCCAGAGAGTCTCAAGACCCAGCACACAATTTCTTAGCTCACGCTTGTCCAGCCCCACCATGACAGCAGACTAAACACCATCAGAGGGGAGGTGCTTGGCTGGCAGCCCTCATCCGGCTGCCTAACTGGAACTGGCTCAGTGCGGGGGCTTTTACCTGATAGATGGGTGCTTCCTTTAGAAAGTTTTAAAAATAAAATGTCTTTTAAGATATCGGATCCTAAAAAGGTAAATAATGGAGATAAGGCAGAGCTAGAGTTTTAGCTGACTGATATTGTTTATGATTTCCAGACATTTCCACATTTTCATCCTAAAAAATTACTTTCCATTGGGTTTATAGTGATGCTCAGAGACAATTCACTAATTAACATGTGCACAAAATCTAGCCCAGCACAATGGGGGATTTGCTTCCAACTCCCCTGAACCGAAAGCTGCTGAGAAATAGTTCAGTCAGGTAGGGAAGCAGAGGCCGGAGAGAGATGCGGGTGAACTGAACTTGATAAATCTTTTGAGACGTCTCGTCATCTCTCCCTTCTCCTCTCGTGAAGGAATCACAGAAGTTACTGAAAATGTCAACAGACATGCAGCATGCAGTGGGTTGGTTAGGAAGAGGATGAGTTCAAAATGTGTCAGTGGAGATGTTCTGGGCTGGTGACAGACCACCGGGGGAGGGGATGATTTCTAACAACAGATTTTCAAGGATCTGGGTCTTACACAAGTCTGCACCCCTGGGCCAGCTCTGAGGCTGACACTTAGCATGTAATAATGCTTGTATTGAATAGTACCCAATGGAAAATTCTAAAAGATATGCCACTGTTTTCTGTTAAAGAAACTTAGAAAATATCCGTACAAACTAGACCTGAATGTGTCTCAATCCTTGCAGTATCTGTTGTACACACTAAAAAATGAAGCAAGAGGAGGCTCAAACCAGAGCAAATGTTACAGAGCAGTAATTTTAAAGTTAAAAATAAAAGCAGTGGAACCCTTTTTTCAAACTAATTTCCCCCAGAAACAGTTTTTAATAAAAGTGTAGCTATTTTGGTTGACTTGATGGTGGGGGAGGGGAGCAAGGCTGAAGGATCTCAACCCCTGTGATAGTCCCTAAGGTACACCAGGATTCCAGAGAACACAGTTTGAAAACTGCTCTCACACAGGGATCCGTTCTAAAAGTAAGCTCCTCTTCAAAAATCTCTGTGAAGTCTGAACTCATTCCTGCAGCTCTTGGGAACCTGTCTGAGAGAGAGGGCAGGCAATGAGTAGCCAGAACAGGAGAGAAGAAGCAAAGAATGAGACAGCTGGGATGGGGCAAACGGGCTCTCCTGACTGACATGGACGTAAGTTCTTGAAGTACCTCGGAGTGCTGATGGAGTCCAGCAGTGAGCTTTCATGGCCTCACAAAGTGCAGAAAAGTCTGACCCAGGAAATGTTAACAGGTAAAATAACAGAAAACAAGTAAATAAAATAGGTGGATCTATTCCTTCCTCGTCCATGCTCCCAAACCATAACCATATCTTCCTTCCTGCACTGCAGCAACCATAGTACACCGTCCTGTAAGTCAGTGCTTCTCAAAATATGATCCCTACCTGGGAACTTGGTAGAAATGCAAATTCCTGGCTTTACTCTAGACCCACTGAACAAAAAATTCTGCCTCTAAGTGATTCTGATGCATACTTAAGTTTGAGAACCACCGCTGCCAAGTTATTTACCTTCTTACTTGTCCTTCTCTTTTATTGTATTAGGGCTTGAGCAAAGTGTTATGCTTTTTGCTTTCGACAAGCTTAGTATGGTGCCTGTTACATAGAAGTTTGAATAAATTAATGAAACATTTGAGTAAAAATGCAAATGAAAGCAATAATCCTGGACTTGTTTTTAGAGAGCTGGAGGGTTAATAAAGCAGTCTCAGCCTAACGTCCCTGTTTGGCTCAGAGCTACTGTGACAGAGCTGCCTAGGACAACAGGGCAGCCCTGCCAGGTCAGGAGCACACCTCCAGTGAAGCAGCCCTCACGAACATCTACATTTCAGTATGAGGTCAGGAACTCTCTGAAAACCCACACTCCCCTTTGATGAAAGGAGAGTAGTAAGCTGAGTGAGAGTTTTGCATTTGTACATTCTTTATGGTTGCTAATGTGGTCCTGAGGAAGTTGCAACAGCTCAAGACAGGCTCTCCACAGCATGAGAGCCCTCCGTGCGGCCTAACCAACTGAAGGAGCGGGCGGCAGGAGGGAGGCCAGACCAGGTTGGTTTTACCTTCCTGAGTCACTACCCATACATACTGCTCAAATTTCATAGGATGAGAAGACTGAAAAAAGAAGAGTTTGCGACAGTAGGCCCACTGGATGAAAAGGAGTTCAGCGAGGGGGTAAGATCCCCACCCGACAAAAGAGGCTGTTGGCCAACCGGAATGAGCCAGGCCCCAGGGGGCCAACATAGATGTGGAGGCCAGGGCTTTTTGTCTAGGCCTAATCCAACCCTCCTGAGAGGCTGGGTTACTCCTTTCCCATTGCACCAGATCTGGCTTTGTCCTTTCTCCTTTTGTGCCTCTGAGGAAAAGGTTGAGGGTGCACAGTATACATCTGAATAAGCCTTTTTCTTAGAATAAAAATACATAACCAGAAAAGCTCAAATTGGATTCTGACAAACAAGGACCAGAAACTTTCACACCTCCACCCTCTGATCCCTTTGAAAAGAAAGAGGTACGGGCTCTGACGGTTTAAAACCAAGGAGTTCTGAGTCTGCCTTTTCATTTTAGATGAGGAAACAAAGATGAAAAATGTAAAGCTTTCAGTTTGAGATCACTTTAAAACAGAGGTAAAGATGAATGACTTTCGGAAACAACAGAGAGAAAGAGGAACAGGGAGAATCTTTAATGGACATAATCTCAGTATAGTTGAGAACACAAGGTCCAAGAGCTTTATATCAGCACTGTGTTTGCCTATTGGATATTTCTATTTTGAAATATTTAACAGCAATCTCAGGCTCAACATGTTTGAAACTAAACACACTCCCTCCAGTGGCCTGTCCTTTTTCTAGACTTCAGTCAATGACGCCACTCAATTGCCCAAGCCGGAGACCTGGTAGTCACCCTATTTTCCCTCATATTCAGTATTTCACCAAGGCCCTGGTTAATCTATCCCATCATCCATTTTGATCTTCACCACCACTGGATTACTGAGAAGGTTTCCTAACAGTCTTCCTGGCCAGCACACTGCAGCCAGGACAACTTTTAAAACATAAAATTCGGTAATGACATTCCTACTTCAAACATTTCTATGATTTCTTTGCTCTCTGAATAGTGTCTGAAATCCAGACATCACGGCCCACAGGATTTGGCCCTTGTCTACGTTTCCAGGCCCGGATCTCACCTGGTTCTCCTGCACAGTTTAGGATCTGTCATTTTCAATGTTCTCCCACTTTGTATGCACCTGCTCTCTCTGCCAGAGATATTCTCTCCTCCTAAACTTGGTTTAACTAATTCTTACTCATTTTTCAAAGGACTCCACTTATGGGGTGGGCGGTTCTCCATGTTCTGCTGCATCCTGCACCTTCCAATGACAGCAGTTACCTCCAGGACTATAATTTCTTACTCTCTGCCTACCCTAGTGTCTAGCACAGTGTATCAGAAAGTATCAAGAAGTCAATCATTTGCTCTATACTTGATAAAATTAATGGGAAAAAAAAATATATGCTTCCATCTTGCCCTTCAGAGAAGGAAATGATAAAAACTGTAAGTTAATTGAATTTTGTCTGAGATAGAAATATATACAGAAAGGGGATGGATATGAGAGCATGTAATGCTATTCTTAAATAAGATTGCATCCCAATCCTGTTTTAATAACACCTTATATTTGCATACAAATTATACACAGCCAAGAGCTTATGCATCCATTACCATTCTGGAGCCTCATTAAAAGCCCTGGGGAAAGGGACAGGAATGGGTGTCTCATTTTAACAATGAGAAAGGATCTCCCCAAGGTATTATAGCTAACTTACTGCGTCTAAACTTGGATTAGAACCCAGGTCTCCTGTCTCATAGTTCAGGTTCCCTTCCACACGCCATCCTGCCCTCCCTGAAGTAAGGAACCCCTATTACTGGTGTGGTGACAGGCCCCTGGAGTGCAGGTGGTCTTCATTTCTAGCTTTAGTATACTCAATTAACTAAAATAAACTCAGGGTCAGAGTTTTCCAGGAGAGCCTACCTGACAGATAACGACTTTGGCCTGAAAAAAAGGCAGCCATGACACAAAAGGCCCATATATAATGAAAAATTACATTTTAATGGGGGAAAACTTCAATTTTGAAACAAGAAAAATAAACCAAGGATTCTTAAGCAATCAGCTCTCACATACTGCAGCAAGTAGTTGATCCGTATCTGTTAGGTAAACCTTTCAAAAGTCAGCCTTATGAGACTATTTTCTGGGGGACTATCCCATTAGAAAACAAGAATTTTGCAGATATAATTTTTTAAGGTTCTTGAGATGAAATCATTCTGGATTTAGGGTGGGCCCTAAATTCAATGACTGGTGTCCTTATAAGAGAAGATGATGTGAAGATGGGGGCAGACTCGAATGATGAGTCTGCAAGCCAAGGAAAGCCCAAGATTGCCAGCAGCCACAACAAGTTGAAAGAGGCATGGGATAGTTTTTCCCTTGGAGCCTCCAGAAAAAACCAATACTGTTGACAACTTGATTTCAGGCTTCTGGCCTGCTATACTATAAGAGAATAGATGTTTGATTTAGACACCCAGTTGGAAGTAATTTCTTGGATGGCCCTAGAAAACTACAGTTTCTATGTAAAGTCACACACCTTCACTGGCTTCCTGAGAAGTATAGGGAAAGAATCAAAAGACCTGGCAGAAACCTCAAAGGATATGTTTTGTACAACCTAACACAAATCAACTGTAATTTTTGTGTTCTGCACAGGAAACCAACTGTACTAAGGGATGGAGATGTCATAAGAAATCAAGTTTGTGCTCAACCCACCTCTATTTCTACTTGTTCTTTATCATGGTCCTTGGCCACTTCCATTGCTTCAATTATTAATTCTGCTTAGGATAACTCATAAATCTAGAGCTTTGATTTCTACTCCAATATAGACATCCTGAACTCATCAAACTCAACTTATCCAAGAGGGAACTGTTACTCATAAACCAATTCTTCTCTTACTTCCCCAAATTTCCCATATCCAAACAACTGCTAAGTCCTAATAACATTAAAGATGATAAAGATACTTATAATAACGATGCTAATAGTAGTAATACAGTAGCTAACGTTTATTAAACACACTGTGCTAACATCAGCCCCTTTTATATTATGAGGAAGCAGAGGCACAGAGAGGTTAAATAACCCAATGACTGACAGCAAGTGACAGAACCAGGATGTGAATTAAAGTCATATCAGTCCAGAATCCATACCCTTTTATAGTTCTCTGCCTCTCTGTATTGAGTACATTTCCTATATGCCTTTCTCACTATCTTTTCCTTTCTGTGTTACTTCTACCATGCAAATGCAGGTTCTCAGCTAGACTGTTTTAACAATCTTTTGACTCTTAAACTGTCTTCCTAATAACTTCCACTTGCTCTTTACTCCAATTTTTCTCTCATAACACATATTCCTGGAGCAACTCTTTAAACATGCAGGAAAGGCCAACTCAGAACCACAAAATAAGTATGCCAAGGAAATTCCAAAAGGCAGTTGGTCTTGATTCAACTAGCCTAGAGTCACCTCCCCTCCAGTTATTGATTTTCTGCCACGCCTCTGAGCAGTCACTGCTCTCTCTCACTATCCAGCTATTTCAACCATGAACCAATCTAATACAATCCATAATTTTAAAAGAATCTGATCCCTGATCTGAGAGTTGAAGGGAACCCAAAGCATAAGCAGGAAGAAAATTGTTCCTCTTGGGACTTGATTTAAGTAATAATCCTGAACCTGCTTTTCTAGGCTATGATAATAAGTAATTATTACTTAAATCTATCTTTTAAATTTACATAAAAAAGAAAAGTATATACATAAGGTAATTTTGACATGAGTTTTACCAAAACTAGTTAGGAGACATACTAAGTGTATATGAACACTAAGGAGAAAGAAGGCATGAGAACTGCAGTTTTAGATCACAGAGATGATATATGAGAAATGTCAACAATGTGTGATTTTCTGAGAATACCAGAGGGAGTAGAAAGGAAGGAAAAGAAATTTCTTCCTCCATTTAAAGAACAGTTAGTGTTTTGGTAATCACCACTTGCCAATCACCTTTTTGGGCGATAAGTGTATTTTTTGGTGAGGGAGGAAAATTAGGAAGGGAAAGGTATGTTTATAAGAACATATGGAGGCATAGGTGTTTTTTAATGAAACTGCTGTTTGGATATATATCTAGTCTATAAAAATAGATCATCTACAACTCTATTTTATCAAATAATAAGCTCCTTGAGTACAGGGCCTGTATTTGTTTTGCTCACCACTGTATCCCCAGTGCCTAGCATTGTACATGTTATAAAGCAGACATTCATAAATTTTAACAAGTACTGTAATAAGGGCATAAAATTTTGAGTACATCTTTTTTTCCTCTTCAAGATAAATTCTAAGAGTTGAGCAACTACGTCTAATGTGATTAGCGTTTTTAAGGACCTTGATACACCTGGCTGTGTTATATTCCCAATAGAAAGACCTGTTTGTACCAACTTGTATTATGACAATATTGGAAATCATCATTAAAAACTAAATAAAAACTGACAATTTTATAGGCAAAACATCTCTCCATTATTTTAATGTACATTTCTTTGATAGTTAATGAAGCGAAACTGATGTACTTCTACATTCTCAGTTCAAACAGGTGCTGCCTAGAAAAGTCTTCATTAAGGCATGCTGCTCTCTTGAAAATCCAGATGGATAAAATATCCTTCCTCACATCCATAATGTGTAACGTGATCATTGCACCTATCACTAATATAGAAAATAATCTCTTCTTGTATCGTTCTCCTTTCCCAAATTGTAATCTCTTACCACCAGCATTTATATCTGCCACGCAAAAGATATTCAATGAAAGTTTGTTAAATTTAACTGCTATAACCAAGTGCCTGCCTATTACACTATTACACTATTGAGAGTATGTAAATTGAGAACTATATAGTTGACCTAATGACTTATAGTTTAGCACAGTTTCCTGACTTTTAAGAAAATGTCAGTCTAAATCAACAAAGGTTCTAATTCTAGATAAAAAGGCAGAAATTTTAATAACTTGTCATAACTATCAGTTTTAAAGAGATTGAAAATGACTCAGGGAACTGATCAATCAGAACTTCAAAATACACCTTAGAGTACAAATAACACAAATCCAGACACACACACACAAGCACAGTGGCTTATGGGCCATGGAAGTAATTTTTGACCGGAGTTGTGTCTCAACTGAGCCCCTCCTTTCATCTCCCTCCTCCTACTCTATACACTCAGCAACTACACCCTCCTTTTGGTTCCCCATCTCTGTTCATAGGCTGGCCTTGGGCCATATGCCCTTGATTTATACACAGTGAATATTCATAAGCCACTGGCAGAGCATAATATCCTGGCTGCACAGACTGCAAAGATCAGAGGTAGGTGGTCTACACTGGCAAAACCTCTGTCACAGCTGCTTCCCCGCTTTTCTCCTTGGTTTTCTCTCGGGTCAGATCAACCCTAGTCTAGAGTCTGCTGTTCTGAAAATAATTGCGTTAAGACCCCATAGACTAAAAAGTGTCAGTTGTACACAGATGACAAAGACCTGCTGAAATAAAATGCCATCTTCTCTAGAGATGAATAGCTGAAAAGTTTTAATATTGTTTCTCCTAATTTCTCAGGTGATACCATAATTTAGACTCTTTAAAATTGCAATTATAAAATTGAACAAAACAATTAAGAGAGAGGGAGCTGCGTATATCATTTACCGCCCTCCTGATTGAGGCGGCTTGTGCACTAGATTACAACCACCACTACCTCACTCCCACCCTCCTGGCTGTCCCATGCACCAAGACTGATGCAGCCAGAGAATGCACTGTGGCCAAACAGGAATCCATCAAAGTTAGGAGTATATAGCAGCCAAAATGCATGTGTGGTAAATGTTGAAACAAACTTTCCCGAACTATTCCTGCCTCAGCCACCAAATGGTACTTGGGGAATGGGAGGAAGACACAAAATAATGAGAACATCTCTCCCTCACGGCACTGTGATCATTATTTGAAATAATATTTAAAAAGTGACCTGAATACTCAATGATAATCGTGATTGTCATCACTGTCCTAATGAAAGTCTTCTTTATTCAGTAGCAGCTGTTTTAGTACCACAATACTGGTGAAAGCTGAAAAAACATTTCTAGAAATAAATCATTTAAATATGAAAAGTTTTATATTGCCAATTACTATGAACTATGAAATACCTATAAGAACAAAGCCATCAGTAGATCCAGGACTTCCTGTGCATAGGTAACAAAGTTGCTAGCATACAGAAAACTCAGAAACTTGCCGCCCTTTTCCATCTTCTAACTCTTTCCTTGATTTATTCCATTTTATAATCTGGTGGCTTCAGATTAAATCTTGAGTACAAAGCAAACTCCACTTCCAGAAACATCTGTTGCTAAGACTGCTTTCCTTATTTTCCCCCTACACTCTCAGAGGCCACACAGGTTCTATGTTATCACTGAAGGACAATTCCACCTGCAGACTCTGTGATGGAATTGAATAAAATGTCTTCTGAGTGTTGAAGCATGAGGCCACAAGACGGATGAAGCAATTAGGCAGTCTCCAGTTAAGAATAACAAAAGGAGACTAAGCTAGTTCTTAAAGTTAAACGCTGCTCTGGGCTGGCATGAACGAATAAATCCCATGGTATCCAAAAATGTCAATTTAGTCAGGGCTACTTTAGTGTAGATTTTTATCACTTCTCTGTCAATGTCTTCAACAAATATTTACTAAGTACCTACTTTGGGCCAGATGTCGGGTGCATGCTACCATCTTTGATTTCTCTAGCTTGACTTTGGGCAGTAATATGGAGCCACTGAAGGACCTCATTATCTACAAACTTGAATGGTCACGCCTATTTAATTAAACATATTTTAGTGATTCCAGGGTGGGGTGGAAAGAAGAATGTATTTGAAAAAAAAAAAACTATTTGAAAATGAAACTCCTTATTAATTTCATGGTGGTAGGCTATAAGGAAGATGTGATTTGTAATCTGGAAAGTGCCAGAAGAAGTGTAAACTCTTCGGGGTGCCAGCAAATGGTCACTGAAAAGGAAATGGACTAGAAAACAACAAATGACCTTCTTGTATCTGTATATTACCTGAGGTAATTCCAGAAATGTGGTGAGAAGTGACTCAATAAATTTCATCTGAAAGTCAAACCAGTGTTTCTCCTCTTCAGGCTTTTTAGTTGTAAATGTTGCTAGCTGTGCAACCTTGGACAATTTACCTAATTTCTCTGAGCCTTAGTTTCCTCTGATAAAAATATAGGCTATCATATATGTTACTTATAAAAAGTAAATGAGAATTTGAGATGCACATAGTAAGTGTATATTATCATATAATGTTAGTTAGCTAACAACACTGACATCGAAAGGAAAGGAGTGTTGTCTATAGTATAGGAAATCTCTCCCATTACAAGAAAATTCCTCAGTGCATTAAATTGTCGGGCCATACCCGCCTGGCGGAGACAGCAGGGAGTGGTGCTTTGGAATGTGTGCCACTTCTCATGTTTAACTGTTTCTTCCTCATTCTTTTGTGCCTCACACTTATTGTTCAGCTCTTTTCACTAGGAATAAGTTGATGATCACTATAAAATAAAAACTTTGTTAACTATATGGCATGCACATTTTTATTTTTAAAATAACAACAGTGCTCTTCTTTTAAGAGCAGAAGCCTTGCTTTAAAAGAAGTCTCACTGCCTTTCCATTTCTCTAAGGGAATCTGATCTGCTCAAAAGGTCCACTTAACCTCATAAATAAAACTGGCCAAGTACCTTCGGAGAGACTGATCTACACTTTCCCATTCTACGGCTACAAGACTCCCAAGTTACAACAGCAGCTCCAGGTGTCAATGCATCTCAGTCCTCTGACTGACCATACTCCATCCCTGTACTTCACAAAACATCAGAAAGATTTAACCACAAAATTTAAAAACAACCATAACAAAAAGCCAAGATCTTAACTGTACATAAGGTTAATAGTCACATTGTTGACTTTCCAGTAAGATAAACAGTGAAAACTTGGCAAGTACTGACGTAGACAATTCCCCCACCTCCCACCCTCTCATTCCTGAAGATTATACTCACTCTCAGGATGTGAATGACAGCAAGAGTTCATTTGAGAGAATGGAGCATCCTAACCTGGCCAGAATCACTAAAATACCAAAAGAAAACTGGAGGGGTGTAGGCTGAGCTTCTTCATTTTGGAGAATGATAAGCAATTCTGTCTCATGAAGATTTTGGGTCCGTGATGAACAGGTTACCTTCAATTTCTAAAAGATTGCCTGTTCATGCAAGTCTTTTTTCCAGTTCTACTCTGATACACAACACTAGGGAAATCTAGGTGGGAGGGTCAGTAGGAAGGCTGGCTGGCTCTGGCATAACTTTTGAGCTTGCTGTGGGGGTGCGGGGGCGAGGTCTGCAAGGAACCCAGGAGTTTGTGGAGTTGTTTCATGCCCCCTACCCCACCCCAGCACCAGTTAGGAGACTCTTTTAGAGTAGAAAGGGCATGCCTGAGCCCTCCCAGTGCTGGTAAGATCCCTCACAAATCTAGAACTGGCAGCTGGTTAAGCATTATGAAGATGGTCACATGAGGTTTTTTGTTGCCATTTTTCTTTTAATTGAGGAGGAAAACCTAATGTTCAAACCTAGAGGTTAGGTTAGTGACTATAAAGTGGCATATTATTATAGCCATTGCAAATGATGATGCATTTACAAATGTGGAAAGATGTTAACAAAACACGCAGTGAGAAAGAAAACAGGTTGCAGGACATGTATCGTATAACCCCACAAATACACACACGTGCGTGTGTCTTGCATGAGGGATTGGCATAGTGTTTCAACAGGAGCTGTAGGTTTGAGCCACTTGTCAGCTATGTGGCCTGAGGTACGTTAGTAATTTCAAGGCCAAATTTCCTTGTCTGAAAACTATTAAAGAAGAGGAGGAAGAGGATGAGGAGGGGAGTACCTAGTCTCACAGGTTGTCAGAATTAAATGAGACATGTAAAGGATTTAAAAACTTGCGATATAACACGTCCTTAATATTATTGTGATTATCTCTGGATACTGGATTTTACATGTTCTGTTTTTAATGAATTTATTTACGCTTAATGAATTTATACTATGGCCATGTATTATTCCTGTATATTTTTCTTCAAAAGGGTAAAAACACGAAAAGACATATGGGCCCTTTGGAGGATAAAAAAGGAACACTTATTCTTCCAATGTTATAAAAACAAACAGAACTAAATATGAAGACTCATATTTTATACCTGTTAAATCCCATGTCAGTAAAAATATACATAAGAAAATATCTAAACCCTAGCAAATGGGCCATTTAAAAAGTAACTACTGAGTATTATTTGTCTTCAGACAACCCCAAAGGGTAGGTATTATTGCTTCCACCTTAGAGACTGAGAAAACGTAGGATGAGAGAGGCTGAGTAACAGGTCCTAGCTCCCACAGCCATTGTGTGATAGACCTGTGTTTCAAAACCCAGGTATGCCAGGGCAATGAGGAGGTCTCTGCGACATGGTAGGATGCCCAGGACTGAAGTCAGGAGAGTCCATCCCGAGGTGGTTCTCCACTTACGCTGTAATGCACATGCCAGGGAACACTGGGGCTCTACGTGACAGTCAAAAGGTGAAAATAACTCAAGTGTCCATTGACAGATGAATGGTTAAACAAAATACAGTATATCAAAACAACGGAATATTACTTAGACATAAAAGGAAAAAAATTCTAACATGTTACAACACTGATGAACCTTGAAAACATTAAGCTAAGATAAAGAAACCAGACATTAAAAAACAAATATTACATGATTCCACTTTCATGAAATATCTACAATTGGCAAATTCATAAAGCAGATAAGAGACTACTGAGGGCTGGCGGGGGGAGGGAAAAGGAATGTTTTGCTAATGATTAATTTCTGTTTGAGGCAATGAGAAAGTTTTGGAAATAGTTGTAATGGTTAGAAAACAATGTGAATATAATGCTGCGGACTAATACATTTAAAATGGTTATAAAGGCAAATTTTATGTCATATATATTTTACAATTAAAAAATGTAATATACCAAAAAAATCAATTGTATGGTATGTGAATTATATCTCAAAAAAGTTGTTACAAACAAAAAACACCACCTTGAACTCTGTAACCAGGTGGACCTGGCTTTGAATCTCAGATGAGCAGCTTACCAATGATGATCCTGGACACATTTCTTAAACAATTTGAGCCTGATTCTTCATTTGTAAAATAAGGATAATAATTGTATTTACATAATAGGTTCTTGTGAAGAGTAAATGAGATACCTGAAGATTCCTAAAGGTCAAACATGTTCTGCCTACTGACTCCAGGTTTTACCAGCCCTCGGAACTATGCAAGACCTGATGACCCACCATCGTAGCAAGAAAGATTCAGTATATGTTCAGAATCCTTTAGGCAAACATACTTGCAGAGCTCCACCCTCCCCCATACTATATGTCCCTGCAGAATCACCCATCATCTCACCACTCTTCACCATTAAAATCTCACAGCAAATCAGGGGAGAGGAAACAGGGAGCAAAATCCTAGAGCAGAGACTGTCTGAGCATCTTAGACCATTAGTCCTAAGCAATGTAACATCCTGCACAAAGAGAGTTCATCGCTAAATAAGGATTAAAAAATGTTTAAGTATCTTTATGGATAATATAACCATGATGAAAATGAAGCAGGCAAAGGAACTTCTGACTATTCTCTCTCAACTTCTCACTCTCTCTCTTCTCAGAGCTAAACCTAGCTAGTTCTTCATCCTTTCCTCATACCAACTCCTCTTTCCAATCTTTCAATCATTTTCTTCGTGCTGGATTCCCTCCAAGTTTCTCTTTTCTCACACAGTGTGGAGGCCCAGTATGGGATACAGGCACTGGGAACAGTCTGGTAAACAGACTATATAGTCCATAGCACATCCACTGTGGTAACTAGATGGTAAATCATGAAAAGATTAGGCTGAGGCTGTGTAAGTAACCAATGGCTGTGGGCCAACTAGTGGGTGACATGGCAGGAGTTTACAAACGTCTCACATAGGAGAAAATCTTTGGAGAATTGTCTATGGACTTTTCATGAGAATTCATGAAGAGGTGAGAATGGGAAGTTTAGTTCAGAGACCTGGTGAATTGCTGGCTGAGGGGAAGAACAAACCTCATCCAGGCTAGGAGCCCCAGAAAAGGCCTCTCAGGGCAGCTGTGAGATCATGGCTGGGACAAGGCTGCCATGGTGAAGAGACTCCATACCAGCTCCCGGGCTGTTCCAGCTGTTAATTCCTCTGTCCCGCTGCAAATATAGAATAAGAATCCTGCCTGAGGGTTTACAGTAATTCATCTCAAGATTTTGTCGGAAAAGTTATTTTTGCCGTACTCGAATATCTTTAGTTGCAAATCAAGTCCAAAGGGCAAATGGTACTGGAAATAGAGGTGGGGACAGTACTGGGAAAGTTTCTTGAGAGTACATGTCAGAAAAACAAGCTAACGTGCCCTTTTTTGGATGAAGCCACAGAGTACTATCTGAATCATCACCCTGACACTTTGGGTGATGCATTTTCAATCTTTTAATTTTTTTGGATGACAAAATGCCTAAAACAAAGCCACATCTCCTTCAAAACCCACTGCAGAGATCCTCCTGATAATGTTAATCCCCTTCTTACAAATCTCCAATGGCACTCAATTGCTTCTGAATCAAAGACAACTCCTAATGGTAATAAGAATTTTCATTTATTCCTTCCTTCTTCTTCTCATATCCACAACACACCATCAACTCACCTCGAGCTGCGTAAAATAAGTCAGGATTTCTTGAATAAAATTATTCTTGCCATTGAACTTTAAAACTTGTTTTTCCTCTTGCCTGGAATGTAAGTCATTTAAACTGAGGGGTAGCCATATAGCTTAGAATATATAGCTTAGAAGGGCTTTCCCAAGGTTGTATATTGTTCAAGTGCTAACTTCGGGGCTTCCCAGCCTTCAAAGTTATTAACATAAAATTGAGGTAAACAAATTTGATCTCACTGGAATGTTTTCACTTTTAAGAACTTCTTACACTTATCGCCCACTTTGAATGCAGTCAGTATCTATGCTTTTACTTTATTAACAAAAACCATAAGATCTTTGCCTACTACTCTTCAGGAGGAAAGTTATCCTTTAGTTCTCTACTCCTGACAGCTGTTCTATAAGCAAGTAAGTATGCTCTGCTTATATGTAAGAAATCATTCTTTCTGGAATATCTCATTCTTTCTGGGAACTATTCTCCCAGAACTCTAGATTCTGAAGGGCTATCATATAAAAGTGGGATTAGACTTGTTACGTGAGGCCCAGGTAGTAAAATCTGGTCAGTGAATGGAAGTTTCAGGGTATATAGATTTTTAGCCAGTTAGCAGCAGAACTGGAACAAGAATTAATTTAGTAAGTATTTATTAAACACCTACTATGTGTCTAACAGTGTGCAGAGCCCAATCTTATTTCTCAAGAAGCTTACAGACTACAGAGGGAGATGGAGAAGTAACTGGTAATTTCAATACAGTATGAGAGGTTTTCTCTAAAGGAACAGTTCTATAGCAGCAACCAACCCAGTAGGGCAATTAATCCACTTCTAGAGATTCAGACAAGCTTTCCAGGGGAGACAGTTAAGGTGAATCCTGAAGGACAAGCAGCTAATTTGCAAAAGGACTAAATTTACAGCGAGGGAATGGGCACTATAAGCAAAAAAACCTCAGAGGCAGAGAGGACACATGACTGTGTCAGCACAGACTCCCAGAGCTGAGTACTGATGCAGTGTAGCTTTGAGGAGAACAGTGACTGCGATGAGGAGCAGAGGTGTAGTACATGAAGGGCCTGCATTGTGCTAAGGAGACGAGATTTTCTCTGCAGGGCAATGAAGCTCTTCTCGGGTCATTACTGAGGTCTGTATCTATTAAAAATACCTTTTTACCCAAAGGAGCTCTGTCATCATAAACTGCTGCTAATCTTGGATTTAAATTCATCAAATATTTTACAATAAATCAATACATTTTTCACCAAGTGGTGAGGAACTCTTTTATACACTGTGTATGCTATTCAGGGGAGACTTTAAGAGAGAAGTAGCCATAGGCATGAAAGTCTCAGAGAAACGAGGTGAGTTTGGGAAGGCCAGCTGCAGGGGCTTGTCGCCAGTGGCAGAGAGGTAGGACCTCTGTGGGTTGGCCCCGAGACCAGTAACCTACATGAGGCCTTAGTGTCTGTGCTCTACCAACCACTTTTCTCTATGCCAAGATTTATCTATAGTCCCCTCAAGGAGTTCCATTCTCCTGAACTAAAATCCCATTCTAATTCAGTTAAAGGAATAACACAATTCCTTCTAGAAACTGGAAAAAAATGCTCTTGTGGTTCCACTTAATCATTTTAAGGCACTTTGTTTCTCAAGTATAAAGTCTCACGCTTTTATCTGATGGTTTATATTATGGCTCCAGAATTTTAGATGACTTCAGAGAGGAGGAAGCCAGTGAACTTTGAAAGGACATCATTTACATTTGTTTGCCATATCAGGTAGCACTTAAAATATATAAATGGAGAGACTGGGGAAGTGGGAGAAAAACAAAAATTTCTAAAGTTACCAGAATTACTGTAGATTCTTTTTATTTTGGTGGGGAGGGTCAAATGGAAAAATGACTATATGATTTAAAGCATTTTTAAAAAGAATCACATAGTTTCCTGTTTGCACATCTCTTGGCATTTGTTAATATCAGAATCTGGGTCTTGGGAGAGGCCAATATATTTTAGACTTTTAAAAAGTTCACTCGGATTTAAACTGGGAGACTGCTAATTGCTAAATTTACTTCTATGCAAAATTGCTACATTTGAAACAGCTCAACCTTTGAGGAGTAACTATTTGCCAGAAGTCAAATTGAATCGCTATTTTAGGAAAAGAATGAAAATGAAATAAATTTGAGAAATGTTTATTATATAATAAAATAGCTTTTGAAATCCCTTTTAATGACAAGGTTTATCAAACACATCTAGATTAAATTTCTTCATAAATATATCCACTGATAAATTAAGAGAAGTGCTAGGGAAAATGGCATGTTTACGTGAAATGATGGACTAAACTTGGAATGTTTCCAGAGGATTCGAGCTCTTGTATTTTTTACAATGTTAATAAAGGGTCTTTAAAGGATGTAGGAGAAGGTGCTACAAAAAAGTCTTTCTTGTAAAATTTTGAATTAAGATTCTAAAACCACTGATGTTTGGTCAAATATATATTTTGAAAAATATATAGGATCAAGCAATAAACAACATTCACACTAGAGGAAGTTATAAGACAAACCATCTGGGTTCCTCAATAAATATAAAGCAAAGGCAAAAAGAATGAGAAGGAGCACATAGATTACTATATAAGACCGACTAAACATAAAGATGGTGTAGACATTGATCTTGATTCAAATAAACTGTCGAAAAAAATATACTTCAAATCTCTGTTTTTGTGTATGTTTGAAATTTTCCATAATAAAAACTTTAGAAAATTAGATGACCATTAAAAATGGTAACACTAAAAGCGAGATAACAATCACCGTAAACTCTTTTCTTGCCTATCCCCACTCACTAGAAAGCAATACATTGACACAGTTATGATTTCACAGTTTCTGTTTTAAGTGTAACACAAGTTATGAACTTTGAAAGAGCCCAGGAATCAAGAAAAGAAAAAAGGTACTCCTAGAGGACCTGCATTCTGAATGACACTCCAAATGAACCTGTTTAAGCCTTGAGCTTCAAGTCCTCTTGGTGTAGCAATACTAGTTGCAATGGTACCACTATGTAGTGCTTAATATATTTCAAAGCACATTATCGCATTCCCACTATAGCTCACTGAAGTCAAACAGAATATGAAGTTCATCATTACATTAAGGAGAAACCACCAGCTGTGAGGGATGCTCATATTAGCAATTTTGAGGGGGAAGAAAAAGGAAAACAAAACTACCAGCTTCTCCTTCAATCAAATGATGAAGAAATTATCCACTGAACATTAACAATACTAGTCAAGAAAGCCCTGTTATTACACATACATATCAGTAAGGAAAATAAGAAATAGATGAATGGAAAAATACCACTCTCAAATTAAATGACCAATGAGTATATGACAAGAAATTAACTTTATTAAACCATTATCACCATGCCACTTTTGCCCATCAGACAGAATGAATCAGTGTATATATGATGATATATCCAATAGGAGAGGAGAGACAGGGAAATAAGTATTCTCATTCCAAAGTGCCTATCAAGTATCCATCTTTGTGCCAGGCACCATACTTATTGGTGGACCAATCTACCCTTTATAAACAGAAGATGAAAAAAATGAGTTCAGCCTCAGACTCAAGAGTCTAGTCTTTTGGGGGAAAAAATTAGTGAACCCAAACAGATCATAACGGAATGACACATGCATACTGTCTTGATTCTAGAAAGTCACAAAATTTTCAATAGTATTAAAGAGAGTGCAGAGAAACAACTAAATGGCTTATACAAACAAAGAGAAAATGTCAAACAGTCTCACCCATTTCACTGAGTGTCTTCTCTTCTACACATTCCATTTCAGGGACCAAGGTCAGGTGTTAAAACAAGCAGAGGAGACATGTTCCAGGAATACTCCGTCAATGGCACGCTGCTGCAAAGCTAACATTCCATTCTAATCTAAATATTTAACTTTCTGCCCCCTGAGCTTATTTTAAAGCATCTAGTCAATATCATTGCTCAGTCTGTTTTATGTTTATTTTATATGCATAATTCAAAGACATTCTTTTTACGAGATAAATTTCATTTCCTTTTGATGAACATCCTGGCTGTTACAGGTCCTATCTTTCCATTTTTAGTTTAATTTTATTAGAGGAAATTACTGGACACATCAATTATTTTTCATTACTCTTCTGCTCAAATATTCTTAAAATTAAGAAGATAACCAACCCTATACAACCACTAATAATTCCAGTGTTCTACTGTAATTCCTAATTAAAGAATTTGAATAATTAAAAAACAGAACAATCGATTTTCTTTCTAAAATTTTTATCCTCAACAAGGTTGCAGAAGTGGCCTTTCTATGGATAAAAAAGGTAGCTTTGACTAAATAACCAAAGAAATTCATTATATTCCAATGATAACAGGTTCTGTGAGCACCTGGAAAGACATACAGACAAGGCACACCAAACTAGCCTGTACCACCAAGCCACAGGACCCCATTATCCCCCAAACAAGGGACATTCTAAAGCTCTGCCCACTATGGCAGCCCTGAAATTGCCTTCCGACTAAAAGAAGCCACCCTTTCCCTGTTCCCAGGCATCACAAAGAGTAATGACTGCAACACACTGAAATACCTTAAGGATATAAGAACACAAATGCATAGGGAAAGCAAAAGGAAAAAAAAAGCAATAAACAAAAAACCCCATGAAACAGTGATCATTAATGAAGATAACCAAGCACCAATTCTTTATGCTCAAAATTGGCAATGAAAGAGAAAGAACTAAATATTATTTTTTTGAATGAAGTAACTGTATTTCAGAAATAAACAAACAGAATTAGAAAAATCATTGTTTTTCAACCCGTTATCGAGTAATGAGGTAATGATCAATGGATGAAACCATGAAAATGAAGTCGATAGCCTCCATTTGTCTTAGCATCACCAAACTTAGAACAATCCAAACATTAGTTACTTGATAATGCAGTGCCACCTGAAGCACAGCCACGTATGATATATTCTTGACAAAAAAGGTGAACCTGAATTTAACCAAACCTTTCAAATCTAATCAAGCCATTCAATTTGCAGTAAACAGAGGGGACTCAGGAACAAGTAAAAGGATACTTTAAGGGAAGCACACAGAAAAATGCCAGTTGACACTTTTTTCAACAAATCAATGGCATGAAAAAGGGAGGCTGGGGAAGGAGAACTGCTCTAGAATAAAAGACACTTATGAGACATGACTAAATCTGAACAAGTCAACTATAAAAAGACTAAGGAGGAGGAAAAGAAAGAAAAGATTTAAAAAGCAAGTTGTGAAATCTTGGTAACCGTTAAATAAGAATGATGGTTTTCTGGAGTTGATTATACTATTCTCTCTATATTTTGTTATGTTTGAAAACAACAGACAGAGGGACACACTCCCCCTAAGCAAAAATAAAACAAAACTTCGAGACACCAATCTCTTCTGTATTGTGAGAAAAAAAAAAAAACAAAAAAAAACCCAAGTTTCTTCTGTAATGTTGCCAAGGAGACACCGACTCCCTGGGATGGGATCCTAAGCTGTAGGTGATTTAAGTTATCCAGGGAGCGTTTCATCACAGTATTTTGTTATGCAAACATGCCCCCCTCCTGTCAGGGGTAATGAGAATGAGACTTTTTAATAAACGCTTTCCTCTCCAGCTAAATTCAGAATTCTGGGTGTGTAACAATAGGTAGGCAAAACTACCAGAGAATATTTCTTTGCTCATCAGGAAGAGAAAACAGTATTCCACCTACTCTCTGCACCCTTTTCTCCATCTGTCAAATGGAGATGATACTACTTTACGCAGTTGTCATGAGGGATTATAATGTATATATGTACATGCCTGTAATTTGGCACATGGTAGTGGCTCAAGTAAATGACAGGTTTTTTTGTATTTTTTAAAAATCATACTCCTAGCCAATTGCCTGCAACCTCAAGATCCTGAAATCTACCACAACCACGTGGGCATGGAAGGAAAATAAGGTGAAAGTACAGCCCAGCCAACACGTTTATTTCAGCCTCGTGAGACCATGTTAACCTGTGCATGGAATTCTGACCTAGAGAATGCGTGAAATAGTAAATGTTTGCTGTTTTAATAACCATCCCCTCCAAATCCACACCCCTTTATCAGTTTGCTTATTTCAAAGTGTGTATCTGTGATGACTGAAGCAGTGAGCTGGTAAGATGTAGTCTGTGATGGAGTAAACAATGTGAAACGGTTTCTTTTTGTTCACTGAACAAAACCTGTCACCCAGTGTGTATGGATTGCCTACATTTGGCACAACACCCCTGTCCAGTGTTGTCGCCCTCTATTTCCTTCTGTGCACTACTCCAGCCTCCCCAGATCACTGACCTCTTCTGTGATCCCTTCCTTCCTACACTTTCACAGTTTTGATCTTCATGTCAGCCACCCCTGAAGTCTGTAGATCCTTTTGCAATTCTCTGCCCAAAATCTTTCTCATCTTCAGCTACCAAGTCAATAGACCTCCAAGAGGTCTTTTCTCCTTCCCTCCTTAATTACCAGGTTTATCATTATCTAAATCTTCAATTTGGCACTTTTTCTGCCTTCTATTGCAGTCATTTACAGGCTTGTTTCCCCAACTAAAGTGTAAACACCACAAGAGCAGAACTGTACCCTTATTCAGCTTTTTATCTCTCACCTCCCCTCAAATGTTTGCTAAACTTGAAAGAAAACTGGGACAGGAAGTCACCATAATATCCTGTACAGAGCTGTTAATGTTTGACCAGCTTGATCTCCTTGACCTCTTGAGAGATATTTAATTAAAAGACAGAAAGACACTCCTTCACCTTCAGTCACTAATTAGACTACTTTAAGTAGAGATACTTCTTGCAGTTGAAGCTCCACCATTTCTCTAAAATCCTAGGGGCTACACACATTGTGGAATGAAAAGGAAGATGATAAAGGACCTGCATTTGCATTGACACTACCTTATACCTCAAGCCTGATATTTTTAATTTTCCAAGCAACCACCACTTCTACTATTCTTTTTCCCCCAGAGAAAGAGCTTTGATTACAGGGTATTCCATTGTTATAGATCAGCTATAACTACTACCTATAGTTTCAGGCATCCACTGGAGGTCTTGGAACATATCCCCCATGGATAAGGGAGGACTACTGTATCTGACTTAATAAAAGACAACTGGATTCTTCTTTCTGCTTCTAATTCAGTCTATTGCAATGTATTGCACTGGTTGCAATATATATTTAAAAAAGGCCTCATGGGAAGCATTTTATTATTTTTTCATAAGTAGCTGTTGCTATTCATTTTTTACATTACACTAAAAGATTCATTACGTTGTGGAGTCTGAACTCTTATCAATGAGCTTTTTGTATTGTTGCATTAAATTCCATTTTATAGTTTAGATGGGTCTTTTACCCATGCATAATTTTATAACACACTCCTTGGTTATTTGGAAAATACTGGTTTACTGAATGATTCTGATCTTCCAAATGTCAACTCATTTTTTTATCCAATAAAAAAAATGATATATAATCAACACAGATTTTATCAGAAAAGTCCCTAAGTGTTGGGAAGTGGTGAAATTCATGGTTTTCAAAAAATATCTAACTTTTGCTTTAGAGCTCAAATTTTATTATTGCAACAAATACTGTTGTTTTTCTTGAAATGACAGGCTCATTGAATTTAAGAAAAAGTTTACCAAATATACAACTTTAAATAACCATAATTTATCTATCAGTTATTCTTTTAAGTGAAAAATGGCCTTCATAAAGAAAGCAGCTAGTTCAAGGTCATAAGTGCAGAAGAGCTTTATGTGTACTCCCCATTTGTCAAAAAAAAAAAAAAAGAAGTAACAAAATAACTTGTATTCAAGAATTGAGACTGAATAAAGTTAATAATTTTTACCTCTTCATCAAGGAAATTCTTAGGTGAAACTGGATTTTTTTCAAAACACAGAGTATGAGGAACAGGATGATTACTGGCACAGTTTGGTGCCACTGTCTCAACATATACTAAGGTGCCAGGAGTTTACCCACTACTACATGGTGAGAAGAATTAGTCTCATGAAAATAGGTTAGTTCTTGTAGACTCACTGAAAGGGTCTTGGAGACCAACCAGGGGTTGGCAGACAAAAACTTTGAGAATTATTGTACAAGAAAAAGTACCTCTTTATTTGAGGAAATAAGAAATGCCTTCCTTTTAATGAGCAGGTGAGGAGAGTACATGGTCTGAAAAGAATTAAGTCTATGGTAGCTGTTTCTTCTGGATTTTCCCAGGAAATCAACTCTCTTTATTCTTTCATTTCTCTGCAGAGGTAACAAATAATTCAAGTTTACAAAACACTAAAGTTGGGACTAATTTGCATTACAAAAGAATTGTGATTTGACTTCCTGAGTTCTTAAGGGATTTATTTATAAGCTGGTCAATGATTAGATAAACAAGAAACAGAAGTTCAAAGCAAAATGTTAATAGTCATTACTAATCAAAGAGAGGCAATTCATTAAATCATACTGTAAATAAAGTGAATCAGAGTAGCTAATCTGCATGGTGCCACAATAACCTCCCTCCCACAAAACACAAGGTACATATATATGAAAACCATTCTTAACATAGGCACTGCCTAATATTAAAGTAATATTATTGTTAAATATAATTATTAATAATTATTAAAATTATACACATAAAGCAAGAACTAGGAATGTATGCATGTTGGAAGAGAAGACAGAGGTGGAAGTGGGCCTGTAAACATGCTGTGGCTCAGTAAATGTTTGAGCTTTCTTTCTAAAAGGAAAACAATATTTTTGCTTTGTCAGTGTGAGACATATGCAATGAAATAAACATCAGTTCAGGTCTCTGGTTTTTAAGAGTATTTTGCTATCCTTATTGATTGTTATTTTGTTTCATGTTTTTAGTTCACAGAATGTCCAGGGGCCTAAGCACTGGGTGCCCTTATACATACCCTGAATGGCAAATATTCATCCTGACTCTTGACAATAGGTCTTTCTCTGTAATGTGACATGACACACAGGCCCGGGAAGACCTGGTAGTGGTGGGGAAGTGGTGGAGGGGCGCGGTGCCAGTGTTCAGAAAATGCTCAGTGGGTTACTCAATCATTATGAAGTCTTGATACACAGAATGAAAATCATAGACATGTTTCTATGAACAGCACTTCTGGTAGCTTCAAACTGGTCCACAATAAGGACAGAATCCCTAGACAGCCCCCATTGTGGAGCTGCCTCAGAGGTAAGGGCACAGGAGTCGAAAAAATACAATCCTACAAGCTCAGCTTCCATTCTTCGATGTCCTCATCTCCTTTACGCTCAGCAGCCAACTGCCCTCTATCTCCCCGTGTCGGTCTCCCTATGTCCGTCTCCTGGCCACTTTCCTTCACTACTTCCCAATGCCTCTGACTGCCCAGCACCCCCCTTACAGTCTTTCTCTAGAACTTCCTTTACACACTTGGGCTCTTCTCCCATCCAGGGTCAGTATTGAATAAGTGGGAAATTCCAGTGGTGCAGCAGGAAAACGAGGAAGGTGTCTGACTATTCACCAGAGGGTTATGTGCTTTCAAGGTATTTAAGAGCAGCCATTTAAGAGAGCATGCGTTTGCTTTTTGAAGGAGTGGGGATGGTACAGGGGGAGAAGAGTATGAGTAGAACAACTTTAAAATTCCTTGCTCTGCTGGTGATTCTCAAACCTGGCTGTGCATCAGAATCACCCAAAGAGCTTTCAAATTTGCAAAGCCTAAGTCCCAGACTAAACCCACAGAATCAGAATTCCTGGGGTTGGACTATAGGATTCTGAATTACTGCAAAATTGTAGAGCCTTCTGATATTTGCTCTATAAAATTTGAAGTGAAAGGGGAGGATCGATATAATCTGAGTAAAAAGGCTCTTAAGTGTTGTCTCCCTCCACCCTGAAGGGTACTATTATACTATGGTATGCTGCAAACAGTGAAAAAAAGATCTAGTACATTTGGTTAAATTCCATATGTATTATGACAAATTCTAACAAATTAGATATTTTAACTATGTGCATTTTATCATATCTCAATCATACCTCAATAACATTGTAAATTTTAAAAGTTCCAAATGAAAAACCATAAAACAAAATACAGCATCTTGAAAAAAATTTCACGTGCTGAATGTACAAATGCAGAAAAACTAAGACCTCACAACTATGAGGGACAAAAGTCACATAAATATAAACATTCTTACATGTATATATTAATAGTCACTGAGTACTCACTATGTGGCCCTCTTCTAACTTTTACATTCCTCAATTAATTAGAACCTTGCAACCCTATCGGTAGGTACATTTATTATTGCCATTTTATAGATGAGACACAAAGCTACAAAACTAATAAAGTGATAGGCCAGAATTTGAATCCAGGCTCTAGCTCTTGATGGATTAGTCTGCTCAGGTTGCCAAAACAAAATACCACAGACTGGGTGGCTTAAACAATAGAAATTTCCCACAGTTCTAGACGCTAGAAGTCCAAGATTAAGGTGGCAGGCAGGTTTAGGTTCTCCTGAGGCCTCTTCCCTTGGCTTGCAGTGCCTACTCACTGTGTCCTCACATGGTCTTTCCTCTGTGTGGACACATCCCTGGTGTCTCTTTTTCTTCTTATAAGGGCACCAGTCATACTGGATGAGGGCCCACCCTAACAGCCTGACTTTAATTTAATCACCTCTTTAAAGACCTTACCTCCAAATATGGAGCTACTGGGGGTTGGAACTTCAACATAAGAATTTTGGTGGGACACAATTCAGTACAAACACTTAATGACCGTGTAACCTCAAGAAAGTTACTGGACCATCCTAGGCCTCAGTTTCTTCAACTTTAAAATAGTGCTAATGAGAACCAAATGAGATAACTCATATAAAATGTTTTGCAGAGTGTCTGGAACAGAGTATCATCATTATACAGATGAGGAAAACAAAACTGAGACAGATGGTGACTTGCCCTTTTTGCATCTCTGAAGTGCAGTTCTTACACTACAGAACACACTTTTTCTGTACAATCAAATGCATAATCTAGGATAATTTTATATGACTTATAAATTTTCTACATCCTTTACTTCCTGCTTTCTCACAATATTTTTCTTTCTTAATTACGTGCAAGGGAAGCTCAAATTAATAAAAATTTAGTTAGGGAAGTATAATAGTTCATGGGATTGTATGTGGATTTCATTCACCCTTTTTCCCAATTTACAGACAATTGGCTACAGTCACACAGTAATGATACCTCATAAGATTAATACTTTTAACTATTAGGAAAGAAAAGTACTCAATGCATTTTTAAAAAATTAAGATTGTCCTTTACATATATTTGTCTAGTATTATATATATTACATCCATTTAATCCTCAACACAATCTTATAATATTGTTTTATGTAGCTCTATAATATTCATATGAAAGTATCATTTCCATTTTATAGCTGAGGGAACAGGAACACAGCAAGATTAAATGTTTTTCTTTAATGTAGCAAAGCTTGACAATAACTGGCAGAGCCAGAACTCTCACTGACATCTTCGAGACCAAGGTTCTCCTCTGAGGCCACCTTCTACCTTGGCAAGTTGTAAAATATGGTTTTCTTGATCTTTATGTTTGACACAAACAGAGTAGGTGCTCAGCAAATAAGGTGTTCTGATTTGGAGCAAGTTAGACTAGGCTGCAAGGAATCTTCTACATCTTTTGTATAGGCCAAATTTCCTAACAGCGTTGGCCATCACCGTCCCCTCAGACTGACAGTTCTGTTAAGGCAGCAACCATAGACCCTTCTTCCCCAGTGTCTAGCACACTGGGTGCTCGTTTAAGTTCAATAGCTATTTGAGAAATGAGAATTCAAATAAATATTTGTTGTATAATTGAATCATAGCAAATTCTTCCTTTCGTGATGGTAATTGGAATTTTTCAACCACCACCATATAAAAATGAAAAGCATTTATTAAAAAATAAGAACACTTTTTCTCATGGACTACAACAGAGAAACCTACAGGGCTTTTTCCAGCCCCTGAATTCTATGATTCCATGGCAGTCTACCTCTGACAGGTGATTAAACTGACCACCTTGAGTGCCAATTACAGGTACAATGCAGTTGTGTTCACCAGTTCAAAACCACCATGGCTTTCTTAGTCTGCAGTAAGCTTCCAAGAAAGCAACAGTTCTACGTATGTGCAGGCAAGTTCACAATTCCCAGAGGGAACTGTAATGGATGATAAGATCGATGTGAGTCACAGTGGAACTGCTTGCTGTTTGTCAAAGCCCCTATGTCGTAAAATGGAGCTATATTAAGAGGAACCATGCTAACTTTTATTTCTCAAGAATACACTGCTGTTTGGATTTTTTTTTACTTCAAGTTTGTTTTGCCAGGCAAGTTCTGACCCTGTCATGGAAACTATCTGACCACTTTGGAGCTGTTCTGTACACAAGGAAGGGACGTAGGTAGAGCTGGCCAGAGCTGTGTTCTAAACTCTGCTCTAAGCTCTCCTGTAACTTTAGTGACCTACAGATGTTCAGTCTGTTCATTTGTTGCTTTTGTGTACCCTGCTGTGAACTGGCTATCACCTCCTTGGCCACCTATTTCACAGAGCTGTCATAGCAGATTGAGAAAATAAATTGAGCTACCAGAAAAAGCATTCGATAAAGAATTAAAGGATAGAGTATTGCTGGTGTTACAATTCCTGTACAAATTAATCTTTTCAAAGTACTCTGAGATCTGAAGCAAGACAAATTCATTCAGAAGGTAAAAAGTTACTCTAGGTCCTCTTTTCTAAATCAAGGTATCCTACAAATACTCTTTTCTGATGCTTTAATTGAAAGAGAAATTTCAGGAAAAAAAAATGAATTGGCATACAAACAGAATAATTCTGCAAATAGCTAAATTAAAATATTAATTTATCCACTCATCATCACTGTAATAAATATTTATTAAATATATGCAATGTGTAAAGGCACTGAACTAGATGCTGTAGAGATACGGAATTATGTAAGAAGGTCCATATGTTCTCCAGTACTGTACCATAAGATGAAGCTTTCATTTAGATTTCCTTCCTAAATAAGCAAAGGCTTAAAGTTTCCCTAGGACATGGAAGAACAAAAAAGTTTTCTCTCTTATGACTTTGTGGCTTCATAGAAAAATTTTAGAACACACTGAGAGAGAAACTCTTTTATCTATTCGTTTCCAGCAACAAGTGGCAGCTTTCTCAAGAGTAAGCTACAGAATGACTGTAACTTCCACAATAACCTGATTAAATTTGACAGGCACATGATGGGGCAGGAGGGGAGAAACCCATGTGACCTTCAATTTCAATAAGAAAAGTTGAAATTATTGTCAGAGAAAGCAGGAAGAAAATGAAGATCATGTGTTTTGGAAAGAAGATCAAGAACGACAGGACAGAAATAGTCCAAATAACGGCGAGTCACTTGAGACTCCTTGAATGCCCTGCCATATTAAATCACACATGGCTCTGCAATGAAAGGGAAAGTTAAGGCGTATCTCACGCCTCACTTCTGTTGCTGATTGAGCCTGAGAAAGAAAATTAAGACAACCTTTTCAAGTTATTCAATCAAAGGCAAAAATTGTAGCCTTGACATTTAAAGGAATAAGCTAAGGAGGTGGGGGTAAAAGACTTGTTTAGCAATTAGTGTCCTTACCCAATTAGTTTAAAACAAAAAGTCCCAAATTTCCTTAAAGCTTTACTGGTACTGGTTTGCTGGAACTGATTGTTCCAATATATAAATTCTTTGTGTTTAATCCCCCCGCCCCTAGATTTATGGCTAAACTGTTCTCAAACATAGAACAAGCTTCTTAATATCTGGTTCTTTCACTTTTAATATCTTATTTTTCCAAAGCCACAAAACTGATGTTTTTTAACAAATGAAGTAAAGTGAATGCTGAGAACCAGCTCTCATGTCCAAGGATGAGGAAATAAAAAATGGTTTATGCTTCAAGGTGAATAGGGCATCCTCACAATCAGGTCAAGATCACATTAAGGAAATCTATAGCACGTTAAGTTTTGTAGTTATAGCTCTCATCAAGCTGAACCATCCTCAGGACAGCCAATCAAAAATAAGATTGCTGTATTTGGAATTCAGACAAGAATAGGCAGCCTCTTCACAAAAATGGAAAATGACACTCAGCCAGCACTATGTCCTGTGGTGTAATCTTACATGTAACACATGAACAATTCTGTTATTCATTTTTTTTTTCTTAAAAATGAAAAGTAAATCAACTTACATGGCTCTCTGGCAATGAACTGAGGTACAGTGTTGGGCAGAGGAGTACTAGGGTTTGGAGTCCCTACTAGTTTGTTCTTGGCCATCTTCGTGTTTGCTTTAGCAAACTCTAGTCGTAGTGTTTGCGGAATTTCAGGATCGAAGCGGATGCCCTTTGGAAATAAAGAACAAATGGAAGATGTTTTCATTTCCTTAGAGTCAGACCGGAATGGTGACAAAATAAACAAACCAGTAAACCCTGGCCTATTAAAAAAAAAAAAAAAAGTCTGGACACAACATGTCCAGAAAGCTGGGGAAATTTAGTTTACTTAATCTTTAGTTACATGGCTTCCCAACTTTTCTTCATGGACAAAAACTTTCAAGTTTTAAATTTGGACCAGCAAATTCCAGCATAGTTAAAAACCTCAGTTAATGGTTACCAATAAGAAGAATAAATGTAAAGCCCTGTATAATACTTGAAAGTATAACACCTGAAATCCCCAAAGTCCTAGGCTTGACCAATGCCCCCCACATGAACTTAACACACTGCAATTCTTCAGTGCCTTGGTTTTACCATCTACAGAGGGGAAGCATTCCCATCCCTTTCTAACTAGAGAGCTTCCATAAGTGATATCTGTACTGAGTTACTAAGAAGATAGGAACTGAACAGTTTTAAAATTTTGATATAACTAGTACCATTTAATTCCAGTTAGTGTATAAATTTATATAAAATCTGAATATCTTGATGTGGTTAAGTTCTGATTTTGATGATAGCTCGTTTATTAGCTACATGGATAGAGAAACAACAGATTATATGGGCCAAAGAGAGGATAGTAATTTCAATTATACTTGACCCTATTACTATAATTTACTTAAAGCAAGACATATTCAATGAAATAAATATGAACATTTTAAAATACAAGATTTAGGGTAAGATAAATCTATTTTGAAACTCTCTCATCATTTGAGAATGCCTCCATTGTTAAGCATGATAAATCCTCTCATGATATCTTTGGATTCTAGACCCAAACAATTGTATCAGAAAGATATCCCAGCATGTAGCACATAAATGTACATCCAGATCAGACTAGGCTTCATGTTTGTCTGTATGACATGTTCTGGAAAAGGGAAGAAGTTCTGAAAATGAGTATCCTAAAAACATGGGTGTGCCTGTGGGCCCCAAGCCCCACTTCTTCTTAATCAGTTTGAAGAAAAGCAAGAGCAATTTCCACAAGAAATTAAGAATCTCTGACTCTGCAGGCCAGGATGAACTGCTATGAGCTTCACAGACTTAGCACTAAAAATGGGAGGAGAGCCTATGACTAAATGGTTAACAGCAAGAAGAAAAACGAGGTGGGGAAGGGGTAGGACAAAAAGGTCTTCAGGGAAGTATGACAAAAAGCCACACAGCCCTGAGCCACAGACATCCTGGAGTGGGTAGAATTTTTTTAATCAGCCTGATTTGCCCATTCTCTGAGAAGAAACCAATTGAAGGTGGCAAATAGGTAGAGGTGGGCAGGAAGAAAAGGAATCCACCTGTGTAGCCCTAACCAACAACAGAAAGTGAAAAGGGGCTGCCAGTTATATGAGACGTAAGAAATTCTTTAACTAGTCTCAGTTTTTGTTTTGTTTTAATTTGGGAAACCTTAGTATCATCTTGCCAAAAACATACAGAAAAAGAACAAAGCACAATTCTGAAGCCTTGGTTACATTTGCTCCCACATAAGAACATGTTACTATACCAAAGCTAATGTCACAACAGAATAAATATTTCCAAATATGGACCTGGGGAGCTGTGGTCTTTGCTGAGAGGCAAGCGCAGTCCCTGACTGTCATTTAAAGGTATGCTGTGGTAGCTGGTAGGACTTGTATATTCATACCACAAACCCTCAGCTGCCACACATAGTTAACTCGCCATCAGTTTTAGGGTGTCCTCACTGGCACTAAACTTCACCAAGCTTTTTGTGAAGAAGTGACTTTCCTAAACCTGAACCCACATCTATCTGACCACTGCGGCCCAGGCCATCATAACATGTGAAGAACGTCCTGGGACCAATCAGTCAGTAGTCTAGCCTCAGACAATAAGGCTGCATATCTGAATTCTATGCCTCAGCTATTTCACTGGCATTCCAGGGTCAACTGAGACGCCACACAATGTACCTGCCTCTCCTTATACAACCTGGGCTGGTGGCTCAGGTCTTAACACATGCTGAATGTAGTCTTTCCAACTTCCTGGCCCCCTCTTCATATCCTTCCTCCCCATGTAAGCTAAAATAACACCACCATCATGTTCCAAATCGAAGTTCCAACTACTTATTTAAAAAAAAAAAAAAACTCAGAAGTTAAAATGACCTAACTTATTTGGCAGCTTATTCAGAGGCTGGAGGCTTAGAGTAAGAGCTGCGTTCCTCTGACATCTTTAGAAGCAATACCATACTTGGTAATCAATGTCCTGCTCAGCTCCGTTTCTATCCACAGGGAGTAGCCAAACCCAAAGCATTTAAGTGCTCATGCTCAAGGATGATGCAGAGAAGGCAGTGGGGAGGGGTGGGATGGGGGTGGGGGAGAACGTGGAAGTGAAGAGGAAGAAAAGAAAAAGAGGAGAAAGAGGGAGATAGATAAGGAGACATGAAAAAAAATACCTTGTGCTTTTAATTAAAACCTAATACAATTATTCTCTGGCCACAGTGAATTCACTTTAAATGCTGTCAGGATAAAATTACTGCCAAGTCAAAGGGGGAAATCTGTGCCTTTCAAAATCAACTTCTTCCTCTCTTGCCTGTACTTAACCAAAACTCTTCCTATAATGAACAGAAACTTTTCCACTTGTAAATGTTGTCTTGTTTACAGGGTGACCGGAAAGCAGTATGTTATCAGTATAATATCAATTTGAGAATCAACAGTTATTTAGAAACAACCCAGTCTAACTGGCTACAGGGACAGCCAACAGTCTCTTCAAGATGGCCTAAAACACTGTGACCAACGCAACAGAGGTTTGCCATCATCTACAAAAGCTAAACCCCCTCCCTAAGCCAACTCTGCAGGGATAAAGACATTGTTGACAAGTAATGGATCCTAAGTAGTCTAGTATACTTAAGAATACACTGGGGCAGTTTTGAATCCATATGCTTATGCATTATGGACTGAATGTTTCATATATTAAACCCCAATGTGATGGCTTGGAGGTGGGCCTTTGGGAGGTAATTAAGTTTAGATGAGGTCATGAGGTGCCCCCTATGATAAAATTAGTGCCCTGGGAAGAAGAGACACCAGAGATCTCTCACCAAGAACATACACCGAGGAAAGGACACGTAAGCACACAATGAGGAGGTGGCTGTCCGCAAGCCCAGAAGAGGGTCCTCGCCAGATACTGAATCTGTTGGACTTTCTAGCCTCCAAAATAAAAAGCATTAAATGTCTGTTATTTAAACCATTCAGTCTATCATATTTTGTTATGGCAGCCTGAGCTAAGACACCATGCTAGCACAGTTGTCTTTCTTGGGCCATAGTTCCTAGAACAACTTTTAGTACTCTTTCTGAACCTTCTGTGGTCTCACACAAGTAAACCTCCCTTTTTCCACCAACCCCATCCTGTACTCCACCTTTCGTCTTGCTGCAGGTGACTCAACCCACAGGAACAGTTTTATTTAACAACCTTTGCAACGCCTGGTATGTGATCACTGGATGGCCTACTAATTCAATCTCAAAAGCTACAGAGAACAATTAGAGACACCAATGAAAAATTCAAATGCTGCATTTATATACTATGGTGCTCTAAACTTAAAAAAAGTCAATTATTGCATTCAGGACTCTGTTGAGGAAATTTTTTTAAAATCCTCTTTTTATTTCTGTTTCTGTTAGATGTAAATAAAGCTTAAAAACTATTTGTAAATAAAAAGATTAAAAGAGAATTTTCTAGACTTATGGAGAGACTGGAATAGACCAAACAGGAAGCAATTCAAGCCTCCCTGGAAAGAGAAGTTGGTTGGGATGGCTGCTCTGTTGGTCCTTCTTTGGGAAGGTCACCCAGAGGCCAATGTCTGGCTTCTATGCCCTTACTTCCCTGACAATAACTGATTATTTAAAGGACAGATGCTGCCCAGTACCAAATATTTTTTCTTCTGAAGATTTCAACCTTGAGTATAAAGATAAAGAAAATGGAGGTAGTTAGAGCTTAGTCATCTTAATAATATCCCACTAGAGAAAACGCCTCCAAACTCCTCTCACTGAGGTCTTCAGAGCTATCCTGACATCTGGTAGAATCTTGTTTATTTGGTATATCCTTCATTTCTATCAGCTACCAGGTATCCCAGTGTCCTTATGAATAGTTCTACCATTAAAGTCAGTCAAACCGTCCTTCATTTAGCTTTAGAAACCACAGATGCATTTATTAGAGGAAAAAACAGTAAAGCATAAAGCAAGGCTATACGTATTTACTGAGAATGATGCCCACAGAAATATGTTAAGGGAAAAAACGAATGATGTTAAATAATCTTGGAGAGAGCAGGAGAGGAGGGGAGATTCTGTATATGTGTGTGTATATGAACACATTAGTCTATCTGTGTAAGGTCAGAAATGTTTACAATGAGACAACAGATCTATTAATAGAAGAACCTTTGGTGGTGATGGTGGCAGGGCTGGGAAAGGGGGTAGATAGGACATGACGACGTCTATTCTATATAATTTTGCATTGTTTTAACTTACTACAAATATGTATAATTTATAAACTTACAATTTATAAAATCTGAGATTTTTTTTTTTTAAAGAAGGAAGGAGATGGAATTTCCCATGGAGTGCTAACAGAGTCAGAGCAGAACCTAGAGTAGTGTACATGTAGACATCCTGACACGGAGTGCTCACCAGCTAAGTTGGTGTTTTCTGTTAAGTTTTGAAAAAATAATTTTGAAATAATTTCAGACTTATAGAAAAATTGAAGACATAGTACAAAGAGTTCCTGTATAACCTTTGCCCAGATTTTCCACCCAAACCTTTCCCCCAACTCCCTGAATGGTTTAAGAGTAATTTGAAAGTATGATGCCCCTTTACTGTTTAGTTTCATTACCTAAAAACAAGGACACCTCGTTTTCCTGATTTGGGATCTAATCCGAAATCATAAATAGCATTCAGCTGTCATCTCTTTAGTCTTCTAAAATATTTTCCCCAGTCTTTGTCTTTTATGACCTTGACATTTTTAAAGAGTATAGGCTATTAATTTTGTAGAATGACCCTCAATTTGGGTTTATCTGATTTATTTCTTGATTAGATAGATTCAGGTTATACAGTTTTGGCAGGAATATCACAGAAGAGACTTGTGTCATTCTCAGTGCATATCAGGAGGCACATGATGTTATTTTTGTCCCAATTATTAGTGATAATAACTTTGATCGTTTTCCAAATGTGTCACGGTAAAGTTACTATTTTTTCTCCTTTTTAATGCATAAATGCCGCATAGGGAGATACTATATAAATATCTTGTTTCTCTTTAAACTTCCACTCAATATTTTTAACGTCTATTGACGATTCTTACTTGAAGCAATCATTATTATTGTAGTTGCCAGATGGTGATCTATTAATCCCATCATTCCACCTGTATTTGTTTTCTGCTCTAAGGAAAAGTGTACTCTTAAGCTTGATTTAGTATTTATACATTATTTTGTTCATTCATTCACTTAAACATTAGTACTGATTCATAGCTTATTTTATTCTAGGATTTATTACTATAATTTGTTTTGGTGCTCAAATTTCCCCAAATTTTTATGTACACACATGTGCATGCACACACACACTTTCACATCCACATCTATTTAGACATATTAAAAACAAGTCTGTACTGATAGCTCCAATTTCAATCCAACATAATTAGATTAAGTCTAGTCTTCCTTTTCTGTATTTGTAATGCCTTCTCTGAATCTTAGGTGTCATGATCGACTATACATTTACCTATTTGTCCAATATAGGAATGCATACTAAGAAGTTTCAGAATTGCTAAACAATATCAACATAAAGAACAAACTTATTAACTACAATTCAATAACCATTTAGTTATTTTTGTCTTTGGCCTAAAAGTAGATAGCCAATATGTAAATTCAAGAATTATTTGGGTTAGTTCTTCTTATTTTTCCACCTTCAGTGTGATTGTGTTATCCATTTGAAATATAGTTAGATCCATTTGTTTCTGTTTGTACTCAGTTTGGGGTCCTCCCATCCTTGTCTCTATTTTCTCTCAAGCTATATATTTTTAGCAGGTATAAATCATTTTATCATTTAAAAAATTAAAGTTAATTCATCAATCCATTTTACCTTTTTGTTTACCCGTTTATGCATAACCTTACATATGTTGGCTAAAAAGCTGAGGATCCAGAATTTTAACAGCATCTCCCCAGCTACCACATGCCCTTGCTGTGACTTACTGTGCCTTTTGAAAGAAGATTCTAAATAACCAAAGATTTTTAACGTTGCTTATAAGTTTTTTTATTTGTTTAATTTTCAATTTCTAATTGAAATGTTTTTAAAATGGGGGACAAATAATGAGCTAAAATTATTTAGATAATGAGCTTAAATTGCTGTGATAAATAAATACAGCTACAAATGGACAGTTAAGTTTGTGGCCTGGACCAGGAGGGAGTGGGGCATTCTCAAGTCTGAGTTGTGCTTGATGCTTGGCTTCTCTTGGTGAGTCTTGAACCAAAAACTTCTACAAAGTTACAATATAAGCAAATTCAAATGTTTAAGAATACTATTTCATTTGGATGAACCATATGAAACTCTACTGAAAAATAACAGACCAGCCATACCAATCATTCTACTAGCAGTGGACTCTGTGTCCCCTTGGAGACAGCTAAAAGTCTCCTACTTTTTTTTTTAGAGTCAAGGGCATTTCCCATCAGAATCTCCTGGTATTTATTTCACATACACCCCATCCTGATACAGTAATCCAGTGGATCTGAGGCAAACCTATCAAACCAGATAAACTACTTTTTGTTTGATAGAATAAAGATAGTATAATAGAAGCAACTTCAAAAGATTCAACTTAATATGCTGAGTTTCCAGACTGAGTCATAGAAGCTTACTGCTCCCGTCTCCACGCCTATCTCCAAATGAAAATCCAATTCTGTTTTAAGAAATGTGGAGGTATTGAGAAAACCCTACCCAGGCAGGTGTCTATGCTGAAGGGGAGAAATAAATACTCTTTAAATTACAGATATTAACCAATTCATTGACTTTCTAATACAGAATGAGAATTTTTTACCAAATTTTATTGTGTGTACACACACACACACACACACACACACACTAAAATCTCAGTATATTAAAATACATTTTCTTTTGTAACAATCTGCTTAGTTCTTCTTTAGCCTTGAGGATCTTCTAACCTTTACACATGAGGTCAATGAATCCTCCAACTTATGTTCAGGAAATAGAAACCTTAAGAAGGGAGCTCAAGTCAAGGTCAAACTTAGTATTGACCCCTTTCTGACCTTGTAATCTAACATCTATACCTGGATCCTTCTTTCCTTCCTGCTTCACACCATCCTTCCTTAGCTTGGTTTCTGGTACTAAACCCCAGATCTTCTGAGGATAGGAGTTCTGACATACCTCTTCAAGGTTTGTCCAAGCACAGACCCCAATCTCTAGGGCTGCTTCATAACCTGCTGTTAGAACCTCTGGTACTCAGAGCTCCACCAGGTGGTAGCTGATCTGCCTGGTGCTCACTGCTGGCCTTTCTTATTACTGACCTAGCCTGAGTCATAATTTATGTTTTTATTTCTCTTTTTGAAGGTAGTGATTATTTTCCTACGAGGCAAAGGAAATCAGATAGTGTAATGGAACTGGGGGTGGGGTGGGGTGGGTGGCAAAGTGATTTCATTCTAAATTATAAAAATTATCAAGCATTAAACAGAAAAGTTGAACCAACACTGCTAGTTTCTATAAACTGTGATATCTAAAACAGTATCCTTGGGGAAAGGAGAACTAATTCAATTCTCAGGAGTAACTAAAGAGAATGGCACACTCTGCTGATGGTGTGGGAGTTTTGTAAATGATTTATATTCTAATAAATTGAGATCATGGGTTGGTTTAGCTTTAGTAAAAAACTACCCAATCTCTCAGTAACCTCTTGGCTTCTTCCATAAGAAACTAAGTGATCCAACACCAGTTACCTCTGCTAGTTGACAATATCAAGCTGATAAATCAGTTCTGTTGCAGACTAGAACAAGCTAATAAATAATAGGACAAGCTAGTAAATAAATAAATAAGAGAATGATTCTTATTACCTATTCTTATACAAATTGTACTCAGAAGATCTCCAGTCATAATAGCATGTGGGGGAAGATATATGAGTGAGAGATTCAGACGTTATAGTATAATTATGGTTATAATACAGTATAATTATACCATAGTATAGTCAAAATATTTTTCACTCAACCACAAGATGCATTTGAGACCTTGACTGGCTAAGTGACCAAACACAGAAGTCTATTTTATTTATGACTTAATTTCCTATTCATTTAATGTTAATTTAACTGAAAATTCAATGTTCTATTTTAAAAGTTACTGGAATATCATAGATTTTTAATAACTTATTTATGAAATATAATTCACATACCATAAAATTCACCCTTTTGTGTATAATTCAGTGATTTTTAATACAGGAAGAGTTGTGCATTACTCCCAAGAAAAACTCTGGACTCATTAGCAGTCACTCCTCATTCCTCCCTCTCTTTCCTCTACACTCACTCTAAACCGCTAATCTACTTTCAATCATTTTGAATTTGCCCATTTATTCTGGATATTTCATGTAAGTGGAATCAGACAATACTGGTCTTTTGTGAATGGCTTCTTTTTCTCAGGATAATGTTTTCAGGGCTCATTTATGTTGTACCATGTAGCAGTATGTCATTTTTTTTTTATTGCTGAACATACCACTGTACAAATATACTACACTTTGTTTATCATTTCATCAGTTGCTGTATATTGGGTTATTTCCACATTTTTTGGCTGCTGTGAACATTTGCTGTGACATGTGTTTTTAATTCTCCAGGAGTGGAATTGCTGGATCACACGCTAACTCTATGTTAACTTTGTGAAGAACTGCAGAATTGTTTTCCAAAGTGGTTATAATCATTTCAATCTCGTCATCAATGTATGAGGGGAAAAAAAATCCCATTTTTTTAGATCCTTGTCAACACTTGTTATTGCCTGTCTTTTTTATTTTAGCCATCCTAGTAAGTGTAAAGTGGTATCTCATTGTGGTTTTGATTGTATTTTTCAATGCTGTTATATTTTAAAACATTTTGTAAAGGGGGCTAAGAATAAAAGCTTTGTATTTTCAAAAGCATTTTGGTCACAAAGAAAGGAAATAACCTGGAGACCATGAATCTTTCAACATAAAAAAAGAAATGAAGTAGAAAGAATTTTACTTTTTTGAAGTTAAAAACACAAGTTAGAACTATAAACTGTTTTCTGAATCTTATTGATAGATATGTCATTCCCCTCAGAAACTATGTAGGTAAATACATACTTTAGAGAGTCTGAGATCTCAGGGGTCTGAACTACAGTTTTCTGAGTACTGTCAGCTTTCTCTTCTACTGGCAGCACAAAACATTCAATCAGATTAGAAACAGACACTAAGCAAGGTATATGCAGGTTTCCTCAGGGGTCTGAAAACAATTGTTACATTCAGTTGGAGCCTTAAAATGACTCGATGGCATGCCATATAGAAACTCAAACTGAGTAATCTGTTACAGTGGAGAGGATGGGGCTCATTCAGAGACAACAGTATGGAAGGAAGTGAAAGAAAGGGTTGCATGTCATACATGTAAATAGAGACGTTGACTGGAGGAAAATAAATTGGGGCGGAGTCAATTCTACAATTTCAAAAATTTCTTCCAACTCAATACTATTTCTAAAAATGAATAAGTAGAAATCTTCTACCATTTGTAAACAGGTCAGAGTATCACAGGTAAAAGCCTGTGATGCACAAACAAAAAAAAATAAAAACTGTGAGTAAAGACGACAGAAGCAAGGGACTGGTAGAGAACTGGGTCAGGTTTTTTGATGCTAAGTAGTACAGCGTTATCTACATAAAGCATGAAATTCACAGAATTTTAGTTCTGAATTTTTGGGACCTCTAACCTAGTAGTTTTCAACCACAGGTATCCTCCTCACTGCTTACTACCACGCTCCCCTCCCCACCCCCATCCTTAGGGACATATTGAAATGTGCGAGGATGTTTTTGGACTGTTAATGACTGAAGACCATACCTGCACTCAGCAGGCAGGCCAGAATGTTAAAGTTCTACAACGAGCAGGACACTCCATACAATATAAGAATGGCCTCATCCAAAATGTCAACAGCCTCTCAACACAGATGAAGACATTAAGACATAGAAAAGTCAAGTAACCCACCTAAATTCAGTTAACTGAGAGAATCCAGAATTCAATTTTCTGTTTCCTGTGATGTGTGTGTGTGTAATACAGTTCTGTAAAGTTCATTATTTTACAATGACTACATTATTTTCAGATAATAATGGAGGTTGTTGTTCAGTTTCTACTGTGCTGAAATTTAGGTAGACATGGGTTCCAAAAAAGAATGAACAAGTGAGAGGAATCTGGCAGATATAAACTGTATTTCATACTTTTCCTAAATAAGGGCATTACTTGAAGAAACATCAGGACTATTAATACAACAGCCTGTGCTGCTGGGTCATAGCTCATTAAGAAACTATCAGACCAATTACACTTTGTTCTTTTTCTTAATCCAACTACCTCAAAGTCTTGCCCTGGATTTACTTTAGGATAATCTACTACTCATTGTCTTCCTTGCCTAAGGAGTCATTTGAAAAGAATATGTCCCTCTTCATTAGTAATATATCTAGATTATGCTTTAAGAAAGAGATTCCTTTCCAAAAGCTCTCTCTAGGTATGCAGTCATATGGGTTGAAGCTGGGCTAATTGTCCATGTACAATTTCTAGGTCCATTGTCTAATTTAACAGTCTTCTAGAAAACATTAGGTTTCTAGATGTCTTGTATCCCTCGTTTTTAACCCTTTGAATTGAAAAAAAAAGTATAATTTTATTTCTAAACCAGATGTTCCAAAAAATACAATGAGATTTTATACTGTTTTGAAAGTCTTAGTGACAGACAAGAATATGCATCTATGTCTAACACTAGAATGTCTCTAGGGGTTTATCCTTGATTTCAAGTCTGTGCAATTTTTCCTCTGATAACATTTGTAACAAGCTCAGATCTTTAAGTATTATAATAGAATAAGCTCAGCCACAATAGAAAAATCCATTATCATCCCTCACTAGACATCTTGGGTATTATAATAGAATAAGCTCAGCCACAACAGAAAAATCCACTATCATCCCTCACTAGACATCTTGGGTCTGAAATAAAAGGATTTTAATAATAGTTCCTAGTGACTAGGACACTTACTAAAACAGTTTATCCTAGGCTTCATTTTCATTTGTGTGAACAAGCTTTACCACTCAAATTCACACCCTCTTACCACTAAGCCAGACTTCTATGGTGAAACCTTCAAAGTGGGAAAGGTAAGGATATATCTGCCTCAACAACAAAGTGAGGAAAACCTCATTTCTGTCTCCCAAAGAAAGCTTAGAACGGCAACCAGGAAATGGTTTTGGTGGACTCTCTTCCACTTATTGGTGAAGGCAACTGAAAAACTGGGTCTCCAGTAGTATCATCAGCTGTATTTAATTATAATGACAATTTCAAAGGACCTCAACTCAAGGTCAAAACCAATTTTGGGTGGAACCTCCCTACAAATGAGAGGCTTAAATTGTGACAATTACAAGTGGGCTTTGGAGTCTGACTGCCTGCACTGAAATCTACCCCCACTGTTGATCTTGACTGTCTTGTTTAACCTTTCCATTCTTCAGCATCCTCAGTTATAAACTGGAAACGATAACAGTCCATACCTCACAGCAGTGATTCTAAGAAAAAACCAGCTCTTATCAATGGTAGATTAATGTCTGGCAAATGATAAACACTCCTGTGGTCCAGTGCTCATCAGCTAGGAGCTGCTTCCTAAACATGAACTGATAGGAGTTTCTTCTTCGGACTTTCTGAAAAGGTGCTGCTATCACTTGTAAAAGAGAAGGATGAGATTCATACTCGGCTCTGAGACTCCCCCACCTAGTTCTTAATCAGAATACCCGAGCTTCTGTCCAAGCTTGTGCTGGTAGTTTCAGAGACTTCTTTTATTTCACTTGGTTTCATTTCCCCCACAGGGAAGTGGTGTGTGTCCTGCTTCTATTGCCCACTTCTGTTGATTTATTTGCACAGTATGAGTAGCTCTTAGGGAGATTGGCTTGGTAACTGCAGAGACTGGGCCCACTTTGTAAGAGAATTAGGGAGAAGTACTTCAAAGGTATCTGGGTCTCCCAGCTAAATTTCTTTTCCCCTAAAGCATACTTTTTGTTAGCCAGACACCCCCTGTATACCTAACCATGCCCTAGGAGAATCTGCTTTGTATAGGATGACTATAAAGTCTTGACAGGAGCTTTGAAAAAGCTATAAACTCAATCCTTAACATGTCAACAGAATCAGAGTCAAACAGAGTTTATTTTCCAAAGGGTTGAGAGGGCATGATTATTTGAACTTCTGCTATTATGTTCTCAAACTGTCCTGAAAAGGATGATTGAAAGACCTGGGTCCTGACAATGCTAGGAAGGGGCTGACTCCACTTCAAGTATGGTCAGTTACCCATTAAAGCAATATTTTACAGTGATGCTTTGAAACAGATATTATGTGGAAAGAAACAGGCCGAAGTGCAGAAGGCATTCTTTCCTTCAGGAATCCTGACATTAACATTTTCATTCTGGAGACTTAGAAGGTAAACAGGGGTCAACTGTTCTGGTAGGGACAAAGTCATTTCTTGGAATCCTAAACACACATACCAAATGAGGCTGGTGCCGCCAGCAATCCCTTTCATGTTTCCTCATGCCTTCTCTCGTGTCTCATTGTTCGATAGTGAATGTACCCATAAGTACCCCAGCCCCCTTCTTTTCAGGGGAAAAAGGGAGCAGCTGCATGATCACCTTTCACTCCTGCTACCTGCTGAATAAAGACACTCAAACAAATGACACTCCTTAACAAAACTTAAAAGAAAGTAGTTCCTAGGCAATAGTTTTTAGTTCAGTTTTTGACCTTGAGAAGATCTTTGGGTGATAGGGAATTCAACTACAAAACAAGTTTTGATGGTCTACATTTGCTTAATATTGACCCATGACTTTCTATGCTGATGTCTGTCACTCCACTGGTGGCTAAATTCACTTTTTTGGGGGACATCAACAAAGAGGGTCTGCCACAACCAAGTACTTCCCTGTAGTTGTCCAAAGCCTTACGGCTGCACAGGAAAAATTTCAGAGATTAAAATGATAACCTAAAGAAATGTAGGCTATAAACCATGCTCTGTCAATGTAAACATGTAAATAATTTCTAGGATATATGATTCAGCTATTAAGTCCAGATCATGGGCTTAAATCAGTTAGATTGGCACTGAGGAAAAAAGAAAATAATGAAACAAAAGAAACCCCAATCCTATTTTTAGCCATAGTCTATATTACTAAATTAGGCCAGTCTAGAAAATGCACACCTTTGGTTACATAATATACCTGGTAAAAAAGGTGTTAATTATTAATCACAACTACAAAAATAACTTTTACTCATAAAGGCCACCCATGTGCTCATGTGGCTTGTGCAAAGTACAAAACTCAATATTAAATGGGGAAGGAATGAGTTTCTGGATACTAATTACACATTCAATAGCTCATTCACAGATGACTGTACAAATCAAATCCTTTAGAGATAAAAGCGTTACTGGTGTTATGGTGTTGGCACCTGAAGGAAAAGACTATATACATAATAACATGTTAAACCTAATTATTGAAAATAAGGAGACCGACCTGCTTCTGTATCCAACACATATTAGGCACATGCCAGGCAAAATAAGACAATAAATGTGTGTGTAGTGTGCTATGTGTGTAAATGCTTTATGAACTCTGAGGTATGCTGAATGATTAACACTGTACAATATAAAGTCTCAGAATCATAAAACAAATATTTCTGTATCTATGTTAAAAAGCACATGAAGTCCTATTTGTGAGGTAGGCAGGCTAAGAAAATGCATTTAACAAACCTTTCTTTTAAAGTTAGTTAGGTCATTGAAGGACCGACCCATCTTAACTTTTTGTATATGATTAAAGGATCATTTTGCAAAGTTTACTTTGAGTCTTTACTAGTGGCTGGTGTAGAATAAAAGAGAGATGGGGGTAGGTAGGAGAGGAAAAAACAGTGCTGATATAAACAGTATCTACAAATGAATAAAGACAGTTGCCTACAATTTCCAAAACCATTTTGAAAAGACTTCCATTTAAAGATCAGACAGAGCCAATAATAAGCCTTCAAGTATATTTTTACAGCTCTGTTCCTGCTTTCCAGTTCTCCAGCATCAAACGTACCCCCTCCTCTCAACACAATCCAGTGGAAACTCCCACGCTTGTGTGTGCCTAACCAAGTTTAAGTAATCTTAACATTAAATCTTACTTAATATTAAAGTTAGTCTTTAATTACCAAGAGGAAATTAAAAAAATGTCCATTTCAGTTATTGACTTTTAATGGGCATAACAGGATAATGGCAATTCTTTAGAAAGAAATCGCTGCATTACATTTAAAAAATTAAAAATATATTTACATGCCATCAGCTTTATGTCTTCAGTTTTACTGAGTATAAAAATAAGAACCATGTACACCAATAAAATATTAATTGGGTCCTCGAAGTCATAGTCATTTATTAACATCACTATAGATAAATCAGCCCATGGGTAGGAAATCTGTTCTCTGATGAATGCTGTAAAAAATACAAAAATAAGGAAAGACCTGTTTTCTAAAAACTCTAGCACAGACCACCAAATGGCTTGCAACTCCTTTCCAAATAAGAATTTGGGGCTTAGGCACAAGTTAATTGAAAAGAATGTAAACAGTGAAGTCTAAACTTCGGAAGTTCACTACAAAGTACTTCCTGTGCTTCACAAAAAGCCAAAATAAAGTGAGTCAAAATGGATCTCACCTCTGAGCAACTTAAATCGGCACTCTTGTTCCACTCTAATGCAACCCCTCTAGGCCACTTACTGGCAGTCTGACAAGGCGGAGGCTGAATTTCCCCCTCTCTACAAAAAGGCTTGCCTAGACAATAAATCCTAAAAAATCTCACTGGGTGATAAATAAAATAGTTTATATAGAGTGGATGTAGGCTTTTTTTGGTTTTAAATAGATTGAATTGGAACCTGAAATGGAGAAAGACATGTACCTGATTAACTTGATAGAATAAAAGAGAGATGCAGGTGTTTGTTGGGCTTATAATATTTTGAAGGTTTGAGAATATTAAGGACATTTATAACTGTGTTGCCCCAAAAAGCTTCAAGGAAGGACCAATGAATCACTTTACTATTAATTGTAATATAAATCAATGTTCATATAAATCAACATTCAAAAGTACTCTGAACCCAGTGGAATTTGGGAGTCCCTATATTCATTAATATGTATTTTTAATAGTATATATATATATGTATGTATGTATGTATGTATGTATGTATGTGTGTGTGTGTGTGTGTGTATAATCAATCTGGGAAAGGGAAATTAGAAATAAAAACAGTCCTTTGTGAAAGTCATCATCATTAATTACAAAAATTTTTACCATTTATTGAGTGTTAATAGCTTTAAAAATACTATCTCATTAATGTGATCCTCTTACTCTTTGAAATAGGTATTATCAGTAGCAGGAAAACTGAGGCTCAGAGAAGAGCCTCAGATCAGTAAGTGGCAGATCTGAACCTGGTCAGCCTGACTCTAACACCTTTAATACATTGCCTTTGACTAGGAAGCCCTCCCAGGCATGGTAATCAGTTATCAAGAAGACATTTTCCTTGCTCTCCCCTTAGCCTCCATTTAGAGATTTAGTACCTTTTCACAGGTACAAACATACCAACAACATTTAATGTTATATGCAAATACATAAAACCACCCCAATACATCAAAGACAATATATTTTTTTAACACTAGTGAATTAAAATTAATTTTTAGGATTGTTTAAAGTATGTTTTTAGAATTTGGTGAACAGCAATACAGATAAACCAGGAAGACACAGTGAAGCTTTAGGAAAATCAACATCTTTCTACTAGTTACCTAGGACATTATTAAGTCTAAAAGCCTTTTCTCCATTAGTTTTGTCACTCATTTATTGAGCATTCTAAGATGTGTAAACAGCCAGATTCTCTTTCATAACCTGGTTGTTTGCTTTTGTCATTGAAGTGCATCTAAGACCTGTAACCTTGAATAGTCATTTCTGTCTTATTCAATGTTCTTTTATTTGCATATTACATTTGGCCTTCTAACTAAATACCAATATTCTATAAAAAACTATATCGTAATATTGTGTGAATTCTAATTTTCATTTCAATTTTTGAAACTGTAGAAAATTTTATACCTTAACTTTCAGTTTGAGAACATGTGAGTGCCTTTTTCTAAACTTGTTTTCATTTCTCATATTTCCAAATTTACTCTTTAAGTTCTGTGTATTTATTCATTTAGTTACTTTTGAGGGATGTCTTTTTGAGTGTAAGGCAAATAAAGAACAAAATTGATTAAAATGATTCACTATTCAATACAACAGAACCATTGGTTACCAATTTTCACCAGGAATTTTCCACCCAACTACATTTTCTGGGGAAATCATGTGGCCCTCTTAATTTTAAAACGTTAATCTTTAAAATTAACTTGCCCCACAGGGCTAAAAACAAAACTAATACCTTCTTATGCACTATCCAGGTTACTCAAGATATCACTTAATCTTTCAAAACATTCCCTATTGAAACTTCCACTACATTTTCAGAAGAGAAATTTTAGTCTTAAAAATATTTCATGTGTTACTTTTTCTATAAATATAAAAGCTTTTAAGACGGATTTTTATTATTTTTAAGACTCTAGATTACTCAAATCATGTTTACTAGAACTGTTTTAATTTGTATTCCTCCTTTTCCTTTTCCTATATATACAATGCAATATATATTTTTTATATTCTAGAAGCATATTTCTTCTCCCCTATTTTTACACATTAGAAAATCCTTGACTAAAAATTTTAAAACATTTCCATGTAATATTTATTAAATGTCTATTAAAACAAAAAAAAGTATACATTTAATTCTATAGAGGAAAATACCTCATACTTGTATACTTGTAAAAAAAATAAGAGTACAATAATTGACAAGTTCTCTCAAAATATCCTATTCCACTTTAAGGGGGTTAAGTCTCACGTCCACACCCCCAATACTTTAAAATGTTCTAATGCATTCTAACTACAGAGTAAGGCAGAGTTTCAGCTCTGTGGATCAAAAGTTTAAATCCATGCAGTTTATCAGAAATCCTAAGCCCATGTTGGAGGGAGCTCTGGTATGATCATTCACTAAAAAGTAAAAGAGTGATTTTACAACAAAGTGATTTTAAGGAGCCAAAATGTGCTGCACTGCAGAACAATCGATAATGTGGATGGCCTAGAGAGTGGTGATCTTTGTCTTTAAAAACTGGCTTGAATTCTTAGCAAAAGGAATCCCAACTAATAACTCATTCTTTGCACTTCATGTTCTGCAAACACATATTACACATTTTCAACTTTCACTTACATTAAGGGCAAATAGATTCTCAGCATTGCTGAAATACCTAAGGAACCATGGAGAAAGGGCAAGGTCAATGATTTGGCAGTTTTAAATGGGAATCTAGATAAGTTTAAACAAGTAGATCCTCAAAAAAAAAAAAGCTCACAATGCAAAGTCTGAGGGCAATTTCACAGAGCCAAGTAATATCTGATGAACTGTTTCACTTCCACATATACTTGTCACTGGACTATACACTGGTTTCTGTGTGAGAACCTGTGGTTCTTCCTGCCCATTTTCTTTGGGAAAGGATGATGCTAACACTTCTGGCTACTTTTCCTTCTCCAAATTTCCTTAGGATTTCTTTTACTAGCATTGTATCTTACAGTTAGTTTTCTATGTGAATGCTTAATAGACTTAAATAACCTACTTTTCTTCAGGCAAAGACTAACTAGGAATTGAGCACATTCCTCACATTCACCTTTACTTTTTTTCAGAGCAACTTTTAAATTACGTGCTACACCATTCCTAGAGAGGTTTTAGAACAATCCAAAAATGCAGGACATAAGGAGAGCAGAGAAAAAAGAGAGAAAAAGCCTATTTCAAACTTTTTACAGGGGCTAGCTGAATTGAGCTGTTTTGTCAAGTATATGCAGTCGTTGAGAGAATCCAACAACCCTGCATCATGGCAGCTCTGTATTGGCACAGGCACAGTCCCCAACCCAGTGATGTCAAATGACTGCCTTAAAACTGCAAGTCAAGAGTAAGCAGTCATAAACAGATTTAACGATAAACACTAGATCGAACTCGTGATCTCATTTGGCAGCCCTGCATTATTTCCCATCCAAAAGTCCCAGCTGGGATCACACTAATTAGGTTTCTTCAACTACTCTGAGTAACAGGCTAAGAGACATTGAGGGAGAAATTTTTAAAACTGATAAGAAACATATTGACATGGTACCTGGTGAGAAGAGAGCTGAGATAGGCCATCTGAGTGCCTGTGTTTGTGAAAAGTTTTGTTTAGTGGAAATACTTTACCTAACTCACAAGCTGTACAAATATTAAGATCAAAAGTCCTAACTTGTACAACCTGTCAGGAAAACCTGTGATACAGGAAACAGTGACTGTCATCCAGACTCCTGTCAAGCCGAAGCCAAAACATCTGAGCGGCCACTACCGGTCTCAACTGCCCTGATGTCCCTCTGTACTCAAGAGTTTGTACCACCATTTTATGGCTGTGTCTTTTGACTAAGAAAGTATTTTAAGAGCATTCGCAAGTGTTTTTGTGTGGTGGTTTTCCTTTAACACTTTCAGAAATGAATAATAACACCCCTATTTCACAGATGGAGAACCTGGTATAGGAATATTGAATTATACTCAACTGTTTAGAAAGTTGGTAGGAGAGGTCAAGCTATTTAACAAAATTGAAATTATGTACAAGGCTGGAATTATTGTGATATAAATAACTGCAGTTTTTCCCTCATTGCCAGGAATTTATGGAGATGGAAAAAGCTAAGTTTTCCTGATATCAGCTGTTTTTTCAACATGTGGCACTATCAGGTACCTTTTCAACATGCTTTCTTACAAATTAAAAAGATTTCCTAAAAATCCTCCTTTTACCACACACATTATTGAATCAATACATTTCTTTAAAAATTAATAATTTAACACTATATATCCTCAATTTCTCTTCATTTTCCATTTATTATTAAGGCATCTTTGCACTGGAAGTCTGAATAATTGCCACCTTTTCCTTCTTCAATACCAAACTGCTTTCATCTCTTTATTCTGAAGTCTATGTAGATCTTGAGAAAATATCCTTCTTTCATGTCTTGTTTTGTATTCTTGTATATACAACGTGCAAGTCTTGTATTTAAAAGAATCATCCAATAGTTGAGTTGGGTTTTCTCCAACCTTCTTTTATTAACAGGTAAACTATTTAAGAGTAACACAGTTACATTAATTAGAACTACCATCATAGGAATGTTACTAATCCCTGTTAAAAGAAACATTTTAAATCAGGTGGGAATTCAAAAGAACTCAACTGTACTACTGAAATCTGTCGAAGAGCATTTATCAAGAACTCAATGATTACTTCACACCTACTAGGTGGGTCATAATTAAAAACAAAAATTGCCATATGACTTGGCAATTCCACTCCTAAGTATATATCTAACTATCCCTATTCAAACAAATATTTGTACACCAATGTTCAATGAAGCATTAATCACAATAGCCAAGAGGTGGCAACAATGCGAGTGTCCATCAACAGATGAATGGATGAATTAAATGTGGTATATCCATACAATGGAATTTTACTGAGTCAAAAAAAGATATTCTAATTCATGCCAGACACAAAAGGACAAATATTTCAATACCTAGAATAGGCCATTTATTAATAGAGACAGAAAATAGATTAGAGGTTATCAGGGGCTGGAGGGATGTACTGCTTAAAGGTTACATGGTCTCTGTCTGGGGTGATGGAAAAATTGGGGGAATTGTGGTGATGGTTACACAACATGGTGAATGCAATTAATGCTGCTGAATGGTACACTTTAAAAAATCACTAAAGTGAAAATTTTGTTATATATATTTTATCACAATTAAAATAACATCAAAACCACTGAATTGTACATTTTAAATAAGCAAATCACATGCTGAGTTTTATCTCAATACAGCTTATTTTAAAAAGAACCCACTGGACTTGAGGGTGCAAGGATAAATAGAGAGCACTTAGATCAATGAGTCTAGTTTGAAATTCAAGCAAATTACTGTGCTAGCCTAAGCAATGTTTATTTGTGAAGGCAATTTGTATTATAGAGTTTAATAACATCAGACATCTCTGTTCTAACATAATAATTTATAATAGAGACTATGATAAAACCTATCCCAATAACAGCTATTTAAAATTAGGGGAGGAGGAATATCAAACAAAATGGCATGTATGCTCAAAAGTCCACACATGACCTTTTAAAGTACTTTAGATGAGCGATTCCTAAACACTAGTTTTAAGACAATGCCTGTTAAGGAAATGTACACAAGCATGATGAGTCTGTCGATCGGAAGTATTAATTACAAATCACTCTTAATAAAACACAATTTCAGGTAGGCAACAATGGCAACATTGGGGTCTTCACAGTTGGTAGGAACAGCCAGAGATGGCTTATTCCCATCTCTGCTCAGGGTCTTCAATTTTAGACCTACCCTGCTTCCTGTATTCTTAAAATTTCCACTAACTTTCAGTATCAATGTATTTGATTTACATTCCAAAATTATAAACAAATCCTAAAAATAATTTGATACTTTAGGTTATCGGCTCCCCTTTCTATTAGCATGGAAAATGGAAAACGGCCAGTACAGAAATTATAAATGCGTGTGGAGGGTGAAGGATAGGTCAGATAGTTTGCTGTCAGTTTAAAGAAAATATGGGGTTTCTAATCAAGTGGACTAATGGGAACATAGATAATCTGCAAAGATGTCTGGGTTTGGGTTATTTGTAGCTCAATTTGGGAGTTTTTGCTATAAAAACAAAATATCCTATATATATTTAGAAGATATGAGTAACCCCCAGTAAAAGTTCAATGATACTACTTAATTTAATCTAAGCTTTTCCATAAAGTTATCAAACTGACTGAAGCATAATCCAAAAATAGAAGAAAATGAATGGATTTTAAAAAACAGTCATTTTGGGAAAAGACTAATTATTAATGCTGATAACTCAACCAGATAGAAACTAAGACAGAGAAATAGGAAGAGAAGTTCTAAACATGGAGAAGTGGTTCATAACACCATGAAACTCTTTATACAGAGGGTCACACTAAACTGAGGTTTAAGTTTCTCAATAGTAGAATCAAACAAAACATTACAACATGGAACTTTTCCCAAAGGAATGTGAGAAAAGGCTTTTAAGAGAAGCCTGGACAAAAGACATGAGGAGAAAATTTTGTAATAGTTATGAGCATCATATGTTTTTAATTCACAAATGAGAAAAGATGGCCTTGAAAAAGAACATAATATGTTGGGTCATACAGAAGATGTGTCAGTTTCATGATTAAGTATTATCCTGAAAGGGCTCATTTTTTCTGCAGAGAGAAGGAATCTTGCTCAATGGTCACATACCAAACTTTATCATGGCTGTTTGTCCTGGACATCGTGAATTAAATAGTCTGTCATTGCCACCAGGAATAAGATGCAAGAGGCTTACTTCTATTTGTAGCTCTAAACCTACACTTCTTGAACTGAGCCATCTGTCCTCTCTAGGCCTCAGTTCCCTGAACTATAACTACAGGGTGGTTTCTAAGGTGCAAAGGCCTCTAGTCCTTTATATTTAAAAGTTAAACACATTGAGAAAGAGATTAACCAGGAGCTCAATAAAAGCCCTATTCTCACAGTCAGCATCTGAGCAGAAGAAAGCTCAGGTTCAGTATTCCACAGGTAAACATTAAGAGTTACTTTTAGCTCCACGGAACAGAATTCGACCTATTTTGCTTGGAATTCTTTCCCAGTTATTATTACATGAGCAATAAAGAGAATAATAATTAAGGGAGAGAATGCTGCTAAAGGAAGGCTTGCTTTCAGTGGAAAAAAAAATAAAAAAGAGCTGAGCACAGGCAGACCTTGGGTCAAAAAAGCACAATTGTCTGGGGCATTTGGCATAGGAATAGGCTTAAACACCTATATCACTATAGCATGACTCAGTACCTGATATTTCTAATGATATAACCCTCAGGCACAAGGAAGAATTAAAATTATGTTGCCATGATCTGCTTGTCAAGCAAGGAAACGCAGCTTATGACTATTACCATTTAATAACCTAGCCCATAAGGGAATGTGGCCTTCAGATGAGAGGTCACTATGAAAGCTACTGTTCTTCAGACAGAGGGTCATGACATCTTTATCCACACAGCAAAGATAAAACAAAGTAATGAAGAGCCTATTCTGTGAACAAGCTTTAACTGTTGCCACTTCCTTTCGAAGAACAATGAAAAGAACCTGGTGAAAATTTCATCTTTGAGGACCCAGAACATTTCTGCATTTAGAAAGATGCCAATCTTCATGAAAAACACTGCCTAAATAGAAATCATGGTTTTATTTTTGAGTTTCGATTTTTTTTTTTTAGAAAATTCTGGTTTTGTCTTTGTAATGTAAAAATCACAAAATAATTTTTATATTAAAACATTCAATTATACATTTTGCTTCAGTGTATACCACTGGTGCTCAATAAATAACTGGTTTGTATTTTGTTCTGTGGGAGAGAAACAGACAGGTTATTCTGACCAGGAGGTCATTTATCCAAATCTAGAAAAATTGAGCTCTTTAGAGTTCCTGGATTCCTAAGACTTTCCTGTATGTTTTCATGAAAAACCAACAACAATCAAACCATTTCTTTTCAAACCATCTTTTTTCAAAGACCCCCAAACTCTCAAGATTGTGTCACAATAACACCATGATGTTGAGTAAACAGATCCCTTAGAGGCCCTTTCCCTGGACATCAGATCATCAGGCTATCAGGTGTCTCTAATAGCTCCACCTCAGCATGGTCCCTCTTAGCATCCAGGCATTCAGAGGAGCAACTGGCAGGGGTACCTATAGATTCTAAAGCAACACAAAGGCCAGTGACAGTTCACAGAAGCTTACACAGCGACACTCAGATTGCAACCAGTCAATTGGCCAGTTGCCTTTCCATAAGCACCCTAAACACTTTCGGCAGCATTACTCAGTCCTCATTCACAGCTGCTTAGACCAGACACCTGGAGCAGGATGGAGCCAGATTCTTCACTGAGACTCCTCACCTGAGGATCAGCCCTCAGCATCTAAAACTAAATTAAATCGGCTTCCTTCCACCCTCTCTTGGCTTGGTTCTTTTGTTTTGTTTTTCAACACGTCAAAGGGGAAAAATATTTACTAAAGTAAAGCTGGTTAAAGTCTCACAACATATGGCAGACAAGATACCTACAAACCAAATATAGCTATCTCTATTCAACTATAGTTTACTGCCACTTATTATATGACAGTACAGAATGTCTTCGGGAAAACGATATATGTACGTTTTTTATCAATCAGAATAAAGACCATGACCTGTTTAAAAAACAAAAAGCCACATATATGAAATGGAAACTTCATGAAATAAGGAAAACCAAGATTTTGATCTATTCTTGGCTTAGCCTTAGTCATTGAGAGTATAATGATGTCCAAACTAAGCTCTGTACCACCATGGCATATGATTGGGCTGTGAGACCCACATCATCAGTTATTTTGAGCATTATAGTGAAAGCTAGAGAAGAGCAAAGTGTTATTTAATAGCTTGTACATCTGACCACAATTATATAAAAAAAATCTCTTTAAAAGGCTAATTAAATTGATGTTAGATTGAGAAGTCATATTCCTTCCATTCAAGATTCTGTCACTTCTTTCCACCTCATAAAGGAAGCCCCCAATATTACATCATTAGTACTCACATTCAAAGCATTCTTTGCAGCTTCTGCTTCTGAGCGACTGTCAAAACTGACAAAACCTACGGGCTGAAGAAAGAAAAACAAATATGAAGGGAAAAAAAATCAGGGGATAGCTATTTTTCTGGGTCAAAGGTGATATCGAACTGAAGAGCTAAGATAAAGAAATGATCATGGGCAATGGTATATAAATAAGAAAACCAGTCTTGAAGAATCTTGACTCAGTAGTTTAGACAAATTTCTAACACAAATAAAAGGAATTGTGAGGGTGGTTCTTCCAGGACATAGATGGGGATTCAGAGAACCATAAAAATAATCTAGAAGGGTTTGGAAAGTGAGCAGCAGTGAACAAGGGAATAGAGGAAAATTTGGGTCAAGAGGCTCTACTTTCCTAAATCAAATTCACTGTACCTCAGTTTCTTCATCTTTTAAAATGGGAAGAGAACCAAATCACCTTTTGGTACACCGTAAGTGCAAAGAATATAATGACACAATGATAAAAGCCCTATACTCTTGTTGCATGATTAAAATTACAAAATGAACAGTCATCCCAAATCCCAAGGGGTACCTTTAAAAGGTCCTGTGTTTAATGATATAATGCATATGTGGGACATAAACCTAAAAGCAACAAATGAACAGGACAAAGAGAGACTCATGGACATGGACTAGGGACTAGTGGTTATCAGAGGGTAGGGGGTGGGGGAGGAGAGGGTCCGTAGATGGTTAAAGGTGGTCAAATACAGGGGGATAGGAGGAGGGTGAAGTGAATAAAGGGGATTAAATATACGGTAGCTGAAGGAAACTGGACTTTGGGTGGTAAACACACAATAAAATATATAAATTTCAAATGATAATGTACACCTGAAAATTACATAATTGTATTTACCAATGTTACCCCAATAAACTTAATTAAAAATAAAATAAAATAAAATAAAAAAGTCCTGTATTTAATTAGGTGTGTAAGCCATACTATTCTAACTAGAGAGAGAAGGATCATAATCCCTTTAGATTCCAAATTTTTCAGTCCAGAAGGATGCTTGCAACATAGCTTATGCCCAATAAAACAGAGAATACTTTGAGTAATGGAAAGTGACTGGGAGGTGAGCATGCTAACTGGTCAGCATTAGAAAAAAGAATATAGCTAAAAATTTTCAAGAATCTTGCTGGAACTATTAGGGTCACTGATTACTGCATCCATTCAGGGTTTGAGAGACAACATGATTCTTTACCACCAGATACACCAACTGTAAAAGATTGGCTGTTTAACCTTATTTAAAAACAACAGAATTGGGGATAAAAATGAATCTGGATAATAATTACTTTTGAATATATAGATAACTACACTGAATGCATCACATTTGCCTTCTTTGGGGATAGTTTCAGTCATCCTAGCTGGAGACTATGAAATTACAAATCATTTTTCTGTGTTAATTCCTAACTAATCTTGCCCTTAATTTTATTTTATTTTATTTTTTCTTTTATTTATTTATTTATTTATTTATTTATTTATTTATTTATTTATGTTATTTGTTTTTAACTTTTTAAAAATTAAGTTTATTGGGGTAACATTGGTTAATACAATTACATAATTTTCAGGTGTACATTATAATTTGACATCTTTATATTCTATTGTGTGTTTATCACCCAAAATAAAATCCTAATGGAAATAATGTTGAACCACAGTAACATTCTTGAAGAAAGTCAATTCACACTTATTGTAGAAGTGATCATTTATATGCAAGTTTAAAATTCTTACCTGCTTAGATGTGAGCTTTATAAGAGAACCCTCGTAGCCCTGAAAACAAAGAACCAAATTTAGACCTAAAAAAAGTACTAAGAAAAAAAGTAATTATAGCATCTTGCTCAAGTAAAAATGACTCCTTTATGGCTACTGACGACCTCTTTTCACAAATGCCTTTCAAGTTAATCATGAAAGCAAATTATGTACGCACACACACATACCTATGCCTATGTTTGCATTCTTGGGGCCTAAAAGTAATCAAGCCCTGAAATTCATGCATTTTTATCTGTTTTTTTTTCCGTATTTTTTTAATGGTAGAAAAATGGGTGTGTCTCTAACAGCAGATCTCTTTATTTTATAGAACTAGGAGAGAGAAGGGGGGGTAAATTTAATAAGCTCGAAAGGTCAGAGTAGGTTAAACTTGGTTATGTAATTGCTATAAGACAACAGTGAAATAATAAGAATGCACTAGATAGAAGTTATTAATCAAAATTTCAAAACTGCCAGAAAAGGTTAAGCAAGTAGTGATGCTAAATCTTGTTGAGTTCTTTTGCTAATATATATTGAATCAGCCACTTTTCATGCTGGTATTCTGATTAAGACAAGCAAAAATTCCTTTTTGGGTTTTCACCCCAGCTCATCCTCAAGGAAGACAGAAACCCTCCCTTTTACTCCCTTCCTTCATCCCTCCCCTGGCTCCTCAGAATAAGAATAACAAAGTGTTTATTTCTGAAAATAATCAATGGCTGGTGGCTTGCACTGATGGATGACGCAAGCAGAGAAAAACACCACTTGACATGATTGACCACCACACATATCAGTATAGAGACAGATTTGCAGACTATGGTCAGCCTCCACCGACTTTAATTAAAAGAAGGTTTAGGAATGTAGCAGGGTCCTGACTTTAACACAGGATTTCTGGGCAGGATGTTGGGATTGATTCATTCCCCTATCTTCCCAGCAGAGAATTATGTGACCAATTAGCTACTGTAAACATTTTACCTCAACAGCCTTGAGCTCTTCTGGCCAAAGAGGTCATGATTCACAGCCCTGTCTCTTTCTTTTTCAAGGTGCTTTCTCTAAAATACCTGGAGGTTTAAACACCCTGAAGGCTTCAGTGGCAAAGGACAAATGGATATTTCACTCAAGTAAAACACCTTTGCTAGGGATATATTGTGCTCTCAAGTCATAAGAAGAAAAGTAGTTCGGAACAGGGATGGCAGAGCCAGATTTCTTGGGTTCGAATCCTGACCCTGCCATTTACTCTATGTGTAAATTTGAGCAAAATTTATTCAACTGCTCCAAGATCTTCCTCATTTAAAAAAACGAGGCCAACTCACTTTAAAGGATTGTGATGAGAACTAAATAATTCATGTAAGGGGCTTGCTGGCTGAATCTGTGTGTGTGTGTGTGTGTGTGTGTGTGTGTGTGTGTGTGTGTACACACACACACACACATATAACAATATTTTGTACATTAAGATGATCAATTAGTTTTAAAAGTCCTCATCCTACAAAAGACATAGTAAAAATTGCAACCTTGTAGAAAAAACTCAGAAAATAAACTTTATAAAGTTGGCACTCTCTCCCCACAACACCATCTCTTTCTTTCCTACTTCCTCTCATGCCTAACCTTTCTGTTTCTCTCTGTACTGTTGTCATTATTGTTGCACTAAGTGGATCTCTGTCAGAATGGAATCATGTCCATTATTACATGGTGCCTTCTTGGCACGTAAGCTGGACTGGTTTATCTTTGCTGATTTTAACTGGTTGCCCCCTCAATTCTCCCTCTTTCTTTCCTACCTAGCTGTTTTCAGCTGTCACATCCTATTCTCTCTCCTGTTTTCAACCTGTCTTGCCTCTGTGGCTGGGATCCTGCTTCAGTGGGGATGAATCTTTAACTAAAAATCAAAATGGTCCATCATCTAATCATAAGTGTGGCCTGGCCAGGTATTACTGCTGACATGTCTTCAATGACCAGTTCAGACATTACTGAATTTATCATACTTAGGTTTACTCCTTGAGGGCCAAGGCCTCCAGCCCACAATTTTCCCAGTCTCAGTCTTCTCCTATCCTCCACAGGCTGACCTTTGATTCTTCTCCATGCTTATTTCAGCTTTAGTTCAATTTCCAGTTAAGTTTTCAATCCCAGCAACATTAAGTATCCCTAAAGTAGTTTTACCTTGATAGTCACACTCCATTAAATATTTCACTAAGCACCAGAAAAGAGCCCACTCAATTCATGCCACTATTTTACTTTATTTGAAATGTGTGACTTTTTTTCCCATGGAAAAAAAAATAATGGTGTTAGGTTCCTAGTCTAATTCATAAAAGGCTATTTAATGTACCATGTCTCCAAAGAATAGTGTTAACAGAACTATTTCAACTAAGAAAGAATCTCCTAGGGATAGGACTTGACTTTATTATTACATTTAAAATATAAATACATAATCAGTAATTCATATCTTTGGTGACCTGTACTAAGAAGAATACCTCCAACTAGCAGAGGATAAATGGGGAAGACACTAAGGCTGCTCTATGTAGAACAGAAACAGATACATGTTCTCATGAATGAGAGAAGTCTCTAGATTAGCTGTTGGGCAGACAAATGGCAGCATCAGTCTTTCCTAAGTAAGACTGTACATTACAACTGAGTTGTTAAGTCTCTGTTACTAACCATTTAAAAATGTCACTTTATAGGGTACTTTCTCAAACATTTCATTTCTTTCTCCAAAGAGCCCCCATGAAGCTCACACACACATTTTTTGTTTCCTTTTGCAATTTCTGAAAGAACAGGTACCTTAAATGGTCTGAATAGCAAATAGAGTTCTCGAGGTTTGATATCCAGAGGGAGACCACTGACGAATAGGGTCCGGACCTGGAAAATAAATATGATAAGTGATATTTAAGAGTAGAATCCAGAGGACAGCTCTCACTTAAAACTTCGAAAATGAATTTCTTCAAATATTCCACAAACCCTACCTAGTTCATGTTGTTTCAATGACACGATGAATACTCTAATGTTAAGATGCCATTAAGCCAATTCTTCTATGTGGATTATTTAAAGTGAACAACCTCTAGCTGATTTAAATTTACAAAATGACTTCTTTTCCAACTAGCCACTCCCTGGTTCTAAAAAATGTGAGACGAGAGAATTCATATAATTAAATTATTAGCTTAAGAAAAACATGTCATGGGGACAGTAAATCTACCATTCCTTTGCTCTAATCAAATGAACAGAGTGTTGTTCAAAAATAAAATTAAAAAAAATTTTTGTTTACTTCTGCTTGTCTTTTCATTGATTCCCTCATCATCATTACAGTAAGTTTAATAAATTAAAATTTACTGAACAACTGAAACACATCAGAATAGTAGCTAAAATGCTTAACTCTGTACCTTCTCAGTTCCAAAACAAAAGGGCAGACTCTACTAAAACACAGAACACAGATGATACACTTTCAGCTGGGAGAATCAGAGAAAACATATTAGCATCTGATTGGGAACTTAAAGAATAGGTAGGATTTAAACATAGATATAAAAGATGAAGTGAGATGGGGAAGAGTCACAGACAGAAAAAAACATGAATGAAGGCAATGAAAAGGGGATAGCACAGTGTATTCTGGGAGATGGGTGACCCAAATTGAACATGTAGCTGAGGATCAAACCACAGGGGATATCAAAAGTCATTGGCTGAGGAATTTCGTCATGAATTAAAAGGCAAAGAGTAACCACTAACTTATCATATCACCACCACATTTCTTTGTACTTAATGTATTTTGTGTGGCTTTAGTCAGTACCTGCCCTAGCTCTAACATATAACTGACATATAACATTGTGTAAGATGTACCTGTTGATTTGATATTATATATTACAAAATGATTACCATCAGAGCATTAGCTAACACCTTCATCACATCACATAATTACTATTTCTTTTTTTGTAGTGAGAACATTTAATATCTACTCTCAGTGACTATTAAGTATGTAATACAGTACTGTTAACTATAATCACAATGCTATTTATTAGATTCTCAAAACGTATTTAACTTCTAACTGGAAGTCTGTACCCTTTACATCTCATTTTCCTTACTCCCCAGCCCCTAGTAACCACCATTCTACTCTGTTTCTATGATTTCAGCTTCACTCCTGCATTTTCTATTCCTCTTCTCTATTCAGACTGATAAATGACTGAGCTCCTCTTTAGAAATCATGTCGCTGAAGAAAAATTCAATGCACAATTATTAACGTGTAAATATGAAAGGTGTTTCCTCAGTGAGAAATAGGGAGAACACTTAACACTAGAATCTTAACACTTTCCATTGACTCTGGTTGTAAAGAAGCACAAAACAAGATTCTTTTATTGATATAGCACAATATATAGTGAAATATCATGCCACTTGCATATAGATATTTAATAAACACTACAATGAGTTAAATAGTCCCAGTATCGTATTTATATTTTGCTTATTCATTCATATTTTAGACAGCTTTATTGAAGTACGACTGACATATAATAAACTGTACATCTTGTTTATAATTCGATATATTTTGACATATGCACAAAATGTGAAACCAACACAATCATCAAGATACTGAACATATCCATCATCTTCAAAAGTTTTCATGCCCCTTTGATCTTCCTCCCACCATGTCCTACTATCCTCATGCCCTGGCAATCACTGATATGCCTTCTGTCACTATAGATTGCACAAAACTTTAGAACATACATAACAAATGGAAGCATAAAGTATGTATTCCTTTTGTTTGGCCTCTTTCTCTTTAGTCTGATTATTCTGAGATTCATTCACATTGTACATTTATCAATAGTCCCATATTTTATTACTGAATAGGCTTCTGTTGTATGGATATATTATAGTTCATTTATCCATTCACTTATTGATGGGATATTAGAGTTATTTCTAGTTTTTGGCTTTTACAAATAAAATAGCTATAAAAAGTCTTTGCATAGACATATATATTTTTTTCTTCTTAGATAATACCTAGGAATGGAATAGCTGGATGATGTGGTAGGTATACACTTTACTTTTTAGAAAACTGCCTTCAATTCCTTATCTTAGGGCCCAGAACTTAATGAAGGTTCTCTGTGTATTAAAAACATGTGTATTCTGTTGTTGGGTGGAGTGTTTTATAAAAGTCAATTAGGTCAAATTTGTTGTTCAATATATCTTTTGCTTCTTCCATTCTCCCTCAGCTTTGCCAGTGATAAAGACTCTTTCCCAGGAACTTTCCTTATCAAAGCTGTTAAGGCTGAATTATTGACAATTGTCAAAGGGAAGCCTATTATCCAGTGTTCCCATAGTCCAGAAAGTGAAAACTCATCTGTTCTATTTGGCTGCTCTGACTAAGACACCCTGGGCAGAAGGGGAATCCCAACTTCCATTTATTCAGATTTTGCTGAGTGCCCATTACATGTCTTACACTATCTCAGGTACTGAATAGATTACAGATTTCCACAGAAATAATATGATAAGCAGATCTATGTTTTAAACACTGGAGTACCATCTGTCCAGCAGGTAAACCTAACTATGTGATAGGTATCAATTAGGATTTTGCGAGTTACCTTAGGAAATAAACTACCATTTATAGTACTACAACAATCAAGATACTGAACACATCTATCACCTCCAAAAGTTTTCATGCCACTTTAATCTCCTCCCACACTGTCCTACCATCCTCATGCAAACTTGCAAGTCAAATAATTTAGCAACACCCCCACTAGAACTCTGGGGGTTATCAACTCTGGCATAAATTAAGATTCATCTACATCCATAAAATGTAAATTTATGCAACCAATACAAATGAAGTTCAAAAAAAAGTACATATAGTTTAGTATATTCTATAAAACAGCCAATATACATGTATTTGAAGAGTAGAAAAATGCCTTGTAGGATATACACCAAAATGTTTATATTTATATGGTTTTAGCCTTGAATGGTAGAATAAGAAGTGATTTTAATGTTTTTTATTAGCTTATGCGTATGTTCTATCTTTCTATAATAAGTATGTATTAGATACTATTAAGTTTATTGTTAGCTTGGGAATTGTCTCGTTTTTTATTACTTTGCTTTCTTGAGGAAACTATAAATAATGACATTATTTATAATAAAAATTATCAGGTTTATGAAGAAAATTTTCTAATGTAAATATTTGAGAATTAAAAGAGATACTTATCTCTGTCTCAACAGGAAACTGTTATACGTGAAAAACAAAACAAAACAAAACCCGTTAGGCCTACATTTGCCACTTGCCCATAGATGACAAGAGGCTCAAAGCAACTCTTTTTTGTTCAACAAATTAGAAGCAACTAAGATGTCTGACATTTTGTTTACATGCGGATACAACTTACATTTCCTAGAACCTAGTGAAACCCAATATTGTCACAGAAATCTGCCAGAATATGTCAGTTCTCACTGAAGAGATATTTTCTTCTCTGACAGAACAGATATACTAAGAGAAATAATTCTTAAATACTTACATTATGAAATTATGAGTACAAATGAAGGTCACTTAAATCCAAGCACTTAGAATCCATGTGCTTTGAATCTTTTCTAGACTTCCTCAGACGTGTCAAATTTTATATTAAGTTTTTTTTTTTTAATCATGCATAATGAATGGGGGGGGAACTCTTCCTAGATATATAGTTCTAAATTTCATTAGGTTAAAAAAAAATCATGCATAAAAAGCAGAAAAAAACTTTTCTTAGCTATGTAATGCATACTTTTCTATGAATCCCAGGTGACTGGGACCTAGAATCATGAGGATATTTGAAAACATTTTAGTTTCCTTACTCTTCTCACCACATTTTTTATTGAGCCATTAAACAACAAAGTGCTTCTGGGTTTTGTCTTTGCTGTTTATAGAAATCAGAGGTAGGCCATGACTCTTGACTGCAGGGAGCTTAGCTTCAGTGAAGGAAATGATGCAAACAAGACCTTCTGTGATAACAGAAAGCTTAGCTTATTCATAAAGTAACCAATTAGAACCCAAATATTGAGATACGAGTTTAAGAAACATAAATTCATGATCAAATACTCAGGAAAAAAGTTCCCCCCAAACACAGCAAATAAAAGACACCAAATGAACTTTGTGGCAGGTCTATCATTATCCAGAGCAGCCCTTAATTTACCAACAGTGTCTAAGGACACAGATGTGCCTGGCACTATGCCTTTAGCATCACAGATGTTTACTTTACTAGACACATGGGGAAACACATTTCTTAGTCAAGGACACAACATGCCTCATAGAAGTTCAAGACATAAAGCTGCTGACAGCTCTATCCCAAAGGACTCTAATGGACTCTGTGGATATATCTCCAACTTCATTTTTACCCCCAACAGGACAAAAAGAATAAATGCTAGGAAAAACCGTCCTATGCCAAACAGGAAGAGCTCCAGCCTTCTTGGCTCAGCAATTATGTAATGTTCCGGCAGAGGCCAGTTACATTTTGGATAAAACCAACCATGTGTTCTCAAATGTCACTGCCAGCTACCACTGGGAAAGATACATCACATTTCAGTGACTGACTTCTAATTTAATAAACTCTAATTCAGTAAAGTCATTGTGTCAGTCTTGAGCTTTTCTGGATAGAAAGGCAAAACAGGCCTTGAAATGGAAAGACCCCCACTTTTAATGAAGAACACAAGCATTATCTTGTAAGTAATCTAGACATTAAAATAAAAACCAATAGACAAATGCTTGTTAATTTCAGTACATAGCAGAGAACAATCATGTACACTTTCAAGTAGGTGACCGCATCTAGTAAGCACCATGTGTCCAAAGACCATGGACATTTTCTGTGTATGTTTTAGTTGTTTGTGAAATGGTCTTAGAGATCATCATCTAGCTGCTGAGATGACTTCTTGAGATTCCTCTTAAATTCCTAGGATGGGGAAAGGCAATTTCTCATTTTCTAATGACTCATGAATAACTGTACATGTAGTCACTCATTTGAAACAGTCTAATGAGTAAAAACCTTGGGGGTGCGTCTATGATCATCTATTCTCTGCAAGCTTTTTCTCCATCTACCCACATTTTTAGAGGTACAAATGTAGACTCCAAAAGAAGCTTTCAAATGTGCTGTATGTTTAAATCATTCTTTTGGTATAATCACTCTTTGAAACACACATGTAGATTCACAGAAAGAACTTTCAACAGGTGTTTTAGAAAGAGGTTTGTTTGTTTGTTGTTTTTGCAGTGGGTAGCACAGTCCTAGGCACACATATATGCTCTATAAATATCTCTTGAATTATTTTTAGAAATCTACAGAATAACACTGTATATTCATGGGAGACAGTGTTTGCTTGTAGAGACCTCTGGTGACTACATGGCAAACAAAAGGAGTCTACCACATTTCTCAGTCAAAATCATATCAGTAGAGTTACCACAACATCAAATGATACTCATATATGACAAAAGGGTAAAAGATTAACATTATAAATGACAGAAATTTAGAAGAGGAAAAAGAGAAATGAGACAAAACAACTAGAATCAAGGGAGAAAAATAAAAATAAAAACATAGAATGAAATTGTAACAAACCACAAAAAAATTCAGGACTATACACCCATTAACAAACAGTGTGCTCAATACATGAATGTCAGTAAAATAATTCACATTTCAAGTGATGAAGATTGAAACATACTTATATAAATGTCCAATTTTAACAAATATATGTAAATGAATAATTTAGAAAGTTTTTCGAAAAGATGCCCAGACTCATTAGTGTGCACAAAATGGTGAGAAGATATCTATATTTACTGATATAAAACAAAGTTATTGATTATTAAGTAAAAAAGCAAACACCAGAAAATTGTCATTTAATTCTTTCAGTGTTTTCATAAGTTAGTACATGCTCAAGTAAAAAAAAAGTATTGGAAGAATGTATAAAACATTTCCTATATGTTAATGGTGGGGAGAAGAGGTGGGATTTACAGAACTTACATTATATATATATATATTTATATACTTTAGCATTTAAATATTTATATGCATAAACTATTTATTTTAAAAAAGAGACACAAGTCCAAATGTATCTCCTTTCTTTGAAAATATAAACCTTGAGTCCTGCCTCTCTATTTCTATTTAGAAATTTTCATTTTCCTGCCTATCTTTGCTGCAGATGGAACTAATCTAGTAGAAATACACATTCATGTATTTGCTTCTCATTTCGAGTCTGATTACAAATCAGTATTTCTTTTTACTTACTCTAAAAATAGAATCTAGCCAAAAAAAGGGGCACCAGTACCTCTAGGTTAAGGCCTTAGGAGCAGGACCATCCTGGTTGCAGTAAAAATTGTGTTTTTGCTTTGTGATCACCCTACTTTCCACTAAGACAAGAACACAGGGATCACTTCCTCTATAACAGCTAAGAGAGTACTAGCTCTCTTCTGAGACATGCAATATACAATATAAACTTGGTTTCAGGGAAGTTAAAAAGAGCTCCACATATCTATGCAGCATAAATCCCACAGAGATGGCTTGTTTTAACACAAAAGGCAGGAAAAGGAAGGGGGTGTGGGTTTCCAGAGCTGTGTTTTAAGTTTTATACTCCGGTTAAATTATTTTACTCTTCTAAAATAAAGTATAAATGGATTTAGTTCTTTCCTTATTAAGCCCCAACTGAAACACTATATTGCAAAACTGAGCCTTACAGAAGACTACTGCTTATCATGCTTCCAAAGACCGCTTTGTTGACTGTTATGGTTTTTCATTCATGTGTTGCCACCATGTAAATGAATTACCACAATCATTACAATGGACTGCCAGGCGTTTAATTCTGGTTGCAGCTCAGAAGACTCTGTCAGGCCTTTGGGTCAAGCTCTAATTTCTTGTTGGCATTGGCTTCAAGGTGAACAGTGGTCAAGTTCCTTTTTCCTGACAATGGCCACCTACTGGACTTAAAAACTCACTCCTTTTCTCAATCTGGGGAGGTATGCTTTGGTTCAAGAATTCCAGGTTGCTACAGATGCCAAGGACTGACTGACTATAGGATAAAAACGATCACTACGCTGACTCCAGGTTGTAGTTTTAAATTGATACTCGCTTTCCTTTCTAAAGAAAAAAGCCACATAATTATCCACAATGCACACATCCCTAGTTTTAAGGTACCCACTTTTGTTTTTGAGTGATACTCAGTTGGTTAAGCCTATCTGCAGAATAACTAAATTTACACCTTTATTTAGGGCTCATGGAAGCCAGGTCCCTTTACCAAAGTGATCAGAAAGTTCCCAATAGTATCAAGAAAAGAAGGAAGACTCATGGAAGCACATGTGGAAAGAGGAGCATGGCCACCATAAACACATCTATTCAGGGCTCAGGTCATGCACAACTACTGGGACAGCAAGTTAGCACTAGGTATACCATGCAAGTAAGTTCATTCTTTGAGAAGCCTATTCTAGCCCAACCCAATGTTGACATAATCAAGTCTCAATCTCTCACTTGGATAGGACTTCTTGAGATCAAAATTCAATCTAGGCCATCCCTTGCATCTGTTATACATTTGTCTAAAAGGGTAAAAAACACATCAAGAATTTCTATGATTTGAAAACTGCCCAAATATAGGTAGGAGATGTATCTGTACATGTAAGCACTTAACCTCATTAAGAAATTTTCTTAGTGCTGTCAGACACAAAGAGAGGTGTGAACCAGAGGCAAATCAAGAATTTAGGGTTTCAATTAGCCTAGATAAAAACTAGCTATATAAGTGTGTGCATGTGAGAACTTAACCTCATTATTAGTAAATTCACTGAGTGCTATCAAACAATATATGGTAGTCAGGTCCTTAGAGTTCAATAAGAAGTCCCTTATAAAAACAGAATTCTTTACCCCTTAATTCTGGTCCTATTTTTACCCTACCCTGGCTTCTCTTAGTTTCCTTTAACTTTCTCATGGCTTATTCTGTTCCCTGGTTAGCCTGTGGAATCCTACTTTTCATTCAATAATACTGCTTACATTGCTAACACATGACGATTTAAAAATGCATACATTAATCCAGTGTATTGTAAACAGAACTTTGCATTCTAATGCCGTAAAGTGCACTTGCCCCTAGTATTTTAATTCTATAGAGTAGCCCAAAGTTGAAAGTCAAAAAAATCACCTGGGCTGCCCACAATACAGACTTTTTCCTAACAAAATAAAATATAAGCAGAATATATGAAAAAAAATCTTATCAAAATTCCAGTACCTCTCCTCCCTCTCCTTCTGCATACTTTGGGTGACTGTTATTAAACAAAGTGGATCTGTTCAAGCAAGTCATTCTACCTCTCGCAAACTAGATAGCACAAAAATTTTTCAAAGTCACTTAAAGTATCCAAAAAAAAAAACCAAAACAAAACATGTAGACAGTGGCAGATATGGACTCCCACCATCCAGGGCTCTAAAGTATTTATTGCTTTAGTAGCAGTAGTGGACCTTTTACTGACTTTTACTGAGGATCACTGTCAACCTCAATTTGTAATGCATTCCTAATAACCATCCACAAAGCACCACAGTTTTAACAACTAAAGAAGGTGTGAGAATTGAAAAATGAGAAATATGTGGAGAAAAGTTTGCTTTCCAATATTTAATTGTGGGAAACAACCCAATATACACTTTAAAATTTTTTGTGCCAGGTCAGCTCATCTTCAACATCAAAGTTCTTCTTCATGTGAAAGTGGTAAGCATCCCAGTATTTGGCAATAAGCAATAAATAAGTATCTTTAGAATAAACTACATGAGTGAATGTAAAAATTAAGTCACAATACTAGGAACCAGCCATGAAAGAGGGAACCACATAATTCATAAAAATTCAGATATGGGTATGAAGAATAAAATCATTGACATTTTAATATGCATATAGGGGGTTAAGTACTCAAGGCAGTAACGCATATGTAGTTTAAAAAATAAAATAAAATTCATGTGGAGCCAGGCTGCTGGGACTGAAATTCCAATTCTTCAGCTCACACTAGCTATGTACCTTGGACAAGTGATTTAATCTCTCCATTCATAAGTTTATCATCTGGAAAATAAAGGTCCCTATTTGAGGCAGTTTTAAAATATGCCCATGAATTCTTTGTTACTCCTCCCTTCATGATGTGGAACTTAATGTGCTTCCCTCTTGGTGTGGGATTCACTTAGTTACTCACTTCAAATGAACAGCATATGGCAGAAATGAGTGTGTGTGACTTCTAACACTAAGTTGAAAAAGGAACTGTGGCTTCCCCTCTTAGACCGTTCACTCTGGGGGAAGATGGACACCACGTCTTAATGATAATCAAGAAGCTCCTTGGGGAACTCCAATTAATAAAGGACTAGGGTCTTAGGCCAAAAAGCCATGTGAGTGAGTCATCTTAGAAGGAGATCTTTCAGTCCCAGTCAAGTCTTCAGATGACTGCAGCTGCTGGTGGGAATGTAAAAAGGTATAAATCCTCTAGAAAACTGTTTGGCAGTTTCTTATTGAACAAAAAAATGCAATTGCTATACAAAAGCCAGTATACAAATGTTCACAGATGCTTTATTCACAATAGCCAAGAACTGGAAATAAGCCAGATGTCCTTCAATGAGTGAATGGTTAAATTGTGGCATACCCACACCATGAAATACCCCTCAGCAAAAAAACAAACAAAACCCATTAATACAAATAACTTAAGTAAATCTCAAGGAAATTATGCGGAGTAAAAAACAAAACAAAACAAAACAAACAATTCCTAAAGGTTATATATCACATTATTCCATTTATATAATATTCTTGAAATGATGAAATTACAGAGATGGAAGATAGATGAGGAGTTTGTAGAGTAAGGAATAAAGGAGAAGTGAGCAGAGGAAGGTTCATGTTACACAAAGCCAACGACAGGGGTCTTTGTGGTTATGGGACAGTTCTGTAACCACAGAACAAAACACACGTAAAACTGCATAAATCTAAATAAATGGATCATATCAATATCAATTACTTAGTTGTATTATTGTGCTATAATTTCACAAGATGTTACCATTAAGAAAATTAGGCAAAGGACACAAAGGATCTCTCTGTGAACCTACAATTACCTCAAAATAAAAAAAAATTTAAGTGTATACTTAGAAAAACTTTTTGACAAATAATTTTACACACATTAATCAAGCGATTTATATCAGTTGGTAAAGCTGGGCAGTGAAGTTCTATAGTTATGGATTCAAATGCATTTCAAATATACTTAAAGCCCTACAGAAAATATCTTTTTTCTATTAATTTTTAATTGATAAGATTCAATATTGTAAAAGACATAAGAATGCAGTGTGACTTTTTAAAAAAGTATATTTTACTCAATTTAGAATTTTCAATCACTTGTTCAATCACTTGTAGGATATCCATACCACATTCTAGATACATCTCTCATGATAGAAAAAATAAAAATGCCAAATATATAAACTTAAAATACTTTATACTACAACCAGGGAAAAGACTAGTAACATCAAGCCTAAGGAAGTCCACAGAGTGCAGATACACACAGGCTATATTTTATATTAACAAAGTACTGCTGAGCTCACTATTAAGAACCACATACTTTTCTAAACCTATGTCTACATGAAAGTTCATTTAGACAATATTTGTTTGCATTTAAAATACCTCATGACTGAAATACAATTTTTGGAATACACTATTTTAGGTTGGATACTTCCTTTAATTCTTATTAAAGAATTATAATGTGTTTTTAATGTGTTTTTCTAGTAAAAGAGAAAACTTCCATTTTTCAATTTAGGTCATAGGAATTTCCAATTCCAGAACACATCCAATATATTTAGGCCACAACTAATAATCCCACAACCTACTATAGAAATTACCTCTCCTCTGAGACATATTTGATTTGATAACAACCTATAATTATGTCTGTTTACCATTTATGTGATCTTAAATCAATTAAATATTAAGATATGTGTGCATGTATGTGTAATTATGTAAAGGGATACAGGGCTCAGAACTTGGCATGACTTATAAGTAGGACTATCTATGTCAGCTGGGAACAATGAAAGACATAACAAATGTCAGGGAAAAAATGTTGAGGTTTTAAGTTAAGAAATAACCTAAATTAGCAACAGTAATAATGCTTTTCAAATGGATCTGAAATTTTTAAAATTTCTTCAATATTTAATATGGGTTCCCATAGTTCTGCGATTTTTCAGTTACTAAAAGGGAAAGAAAGGAAAAAACAACTAAATTGAGCCTAGTGGTTTAAATCACTCCTAACAAACAAAAATCCAAGACTAAAGTCCAAGACCAGACAGCTTCACTGGTGAATTCTACCAAATATTCAAAGAACTAACACCAATGCTTCTCAACCTCTCCCCCCAAAAATGAATGAATGAGTAAATACATACAAATAAAAACAACTAAAAAGGAGGGAACTCTTTCAGACTCATTAGGAGGCCAGCAATACCCTGATATAAAAACCAGATAAAGATGGCACAAAAAATGTACAGGTCGACATCCCTAGTGAACAAAGATGCAAAAATTCTTACCAAAATATTAGCAAACCAAATTCAACAATACATTAAAAGGATCATGCACCATGGTCAAATGGGATTTATTCTAGGAATGAAAGGATGGTTCAACATTTATGAACCAGTCAACATAACATTACTAAAATGAAAGATAAAAATCATATAATCTCAATAGGTGCAGAAAAAGCACTTGACAAAATTAAACACCCACTTATAAGAAAAAAAAAACAAAATGTGTAGAGAGAGAATGTACCTCAACATAATAAAGGCCATATATAACAAGCCCAGAGCTTCACATTTCACTCAAAGGTGAATAGCTAAGCTCAGGAATAAGACAAGGATGCCAACTCTCACTACTTCTGTTCATAGTATTAGAATTACTAGCTAGAACAATTAGACAAAAAAATAAAATGCAACCAAATTGGAAAGAAAATAAAACTTTCACTATTTAAAGATGACATGATATTATATACAGACTCCATTAAAAACTGTTAGAACTAATAAATGAATTTAGTAAAGCTCCAGGACACAAAATCAACACACAAAAATCTGTTGTATTTATATACGCTAATGACAAATATCAGAAAGAGAAATTAAGAAAACAATTCCATTTATAATTCTGTCAAAAATAAATAAAATATATAAAATGCCTGGGAATAAACTTAACCAAAGAGGTGAAAGAACTGTTTGACACTTATAAGACATTAATGAAAGAACTGAAGACAAATTAAAAATATTCTGTGTTCTTGGATTGAAAAATTAATATTGTTAAAATGTCTATATTGCCCAAAGCAATATACAAATTCAATGCAATCCCTATAAAAATTCCAATGGCATTTTTCACAGAAATAGAACAAAAATTCTAAATTTTATATGAATCATAAGAGACCCTGAAAGCCAAAGTAATCTTGGGAAAGAAGAGCAAAGCTGAAGACATCACGCTTTCTAATTCAAAATATATTACAAAGCTATAGTAATTAAACAGTATGGCACTGGCTTAAAAACAGACATAGAACAGTGGAATAGAGCAGAAAGCCTAGAAATAAACCCACCCATACATAGTCAATTAATTCATGACAATGGAGCCAAGAATATATAATGGGGAAAAACAGTTTCTTTAATAAATGGTGATGGGAAAACTGGAAAGCCACACATGAAAGAATGAAACTGGACCTCTAGCTTACACCATACACAAAAATTATCTCAAAATAGATTAAAGACTTGAATGTAAGGATCAAATCCATAAAACACCTAGAAGAAAGCATAGATTGTAAATTCTTTAACATCAGTCTTAGCAGTAATTTTTGAACCTGGCAATAAAAGCAAAACAAACAAGTGAGACTACATCAAAATAAAAGTCTTCTGCATAGCAAAGCAAACCATCAACAAAATGAAAAGGTAACCTACTGAACGGAAGGAAACATTTGCAAATCATGTATCTGATAAGGGGTTAATTTCCAAAATATATAAAGAACTCATACAACTCAATAGCAAAAACCAAACAATCCATTTTTTAAAATGGGCAGAAGATCTGAACAGACATTTTTTTCCAAAGAAGATATATAGATGGCTAACAGGTATATGAAAAGATACGTAAAATTAAATCATCAGGGACTTGCAAATTAAAACAATGGATATTATCCCATACTTCTCAGATGGCAATTATTAAAAAGGCAAAAAATAACAAGTGTTGGGCAAGGATGTGGAGAAAAGGGAACCCTCATGCATTGTTGGTGGGAATGTAAATTAGTGCAACCACTATGGAAAACAGTATGGATATTCTTCAAAAAACTAAAAATAGAACTACCATATGACCCAGCCATTCCACTTCTGGTTATTTATCCAAAGAAAACAAAAACATTAACACCAAAAGTTATATGCACCTTTGTGTTCACTGCATCATTATTAACAATAACCAAGACATGGAAACAACCTAAGTGCTCATCAATGGATGGAAAAATAAATTGTGGTACATGTATATATACATATACACAATGGCATATTATTTGGCCATAAAAAAGAATCTTGCCATTTGTGACAATATGGATAAAACTTGTGGGCATTATGCTAAATGGAATAAGTCAGAAAAACAAATACAGTATCTCTCTTCCATGAGCAATCTAAAAACAAACAAACAAAACAACCTCAAGCTCAGACACAGAGAAGAAATTGGGCAGAGGCGAGGAGGTGAGTATAAATATGGGTGAAATCAAGAGGGAAGATGATTCCACTATATCTGAGCCTTAGGTGGACTTATGTGGAAATACAAGGCAAATAATAAAGCAAGAGGAAGGCAATTAGGATTGACTGGATATGTCTATGTGAAAGAATATCTTTTTACCCTTATCCCCATTTAGGAAAAGTCCAACAGCTATGTCCCAGGTGAAATATTGATTCTTCCCAAAGGCTGTGAATATTCCCAGAGAAAAGACTTCTCCCCTCCCCTACAATCTGGCAATTAAATAATGACCAGCAAAATGGTAAAGCCCACTAATTGATAAAACCTACCAAAGTCAGCATAGATTTCCATCAGTTTTTATTGACTCGTTATTAAATATGAATGGACAAAGACTCACAGATACTTGAAAAAAGACCACACCTCAAAAGTGAGGAGCTAAGATAAGCAAACAGAAACAATAATCCTAAAGGAAACAGAAAATTCAGGAAAAAAATGTTTTAAATGGAGTTCTACTTACTTTCCTTAGAGAGATTATAAAAAATTACATCCATAAAAAGAGCAGGATGCTATAAAAAGAAAATGTGTAGCAAAAACAATTTAGACATTAAAATGATTCTTACAATAAAAATTTTTAATTGAGGGACGTGGAAGAAAAGTAAATTTCTTTGAAGAGCAAAAAGGCAAAGCGTAGGAAATTTTTAAAAAATTATGAAAGATCAATCAAGGTCCAAAATCTAACTACAAAGAAATCTAGAATTAAAGAATAGAGAAAACAAAGGGTAGAAAATTATTTACACAAACACACGCACATACACACACACACAAAAGAATATCTCAAGCCTGAAAGTATGGAGCTCCAGATTTAAAGGGCCTATTAAGTGTTCAGCACATTGCTAGGTCCATAGTGAAATTCAGAACATCAAGGATAAAGAGAAATATTAAAGCACACACACATATCTTCTCTGATGTTCACACACACACACACCACCTACAAAGTATTGATAATGTTACTGGCAACAAATTCTTTATAAGTGACACTGTAAACTATAAAACAGGAGAGCAAAGTTACTTGAGGTACACCTGCAAAGCAAAAAAGTACTCCAGTCAAGCTACAGCATCCAGTTAAATGGTGTTGTCACCTCTCAAGAGAACAACTGAGACGCAGAGAAGGGTAGAACAAGAGATAGTTGCTTTCATCATAACACCCTTTTATAACAATTTTTTTGACATGTACAAATATTATTTTGACAAAAACTTTAATTTTTTTCAGGTAGCACATGTACATTAAATTAGAGATTGAGATTAGAAATAAGAAAAAAAAGAGGAGGGACATCCATAGTTTCACCATCTGAAACTCAAACATTGTTAAAACTTTTGGTCTATATTATTCCAGCCTATTTTAAAATACAGGGTTTTTTTTTTTTAATTAAAAAACCAACAGAGATGTGGTTGTACTGTATATATAATTTTACCCTGACTTTCTCATGTAAACTTTTTTTCTTATAGTTACATGTGCTTTGTAAAAAATTTAAATGACTGCAAGTATTTTACAATGAGATTTTTATCTAACTCTATGAATTGTTTATAATTTCTGATCTTATAAAAAATACTGCAATCAATATTTTGCCATAAAAATAGAAGTAACCTTTGTCAGTTAACCTGACTCCACCTGAGTGTTATTTTTACTTTATCGGGCTCCCCAAGTTTTCCAGGTTCTCTATGAAATCATTGTAGTTGTGGTCTCCACATCTCTGATAAGCACCAAAACCTCATGACCTCAAAGACCACAGTTCCTTGTTTTAGTAACACTGTGTTTAAACTTACAAAGTTCAAGGGCATTTCTGGAGAACAGCATTTACAGCCTTCTCAGGACCCCGGAAACAGTCATCTTGAATGCTCAGTAAACTTTGCTGCAGCTAACAGAAAAAGTCCTACTGAAGTCTAATGAAAATTGAGCTAGATAATAAAGTAATTCTCATGTTACAACCTAACATTTTAGAATAAAACTGCAGATACTTTTTGTTTAATGCGATAGAAACTTGAAATTCTCAATCTTCAAGTTTGAAAAAAATGTTTTGTTTTGTATGTCTATTAAGTGTTTCACTGTCAGGATTTAAGAGCTCCATTGGACTAGAGCCCCCAGATGAATAGGATATCGGCTAAAATAAATGTAGACTGATGCTTATCCAGAAATCCTTTGCCACCCTGGAAAAGGACACACAGCCATTAAAAAACAAAATATTGTGTTAAGCTACAAATTTAAAGAATTCAGCAGGGTTGTCAGTGCAAAACAAGGTAAACGGGCTCAAGTTACTGATGTGCAGTTCGTTCATCACAGACACTCTAACCTAACAGTCATGATTAAATCTATTTGCTTGTTTTTGTTTGTTTTGCTTTTTACCCTTGTGAGAAAGAAAAGTAAAGTAGAGCACAGTGCTTAAGCACACAGACTCTGGAACCAGAGTGCCTGGATTTGAATTCCAGCTCCAATACCTATTAGTTGATACCAATTAACTAATGGGAACCTCAGCTTCCTTATCTGTAAAATGAAAGCTATAAAATCTACCTCGTAGGGTTGCTAAAAGGATTGAATAAAAGAGTATTTGTAAAGCATTTAGGAAAGTACCTGGCATGTAGTAAGCATTATACTAGTTTTTGTTAAATAAAAAATGTAACCCCTCAATTGCTATCTGATAACACGTTTTGCTTGCAGAGGCAGAATGAGCACTAAAGAATGAAATTACTCAAATCCTAAAACTCAGGAGTTCATTTAGCCAGCTAAAGATACTTTGAAAAGTTACCCATAATAAAACTGTTTCAAAAATAGCTATTAAGGAAAAAAAAAAACACAACCACTGAACAAGAAGATGACAAATATTTCATTATAAATACTAAATTTCCAGAATGAAACTATATTATTCACACTCTCTCCCCAATCTCTTGGAATTCCTTTTCAGGGTTTAACATGTTAATGGGAATATGTATTTGTAATATATTTGTAAAGAGCACAAACAAAACAATACATTTTAAGTAACTAGCTCAACATTTTCCATTTTGTGAATTTCAAACAGCTCAGGCAATTTCCAAAACTATTCTTTTCCAGATGAGGAAGAATTCTTAAGATTGTCAGAACCAGAGGGCATATGAAGGATTTTTCATAGTGGGCATGACTCAGCCTGTCAGGGGTCTCTCTGGAACCTGATGTGCCAGCCTAGCTCTGGCCAGAACACAGGCTAAGGTATGCACAGCCAAAACAGTTCTCATAGTGCCAGAGAATCTGTATTCTAATATGACCAAATAAAGATACAACCAATATCCTAGATATGCTCTTCTGTTCTGCCAAAACTTCTCGTTCTTCCAAATATCCACATCTAAGCTACTAATTAAAGTGTAATTTACCCAGGTCCTAGTGGAAGAATTTCCAAATGTTCTAAGTACAACAGACTATAAAATCTCATCAGTTATCTAAAAGACAGTATATGTATATACTGAACTATAAGATATCCATGACTTTAACAAAATCTGTTTTTGTGATTAACAGCACATACTACATGCAATATACTTTTTGCTGACTAAAATTGTGTCACAGATACTATGAACCCAAGGAAGATGAAAATGAATCCTTAACCTCACACTTCATCCCTTCAGCATCATCCAAGGGTAAGCAGTGCTTGGACAATTTAAAAATTTTACTTGCATGTTATGTTATGGCTCAAAGATGTTAAAAACAGAATAGATATACTCACACATACACATTTTGGAAATGCATATACAAACACACACACACAAAATTACTGCTTTTCTAATCTCACAATCGACACTGCTCACATTCATCAGTTTCTTCCTGCACATCAAAACAAAATTCCTGAGTCTCTGGCATTCAAATGTTCACAATTATGCTCCCTTCCTCTTCTGTAACTTTTTTTTCTGTAGGCTGCACTAGGTGGTCAGTCTTAACACCATACCTTGCTTATTCCTGGCTAAAAGCCTTTTCTCTTGTGGTTATTCTTTTTGTGTAGAAAGCTCGCTTCTTGACTTAGAAACCCAAATCAAGCTAAATCAAAGCATATTGCTTTCCGTTGACCACTCCAACTCTTCTCTTCCTTCTTTGCTGAACTCCTATTGCACTATTTGTCCCACAGTTATGTGTCTTACTCACTCTGTTCTCCAATTGTTTCATGGGCTTTAGTTAAATCCTTTCCAGTTAAACTATAAATTCCTTGAGAGCAGCCACTGTATCTTCTTCACCGATCATTACAATCTTGAATTAGGGATCTAAATTTCCTTAGATTAGGGAATCTAAGCTTCTCTCTGTACCTGACATTCACTTGGATAAAGCCAAGGCTTGATAGCATTTAATTTTTTCACAGAAATGGTCAGGTTTTAATTGTAAGAGGAAAAGGCTATCTATCCATCAAAAATAAGACTTTAATCCACGAAAAAATTTATAAAATACAAGAATTTTAGATTCCAAATTAGGTAACACTAATTGAATCATGGATTTACACAAATTCAGTGATCTTTAAGACAGTACCCTTAAGTATTTGATAATCTATCTTGTCTTAATGTTCAAGATACAAGGATAGCTCTAATCTTAAATTAGAGATCAATAGAATTTGTTTATTTCAAAAAACGAGTTTTCTTCTGCAATTCAGAAAGAATGGCACATGAACTATGTAATTACAAGAAAAAGGAAGCATAATTCATTTCTCTAAATGATAGCAAATTAATAAAAGTTCATCTCTGAGGTTAAAGCACATTCAAGAGTTAAAGGGAACAAAGGAGTTCTAGAAGATGGCAAGTCACATATTTAACCCTTCCCCGTCACCTGCACATACTATGAATGCACACATGCACATCACACACACATACACACACACACACACACACACACCCTCCTCAAGCAGTCCTTGCTGCTTTACAATTTCACCATCTTAGATCTTGTTTCTTCCACCCGCAGAATGGACATAACACCATCTTTATGACATTTTCAAAGAAATATAAAAAGTATAAAATAACTTATTAATATAATATTCGTAACTCCTTGACCAGCAATCGTATGTAATACTTTAGTTACCCATATTTCTAATTTTCAGTTCTAAACTGGCAATGCTGAGCTGCCTCTCTGTTGCACTTGGGGCACTATATGTTCAAGAAAATAAAAGGGATGACATTATGACTTCCAAAAAATATAATCAGAAAAATAATTCGCTGGCGAAAGATCGCATAATTCGGTATTTCTCAAATATGCCTGATCAAAAGTAAGTCCAGGTGTCTGCTAAAAAATAGATGGCTGGGATTCTCCTCCAGAAATTCTGATTTAGATGATCTCAGGATGAGGCTGAAGAGTTTGCGTTTTTAATAAGCAACACAGATGATTTTCCTGATCAGACATATTTGGGAAACACTGAAGTAACACATTACCAAATCCATAGGAAGTTTTTAGAGTTTTAAAAGAACATACAAATGGGAGGATTTGAGATCTTGCTCCCCAGCATATGTTGTCAGTTTGGCTCAAAAAACTCTTATAAAATTCTCTAAAAAAATAAAAGAACATGCAAACAACATTCGGTTACAGTTACTATCACAGAGATGAGGCTTTGGCCCTCTGAAAACTACTCACTGCCAAGGGCCATAGGGCTTGTTAGGAAGACTTTCCTTGACCTTCAATCAGAGGCCTTTAAGTCAGGCCCTCAGTGAATCTCACACAGGCAGAAAAGAACTAGACCCTTCGTATGAGAAACAGATTTGCAATCTTCTCCCACTCAGCCATCATCATTGAGGTCAAAGATGACAGAATTACAGGATCTATATACTGAAGGAAATGAAAGAAGGATTATTCTTATGCACTAAAAAAAAAAAGTCTTGGGGGGTAGAGGTGAACAGAGCTAATAAATATAGCTGCAACAATCATGTTCATATAGTGTCTGGACAAAATGATGAATACCTAAATCCAACCAGGTGATACTCCACCTCTCCTTGACATCAAGCATTTTATTATGAGTTGGATGCCTTTTCTGTAAATGGTAATACCCAGTACAATCATCTCTGCATATCAAATATCAATTACTCATTCTTTCCTGCCTTTCCTTAGGCGGGACTTGATGAACCTTAATTTCTTGGCTGCCTCTGAATAGAGATAACAGGCCTTAAGACAGCCCACATTTCAGGATAAACAAGAGGAAGGCAATGACAAGAATGTATTTTTATCATCACCAGCGCTTAGTTAAGTTGAACCTAGCACAAGGCAACCTGTATTGATGATCTCTTAGAAACAGGAATGCAGCCTTGCTGAGGGAAATCACAAAGGCGGAAAATAGCATGAACTGGAAAAAAAAAGCACTTGACAGGGAATTATGAGTCCTGTATTTTAGTACCAACAACTTCTGACCACTACTTCATTCCTAAAAATTATCGTCCATAGATGTGACATCTTTCTGCAAATACTTGAAATAATACTGTCTCTAAAATAAAGATGGGAAAGAAACAGAGAACCAACCGCTATCTTGTGGTTCCAGGCTAATAATGACAATGCCTTAAATGACACTGCATCTAGCTGTTGACTATTCTGCATTACCTAGAAGATGGGAGAGACTTGTTCAATTACCAATTTAATTTTAAAAAACATGTGTCCATAAAAAATGTGTCCATAAAAAAATTAGCCCCCAAACTCTGTGCAAAAATTTCCAGTTTCTCACTTGTTCTTCATTCTTATCAGTATTTTCATCACCAACAGACTATTTCCTGCTGGGAAACATCAGCAAAATGGCAGTTTTCCCTGAGAAAAGACACTAGCCCCATTCACACTTCTGGAGAGCCTTTAATAATGTGAGCTATTTCTAACCAGAAAACTGTTTAGGGGAGGAGGAGATAATAATCTGTATCTAACAAAATCTCAATTTCGTTCCTGTGCTCAAAACATTCTTGCTTTGCTTGATAGACAACCTTCACATGACCTAAATCAAAACACCCACTAAATAATGAAAAACATCTTAGTCTCGCCTAACCAACAAAGCCCCATGAGTAGAGACCCCATGTCAACAGCTGAAGTAATACCTGATATATATCATTTTATACATGAAGTTTATTAGATAGAGCTGAGGGAGGTATAAAAAAGAAATCTTACGAGGCTTAGGGCACTGGGATGGCAGGTGTGAATCTAAAGACAGCAGGAGCCCAAGCCAGTGAAATGTGTTGTGGTTTGCCTACTTCTGCTACAGAGCAGAAGTTATGAAAAGAAAAGAAAAAACTGCTATGTGGTAGCACCCAGGGCTTGTTCAAGACCCCAGGATTGGCACATTTCTTTTGCATACAAATGATTAAATAGTCTACTCCAGGACTTTTAAAGCAGTCTACCTCTAAACGAATAATTAAATGTTGCCTGGCCACCTTGCTTATTGATATTTTCTAATCATTTTATTTTATGTAGAATTTTTACTAAAGACACACACCTGCCTTTTATCACTATCATAAAAGGCTAAGGAAAAATTTTACTTCAAAGTTTTTCTATTTTTAAATGAAAAGTTTTTCTCAGTTTAAGAAAATATATTTTTATTGCTTTCAGGCAATGGGTAACTAAATACAACCAAAAGTGACAGAAAAATTAATAGCTACACTAACCCATGTTGTTATAGAAGACTATGCAGGCTTTTAGAACTCTAGTTATTTTTCATAGTCATGCAGCTCTGGAAATAATGATGTGGCATTTCATGTGATGACTCCTACCCATTCAAATGTCATGAAGTCCAAGGCAGAAATTGAGGCCTGAGGTGGTTGGAGGGTTACTACCAAAAAGTAACCATTCACTCACTACTTGGAGTTCCCAGACAATATTACAAGTATGGACATGAGTGTTTTGCTCACACCCTCTAGCCCACAGCTAACGTGACGTCCCATGCTGTTTTCTGTCCTACCCTCCTTCTCAAAATCTCGTTCTGGGTATAAGAAATAAAGGCAAACATCAGGTTGTAACCAACCAGAATTTTCACCACACTGAAACTAAATCTACTTGATAGAGAAAATCAAGCCCAATTTAGTTCATCTGTAAATTCATTTCATGCTGAACTGCTTAATTATTCTTAGGAGCTAGCATGCACGTGATCAAATATCTACCTCCAGGTGTTTTACAGCAGTCTACTTTTAAACGTATATCTAAGTATTGGCTACCCATCATGTTTCTTGATTGTAAAGTGACTAGATACAGTCAGTAAAATTTTATAATTTTAATCCATTCTCCTACCCTTCATTTTAAGAAGAAATTTTTTTGGGAGAAGGAAACCATGTATTCATTTTGATGTGGCAATCTACCTCCCATCTGTGTCCCTTATAATACTTCTACTTGTTTAAAAGAAAGATAAACTGTTCTTTAGAAAGGCCTGGAGCCCTGCTTCTAAACAGGATATCCCAGTGGACTTGGAGTGTAGCTAAATGTAAATTGTAATTTTTCATGATTTTCTGTTGATACCAAATTTTGCTCATAAAACTGTAGACTCTGGTCCTAAAGGAGTTCTTTTTAAAACAGTGTAAAAGTATTCTGAGAGGTAAAATGCCTAAGAGACTATCAGAGGAGCAGAAACATCCTAGAATCTCTTTTTTAAATTTTATTTTATTAGTTTCAAGTAAACAGCACATTGGTTAGACATTTATATTGTTTATCAACGATCCCCCTAATTGCTTTCTCTGAAACCCCCTAAAATCTTGCCTCCAGTCTGATAACAGATGTTCCTCCAGTGAATCTCACTGGGGTTCAGTCTCTCCCTGTGGGAGGCACAGGTGGCAGTGCTTGCCTCTGTTGCCTCCTAAGAGAAGGTGATACGTGAGGACAGACTTCATGACATAGGAGGAACTAAGAGCTGGGGGAATAGAAAGAGGACATTAATCAAGTTGGTTCAAGATATGAAAATATGAGGCTAAGTGAGAAAAGGAAGATCATGTTAGAGATTTAGTATTTAACTAACACCCAAGTTTAAAAAACACTGTGAAGTTCATTGTCTTTCATATTTTTCTTTCTCTTAATTTCTTATTTTCACTCTCAATCATTTAAAGAATATATGCTAGAATGGTAAACTGTTCCAAAGCCTGAGAATTTGGAACTAGCATTACTCTAATCACTGTTTTCTCCTGCAAAAGTTACCTAACATTCTCCAGAATTCCTAGCTGAGTAAAGAAATAAAATGTAATGTGTCAAATCCCCAAATGTCTAATCCTGACTTCAACTCCACATGCAGGGCATGCAGAATACTGGATAAGGGAAACAATGGACAGAAAACTTCCTTCTATGAGTATGGTTTCATAAAGTTTTGATATTGGATATGGTGAAGAAATAAAGGGTATATAGAGCTGTATCATACTTGCCAAATATACTACCATTGTACTATATGTATTATTTATTTAATCCTAACTCCAACTAGATAAACTAGGTATTACTTCGGTCATTGTTTTATAGATGAGAAAACTGAGGCTCAAAAAACTTAAGTAACTTTTAACAAAACTAGAAAGTGACAGAACCAAGACTTAAATATTGAACACTGACTCCTGAGTTCAAAAGCTCTAAACTATTACACCCATTTCTATCTACTGCTCTCTCTATACTTGTCCAATTTTTTTTTTTTTTTACCAATTTCTATCAGCTACCCTCTCTTCTTCATATACTGCTGCTTTAATCTTGAAAAAGTCTATACTGAACTGATATGGTTCCTTGACTTGAATTTGAGAGGCAACATAGTAAAAAGGGGGAAGGAATGGAAAGGGAGCTGGTCCCCAAATCAATGGTAGGAAGGGCACAAGGGTCAAACGCTAGGAATATTATTACCTTGCAAGCATCTTAGCATCTTCCACCAAGAATGTTATGCTGTACATTAAAAAAAGTTTAAAAAACTTCACATATGTTTAACATTATGACATATAAAAAATACCAAATAATGCTTTACTAACATACAGCTAATTAAATCTTAACATTCATTAACAAGAAGTATACAACAATTATCTAGAACTAGAAAACAGATTTACTTTTTAGTGTTTCATTATGAATTTAACAATGGGTACTGTAATTGTAAAGCATCTCAGTTTTTGTTTGTTTGCTTTTCATGCCAGAGCCCTCTTACTTTTAATAGCATATGTATTCTTGCAGAGAAAATTTAGAACACGGAAAGACCAGATCATAGATTTCTGAGGCAAAGAGGATAAAATAATCTGAGAGGCTTTAGAAATATCCTGTTTATATCAGGGAGCCATCTAGAGTTCATCATCTAGCAAAATAATGTAATCACAAATGAAGCATGTGACAGTTATATTAACAGCATTGTTTTAAAATTCCCCAAGTAAATGCTATACATTTTTTAAAAAAGAGATAGATTTATATTGCTGATATAGAAAGATGTCTAAAATACATCGCTAAGTAAAACAAAACACAATGCAGATGCAATTTTGTATAATGACGTGATGTTCTAAAAGTATTTAATTCAATGAAAATTAGAGACCTTTGCTTTCATTATGAATTATTTTTAATTGTATACTTCACTTAGTTAATAATTTCCTCTTACAAAGACTTTCCTAAATTAAGAATTAGGAGATCTCTCTCCACATGTGACAGACTGGAAGGAACTATTTTTCAGGGATATCCAAGACCGGTGATTTATAGATCCCAATGGCTATATGAGGTGGATCTTTTTTTTTTCTTTTGGGAAATATTAATAATGATGAATATCTACAGTTAACAAAACACTTCACTAAACATTATTCATTTTAGTATCAACTGCCCATTTTCTCCAATACCTATTGTCTTTTTTACATAATAACACATCTTAGCTGGGCACAAGATTTCCCAAATTTCCTTACTAGAAATTTTTTTTTTTATACCATCAGATGTTTCAGAAATGACCCACTGGCAGCAAAGCAGATCTAAAGATTAATATCAACAGGGTGGCTTTCTGTTCTTAAAGTGTGCTTAAGAGTGGAGGCAAGTCAAGGCAGAAGTCACAAGTCACAAAAGAACATTTAAGAAATTATTTAAAATTTATTTAAAATTTCTTAAATGTACCTTTTTTTTTTTTTTCCTATGAGGAGCCAAGTCTGGTAGAGAAAGCAAGTTAGGAGTTAAGGGGAACATGGAACATTTCTGCTCCATTTTGTTCTCCACTTTTTTTGCTCTTACAAGAAAAACGGGTATGCTTGGAACCCAAATGTAATAGTTATATGTGAAAAACATAAATAGTTACGTGTGGCCATGCCATATCTACTTTAAACCACAATGATTTAACTATTTTTATAAAAAATGACCTGCCAAAAGTCCTTAAGTATAAAAAGGATTCAGTTACGCATAACTTTTATATGGTGCTTACAAATGCTTCTTATATTTGGATCCAACAATCCCTAATCCCCAATTCTAAAATCCAAAAGCTCTGAAAGCCTAAAGTTGCAAGTTTTGGGAGGATGGGGTAGTACATGTAAACTCACTGAGTGGTAAAACATGACCTGAAGTAATGTATAGCTATTTGTAGTTTTAATTTATTCAACTTAGTGTTACTATTTATGTTTCATTGCAGAAATCTAATGTGCTTAATTATGAGGTGCTACCTTAGACATATCAATAATACATAGAATGTATTATTTACCTATGGGTTATGTACTATTATTTACCTTTTAAAATATGAAAGGTTTTGAAGCACCTGTGGTCCCAAGGTAAGAAAGTGTGGACCTGTATCAATTCAATTATCCTTACCACAACTCTATGAGATAGATCTATTTTGCCAATGAGGAAATTGAGGTTTGAGAAACCTAAGGTTTCTCAAGGTGTCTAAGGTGTCCAAGATAAACAAACAAACAAACAAACACCTGGTGAGTCTTAAAGCTGGGATTAACTCAAAGAATTTAGAGCCTTAACTCTTAACCATTATGCTATGTAGCCTTCTCTTTTTACATCACATATATAAATGAGGTTTATTTTCTAGCCTCGATTACCAAAATTAATGCAGGACTTGAAAATATATATCTCTTTAAAACCATAGTTAGGCATCAGAAGAAGTACAATAAATATTCCATTAAAAAAATAAGCTTTGGGCAAATTCATTCCGATATTTTATAAATAAGCAATGCCCACGCAGCACCGCACTGCTTCAGATGAGGGTTGTGGCTAAATGGCAGAGCTTGAAGTGGCTCTGCCACACCTACTCTAAGTATTGAAGCTCCATTGCCAGCAATGTGGACAAGGGTGCTTAAACACATGCTTTTTCATTGCTCCTATTATCACACAATAATGTTTCACGGGACAAATAAATACTATAATTTTAAAAAGTTATGGTGGAAAAAAATGATTGTCACTGCAAAGGTAGGGAATGCTAATCACAAAGTTTTTCTATTGCCTTTACCTGAAAACCCCAGTTCAATCTCTAATATCATCCCAAAGGCCATCCTCTAACCCTCCCCTCCTCCAACTGGAGGAAGTTTAACATATCCTTTACAGACGTCGGGGTTCTCTGGTGCCCTCCCATTACTGAAAGCTGACATTCTCCAACTCAGTACCAAGATGGCAGCCAGTGCGGGCTGGGAAACCGGAAGTACGACAGCACCCCTGACACGGCTTCCGGCCGCACAGATGGCTCCAGGCACCAGCGGGCCTCGGTCGGAGGAAGAGGAAAGCAGGCGGGCTAGATGTAGGCCAAAAGAGAACAGACTCCACTGTTAGCAAAACAGGAAGCATTCCAGGAAGACTGCAGGAGGGGGGAAATGTAATTAAAATGGAAAATGCTGTAACTGGCTGCGAAGGTTTACGGAAACCTGATAAAGTGCCACCAAACCCATATTCTGGAGCTGCTAGAGTCAGGAGATGAGGTGAGGGAGGAAAACTTTCGAGGGACGTGAGCGCTAAGAAACTTAGAGCAAAGGTGAAAAAGCCACTAAAATCTAGAGAGGCAGGGAATGAAAAATGGAATGTAAAGAATCTAAAATGTTTTATTCCATATTTTGGTTTAATTATGCCTGTATTACCCAAGGGAACACGTGGCATACTAAAGGTCCAAAAAAGTATTGTTTATAATTGTTATTCAGTCACTAAATGCTCTTAGGTCAGAAATTTTCCATGTTCTTGTGTATAAGTTTACTTGATTCTCTAATATACCTAGTACATAGAAGGCAGATTATAAAATATTCCTGATATATTAAGAAGATAGGAGAATAAGTTCAAAATACTGATGACAGATAAATCAAACTTTGAAAATAATAGATATTTTTTCTTTATTATTTTTGGAGAGTTCATTTTTCAGCAGATGTAACAGAAAGGATGGAAATTAGGCATTATATCAAAAAAGTGAAACACTGGATAAAGGTGAAGAGAAACACCGCCGTATCCATCTTCTTAGACTACAGTCTCTGGAGCATTTCCATTAATGGCCAAGAAACATCCCAGTGCATTGACTGTGTACACCTGTTATTTGTACACTTGTATGACATGAATAATGGTTTCCCCACAATCCATTTTATTGGACTTTTTGTTTTCCTATCAGCATAATAGTTGTGCCAAGTTCAAATCTGCAATTTTAGCTACCAAAATATTCTGTTTTTTTTCCTACGTAGGTTAAAAGTCCCCACACAGGCTTTGCTGAAAATCAAGAAGAAACAATGATACTCTGTACTACACCAGACCTGTTAAAAGCAAGTAAAAGAGAACCATTTAAAACTCAGCTTTTTAGACTGCACACAAATCTCATAGTCATGCATCTCAGGCACTCAAAATTATTTGAGCCTAATAGTTAGTGTTAAAAACTGACAATTACTAGAAAGAAAGAAAATACATGTCACAGGATGTGGAGAAGGTGGAACTCATCTGCACTGTTATTGGGAATGCTAAATGGTGCAGCCACTATGGAAAACAACAGTATAGTAGTTCCTCAAAAAGTCAACATAGAATTACCATATGATCCAGTGATCCCATTTCTGGGTACACATCCAAAAGAATTGAAAGCATAATATTGAAAAGATGTTTGCACACCTATGTTCACAGTATCATAATTCACAATAGCCGCGATGAAAGCAAACCAAACGCCTATCAACAAAATCAATGGACAAAATGTGGTGTACGTACATACAATGGATACTTACAAAGAAAAGAAAAAGGATAAGATAAAAACAGTTGGCTCAGAAATTTTACAGATTAGAGAACCCTGTTGATTAACTTATTTTACCAAAAGCTACCAGGCTATAATAAATATCTTAGAATTGTGTTCTAAGACAAATGGATAAATCACTTCCTAAAACTTTTTTAAGCAAAGAATTTAATACAAAATTCTTCGGAAGGTAACTTGTTTATCCAAATGGCCTTATCCATAAGGTCAATTTTAATGTCTGTCCTATAATCCTTACAACTTAGGTCAAATTGCTACACATATCATGACAGAGTATATTTAAAGTTTGTTTTTTATTTAAATTCAGAAAACAATAATTAAGTGCCCATGAACAAGGATCGTATGAATTGAACACAATGAATCCATGTCTTTCTTTTTAAAAGAAAACACAAGCAAACCATAAAGGCATATAAGAATGCAAGGACACCAGAAAGCTGTGGCAAACCACATATTCCAGGCTTGGAGAAGCAGGGAAACAGGGTGACACGTGCTGAGAAATCTAATGTGGTCCTAAGTGACAATAATGTTAGTTTAAGGAAGTAATAGTGCCAACATGTTCTGTAGAGAAGGGCTATTCTGAGAGCACAAAAGTCATCCGAAGACTGGCAGGATGAGCTGGAGACCCAGAGAAGAGCAGTTAGGTCAGTAAAGGAAGTGGAAACTATGGCATATAAAAATGGTTGAAGAAAGTAGAGATGTTTAGCCTGTAGGGGAAAAAGCAAGGCTCAAGTAAATTATGTAGTCCTCCAACTAGGCAGAAAGTGTACCAAGTCTTAGGAAGATCCCAAGGGTGTATAACCACTGAACAGTCCATAGTAAAATGGGCTACCTTGGAGAATAAAAAACTTCTGGCACCAGGAAATGTTTAGAGATTAGGAAAAGTAAAAGAAGGCCTAACTTGAGAGGGAGGCTAAAGCAGTTAATGTAAGAAAGGACAATTATTTTCTTCAAAAAGAAAAGGGGATAATTACTGGAAATAACTAATCCAAGTAAGGACTCAAGGAAATGTCAGAAAAATTACTGTTCTTCCTGTATTTACCCATATTTCAAAAAAATTTTTTATATCTTGGATCAGTGTATTGCTGATTTAAATAATCTCACTAGAACTTGTTTCTTTTTTTTCTCAGTTACCAACTTATCTTTGAAGTCTCTTCAAGATTATTCTTGATATGGAGTCTTCCCTAACTCATCACCCCACCCCACCCCACCACACACACACACACACACACACACACACACACACACACACACCTTTGCACATCCCCACTGGCAGCTGTTTCTCTCTTCTAAGCTCCCAAGTTATCTATGCATACCACCAATACAGTACCCACTGCCCCACAAAGATTACCAATATGAATGGAATTCTAAATTACAGCAAAAGCCTTTGAATTTATTAAAGTCATGTAGCATAAAATACTACTACTACTGGATTACAAAGGTCTATGAATTTATGAAAGAGAATTAACCAAATCAAATATCAATGTGCCTAAGAAGTCTCCAGAAACCATGTATCCTAGCTTAGCACCTTCACAAGGAGTTATTAACCATTTAAACCAAATGGATATGTGTCTTCTTTGGACACTTGTCTCCTAGAAATGTATTTCATGACCTTTTTCATTTTATGGCATTCAGCCTTGTTTAGATTATAAATTCTTAGAGAATGGAGATATCTTCCTTTCCCTGTCCTGCAGAGCCCTTAGCAGCTGATTAAATGGAATTCCATAAACTGCTCCCCAGGAGAAAAATATTTTACCTAGAGAAATAAATTGCGTGTGATAAAGGAGTAATTGTTAAGGTAATCTAATGTAGCTCCTTTATTTTCCAGCTTTAGAAAAATAAAGTGACTTGTTGGTCCAGGACTGTAAAGTCCTTTCACTTTTTGTTTTTAAACTACAAATAAAATGTAGGCTGAATCACCTCAGAGAAGTCACCTACTTGACCTTGGACCACGTAAGACTAATGATTGCAGTTGTTTTATTCTTGAAATAACTCATATTGAAAGTCATCACTTAGATAACATATGTATACAATGATAAAAATCAGGACATGGAAGTCCTAAGTCCAGTCAATAATAAGTTGATAATTAGAAGACAGCTATCATTTTATGAACTCCTACTATGTACTAGACAGTTGGTACAATCTTATTCATACAATATCTCATATAATCATCTCAATGATCCTGCCATGGCAATGATCCTGCCAGTTTACAGATGAGGCAGACGAGGCTCATTTTTTCCAAAGACAAAGCCTCAAAGTACAAGCCTGTATTTAAACCCAGGCCTGTCTGACTTCAAAGCCTGTGCACGTTCTGCTGAGCCACTTTAAGTACTGTCTTGTGGTTTCTCAGAGCTGTTCCAGTTTTCAAGGACCACATTTCTGGATGTTGGGAAAGGCATACACAGTACGAAAGGTGGTATAGTTCACTGCACCTGGCTTAGAAAGCCAGACCCACCAAGGCTGGAGTCCCAGCACCATCACTCACTGGTTCTGAATAATCAAGGCACACAGAATGGAGAAGTATTATGATAACTCAACAGGATAAATTTTAAGAAATGAGGTCTTATTGAATAAGAGTTATTCATAAATCATCACCCTTAAAATTCAGAGTATAATCTTCGGATGGAACCTGGTAAATTATTACAAACTATGTATGACAGTCCTAGAGAGAGAACTTCACCTCCAAAAACAAAAAGACATTTTAAATTCCAAACATGGAGAACTCTATATTTTGCCTCCCTTGTGGCTGTTTATTTTGTATCACAATTAAGTGGCCATTGGAAGAATAAGTTTTTTCAAAGTTCTGGAAAGTCATCTTAAATTAGGCCCCGGAAAGAAATGGAATCTCTTTTAGTAATGACTCTTGTTTTCTTTGAAAGTTCATGTTTGGGTCAGCCAAGTTTTAAACGGTAAAATTATATCGCTGTGTTGTTAGTCAAGTTTGGGGGTGGGGTGGGGGTGAGGCCGCTAGCTATTTGGTTCACTGTAGGACAGCTTATCTGGTTTCTATACTGAAAGAAGGATCTATTCTTAAGCAAAAGACATAATCATCTTAGAAGAGAAGCTTGCATTGGATTTTTCATTGAATGTTCCACATGGGAAGACTCAAGAAAAGTCTAGCTCTCTAAATAAAAGCTGTTCTCAGAGCTTGTGTGATTATTCTCTTGGGTCAATGGAATGTCTAAGCTAAAGGGTTTTTCTTTTGTTTTCCTATGTTGCAATTTAGCCAGATAGAAAACAACTCCATAATTATTTTTTCATTTATTTATTCATTCTTTGTCTTGTTCCAACAAGAATAAAGTGGTGAATAATAACAATAAACTCAAACTATTGCCAAGTTACAAATAAGCTAAAGCTGTACTTGGTTTTATTATAATAGTTATTACCCTCATCTTAAAATTTTAGTCATGTAAACCTTCACACCACACTCTCACACTCTATTGAAGCTCACCTGACGTTAATATTACCATCTTCTTTTCTATAACTACTTTCATGGAGGTTGTCACCATAAGTTACAGGTACGACAGAAATGGTTTGTTTGAAAGGCAAAACATGTAAATGACACAGGTTAATACAATAATTCCTGAAGGATAAAAACATTTCACTCCAGGAAGGATTTAAATACTCCTTGGCACCAACATCCTCAAAGGACAATGAAAGAAGTCATGAGAAGTCACTGACCTCTGTGGTCAGTACTATGTCAGCACCAGATCGCCAGAGAGCCCAGTAGAGATTTCTTAAGAGTAAAAAATATAATGCAAATGAGATGCAGGGCTAACTTATCTGCAGTTTTCCATTAACCAAAGACTCACACCATCTCATTAGACAATGGGGTAAAAAAGAGGGTCAGTTTATTTAAACAACTATAGGATTACTTTAAATTATACTAATAAGAGATTGATTCAAAAGTGATCGTTGGAAAGTAAAATTTTAAAATGTTTAAACTCTTACTTGATACAACAAAACTATAATTAGTAATAAGTATACTCTACCATTTCTTATTGTAAGAGATGCAAGTGAATGAGAGGCTTTTGTTCATTTTCAAACCACCTCAACTTATATATTAACAGTAAATCATATCCATAAATAATTATTCTACCACCCTATAATCATCTGCCTCACTTTTCATCACTCTCACCAGGTAAAAAAAGGGCAAAGTTTTGTCTTTAAATTTTAGCCACTTACACAGTGCCTTGTATAAGACAAGTACTTAGTTTATCTTTTTTGGAATAAATTAACTATAAGAGGTAAATATTTTAAAGATTCATAGCACTTTCATCTATATCTAAGTAAATAAAGATGAAGTAGAGCTATAATTTTGGCCATTAGGAGAAACTACTGAATATGGTGTTAGTACATGTCCCTCAAACACGTATGAAAAGATTGCTGTGTGCTTACTCCACACTATCCAACAGTTACCAGGAACTCAAACACTATTCTCTTCAGCATGAAAATATCAGTAATTTTTTAAATGCTGTCATTACTGAATTTCTGTTTTGGACATGATATACTTTATAATATACTTTGGAGAATGAATCAAAAGTTATTAAATAACTCACCAAAAAACTGGTTTTCTGGAAAATGTGCCCCAAGAAGTACATTTCAGGGATACATACAATGAAGCCTCTTCTTGCTTTCAGCCCTCAACTACCCTGTTTCCCATGACAGCATAGAATCAAGACACACAACTTGTTTCTTCTCTGTGTTACAGAGATACTACGGATATATAATGTTAATAGGTATGACAGTCTCCTGTATTGCCAACAGTGGCAAAGAGACCCACATGATTTCACCTTTTTAAAATTTATATGTAAATTCTACAATCGTACAGTTAAAACCTAAAGTATTTCTCTATAAATCAAAGTTACTAGGGCTTGGGCATTTAAATTATGTTATTATTATTTAACATTTTCTAAAGCACTCTCCCTTTTCACTTTAAAATACTTTAAAATCAGAAATGGACCTAAGTTTTGAAAAAGGAGACAAGAGCAAATGTATACTATTTTTTAAATCATGGGAATCTGGAGATAATAGTAAAATTAATGGACTGCTGAGCTTAGAACCCATGTAGGCACCACGAAGCTGAAACGTTGAAGGAAATAGCATAAAACTGATGGAAGAGATCTTGCAGGGTGATTTGAGGATTCAATTGCTAAGGACGCATTTGAGACCTACTATAATTGATTAAACTTAGATTACAAAATAAGATTATAACCTGTTTTTATATTTCACCACCAAAATTTGCAGACATGAATATCAATCACTGGATGAAGTGGTTAAGGCTTCCAACATGGTCATTAGCTTAATCGTTTTGTTTTTAAAAAAGGGAAAACTAAATACCTTCCAGGAGGACTGGGTTTCACCACTTTTAATGTAGATAAAATTTAGTTATGAAGGCACAAAGGGGATACTGCCTGAGGAGTCCAGGAAGGCTGTCTGAAAGAAAGCTGTGTGCCTGCAGACAGGCACTCCTGCAGAGAGCAGGTGTGTGCGCACTCTGGGCCCCGCCCAACCCTGCCAGCCACTTGGCCACCCATGTGAAGACTGATGGCACAGACCTGTTTTATACCCATAACACAATGTCGATGGCAAATAATTCCACCTTTTTTTTTTTGCTTCAGTTTTCTCATTTGTTAAGGGAGAGAAAGTTAGAGTAGTAAAGTTCCTTCCAGTTCTAAAATTTTTTGTCATTTTTAACTTTTGCAGAATGTCTCTATCCTGTCTACATATAAAATACTCCTTTGATGAAATTTTTTTCTCACCACCTAAAACTTGTCTTAGAAACAGAAACAAATGCTTTTGTGATAGTTTCTTATGGATTCCCACAAGGCTGAACATTACTTCTGGGGCTACACGTGGTGGGGACCCCAACACTCTCCAAAGCTTGCTGAGTTGTTCTGAAAGTGATTTTTTTAAAAAACACAAGGTTTTGAACACATTTAAACTATAACATTAAAATAGTGTGCACTGTATTTCTTTAAAAAGTCATATTTCCACAATACCAAATTCTAAATGGCTCAAAGCTCTCACAGAGATAACAGTTAATATCAAAACAAAGAAATGGACTGTAGAAAGTGTGTCCTACACCAAACCTCTCAGTGTTCTACAAATATTAGATTGATTTATTTGATCTATGCTGGCATTAAAACTTGGAGAATACAGAATAGACTAAATTTCTGTAATTCTAAATAATGTTGTCTCCAATTCTGGCTGGATTATGTTTAAGAGTTTTTCATGCACTCAATAATAACACTACTTAACATCATGATTAAATATCATGATGGTTAGCAGTTGCTGAATATTTTACCGTGTACCAGGCACAATATGCATTGATCTGTTCTGTCCCCAGAAGTCTACAGATAAGGAAACAGAGGCACAGGGACAAAATAATTTCAAGACAAAGTCGCAAAATCAGAATATGAATCCTGGTATTCTAATTCCATAGTTTACTTGTTGAAACTCTGGATGGCAAACATCTAGCACTTGACACCATGCTTGGTGATCAGAGATTAAGATAAGCACTTGGTTTACAAGCAGAGAGTCTGCCAAAACATAATAATAATAACAATTATTATTATTATTATTATTATTATTATTATTATTATTACAACATGATATGTATGCTGCAACACAGGCCTTTAAAATTTTCTGTGGCAACAAAGGAGGGACACTGACAGGGGAGTTCAGCAAGGCTTCTACTTGAGCTGGGTACTAAAAGTAGAACAGGCATTCCTGGGGTGCAGGAAGAATGGAAGGGCAATCCAGGTAGAGAACAACATGTGCCAAGGTACATAAAGGTGAGTGAGCTTGGGGAATCCAGTGTGGCGAGAGGAGAGAGAAAGGCAGGGCAGGAATAGCGAGATTTTACAGACCAGCTAATTGGACCCCTTTCTGCATCAGTTCCTATCTGACTAATGGTGGCTAGAAAGCAGGGCCCACTTGACAGTTGTCTCCTTCAGTAATAACATCTGGTGGAGTTTGAGGGAATGTGTTTTCTTTCCTTCTAGGATTCTCTTCCCCTGAGTCAGGAAGACTTTAGCAAATAGTCTTGTGGTGTAAACAAAAAGTATAATAAACTAATCAGTTAGCTGAATATTAGAGCCAGGCTATCCAAACAGAGGAGAACACACAGAAGGGAAGGTCAGTAAACTGGCTCCCAGTGATGAACTGCCACATACTCTGAAGCCTAGGTTTGTGGCCCTTAAGGGGTTACAAACAAAACATATAGCGAATTTTCTGAGGAAAGTGCCTGTGGGTTTCACCAGATTCTCTAAGGGATCAGTGACCCCAAAGAAACAACAATCACTGCTTCCAAGTAGGTTTAGAGCCAGATCTCCATGCATCTGATAACACCTGGGGCAAGCAAAATGAGAAAGCCATGCCATCCCTCCCCGCCCTTTCTCCCTCCCTCTTGGGTCCTACTTGAAACTCTGACAAACAATTTAGCTTTAGACTCTGTTCAAAAGGCCTTGAACATTTGAGATATGTTTGCCTAACTTTATTCAGATCATATTATGTAAGCCTGTCACTTACTCAGGACCCCAGATGTTCAAGATTTAATGATAAGGTCTAAACCCTCCAATTTGTAATCTCATTCTCCTAAGGAAAAATTTCCCTCTAAATGATGAAAACACTAAGAAAATGCTAGAAGTCAGATTCACAGTGCAGGTACTTAATTAACTTCTCTGAACTAATATTTAAAAGAAAACTTAAAAAAAAAAAACACACCTCAGTGGAACTCACTTTAATTTTCTACCATGAGATTAAAAGGATGACTGCCCCTTGAGGAATAATATATCACTGAGGAGTCGGAACACAAGAAACTTTATTTACAGATGGGCAATTTGGCCCCCTGGTGGAACGTAAATATTGACCCAACATCAGTCATCATCACATCTTATGTCACCAGCATTTCACCGTAGTATAATTCTTCTGTTGTCAGAACAGCAAAGCTCTACCATGTTCAGCTCCATGCTACCATTTTAAAGCAGTGCACAGGTCAAGGGAATACAGGCAAGAAGGCTTCAAGAACTTGGCATGCCGGAGCAGAGAGGTGGTGAAGAACACCGTCACTGGAGTCAGCCACTGCCTGGGTTCAAATGCCTTATTACACTGGAGCTGCATGAGCTCAGGCAGGTTACCCTTTCTGCAGTTTCTTCAGCTGTAAAATGAGGGCCATAGTTGTACCTCCTCATAGGATTGTTATGAGAACTCAGTAAGTTAATGTTCGTAAAACGTTTACAAGTGTCTGGTACCTAGTAAGCATTTGACAAATACACTAAATCTTACCAAAAGTGCTTGGTTAAGGAAACTATTTCAACAAAACTGAGAAAGAACAAAAGGCATGTTCAATCACATGTCCAATCTTCTATGTGAAATAGAATACTAAAAATAATCACTTCAGTACAAATAGTTTAACTGACAATGGAATGAAAAATATTTAAAAATCAGGAAATCAAATTAAAGAGACATTTTTGAGCTATTACCTACCTATGCTAGATGTTGGCGATAAAGAAGTCAAAATTATTCTATATACACATCTTTAAACCACAGGTGCAGAGAATACTGACAGAGCAGGATATGCTTATATACATTGTAATACTTTAATAAGGAACCTAGTCTTAACTTTTAAGGAAGATAGAAACTTCTACAGAAGTAATAATGAAGTAGAGAGTTACTATTTAATAATGAGTTAATGCTGTGTGTGTGTGTGTGTGTGTGTGTGTGTGTGTGTGTGTGTGTGTTTACTGGGAAAATAAAAAAACGCAGGAGTGTTAAATTTTGGAAACACCACAGCCATGTTTCCAATGACAGACAGCACAATGATGTTATTGTGACATCATCTGCTCTCCTACATACAATGCCTTAAAATTTACTATAAAGTAAAAATAAAATATTCCTTTCTCAAATTCTGTGCCAGATACTGTGCCACATATTTTACATATGTCACCTTATGATTCCATGAGGTAGGCACTACCATCATCTTCTTAAAAATACATGAAGAAACTAAACTAAGGTTTAGAGAGGTTAAAGTTAACCCAGCCAGAAAGTGGAAGACTATGAACCTAGTTATGAATCCAACATAACCATGTACTTTAAATAACTGAGTAAATTTCCAGTGTCACAAAAGCTGGGCTTGTTGACTGACTTCTCCATAACCAGTTTCATTTTATTTCTCAATGATAACCCTCTAGTAGCAGCTTTGCTCTTGTTGAGCACATTATTAAATTCCATTGAAGCATGCTCTCTATAAATATTGCTATAATCCATATACAACTCTATGTTGTACAGTTTGTTATTCTCAATTTACACAGGAAGAACCAGAGAAATCAAGAACTTGCTCAAACTAACACGGCTAACAAGTGTCAGGGCCAAGATAGGAAACCAGGGTTCAAAACCTACATCGGCTGACTCCAAAGCTGAATATACTGTGAAGAAATCAAAAGGTAAATTTTCTGAATTCAGATCCAGTGGAAAACTTTCTATTCACCATCATGCCTTTCTTCTCAATTGACCTCTGTGACTTGTTTTTGAAAACCTAAACCAAGATATTCTCTTTCCAGGAAGTCCCTGACCCCTGGACCAATTCACTCCACAGATTCTTTGGTCGTAATGGACATTGGTGGGCCTGAGATAGAAACAGAAATGAACTAGAAGAGAGAGGGAAGGAAAAGGGGAAAAGAGAATAAACGGAAGGTAAGAATAAACGGAAGGGAAGTGGCCAGTTCTCCAACAATAGGTTTTCCTTCAGCCCCTTGAAGCACCTCCCACACTGAAGAATAAGCAAAGACCTTCCTCCCAGGCTTTCACCTTCTAGACCAGTCCTCCCTCTGTCACCTCAGAGGCTCAGAGGTGGGTAGCCAGGCAACCAGACCCAACATGCACAAAGAGGAAAGAGGTGCCAAACCCTGCCACATAGGTCTTCAAACGAAAGCAGACCTGGTGATTGATCAATATATACGAGGTGACAGGACACATGAAGAGATAAGGGGCAAAAGTTACAGATGTTCGAGGGTCTAGATCTCCCCAAAGAATAAAAAGAGCCCTGGTAAGACACTGGTGGACAGAGAACTGGAAGGCTGGGCTGGGAAACCAGATAGCAAAGCTCATGGCAATTCAGTACCCAGAGTTAAAGAGACCGGAAGTGAGGCTAAACAGCTGTCCTAGTAACACAGCACCAGAGGTCAAGGGCAATGACTTTGTAATACACATTCCAACTGCTCCCATGGTCTTTGAGCTAGGTCCTGGCTTGTCAAACTTACGTTGGCTAGCTGAATTTAATAGGTAAATGACCTCTACAAAATAAACTGAATTAGAAAAGGGTTTACTACAGTACATACGATTCCTTGTTTACTCAATCTCCCTAGCACGAATAGCAGACATGAATATTTATAGAAAATGCAAAAATGCAACTTTGTTTCAGTAAAACACATCCATTCATTAAGAGAAATTATGATATTTCTATTTTAAAAGAAGGTGCATTTAAGTATTTTTCCTATGACTTCTAGGGTGTTAGTTTACATGAGGGAAAAAAATAAAGACAATGAACCCAAAGTGGAAGGATTTTCAAAATCTACCCTCAGGTATGTCTAAGTTTACAGAAACATACGTTGGGGGTATCTCTTGTACGTTGCTAAATTCCTTCAAAAGGAAGTGCCATGGAACACTCTCATGCCTCAACGCAACCCAGATATGTGTATAAAATAACAGTATTTAATCCTACACATCCCAGCCAAATGTTACTGCTTCTAAGAATCTTTCCTCATTTTCCAACCCAGGGATTCCTTTATTATTATCTGTTATAGCAATTAAGCCCTTCTAACCGTGTGTTTAATACTTTCTGTGAATCCCCTGAGGGCATTACGCTTAGTACATAGTAGATACCTAGAAAATTTCTAAAAACTCATCCAAGTGATGTTGTGATTTCAAATTTAAGAAAACTAAATATAGTATTATATAATAGTTGTACTTTAAACATTCCTTAATGGGAAAGACATATATGCACACACAAACAACGAAACTGTAGAGGACTCATGAAAACATCACCAGAAGAAAAGAGGAAGCCAAATAATGCCTACATTTTAAGAAATTTACTTAAAAAACGATTGCTGCAGATGTGCCTGTCCAGAACTAAAATTGAGTTAGCCTGGTAGCTGCTGTCTGGTGATAATTTTCATAGTGCCAGGAAGTTGGTGAGTATGTGATTAAGCATGTTTCCGCCCTTAGCTCCACCCATGATGCTATCAGCTTGCTAAACAGAAGATTCTGCAGCTGACCAGCTCACACGACTCTTAAAAAAAAAACAACTAAGTAAAACAAAAACTGTCAAATTTTCATGCAAGTGATAAATTCTAAATCCCCACCCACTGTGCAAGTCTTATTCACCTTCTTCACAACAGAGCATAAATTTAAAGCACGGGATGAAAACAAATTAAAATGAGTCATTTTCATGATTTCAAACAGATAAACATTTAGTATTTTAATACGTGTTATATTTAATAAATATATAATTTCTCCCCAAATATGCTATTTTTTAGTTGATGAAATGAGAAGTCTCCAAATGGAGTTTTGCTAAATATTAGAATTACATCCAATCAGTTTAGAAATTAAAAAACTTTTATACTTCATGAAAAATGTCCCTAACTCTATGACATTAAACTGGACATTTCACAGACCTTCCGTCTCCTCAACTAGTTATTTGTCTCTTTCAACTACATTATACTATTTTAAAAGTTTTTCTTTTCTTTTTTTTTTTTTAGCATTTTAAAATGGGTTTTGATATCTGATGAGGAAAGTCCCCCTTCACAGTTCTACTTTTTAAAACTTTCTTGGCATTACATAACACTTATAACTCCTGTTGAACTTTAGAACTAGTTAAGTTCTAAAAATTACTTTGAAATTTTTACTAAAATTGTATTTAATTTGTAAATTAATTTGGAGAAAATCGACTACTTTACAATTCCCATCTAGGAATATGTCTTTATTTTCACTTATTCAGGCCTTTCATGTCCTTTAAAATACAGTACTATTCAAGTAGTTCTTAAAATTTGTCTTTGCTACTACCAAGAATCTTATCTTTTTCATCATTGGTATCTTATTCTTCATTTCCAATTGATTAATACTGTTTTCCTATGCTGCTATGTTAAAAAAAAAAGTTTTGTGATTTTGTGTTTTTCTTGTCTGGTCACCTTACTGAAGTTTGTTATTCCATTTTTTTTTAATTAATAATTTTGTATTTTCTAAGCAGAAAGTCATACTGACAGCAAATGATGACAGTTTGAACTCTCCTAAAAAGACAAGCAAAAGACTAGAGGAAATAATTACAAAATACATAGAGAGTACATACATTAGACAATGTTTATAATAAAGAGTACCTAGAAATTAATAAAGACAACCTAATAAGACTATAAATTGTCTGAAAACTAAAAACTAATGAACATATGAAAATGTTAGACTTCATTAATAATACAAATTAAAATAATTAAATGTTTTCCTCTAACCAATGATTGCAAAGATATCTAATATTAGAAAAGATGATGAGATTAACATTCTAAGTAAAATTATAAATTGATTAGTCTCTTTAAAGAGCAATTCAACCTTATCAAAAATTTAAATACATATAACTCTTTCATCCAGAAATTCTGTTTCCAGGAATCTTTACATTATATTCAAGTTCTAGAGTTAAAGAGTAAATTATAAAGTGACATGTGGTTAGGAAAAAAATCCTAATGATTCCTTAAATTGTTCAAGTACACATAGTTCATTTATTCAAATATGTTTAAGATACATAAACTATATCAATGTACCACCTATCATAAAGAACACATAAGACAGAAGAAAATTTTACATTTTCAGTTACATGTGTATATACAGTTGAATTCTAATAAGTCAAATGAATAAAATGCAACTCTAACACACTCAGAAATACCAGCCCAAAGATGTATATGCAAAGATGCTTCCTGCAATAAAATTAGTAATAGCAAAAATACTAAAAATAACTCAAATATCAGTCAGTAGGAAATGGTAAATTATATTTGGTACATCCTTACAAGGAAGCACTAGGTAGGTATTAAAATATGAGATACTACTATACATTCTGACATGGAAGACCTAAGATTTATCATCAAGTTAAAATAAAAACAAGGAGCAAATCACATGTACTGCATGTAAGAAAACATTTTTATCTGCATCTAAGGGCATAGAAAGGTGCATATTAAACTATTAACTGTGATTACACTTCTGGAACAGGGTCGGGGTAAGAGACTGTGGGGAGTGGATTACATTGTTTGTTGCATATACTTATATATTTTTACATTTTAAAAAACCCCAAGTACTTATTATTAACAATGGAAAAATGAGAGGCCATGGTATTTGTGGGTCTTTGCAACTTTCTAAAAGTTTATAAAAAACTGATTTTCTGAGCATCTCCATGTTGGTTTCAGTCATTGATATGAGTTACTTGGTTCTGAGTAGTGAAGATTCACTGAGAGGTACAGACAGTGAGAAAGAAGGCAGAAGACATCTGACAGTTCCAAACATTCTGGTAAAAGCTTAAATATCCAGTCAATGTGATTTATTTTGTTTTGTTTCTATGCGAAAGTAAAATACCTAAATATTTTAACAAACTTTTCAGTGATAACGAACACAAAAGATTCTTAGATTAGGTAAAGGGATCTATCCCTTTCAAGAACAAGCTTCCCCCACCAAAAGAAAAACAATAAATGGAAAACATCAGAAGGGCCAAAGGAGGGTAAACAGTGGTTCTGTAAGACTGGAGTGCAAAGAACAACCTATTTCCTAGGGCTTAACATTTACACAAACATAGACTCCACTAATGGAGGGCCTTTTCTACCCTTTATCATTTTGTTTAGTTTATATGGCCAGGATGATGCAAAACAAACCAAGAAGGAAACAGAGGACAAAGTTACTATATATGCACTTCTTCCACCTCCTAAGTCACTGGCATTTCCAGAAGCAACACTCTGTATCTTTGCTCACAGATTTCCTAGCTTTGAAAACTCCACATAGCAATGTAACAATGGAAAGTTACAAAAGGGATTCACTGTATCACATTAAAATTTAGCCCTATACCTAGTAATTTTAAGTATAAAACACAAAACCAAACTTACAAACCTCAGAAGCTTATTTTAGATGAAGAAATCAGATGTCTTTCCCTCTGTGCAGTGTGCTTCCCACATAGTTCGTCCCAGGTGTCACCCTTCAAAGCCCAGCAGAAAAACAAGCCGAAATACTTCACAGTTTCCACATGCCAAGCACCGTGCTAGTACATGCACTGCCATCTAATACACCAAGCATTAACTGTGTGGTCCTGGCCCCAGTTTCCCAAAGGTAGCCCTTACAGGCTCCAGCTAAACCCACACCCAGGTTTGCCTTGACACCTCCCCATTTCCTTGAAGTGTATTCTCAAAACCCATTGTCTGGCATAGTTAATAAAAATGCCTGCTGAATAAACGAGATGGTACATTATTAAAGAAGTGAATGGTAAAGAGTCTGCAGGAGAAAGTATCACAGATGAGGCTATCTGGCCAAGAGATGTAGTCAAAGGTTTTAAGCAGAAGATTGACAGCATATTTCCATTTTTTGAAAGGTTACACTGGCTGTCTTGAAAAGCAAGAACTATATAGAGAGGCAAGAAAGGTGGCCTCAAACTGGTGTAGCAGTGCAGAAAGCTCTATGGTGGCCTGAGCCAGGACAGGAGCAGGGAAGAGGGACAGAAGTCAACAGATTTGAGAGAGATGTAGGAGGATGAATTGTTGAATTTGGTGATGGACTAGTTGGGGGAGAAGAGTTCGGCACCTGGATGAAGGGTGACTAGAGATGTGGAACACCAGGGAGCAGGTCTGAGGGTGAAGATAATGAAATCACCTGGACATGTTAAATTTAAAGCATATAGTAGATAACCAACCCGAGGTGGTGTAGGAACTTGGATATTTGAATCAAGAATTCAGGAAAGAGAGCATCATCTATGGGAGTGCACGATAATGAGAAATGAAGACACAGGATCTAGGGGCTAAGGTCCTTTTTTAAGGACCAAAAAAAAAAAAAAGATGAAAAAGAGAATGTAAGAACAAGTTCAGGAAGGTGGGGGGTGGGGTGGGCGAGAAGTCCATGATATGGAAGCCAAGGAAAGAGAATGTCAGGAATGGAAAAATCCGAAATGTAAAACCTGTCAGTAGTAGGATAACAAGTGATTTTTGTTTTCTTCCTTATGACTCTTCTGTATTTTCCTGGGATCCTCAATAGACATATTGTTATTAATCAGGACGAAAAAAAGTTTTAAAGAAAAACTATATAAAATTTCTAACTGTTTTGATATCCTCATAAATTAAAGAGCCACAAATAGTCTACTTCCCATAGAGCATGTGTTTTGAGTTTGTTTTCTGAGTCTGTTGATCTATCTGCTCCAGCTTCGTGACCAGTGACACACATCGTCCAGCCTCCTGGCCAAGGTCTGGAGTCCCAAAAGAGCAGAGCTGGCTGGCCTACACACAGATGGTCCAGTGACCTTGGGTTCATCTGCATGCTGTTCTAATCAAATGAGCTAACCAGTAACAGAACCTGCCCACTTTGTCCCACTTCCCACCACTACTAAGGCCAAAGTTTCCCAACTCTGCAACATTTCCTATAAATGAGAGCTTGCCTATAAACATTCACACAGATACAAGAGGTCCAAGGCTCACCAAAAATATTTGTTCATTACCTCTAAATAGGATTTATGTTTACTTACAAGGTACTTGCCCTGGCAAGCAGAAGTGTATCATTAATGAAAATGGTGGTGGCCCACTGTGCCAGCATGGATAGTGACCAATGATTCAATACCTGTTGTTTTGATGAAACTATAAAAGAAGGGCATGACCAAGATACTTCTAGAGGTCAACAGGATGCAATAAATAACATTCTAATTTTCTATCACTCTCTCTTGACCCCCCCAAAAAAACATTTTGGCATTTTTATGGCATTCACCCTTTTTGTAACAGGCTGAAAGTAGCTATCATTCTTTCTACTTTTTAAATTAACAAACTCAAAATCTAGGAGTCATTTTATTTGACATTAAGGGATCCAGAAAGAGGTGACACCTCTTATTCCAGAGAGACATAGGGAATCAGTTAGAATAATGCAACCTACTTAAAAAAGGGAGTGGGCTCCAGACCCAACCTCGGGCTTTGGCTGCCTCACTGCCCAAGTGAAGAGGGTTGAACAAAAGCCCTTTGTAGGTCTCTTCCAGCTCAAAACAACAACAACAACAAACCCATAAACCTATGACAGCATAAATCTTTGTCATTACAGTGACAACCAGAGCAGGAGGGAAAGTCTTTAAAACTGGCTTTCAAATATGTAAATTTCCATGTTTAAATACACTACTGTTTGAAAAACAATGTTTCATGAAACAAAAGTGAATACACTTTTGTAATAATTTATATTATATATTTGTACATTTTTAGTCATTAATATGAAATATGAAACACTAATTAGAATGTTGTATCTGCCATTTTTTCCTTAAATAAAGCCTTTAAAAAAGAATGAACGCACTTCAAAATAATTCTAGGAAAACAAAATTTAAGAACTTAACATTGGCTGGAATATTTTGTGCGAATGGATTTTACTATACTTGGTTTTCAGAGGGAAAGAATCAGAGATGGGATGCTAAATATAGATGCAATAAAGCTGGGGGAAAAGTACTTGTGAGATGACAGTTACAATTAGCAAAAAAGTGGTATCACCAGTATTAAAATAGGAAATCTGAGCCCATTCTGGGAACACTGTCATGGACTGTCACAGTCATCTAGCCTCACAGGCTGGCCCAGCTCCCCAATAGAAGTCCCTAGGCCCCAGGACAGCCTTATAAGGCAACTATGCTCAGAGAGAAGATAAGAACAACACTAAGCACTTAACATTTCCAGAGGCCTCTACAAATATTAACTCATTAATTCTCACAGTATTCTGGAGAGCCATGCTACTATCAATTCCAAAAGAGACTAGGGAAGAGAGATACCTAATTACAGTTAATTAAGCAAGGTGTGTAAGGAGCTGGTGGCTCCCCTTGGGCTCCTGGTTCAGGGCCAGAATTGCCTCAGCTTTCTCAGGAAGTGAGTAAACTCTTTCCTACTCACAAACTGGGAGGAGGAGGAAAATTTCCCAACTTTAACAGTAAGTGAAGAATAGACCCCACCTCCCATTTCCCATAGAGTTTCCACAAGATTCCAGTCCTCAGAATTATTAAAACTTTGACTTGAGCAGCCCAGCAAGACACCGGCAAGGGTCTGGATTAAGGACATGACATAGAGGAGAATGTGAGAATTGCTCTCCCCAAGTTGGTTTCTGTTTCCAAGGGGGACACTTCCTATCTATCGTTTCACCTTCACAAATAAATTTGGCAATTTTGATTACAGTGCCAGTAAGAGATAAGACAGCAATCTATATAGTTTGCAGTAGAATGGCCTTATTTTTAAACAAAATTAAGAAAATTAAATGTAATAGCTATTAAATAATGTTTATGGAGAATCTATACTGTATGGCACATTGAGGCCAGGTGTTGAAAATATAGAAGTAGAAGATTATCTATATGTGTGTGTATGTATGTATGTGTATATGTATGTGTGTGTGTGTGTGTGTGTGTGTGTCCTTTTAGAAGTCACCTAAAATATAGGCTCTGCTAGAATCTAAAGTCCCCACAAAGACAAGTCTCTTAGCTTTGTTCACTGATTTATCCCAAACTGCCTACTATATGCCTGACACATAGGTATTCAATAGGTACATTAAATAAATTTTTTTTTAATTAAAATTTTTCAATTATCATTTAGTTGGTTTCTGGGGGGCAGGTAGCAAAAATGTTCTAAAATTAGTCATAATGATTATACAACTCTGAATATACCCAAAACTACTGAATTGTATACTTTAGAAGGGTAAACTTTAAGATAGGTGACTTATACCTCAATAAAGTTATTTCAAAAGAAAAAAAGGGGGGCACTATTATTAGACTAGCTGCTGAGTTAGAAGTTAAAGAGAGCCAGGGGGAAGATGGTAGACACCAAGTTTGGAAATGCCAGGAAGGGCCCGATCATGCAGGGCTTTAAATGCCAGCTAATGAAATCTGGATCTTACCCACTAACTACTCAAACACACACACACACACACACACACACACACACACACACACACACACACACACACTGGTGTGGACAGTGCTCTGAAGTCTTCAGAGCATTTTCATACACATCAGATCCTTTGATCAAACAAAGAGCCTCCAAATGTCTTCAGGTGCTAGATGATTTAGGGCAAGAAACACCTTTGCAAGAAGAATCTGCTATTAGTGTTGAATAGACTAAGGATGAAGGAAAGTTAATTGAGGCTCTGAGGGTCTAACAGAGTCCAGACAGGTGAGATGGGAAAGATTAGACTGTGGCAAGAAGTCAAAGGCCACCCAGATTTTCTGAAACTAGACATGCTATGTATAACTCCTTGAAAAAGAGTTACTGCTTACTGAGGGCTTAAGCATGTCTAACGTTTTAATTCCTCTCTCTGTGAAGGTAACATACTAAGAGGTACTAGACTCAAGGACCTCTTGATCTTCTTGCAATAAATTTCTCTGAATAAAGAGTACTCTAGACTGACAGTAAGGTTTTGTGGAAGATAGCAGATTATTAAAATAACCACCCAGGTTCAAATCTAGGCTTTGCTATTTATTGTCTATGATCTAAGAGCAACTTACTCAACTCTTGAAGCCTCAGTTCCTCACTGTACATTAGGAATAATGATGTTTGGTACCTACCTGATAGTGTAATGAGGACTGAAAGAGTTAACACATATGAAATGATGTGAACAGTGCCTGGAATAAAGTAAACAAGGGCCCCTTGTTACCCATCAACTATGCTTTTTCCTCATAGCACTTATCAGTTTGCAAGTCTATATTTACTTGTGCTTTTATTTGTTTAATACATTCTTCCCTACTACACTGTAAGCTCCCAGAAGGTCAAGGACAATGCCTGTTTGCTGCCCATTGTATCACCAGAGCCTAACACATAGTAAGAGCTTAATATCTTTGGAATGACTATATCAACTAGGAACTATATATTCAGTTTCTAAGACTAAGAGCCACTATTACTGATAAACAACCATGCTATTCTGAATAGACAGAATGAAGGCACAAAGAAACAAATGCAGTCATGACTTCATCAAGGAAGTAAAAGAGGAAAATGCTTTATTTTCCAGCATACTAATCAGAATAACTTGTATGGCTTTGCCAGTTAAAAAAAAAGAAAAAAGTTTTCGGGACTGACCCGAAATGAGGAGTACTCACTTCTGATCACTTGGGTGGCAGGAGGAGGCAAAATGCTAAGCCTTTTGCATCCTCCTTGGGTGAGGAGGGGAGCAAAAGGCTTAGCATATTGGGACAGGCCCTGGTTGGGGAACCAATGACAACTGACAAACAAAATTCTTTAAAATATCCTCAAATCTTTACCATTTACTCAGTCCTTAAAAACTAACAGCCAAATAAGGTTTCTCCCTACCATATACATATGCCACATTCATTCCTACTTCCAAACCTTTATGATAACAAAACTCTCCTACTCTAATACCCATTTCTTTCTACCTTTTTAAATCTTACCAGCTCACTAAGGCCCATCTTGTTCTTCCACAAAGCCTGTTTTACTCTCATCCACAGTGCTCTCTTTAGATTTCTAAGCCCTGCCTATATTACACCGTGTTAATTTACATAGGAACTCATTTTCCCATTTTTTTCTACATTGACTGTCTTTCCAAGTAAGCTGGAAAACCGCTTCTCCGTAAGTACTACATTCTTCGGAATGGCTAAGACAATGCAGGGCTCACAGCCTATACTCAACAAAGACCAATGATTGTACCCCAGGGGCATCATACCTCTTCAATCAATGTTCTCTTCATCAACTCTTTCACTATCAACCAGAATAAAATTTAAAAAAAACAACAACTCAAGAAAAGGCCTGTTTTTATTTGTAAAAGAGCTTCCAGTTCCTTTGAGAAAGGTGCTATGTGCATAAAAATTTCATGACCTCAATGGAAATTTACCCTGAAATACTGTTAGATTAACCGCTAAACGAGATGCAAATTCCATTCACATGTAACAGTCAGGATGAGTCGAGACTGAGGTTTCTATTACGTCCGCTCATTTCCTAGACTCACACTCTCAGAACATGTGTGTAGGCTTTGTGGAGGGTGTGTGCTCTGAAAGAATGTTCTGTTAACAATTAAGGAGGCCTTGAGGGCTGGAGTTAATGGTGACTGCCCAGCCCTCATGGGGAGACCTGAGCCCCACTCCTCATCCCTGTAAAAATGCTCCTCTAGGGAGGATAAGAATGCTCTGATGGTTGATGTTCACTCTGAAGAATACTTGTGGCAGCTTCTACACTGGAGTTCCAGGCCCTCCCCTCAATTTAGAGAGGACAATGAATATTTCACCAGTAGATGCACTGCACGGTTCACACCTAATAAAGGACATTGTTGTTTTAACTGTATCTATAAAAGTTCCTTCCAGGGATGTAACTGGTTGGTTGGCCACCAAAACTTATGTCTAAGAGTCTCTATTCTCACCTGAAGAGCAAACCAACCATGTGACCAGAAAAGTAGAGATAAGACACATCCACCAGTTCTGATACATTTTTCCATGATGTAACATCTCTGAAATCAGGATGCATCTTAGAATAGTTTGTTATTAGTTCACCTGACAAATGTTGGCACTGCCTCAATGAAATTCTGTACATGCACACAGAACACCCAAGATATTGGTCTCATCACCAGTTGCTAAGTTTATAGCCAGCAATATATATCAACGACCTAAAATACAAGATCACAAAATCAACATTTTTCATTGTGTTCAATGAACTCAAGAATGACATCTTTGGAAATTATCTGCTAAGCATTTTAGTCTACAGCAGTATCTGAAATAATTGAGTGATGTCTTAAAATAGGGTTAAAAAAAAGTCAAGATGTAACATCCAGGTATTGTATACATCAGGCTGAGATATTAATTATGAGTTACAGACAGAATACAAATGTAAACACAGTGAAGAGGCAAACTTTGAGATACTTTAAAATTGCAGTGGCAGGAGCTACAGGAAAATGGGCCCCGCTGATACTCTTGGTGGGAGTATAAATTAGTACATTATTTCTAGAGAAGATGTGGCAATAAACATCTGTTTTAAAAAGAATGTATGCCCTTTGACCCAGAAATTCCACTTCTAAAAGTTTAGGCTAAGGAAATCACTGTGGGCGTACACACACATTTGGTTAGGAGGATGTACAGCACTGTTTATATCTCAAAGCTGGAAACAAGCTAAATGCTCAGCAATATCCACAGGCATGCAAAGATGTTCATAACAGAATGTCAAGTGAAAAAAAAATCAAATGGAAATATTATAGTGTGAATTCATTTGTTAAAATAGAGGTGTGTGTGTGCACATACAATGGTTTTAGAGAAAGGAATTGTAGAATTGTGCATTTTTTTTTTCTTACTTGTATTTTCTGAGAGCGGAGGGAATCGGTGAATTTATTTGTAAATTAGAAAAAAACAGATTTTGTTCTAGAAAAAATAAAACTGAAAAAAAAACTTGGGCATCATGTGATACAATTAAGTGAACAAATGGCTTATGAACCTTGGTAGACTCAGTCCTAAAAATCAACTAAATTAGAAATCCAATGAATTTATTAGCATTATTTTTTAAATATCTCTAAAATAGAAGGAATACATTACTATCTTTCCTTTATAAAATGCTGGGAGAAATAACCCACAGAATTAAGTGCCTAAAGGGATTTAAGATATGCAAAAATCTTCCAGGAGATGATCTCTGCTGTACACTGAAGCTATGCTCTGGCCCACAGCTATAAGAGGGAGGACAATTGTCCAATACAACGACAGAAAGTTGCATTACTATCCCAGAGCTTCCAATAATGGGAAACCACCTCAGGACTGTACAATATGTTCTTTATCCCATCCTTATATGAGAAAATTTCTAATTTGTATGACTACAGATTAATCCTTTCGGGGTGGGGAAGAAAGTGAGGTATTTATGGCAAGCTTTCCAAAGAATATGATTGCAATTTCAATTTGGAAAATACAATGCTTATTATGTTCATGGAGTTATTTCAGAGAGCACTGGAATTAGTGGGAGGACCCAGATCAAACTGCTGGATTTCTATGCCTGGGCCTCTTGCACTGAGCAGCGCCCCAGCTTTGCCTGGGCTGACTTTATCAGTGCGTAAGGAAAAACAACACTTTGTTGTTGACTTCAGGATAAGCTCACACCAGTAGGATTCCTCTGTATAATCATGACCCGTGATTTATGACAATAGCAATAAGAGCAATTTTCATGTTGAGAAAAGGCCTGTGGGTTTTTAGCAAGGGAGATGACGAGATAGTTGATGGTTAAAACTTCTCACATGTATATTTGCCAAAATCAGAAACTCAGAACATTCCAGGCCCCACAGCACCTTTGAGTCTTTGTTCCCTCCCCACTGACTTTTAAGATAGAGTCAGCAGGTTGGGTGCACTATGACCAATGGCAACAGATGCTGGTCTTGCGAAGAGCAAGATGCTTCCCTTTGATCATCCAAGAACATGGAGAGAATGGACAAACATTCCTAATCAGGACATGGTTGAGCAGTAGCTGCATGAATGTGAAGAGCTACAGAAAAAAGCTGTCCCTCCACTCAATAAAACAAGGCACATTCCGTTCCCAAATCCATCTAAACCACAAATGAACCTATGTAAAATATGCCAGGTGGGAACACTTGGAAGGCTGAGGCAGTTTTTAGTTCCTCTATTACATAATTCTAAGGAGCGTAATATAATGTATTTTTATATTTTCTTAGTAAAAATAAAAAGGATTTTACATAGATAACAAATAGAAAACAACTGATACTCTAAATAAAAAACATGTCAAATGTATATTGTATATAAGCCTCCAAACTAATCTAAATCAATACCTATTTCCATACTTGTAAATAACAGTAACCTTTCTTAAAAGTTTGTCAAAAATGTGAGAAAACTTACCAACACATTAGACACTAGAATTTTCAATGAGAAAAATTTTCCCTGGAAACCTTGGAATTTACAATGATCACATCTCTCAAACAATAGGGAACCCTCACTTCCCATTCAGGATATAGAGTCTTCCAGGATGTTTAATGTAGAAACAACACCCTTTCAGACTAGGATCTGAGTATCAACTTTAATCTTATCTCTGCGATTCTGTTAAGTAGCTGGTGCTATGAAGTAAACCACCTCTCTAGCCCCAACACAGTACCCACCAGATATATCAGCAGGCCTTTGTAAAAACAGTTACAATGTAAAGCCTAAAAGTAATGGTATAACAATTTTTTTTTTCTTTGAAAAGATGTTTGTCATTGTCAAGTGTTCTGAAAACAAAGTAAACCACAAATCCATTTAAAAAAAAATGCGTTTCTAATTATTAGTGGGAAGATTTCTATTTTGGGGGGTGGTGAGGGGTGTAGAGGGAATAGTGTGCCTGGAAAAGAAGTTTGTTGGTGCAAGTCAGCAAGAATTTGTAAAGGCAAAATAATTTTGATAAAACATAACCACTTTCCTAGCAATATAAATTAAGGATCCTGCTGTTCAAATACAGACATCATGAACAAGGGAAGAGAGGAAGGATTCCAAAGCATGGGCAAAGCCCAGCAGTTCTTCACATGTCCGGCTATCTAACAGCAGTGACTATGAATCGTTAATCAAGGGGCAAAAGTCACTCTTATTGTCAGGTTGTCAGTTTAGATTTAGAAAAATGAGGATAGTAGTTAACCCAATCATTCAAAGCTTCAATTTATTTATGGGGTATTTATTAGCAAAACACAGCACCCCAACTTTAACTTAGAGTGATATAGATCATACAAAACTCTCCTTCCCTCAATTCTGTAGTTCTGCATTTCAATGGTGATGGGTTTTTCAAGCAAAGACTGAAAGCCAAGGTTAAAGCTGAATGTCACTGGGTATAATCCTGCCCAACCTGGTTTCTTCTTGCCTGTTGGGGGTATGAGCCCACACTCCCCAGAAGAACCTCTGGCGATTTGGTGGGTACCGCCTGGCACTGAGACACTTGAGAGGGCAGGCTGGTTAGGAATCCTCTCTTTCATTCTCTCCCCCATCAAAATGGCTAAAGCAGAGATTACATCTTCTAGTTCTGGTTTTCTGCATAAACCTCTTCAAAACACAAAAACTCAGGATGGGCCTTAAAGAATTCTTTTGTTTAGAGAAGGCCATTTCCTGCCATTCGCTCACACCCAGACACTCCCAAACCTATTTCTTAAGGAGAGGCATTTTTAGTAAAAAAAAAAAACAAAAACAAAACAAATTTCAGGCTTAAAGCTATGCCCCACCCAGACAGCCTATTTCTCTGCCCCAGATGTATGTTGGCTGGTGTGCCACCACTGCACCTTGTGTTACCACGGGGGAATGGAAAGAGGGGTAAGTGGAGAAATGAGAGTGCAGTTATAGTTCTTTTAATGCACACCAGGCCTTGTCTGTCCAATCCTTACATTTTAGTTAAGAAAACAGAGGCTTAAATGACCTGTTAAAGATAAACAGCTTAAATGACTTGTCCTAGGTCCCTAAGAAAATAAGAGGTAATAACAAAATGAAGACTACTGATGATTTGGTCAAGAACTAACATAAGGATTTATATATCGTTGGTTCTGTCACTGTTGAGGCAGATCAGAGTTTGGTGTCGCCCCAAGGATAGCGGGGAGGGAAAGCGATAGGGATAACAATGCACAGACGTGTACATTAGCATTTTTCCTCTGTTCTTCCTCAAATAATGCAGTGAAGAATCACAGGTCATTGAGATTTAATAGTTTTATTAAAAGTATGTTTTAGAAAGACGAAGTATGCCCCAAGGAGGCAAATGGTCCCAGCACTATAACCAACACAAAAAGGTCAAAATGGCTACAAAAGGGCAAAAAGGCCACAAAAAGAGAACCCAGAAGGGCAAAAAAGATGCAGAAGTGGGCATGTCTGTCTTATATTTGGGCCACAATGGGTGTTTCCAAAGGCTTTTCTAGGTGACTGGCAAGTGAGGTCATTTTGATTGACACCTGATTGACACTAGGCAGTAACTTGCCTAGTGCAAACGTGCGTACCCAGAATTCTGCTGTCGTTGGAGTGTTCTCTGGGCGGTCTCTAGGCTGGGCTCCTATTCCTTTGTTCTCCCTTTTGCTGATGTCAGACTAGCTACCTAACATTCTAAGACTATCAGACAATGGATGACGGTAAAGTTTTAAGGGTTAGCTCAAGGTAAAGTATCAGGACAAAAATGCCAATGGCCTGCATTTTCATGAGCACATTAGTGTGCTAGTCTGATGACCAAAGTAATGACTTAACATTTCTTTTATTGTGAAATGTCATCTGTTCTGCTTTACAATATACAGCTCCTGAGTCTGTGAGGCTGACCATGACCAGTTGGCATAAATTGTGACTGTAAGGAGCTTCTGTAAGGGTTCACAAAACCCACTTTAGACGATCCCTTGTGGTTACCCATTCAGGTGCTTGAAGGCTGGATTTGTCCAGCTAAAGCCTGTATTATCCTGAGCTATAGGACTTTTTAGTGTGTAGGCAAACAGAGGAAAGCACTTTGAGCTTGAGGCTAGACTAAATCAAAATGATTGAGAGTGCTAAGTCTATCTCCTAATCAATTCCACCTGGGTTACCAACATTAACCCTTTGCAACCCAACAGTCACATCTACAAAGGGAATCAAATTCATCTTGCCCTGCTTTTACTTATCACCCATACCCAGCCCACATTTTACTCCTGGTTCTGTAAAATTATGTACTAGCTTTCCATTCTAACTGGACAAAGAGAGGGATTCCTTTAAATGTGAAAGACTGCCACATAACCCCCAAGCCGCACCACGCCCCCTCCACACACACAGGGGATCTATGATTTACCATTCTAAATTTCTGGCTTAAAAGCGTGTGATAATTGTACTTTCTGATGTAATTAAGTGGGGCATGGGGATCCAGAAAAGATCATTTTGAAGGCAGCAATAATTAAAATTTAATCTGAAAACTGCTAAAAAAAAAAAACTTTAGGACGATGCCATGTATTGTATAGGCCTCAGAGTTTGACAAGTTGCTTTTTATTCTAGTCATTTAAAAAGAACAAATTATGGGACAGTTTCAGGCACTCACTGTTCTAGGCATTGGGAGTTACAACCTTATGTAAGACAGAGGTCCCTGTGGCCAGGGACTCACAGTTCAGGAGTGAAAGACAAATAAGAACAAGGTAATGTCAGTGACTAAGAATTACTGGAAAATAAGATAAGAGGGATGTGATAGTAGTTGGGAAGGTGGGACTGCTTTAAATTTGGAGGTCAAAGGTCTTTCTGGGTAACATCTGAAATGAGATCTGAATGAATGGCATGGATGAGGCTGCCCTGTAAACATCTGAGTGTAGTAGGGTTTTCCAGGCACACAGGATAGCCTGCACAAAGTCCCTGAGGCAAGCACAAGTTTGACAAGCTGGAGGTAGCTAAATGAGGCCCAAACAGGTGAAGCATAATGAATGAGGCTGTGACTCCAGGCAGATGAGGTAAGAGACCAGCAAGGCCCAGATCACATGAACCTCATACACCACTGGAGAAATTTTAAGCTTCTACCCACCAGCTGTAAGACCTTAGACAAATTAATCTCTCAAAGCCTCAGTTTTCTTCTCTAAATGGGGGATGATAACACTTTATTTGGTTTGTTAAAGTGCAATGTTTAAAACAGAATAGACACTACTAATTAATTCATTAAGTGCTTAATGAATTAATGTGCAAGATCCATAAATGCTTTTACAAATCTGATTATATTTGGATATGCACCTAATATTAAATTCTCTCTCTAATTTTCTTAACACATCAAGTAAGACTGAAAAGGAAATTTGGGCAAAGAAGGTCTTAGCATTTGTTCAACAATTCTTTTGCTTATTAATGGGAAAATGCTTGGAGGTCCTGGAAAAGAAAGAATTGGGCTTAGAAAAGTGGAGAAGGGAGAAGGCTGAATAAAAATACAGCGATGTGGCCTCGCAGTGGCTGACTGGTACTCCAGCACCTCCCGTGTGCCTTCTACTGACAAGCAAGGGTCTGAGAAGCAATTACCGACATTTTCAGTCCCCTGTCCCCCAGCATCCTTGGGCAGGACGGAAGAGATTGATTGTGTGTGTGTGTGTGTGTGTGTGTGTGTGTGTGTCCATCTGTTCCTACCCTGCTCCAAAACACATCCTGCCGGTTTAGAGGGATACTGTATTTAAAAACAGATGCCTCTTTGGAAACTCACACATTTTAAGTCCTGTAAATCACACATGCTGGGTAAAGCAATTATACGTTTATAGCACTTCCTCTCTGAGCACAAAGGAAATGCTGGTACTTCTGTAATAAGATAGCACTTTCTATGCTGTACCTTCTCTCATGAGGCCCAAACTATCCATCCTATAGGTGGGCATAAGAGAAAATTTCACAAAATAGGATCCTGGGGATTCAAGGCAAAAATTTTTTTTTAATCTTTAGAATCTCTCTCAGGATAATGTTGGCCACCTGCCAACATATCTACTCGGTGACATAAGTCAGAAAGAGCAAAGAAATGTCATGTAAAAATCAACTGATAACAATTAATTGAAAGTAGAAATTAGCCTCTAACTTATTTTCATGGCTTGGCGAGATGCACCTCAATTTGAGACGCCAAGATTTCTTATACCTTTGCAAAAACCAAGGGGCTGAGAGGATTGAGCTAGGCTGTTTTAGCATTTCCTCAGAATTTAAGATTGTGTAACAATATTGTATTATAGCCTGGAAGTTGAAACTAATTTTTCTGATGTGATTGGCATTTATTATTGCTATTTCCCTTTTTTCTCCAGTATTCAATATAAGATGCAGCATAATGGTTGCAGCAGGGTTAATACCTGAGAAATACAATTGCAAGTTATTTTCTTAAATTCCTAGACTTCTATTTTTCTTACTTTACCAGCTGACACTTAGCCGTGAGCAGAAATGCTGCAAACTTTTAGGAAAGCTCGAAATGAATAAATAGAAAATATGACTCACAGCATAGATGATTTTGGGCTCTGGCAAAGGCCCATTCTACTCTTCACCTCCCTCTCCCGATATAGTCAAAAAAGAACAGAGCAAGTTGGGGAAATTTTCTCTTATAAAAAGAGTCTAGCCTGTCCAGGCTGTCTACCTTTACTTTCCAAACTCTTCTACAAATTTTATGATAGCTTAATCTTCCCTTCTAGGTTCAAGGTTGGGGAAAGAAAAGTTGGACAAGTGAAAGCCTGGGAATTAACTGCAAATTTTAGAGAAAAACAATTTCTACAGACTGTAGACAAAAGCAAAAAAAAAAAAAAAATGAGTATGAGAAATACTGTATATACCAAGATTTTTTTTAAGCCCCCACATGCAGGCTTTCAAATGGGTAAAGTATACTGAAAACTATTAGGTTATAATTACACAGATTATGTGTAATACATTTTGATGTTTCTAAAGAGTGCTTTAAAATTTTTGCTTCCATTTCCCCCAAGAATTTCTGGGTCCCTGCTCCTGCAAACATTTTTTTACATAGATCAAATTTTAAGTGAAGTTTCTCCTTTGTTGCCTACACACACAGGTTTCCTAGGAACTAGAGTCCCAATGCCTCTCTTTAATTTTCTGGGCACTGTCATTAGTTACCTTTCTAGTTACTAGCTATACATTCTTGAATTGTTCTGAAAATCATTTAAGATTAGACCTCTCCTCTGCATCTCAAACCCAACATCTTCACCTCCTTGTTGCCTGCTTTTCAGCTGCTTCCAATCTAATTTCTACAAATACAGCCACTATTTAGCTAGTTATCTACAGGAGGACGCCCCCCAAATCCCAAGAGGCTTCCGAGATGAAACCTGTCTTCTCTCCTGTGTATCTATCTGACAGTTGTCAAGACCCCTGCACACCTATCACAGCATCTCTGGCTCGGTCACCACTGCCAGCCACTGAGAGACCTGGACTCTCAAAACCTCTTCTGAGACCCATGGCAACTCCTTTGCCACTGGAAGATCCCAGAATGCCAGGTTCCAGCTGCCCAGCAGGCCAGCTCCCATCCAAGGATGGAGTCTGACTCTCTGGCATGGAGGGGCAGCTCCTCCACCATCTCCCACCCACTGTTTCCCTCCCTTCCCTTCTCTCCTGCCATGCTTTGCTTGCCCTTCCCAAAAAAAATCCCTTTTAAGCCTCTATATCTTCATATAGACTAATCTCTCCCCACCCACTCCATGGTCTCAACCCTTTCTCATCTGGCTAAGTCTAAATTGAGACTTATTTCAAATGTCACCCTTTTTAAAGCTTTGACACAGCTCCATCCCCCTGTCCTCCCTGCAGTTGACTATTCCCAACAAACACAACTACCTTTGCTTTAACATAGTGTTTTATTATACCTATTTGTTTACATAGGGCCATCACCACCCCACTAGGAACAGCTACCTCTCACAGATCTTGGCACTTCCAGAATCTGCACATGAAGGCCTCATTACTCAATCAATCTCTCAGTGCCTCAGCTGCTCCCCATAAAATGAGGTTCATCATCATGGTGATACACACACCAGCTTGTTGTGAGGATGAAATAATGTAATAAAGTATTTGGCCAGTACTTAACATATAGCAAATACTCAAAAGTTAACAATTATTTCCTAAGTGAATGGATAAAAGGAGTTTGGTAAATTCTTAGGATCAACTATTCCAGTATTTTCTTTTTTCTGCTATCAGTAAAAATGACAAACTGGGCAACTCTGTAAGCTCAAACATATACCTTCCTCAAGTATGCAGTCAAGCACTACTACTGCCCCACTTCAACACACACACACACACACTGTATTGAACTTGTTTAAAATATTCTCCCAGTATTCTTTGAACTGTCATACCCAGATTATCCCTAGGCATCAAATAAGCTCATCTCCATCAGGGAGGACATCCTGATACCAATACAGCATCAGTTTAAATACCTGGTCCCACATGGCATCAAGTCTACTGAGCCAAGCAGCCACTTTTACTACAGCTATTAAGGTTCATTCCCCTCATTCCTTCTCAGGTTTTTTTCTTTGACCAAAGCAAGCACACTGTTCAGGAGGAACATTTGCATTCCCTTTCCCCTACCCCCAGGCAGACACTCAGATGCCAAATGAAACTGAACACAAACATTCCAAAGTGGCTGTCACAGAGAGGACACTTGTTTGGGAACCCAAGGAGCTCTGAGCTCTTCCACCTAACCAAGGTTTCTAGAAACCCATGTCCAAAAGGTCAAAGTGAGTTCCATAGAAGAAAACAAATTCTAACGTTGAAACCCAAATGCACCTTGGAACTAGTGGGCCCGCGGTGGCTGTAGGATGGACCCGGCAATGCTCACCTGTGCACTCAAAAGGAAACTATGGATGACTGGTGGAGGGAATTAAATTTCTCAGCTGATCCATCATCCATGACTTCTCTAAATCTCCTGTGGACAAGGGGCCTCAATAGTAAATAGTGGTTGCTTTTTTAACAGCTTACCTATACAAAGTCATCATCACCAACCCTACCAATAAAAAGTATTGATAAAGTATGCATTTATCAAGAAGTGTGTGTGTGTGTGTGTGTGTGTGTGTGTGTGTGTGCGTGTGTTACTTCCCTGGTGCTGGGGTACTTACTATCTTTGGGTAGCTGTTGAGTATTGAGAATACCATGATGTCATGGATCTTTTTTAAGAAAGACATAGAAGGATTCAAGAGTAAAATGAAGATCACAAAAACTAACTTCTACTGGAAAGTAATCTCTTTGGGAGAGGACATTCAGTTGATGGAATCCTGCAAAAATGTAGAATGAAACTTGACTCTTGCCTTGAAAGCAGCTCAAGCTAGACCAAGAGGGAAAGGTGGTTGAAGCAAATGATTTGCTGAGTAGAGAGGTACACTGAAGCAATCTTGAATGTCAGGTTTGTACTTGTGTGGAGAACAGTAATGCCGAAGGATTTGGGGCCATCAGAAAATCCAGCAGCGTGGTATAGGGATGGATTGAGAAAAGAAAGCTGCTAAAGATCATTAACATGAGCCAGGGTAAAGAAATGAGTAAGATAAATATAAAGGCTACCAGGTACAGAACTGGTCCGATTCCTGCAGCACGGCTTGTGAATAAAATAAAATATAATTAACCCAATGGTCTTGTGACACAGATATTACAAGAGAATTTAGTGAAATCTTCAAAGCAAAAGATGCTTGTTTTTGTTTACATGTTCATTTTAGGAAATTTAGAAAGCACAGAAAGCATCAGAAAGTAAACACCAGATAACTTTTATTAATTTTAAAAATATATTTGGTTATGTATCTTTTTAAAGACTTGGCATCATATAGTATAAAACTTTCAAATCTGTGCTTTTCATTTAATGTTATAACAATGAGAATATCTCCTCAATTAAAATGTAGTCGGAAGCTGGAAGAGGCAAAATCCGATTCTCCCATACAGCCTTCAGAGAGACACTAACAATGTTGACACCTTGATTCCAGATTTCTGGTCTCCAGAACTGTGACAGAATACATTTCCTGTTGTTTTCTTTAAAAACATGGCTTTTAATGGCTACATAATATTCTCTTTCAGGAATTATAGCATGGTTTACTTAGCAATTTCCCTGTTAGACATAGAGTCTTTGTGAATTTTTACTATCATAAGTAACTCTGGAATAATCATTCCTACAAATAAATCTTTGTGCATGTTCATTATTTCCTTAGGGTATCTTCTTAAAAATAAAAGTACGGAATCAAAGGACTTAAAATATTTTGATAATGCCAAAAAGCTGCACTAATTTATATCACCATCACAATACACAAGAGTTCCTACTTTACTGTCCCATCACCAACATTAAACATTTTTGTCCTCAAAGCAAAACTATGAACCTACAAAAGTTATATAAAAGCATCTCCAAAAAGAACCCTCTCCAAACTATCCAATAAACAAATGCCATTGGAAACAAAGAAGACTGCAACTGAGCATAAGCATTTATCAGGAAAATTTTAAAACCACTACTGGAAAAATAACAGAACTACAGATCATATTGACCATGGTCTTAAAGCATCATTTTACTATAAAGTCAGCACATTTCCAGCTAATCCTAATCTACGACTGAAATATAAGTTTATTGTATTAGATTTGATTTGGAATAAGAGACTTCAGATTTAAATTATATAAAACCATTCTGTACTTTCCACAAGTCATAATGTAGATTCATCTTAATGCTTGATGCAAACATGAGGTTGCCACATCAAATTGACATGATACCCTTTCTCTGTGTTAATTATAAGAAATAATTTTCTTTATAACCCAAATATTTCGGCAAAATTACTAAGTACTTTAAAAGAAGAAATGTGTGGTAAAGATTTCTATCAATTTTGAAAGAATTCACTTTACTACATGATTTCTGCCCATCATTTTAATCAATATTCCAGCACTTCAAGTTTTTTTGCTTTAGCTTTAAGAAGAATCTCAGTCAAAGCAACTTAAGGAGAAATAACTCTTACACCAGCACATCAACAAAATAAAACACCCTTTAAATAATTTGTAATCAGCCTGAAAAGTACCCAATAACACAGATAAAAATAAATCCAAAATACATATTTATCTGATTTCCAAAAAAGAAATTTCTATTTTGAAATTTCAGTGACCAAAAATAAATTTTTTCTTTCTACTCCTAGGTTAAAAAAAGTCTCAATATTTAAAACTGATAAGACAAGTATGAGTCTATTACTTATATATTTATTAATTTTAATAAAGTCCGGTCAAGCGCAAACTGCCGAAGGTGTTTTAAGAGAATACTGCCTCGTCCAAAATTAGAGGCAAATTCTAGGAATGATTTTCTTGTGAACTGATGTAATAAATCACCTAATGCCCCATATATAAGCCTCATAAATCTCAGATCCCAGTAAGACTCTGACAACTAGTTTTTCTCTATAGGAACAACTTGTTTAGGGACACACATGTATAGCATACTGGAGGCCAGAAAGCCAAATGTATTCTCTTACATAGTTGTCTAGCTAAATCTTAAAATCATTTTTTCTCAAAGTTTTCCATTCTATCCAAAGCAGAAGTCTATGTCCTGCCCAAGTTCTCAAAAACTTCCAAACCTAAAAAGCTGCAAAAAGTCTCCCAAATTCTAGCCTGTTCAATCTATACAGTTGGAACCAAATAAGTGTTTCTACCTCAATTTCAGAGTAAGCTTTAGAAGCTCTCAAGCAGAGCCCAAATATTCTGTAAGATTAAAGGAACTCATTTAAAAAAAAAAAAAAGAAAGAAAAAAAAAAACTTGGATTCTGTAATGTGGCAGAGAAAGCCTAAATTACTCTGATGATCTATGAAATAAACTATTTTCTCTTGATGATTGGACTCGCTCTTCTCCGTCAGTGCAATCACTACCAGAAACTACAAGAAAACACATTTTTCCTCTCATCATTATGTGTATATACATCTTATATGTGTGTGTGCTGTTACTGGAGTCGTCAGCCAAGACTTTTAAATGTGTTTAAGGACAAATTGCTGACAGCTGGGTGGGCAGGAAAAGGGTCCAGTATGGTGGTTTTGTATAATGCTGAGCACATTAATGGGACTCACTGAAAACCATATTTATTTTACTTGTGGCTTTTTGAGTTAGACAAAAGAGGTTAGAAGTTTTTCAAAATCAAAACATAAACCCCAGACAGAATTAGGGTAAAATTACCTGGATCATTCAGGCCAACTTACTTTCTTTTCCTGAATTTTTAACAGTATAAAGCCTCTCTCTTTATGGTGTATTTGTTTTGCATACTCTATCTGCACAACTTGGGTTCTGAAATCTTCCTAACCATCCCCTTATTTTTAAAATAACAAGTGTCTTGTTAAAGCTATTGACACTAGAGCCACATGCCATTCCCACCTAAAATCAAACACTGTCAGGGCAACAGCAGAGGTAAAAGGTAGTAACAATATTGGGATCACCTGCAATTCTATTTGGACACAACCTCACACTTCTAGTTAAAGCGCTCAGGCAGTCAGACCACAGCTCAGTACTGACAGCAGTTAGGTTGAGAAAGGTCAAGCAGAAAAATGGGACTTTTCTCTATTGAATTTTATCATGTCAAGTAGGTTATGGTTTGGGGACACTCAGATCTCTTTTGCTACCTATCAAAAACAAAAAAAAAAAGAAAAAAGAAATCTTTGGTTTGCGTGATTAACCGTGTCCAAGTTTTCTCAGTTGGGTGAACAGAGAAAGGTGGTTTCATACAATATAGTCTTACCCTTAGAAGTAAACATATTGCCAACCTAACAGAAATAGAAAGGTTTCTGAAGCAATTATTACCTTGATATTAGGTGAATTAAATTAAATACAGCAATTTATAAAAAAAAAAAGGCAAACTTGTCATCATTTCTTAAATTGTATTGTAGTGGTAGAGAAAATAGCAAAGAAGCCAACAAGGTTCTAGAAAAAAGTGGAACTTGTAGTTGAAGTCTTCATCTCTTCAAAAAAGAAAATGTCAATAGTATTCCCTCCCTTGCAGTTAAAACAAAAGGCATGTAAATAACACTTTTGAAAATAATAGTTTATAACAAAAAACAGCAAGTTTCTCAGGGGAGAAGGCAATTTTTGGCTTATTGCAATTCATCTAGGTTGCACTACCATACAACTGTTTAAAATCTTGTATTAATTTTGCAGGAGACTTCTTAGGTCTCCATCTTCCCAATTTACAAGTGGACAAAGTGCTGAGGGCTTATATGTATTAATTAAATCGTCCGCAAAGTTAGTTTCACTATCAGAATTTAGCTTGCACATAACACAGAATCCCAATAAAAATCTCAATATCTCAACTGCTTTAGAATGAGCTTACCATTCTGTTAATTTCATATGTTAGATGCAGTACTTGTAAGAATGTTTTATAGGTCACGTCTAGATGCCTACTTTCTTGCATCTACACACTCTAAAATTCCTTTTAGAATATTTAAGAACCCAACTAAGTGAGATCTTAAAAAGCAGGAGAAAAATATTCTTTCTTGGACTCCAGATAATAAACCTGAAGGAACAGAGCCATTTAATAAGATGCCACAAATATCCTAATTACGGAATTTTGTAACGTGTTTTCAGGAGTTCCCTCCGACACTTAACTGAATTGTTTCTACCCGAGGAATGCTTCGCAGCCGCAACATTTTTATCCTTATTACGGACGCACCACATAAAATTTACCCCTGGAAGTCAAAGTCCTAAAATAGGCTCGATGATCACTTGGTGAACTGTAAAGTTTTAAGCTCGTATTCTGTTCCCCACGTCGCATCGCTCTAAATTTACAAAATCTGATCACCCAGGTTCAGGGTCTTTGACTCATCAGAGAAGAATGCGGCTGAGGAGTTATCTATTAATCCAAAATGCCTCAGCTGGAAACATATTTCACTAAGAACTTAGAAAGTTGAAAGGGAGGGGGCAGGGAACAGAAGATATCCTCTAAGACGAACTTTCCCCGATTTCTTCCTTAAACCACACGCAGACAACCCCCTCCCCACACACACACACACACACACACAACTTTCAGCGCCGGACACAGAACTAAGTCCTGACCCTGTGGGTCCCAATAATCTGAGGTCACCCAGGAGTCAGCTCTCAATTCCGCTTTAAAATCTCGGGCAAACAAAGCTGAGCATTATACTTTCAAAAGTCTCCGAAAAGTCCTCAAGTTACGCAATTTTAGGCACGCACCCACAAAAACACACTCTCCGAAGATACACCCTGCCGGGGCTACAGTCTGGGGCGATCCCCAGCCCCCTGGACTGCGGCGCCCCGGGACCAGCGCCGGCGCGCGGCCCGCCGCCCGCACTTGGGAGAAAGCGCGGCGTGGGTCCCGGGTCGCACCCGCCACCGCGCAGAGCCACTCAGTACCTCTTCCTCCTGAAGGTTGGCCTCGTTCGGGGTGTTCTCCTTCTCGGCTTTGACGCCGTTGTTCATCTTCCCGGTCCTCCCTCGCCGGGCAGGGCTGGGCGCGGGGCTGGGCGAGGGCGCGCTCGCCCACTGTTCCCTTCCCCGGGCGCGGCGGCTGCGGCCGGGGCAGCGGCGTCTCCACTGCGGGCTCCGGGCGACTCAGGAAGCGCGCGAGACCCGGCGCGGTGCGGGCGGGCGGGCGGGCTGAGGAGGGGACGGAGACAATCGGGACCCGGGCCCGAGACGTGCACAGGGAGGCGGGCTCGAGGGAAGGAAGAAAGGATGGGGCGAGGACGCGCGTCCCAGGAGTGACCCCAGAGAGTTGGGGATGGGGCCGGGTCGGGGCTGGGGGCGGCCGCAGCCCGAGCCCAGCAGCTGCTGGAGGGAGGGGGCGAGGGGCGCCCGGAGCGGCGGAGGCGGGGCGCGGGGCGCGGCTGGGACACGGGGACCGGCGGAGTCGCTGAGTGCGCGCTCCTGGCAGGCTCTGGGAAGTCCGGGATCCGAGCAGCGCCCTTTCTCTCGCCCTCCGCCCTCCCCGCTCCCCGCTCCCCTCCCCCGCCTCCGCCCTCCGCCCTCCCTGGACGCTGCCTGCAGCCTGTCGCCGGCAGGGACGGGACGCGGCCCGCGGAGCCCCCGCGGCAGGAGGGGCGGCGCCCAGGGCCCCCAGCCGCGCGCGGGAGAGGGACCCCGCGCGCTAGCTGCCGACCCGCGCCCCCGACTCCGCTGGAGGTCGGGGGCCTGGGGCGGCGGAAGGAGGGGAGGTCAGGCTCCCTCGGGCGCCCTGCCCTTGGGGGCCCTGACGGCTGAGCCGGGCCGGGGTGGGCGAACGGGTGCTCGTGAGCCTGGAGGAGCCAGGCCCTGCCAGTGCGACCACCGAGAAGTGTGATGTGTTACTTTTGTTTGGTGGCTTCTCCTGAGGGATTTACACCCACATTCCTAAGCCTATCCCTCCTTCTCTGTACCGGGTTACACCCATGTCTCCCCTTGTAGTTGGCAGCTGAAAATGACAGGATGCAAGAACTCCAGTGACATCCGGGGACAGCCAGCGCCAGCCGGGCGTTCTCGGGGCGCTGCTGTTTGGAGCCCACCTCAAATGCTACTGGGTCCTCCGAACCCCCTCCAGCGTCCCCGCAACGGCCGCCTTGCTCTCCGCTAGGCTCCCCCGGGCCCCTGCTCAGACTCCGCTCACACAGTCTTTATCAGATTGTTCTGGAATTATGTTTACCTGGCTGTCTTTCTCACTCTTTTGAGAGATCCTCCCTGGGAGACAAGACTGTACCTTTTGAATCCCACGGCTTTTTAAATACTCTACCAGGTCTACTAGTAGACACTCAATAAATACTTGTTGGCTAAAGGAACATTCCTCACTCCACGCTGAAGTGGAGGCCAATACAGATTAACTGCGGAGGGTCAAAACAGCTTAAAGGAGAAAGGGGCTAGGCATTCTGGGAGGTCAGCGCACACGCTTTATGCACCAACCACGCAAGGACCATGTGCTTTCCTTTCCTCAACTGTGAAATAGGAGTTGTTTTATTTATCTCCCAGGAGTTTGGTATTAGAGGAGATTATAGTTTGATAGAGCCATAGCACCTAGCACCCATTCTTACCCAGTTTAAAATTATGATATATGAAACCTAACATTATTAAGATAATTTCCACTTTCCCCGCGCCATAGAGAGCTTTTCCAATACTGTATTATTCAAGCTTTCAAAAGTGACTGCTACAAGCACATAAGTTTAAAACTCCATGTATCAGTAGGTTCTCCCTCACTTTCCACCTCCAGGAATGCTCTCTACCAGCACAGCACCAATCACGATTTCTATTTATTTGCCTGCTCACTGTTTATCTCTTTTCCCCCTCCCTCACCCCACTAGACATTCTTTACCCGATACTGGTTTAAGTGCTGCTGGGTATGGGTGAGGGTGGCAGTGGGAACTGAAGATGAGGCTCCCGCTGTTAGGGAGTTTAAAGTGGTGTTGTGGAGACAAGATACCCAAAACAGCTCCACGGTAACAGAATCTCAGATCTTGGTTCGAAAGTGGAAAGCAGAGAAAATTAAGAGCATTAGGAAGAGAAAAACAGTAGTGATACTTGAATTTCACATTGGATTTTTCTTGGTGATTAGGGGAGTCTGAAGATTTTGATAAAGAGATTTAATTGCTGTCATGTTGCCATTTCTCCCTGTGAAGGGAAAAAATGTATCCTGGATGAAAATAAACACAGAGTCTATTGAAATTGCAGCTGAAGTTCAGAAGAGGCAAGGGCTGTAATTAATCTGGAAACTTGGACAGCTGTTTCCCCTTCCAGTTCCTCTCTTGGTTATATGAGGAACCACAAGGGGGCAATGTCTTCCTGAGCAATGGCTAAGTGGTGGTCTTGGGGCCCTGTGCTGACCAACAATGCCAGCACTTTACCCTCCTTGGCCTTTCTTGCCTGTAACTGAGTACACTTCACAGAAAAGCATTGTCTTGCTGGAGCCTGGCAAAGGCCCAAGAAAAATGACAGTTGAACTAGTCATTGATGATGGTTCCAGTCAGACTCCACTTTTAAGTAGTTGGAAGATGCATGATTCCAGGATTCTGGGAGAACTTCCTCCACCCTCACCCAGGGAAATGCGGCTTAATTCCACACATAGAACCTGATACCTTTGTTTTTAAGCCAAGTCAGCACTTTGTCCATTGTTAAAAGTCAAAAATCCTGGGATAAAAATAATAATAAAAGAATAAGTTTCATGAGTGGAACCTTGTCTAAATTGTTCATTATTGTGTTCCCAACACCTAGATAGTTTGTAACACATAGGCACTCACTAATTATTTTTGAATGCATGAGCACACTGTCTTAATCAGTTTTGATTCTCAGGCTCGAATGACATTATCAGATCCTTCCAAGACCCTGCAGGAAGGACTGAATCAGTGGAGGCTTCTCAGCATGGAGAGCCACCACAAAGGCTCTAGGCAGATTCGTCGTAGCAGTCTTTAGTCACTATATTGCAGAGGGGAGACCCTAGTTAGAGAGCTTGTGCAGAATGGGGCAACTGATGAGATTTCAAGAAATAAAAAATAACATTGAACTGCTCAACACAAAGGCCCAAGACCACCAGTCAACTGACACATCATATGGTTGACAACAAAGCAGGGAGATCTAGAATATAATCAGTGGTGAGATTGAAATTCAGGTGTTTTCAGAAAAAGTGTATGGGAATGGGGTTATATGCCAGTAAAAGGAGGACTCCTATTTTGTCCTTTCATTAAGGATGGTTTAGATTTATTTCAAAGAACAATAGAGTCGTGCTACCAACAAAACTCAGTGAAAACCTATAAATTTGACTATTTGTAAAAACATGTGAGTGTGGGAAAAGTGTGTATATCTGTGAGGGCAGAGTGGGGAATGTATGTTCATTCAGGGTATAAATGTTTACTACATCAAAGAAAGTTTCTAAAGTGAGATATCCTCAGTAGCAATAGTTTCCAGACGTACCAAGAATTATAAGACAAAAGGATTTTATAACCTAGAAAAACAGGCCTAATGACCAAGGAACATCTGCTTTCTTTCCTGCCTGCCACCCTACCACATTTCTTCTGGCTTACCATGTTACATGCTAGATTGATAAGAAAATATTCTGTGCACCTCTAGTTTTTATTACTCATTCTACATCTCTGTGTTCATTTTGAGGTGTGCTTTAAGAAATCCAGACCTATAATTGTGTCTTAAATGTTTGTCTCTGGTAATTACAGACATTAAAAGTCTGATTTGAGGCATGGACTTTGTACCTATGTTAGCACTGCAGCAGACGGCTGCACATGTGCTGTGATTTCTAACTCTTCTGCATCTTCCACTGGACCTAAAATGTGTTTGAGGCCAGAAGCTGTTTTTTGGTTTTTGTCATTCTTAATATTTCTTTCTCTTCTACCCACTCCCACCCATCTCCAGGCCATTATAATCTTCCCCTGAGTTTATTTATTACTTTTAAACTGTGGCTAGAAATCACACAACACAGTATATACCGTCTTAGCCATTTTTAAGTGTATGGTTCAGTAGTGTGAAGTATATTCACATTGTTATACAACATCCTCCTGATCTTTATCTCCTAAATACTTCTGAGATTCAATCACTTCCCTCCAATTATTTGTGGAAGCTCACACAGCCACGTAGAGAGGCTCATGTGGGAGAGAATCACAGTCCCAGCTGAATGTTCAGTGGACAGCCGGAACCAATTGCCAGCCTTGTGAGGGAATAATCTTGGAAATGGATAATCCAGCCCTAGTTTAGCCCCAGCTGATGCCACATGAAAGAGAGATGAGCTGTCTTCACTGAGTTGAGCCCAAATTGCAAAATTGTTAGCAAAAAAGTGAATGCTGTTGTTTTAAAACACTAAGTTCTTGGATGGTTTGTTTTACAACAATAGATGATTGAAACATATTTGCCTACCTAGACATGATATCCTGCTGTCACAGAAACCAAAACCTGTGACAGTGGCTTTGGGATCAGGTGGAGGTTAGAAGCTAGAAGAACTTCGAGGAATCTGCTATTGAAGAGCATTATTAAAGTACAGTGAAAGTATTGCTATCACAGACTGGAGAAAGGGGAACCCCATTTATGTACTGGAAGAAAAATTAGCTAAGTTAACTCTTTGTTACATGAAAAAAAAATATACCTAATGAACATGTGGATCTAGCTAAGGAGATAGTTGGATAGGATATTGAAAGGATTGAATGGTTTCTTTTAGATACTTACAATATAGTACAAGATACATGACATGAGCTAAAAAAAGGAACTGTTCTATTTTCAATCAGAATTTAGAATTAACAAAGAACCAGGACTTACTGGATTTGAAATAAAACTAGTTGTCCTAGCTTCTCCAGAGGACAAAACTCTCAAAATAAGAAATGGCCTAATGACAAAGGTCAAATCCAAGGTGATATCAAGAAAGTATAGCCTTAGGCGAAGTTCAAGACAAGGGTAGTAAGCCTCTATGGTGACCCCCAAGACAAGGGTAATAGAAAGCCTCTATGATGACCCCCAATGATCCCTACCTGGTATTCAAGCCCTTGTGTAATCCCCTCCCCTGAGTGTGAAGTGGAACAAATGACTTGCTTTTAATGAATAGAGCATAGCAAAGTGATGGATATTACTACCATGTTAGATTACAGAGACCATGATTCCCAACTTACATACCCTCTCTTGCTCTCTCACATGCTGCCTTTGATGGAAGCCAGCTGTTCTTATGTGAGCTGCCCTATGGAGAATCCTATGTAACAAGAAACAGTGAAGGCTTCCATCCAAGAGCCAGAAAGGAACTGTGGCTTTTAGTCCAGCAACGTACAAGGAAATGAATCTTGCCAACAACCACGTGAGTAACTTAGAAGTGAATCTCCCCTAAGTGCAGCCTTAGAGAGGCCTATTATGCACCAAAGGTTAAAATCTCTCTAAAATTCATATTATGAAGCACTACCAATGCAATGCTTTTAGGGCCTTTGGGAATTAATAAGGTTTAGATAACCTTGAGGGTGGATCCCCCAAGATGAGATTAGTGCCCTTGTAAGAAAAGAAAGACATCAAAGCTTCCTCTTTCTACCGTGTAAGAATACAATGAAAAGGTAGTCATCTACAAAGCAGAAAGATGGCCCTCACCAAGAACCAAACTGGCTGGCACCTTGATTCAGGACTTCCCAACCTCCAGAATTATCAGACATAACTGTCTGTTGTTCAAGCCATCTGGTCTATGATATTTCGTTAGTGGTAGCCTGAGTCAACTAAAACAAGACGATAGCCTGGCTGATAATCTTGACTGCAGTGTTCGAGAGACCTTGAGGAAGGGGGGACCCAGCTAAGCAGAGCCTTGGATTCCTAACTAACAGAAATAACTGAGATAATCTCAGATTGTTGTTTTAAGCTATTAAGTTTGAGGATAACTTGTTATATAGCAATAGATAAGTTGATACTTGAGAAGGATTTAAGATAGTGCCTCATAGATCTTTTCTATAATAACAGGGCTTCTAAGAATCTAAATGTTGCCCACAACAGTCTCACACTCACCCAAGGTAAAGAAAAAAAATATGAATATGATTATATACTCATCTATATATGAGATTATTATAAATTGAAGTATAAGAAACTGAACCTATGGCTATTTAAGGATCTCTACTAACTTGCACTAAAGTAGAGATTTTTCATAATGAATAGAGGACTCTGGACCTTCAACTTTATAGGCAGGAAGCAGGCTGAGGAAGCTACTCATCTGCAACTAGGGGCTATTTCCAAAAGGGAAGATGACTTAAGATGGAGGAAAGAACCACTGAAAATCATTTCTGAAGAGCAGAAGTGGACTGAATTAAGGAACGGATATAATTTGACTAGTTGGATTTCAGAATTGCTATGGATCACTTTCCATGTCCCTCTCATATTCTCCCCTTTTGGAATGGAAGTATCTGTTACAGTTTCTGCCCCTGCCTTACCATTAGATATTAGATATAGGAGAGACAGATTCTTTGTCTCTTTAGTTCACTGGTCTTCAGATCAAGAGGAAACATGTCTGAGGTGTCAAAGTTAAGGAACCACACCCAAGGAGCCACATCTACATTTGGATCTGACTTAGATGCTGATATCCTAGACCAGAGTTGGCAAGCTTTTCCTGTAGATAGTTGATATTTTGGGCTTTGTAGTCACATGTGTGATCTCTCTCTCTCTCACATTTTTGTTTTTGTTTTTCATAACCTTGTGAAAATATAAAAACCATTTTTGTTTCAGGGGCTGTACAAAAATAGTCTGCAGGTCAGATTTGGCCCTTATGCTATGTTTTTTTCAACTCTGTCCTAGACTATGAAATGATGTATAATAGGATAAGATATTTGGATATCTTAGGGGAAGAAATGGTATATTTTTCATATGGGGGGTGGTAAATGTATTGTTGTGGCCATAGGGTAGATGGTGGTAGTTAGTCTTCAAACGTAGTCCCAAATAACATCACCTTTTTGGACATGCTCACCACTCTTGCCATTAAGCGTTGGAGCTTATATGCCCTTCCCTTGAATCTGAGCTGGGCCTATTTCTGCTTTGATCAATAGAATATGTAGGAAATAAAATTCTAGGAATTGTGAGCCCAGGCATTAAAAATTCTGGCAGCTCCTGTGTCCTCCTTCTTGGTACTCAGCTTTTATATAATGACAATGCCCAAACAGTCACCTGGAGAGGCCCATGTGGAGGAAATTCAAGCCCTAGCCCTTCCACTCCTATCCCCAGAGCTTCACCTGAGCTACCTGCAACATCCAGCACCAGCAACCAGCCTTGTGAGGTCTTCTATGTTGACCCATCCCAGCTGATATCACATGGAAGAGAGATAAACTATCTTCTCAAAACACTACCCAAATTGTAAATATACTTGTGAGCAAATAAATGATTATTGTTTTAAGCCATTTATAGTATATGTGATTTAAATTTGTACTTCAGAAAAATAATTAATAAATGCCTCTGGCATTTTAGAGAGTCGTTTATAAACAAAGGTTAAATGCTAAATTTAAGAAGTTTAAATGTCCATTATACTCTAACTTGTCTAGAATGAAGAGGACCTATAAGTGAGTGTTAAGAGGTAAGGCTAAAGATTTAGTTCATTTAGTCATTATTAAAAACTACCCTTAGAAAGAAATCTTCAGTTGCTAGTAAGATAGATTTGAGTGAGGCAAGACAGGAAATAGGAAAAAATGACTTCGAATGGCTCATGATGAGCAGTGAAAAAAGGATGGAAATGAAAGCCATTTCCAAAAGGGAAGCTACATAATTTGACAAATGATCGAATGTAGTGAGTAAGGAAAAACAAAGGTATTTGACGTAACAGCCAGGTTTCAAGGATTTTGTGATGGCCAACTTCAAAAAGAAAAGAAAAAGATACAGATGTCCAGAGGAGAAAGAAGCCCTGGTTATATGGATAGATGAGGAGTTTAGCATCAAGCATATGAAGTTTGCTAGTGTCAGGATCATGCTGATTGTTGGAAAATGAGTCTGTAGCACAGAAGAAATAGGAGATAATCCATATAATTGAGTGCCATCTGAACTGAAATCATAGGTGGGCTTTAAAAATAACAAGATGGGAGAATAGAGTCTTAAGAAATACCTATGCTTAGGATAAGGAGAAAGACCAGCCAGAAAAGAGGTAGACCAAGCAGTCAGATGTAAGAGGAGACAAACACACAAATAAAAGTAATAGCTGCTGGCAGTACTAAACAGGGGACCATGCTCCAAACTCTACGTAGATTGTCACATTTTATTGTTTGCAAATGGCAGGTTAAACATAAACATTTTTATCTACTCTGTTCCAAAACCTCTAATAAAAGCACAGAAAGGATTTGTTGTTGTCATTATTTTAAGACATAAACTAACAAGGATAAAGAGAAAGAAAGAAAAAAACAGCAATAAAATTTGGGAAGCTGCAAAGCATATAAATAGATACTGAGGAAACTTAATCATGAACTGGATAGAAGAAAATTGAGAAGCAACCTTACACTGAAGAATCCCCAAAAGACTCAAGCCTTGATAGCAGCTGGTACCTTGAAGTGAGAGTGAAAATGGGGCTGTCACCTGGAGGATTGATCCAAAGGAAAGTGGTTTATACCCAAATACCTCTCCACCCCCGTCCCCCTGCAATATTTTATTGTTAAATGAACATTTTAAATTACTCTCCTTTTTGGAATAGCCAACAAGAAGAAAAATAAGGGCATTTCTTTTTTTTTCTTTTTTTCCTTTATAAGTACTGAATTTACTAATAGGGATTTGAATAACCTTGGGATCTGAGTAAACTTGCAATGAGTGACAAAAGGGGAATAAAAAAAACCCAACTTCTTATATTGTGGCTGTTATATCTGTATGCATAATAATTAATATGAAATTTATAAGTTGTAATTTGTAAATGCCAGTGTAGATCATCTCCATCAGGGAAAGTTATAAAAAAAATGTTAATGTGCAGAACTCCCTTGTTTTTTTTCTTTTGGCCTTTTGCCCTTTTGACCCGCTTCACTCATTTCTCCCAGTTCTCAACCCCCACCCACCTCTGGCAACCACCAAGAATTTTTTTTTTTAAGATTCTATATACAAGAGAAATCACACAGTATTTGTTTTTCTCTGTCTGACTTATTTCACTTAGCATAATGCCCTTGAGGTCAATCCATGTTGTCACAAATGGCGTTTCATTCTTTTGCAAATGTATAATATTCCATTTTACACACACACACACACACACACACACACACACACACACACACACACACACAATATGTACCACAAGTTCTTTAGCCATTCATTCATCGATAGTTGGTCATTTCTATGCTTTTTTGGAAAAATGTCTATTCAGGTCACCTGCCCATTTTTTAATTGGATTTTTTGTTTTTCTATTGAGTTGTGTGAGTTTTTTGTATATTTTTGATATTGGCCCCTTATCAGATATATGATTTACAAATATTTTCTCTGATTCGGTAGATTGCTTTTTCATTTTGCTGATTTTTCATTTTGCTTTTTCATTTTACTGCTCAAGAGTTTTTTAGTTTGATGTAGTCCCACTTGTTTATTTTTGCTTTTGGTGTCAGATACAAAAAACCATTACCAAGAAATCAAGCATTTCTTCATTTTTATTAGACATTTATTTCTCTTCATATGAAAAAAGTGTTATCAAATCAGCTTAAGTATAATATAAATATACATATTTTTAAGAGGCAAAAACCATGACTAATTAGGTAAGACAAGCATCAGTGCCTGAAAAGTTGGCAAAATTAGATTTTTTTGTGTGTTTGTATAAACTTAGGGTTCTAGTAATCCTAAGCATTGCTATAATTTTCACCCTAAGTGATCCAGTTTAAAATTTATATTTTTCTTGAGTGTGACTAATCATTGTAAATGTAAATTGGACATTCTCTTACTGAAAAGGCTCGAAACTAGTGACTAGATATATTTATCTTGGTTCAATATGTTCTTTGAACAGTATGTTTCAACTAGTTTCTTTATTGGTTTGTTTTAAATTTGATTTTTATCAATTTTTAACATATAGTTTAAATGGCATTATTATATACGAATACTCTATACTTGTTTTTTCAATTAAATATATTTTATAAACATTTATACAAATAAACATCTATATTAAGACATCTAGGTTTTTAAATCTCATCTTTTGAAAATGTAGATTTCTACTGTGTACACAAGTTCTATATGGATGAACATTTAACTTGTTTATAGTTTTTTAATATTAATGCTGTGGTAAACATCCATACACAAATATCTTTGTACATTGATTATTTCCTTAAGATACATTCTAAAAAAATAACTAGGTTAGACAATAGGCAAATTTTAAATGTTGGTGTTTAGGCTTAGAAAGTTAATACAATTTACATTCACTTCTGCAGTGCATGAGAGTGCCCATCTTATTACAGCATTCCTAACATTGGGGAAATCTTATTATCTTTTTATTATTATTATTTTTTTACCTTTACCCACTTCTTTCATATTATTCTTTTTTAATTTGCATATCTTAATTATTAGAGGGTCCAACCATCTTTTCCATCTGTTTATAACCATCTGGACTTGCTTATGTTTTTGTGCATTTTTCTAGTGAGATATTTGCCTTTTTCTAACTGATCTTTGAAATTATGTTGATCCTTAGGATACAATAATGAACAAGAGAGACACAAACCTTGCTTGCATGGGTTAGATAATTTGGTAAGCAGTTATGATAAAATAGAACATATGCTATAACTGAAGAAGTTCAAATTTTTAGGAACTTCATAAATGCGGCAAATACCTGGGTGGTCAGTAGAGGCTTCTAGGAGGATGTGACATTTCACCGAGTCCTAAAGGATGAGAAATCATGGACAGTAAAACTAGGAGTGGTAGGCGTGAAGAGGGTTCCGGTTAGAAACCAGCCTGAAGGAAAGAGAGAGGATTTTGTCTGGAGAATTGAGAAAAACTGAAGAATGAAAACAATGGTGAAAGATTAGCCTAGAGAAGTCAAAAGCAGGCTGGATTAGTAAGCATTTAAGAACTTTATAAGTTACAGGAAGTAATATGGACTTTATTCTAAGGCAGTAATAAAATAGACCCATTAGAGTATTTTCAGCTGCAAGTAACAACAACAAAAAATTTGACTAAAAATGATTTAAACAAGAAAAACATAAAAATTTTACATAATGAAAAGTGTGGTCCCTGGGTTGGTTTATTGTTTCACTCTGCCATTCTTAACGTGTGTAATACCTCTCAAGGTCCCATGACATATCACCTTGTAGGTCCCAAATAGCTGCAGCAATTTCAAGCATCATATCCTTACACAATTATGTTCAATGGCATGGAAAAAAATGGCAGAGTCTGTCAACAGGAAATAAAATCTTTTCCAGAAGATTCTATTAGAATTCCCTATCTCTCATTGGCCAGAACCAGATCACATGGGAACCCCTAGCTGCACTGAATGCTGGGAAAATAGGTATCTGGCATTTTCATCTTTTGTGGTGGGAGGTGGCGTCTATCTGCAAGGAAGAAAGGGAACTGTAATAGCTATTAGGTAGGAAACCAACAGTGATGTTCTCAGAATTTCAATGAGTTTGAGCAAACAAGTGATGTAATCAGATTTACATTTAATATTCTTTTCCTCCAGGTCTTCTTATCATTTCATTCTTCATTACCCCCATTCTCTACCCTCAACCACCACTTTTCTATCTAGTTCTCTCATTTTTTTCAAGCATAATAAACTCATTCTTTACAACATCTCTAAAATTCATGACTGTTTGATTTAATTCTGATATAATTCTGACAATATCTATGGCATGTGACATGAACACTTCAGAAAGTGCCTTAGCTGATATTAAAAAAAATGTTCTAAAATAACTAACAGTTTGGGTTTCAAGCATGCTCAGGTATGCTTGGTATATTTTATTTTAACCAAAACTTACTTAATTTCCATCATTAAAATAAGAAAATGATACATTCACTTAGATTGTGTGCCTGGCACATAGGCAATAAATATTTGTAGATGAATAGCTTTTAAGTGAATAATAGTTTTGAAACTATGCCTTTACTTCACCACCTTTAAAAAAATGAGAGCAAGCATATAAATTTTGCTGGAATATTCATTGAGTTTTAAAGACTAAATAGTGACAGTCTCATCTGATACTTCCATTATATCTCTATGCCATATTTAAAACATGTGAGAACCATTACGGGAAGACTTGGTTGGATGACTCCTATTTTCAACCATGATGTAAATCTACTTATTTTCTTTCAAATACGATGCCACATTAGTTAAGCATTCTATAAAATGTTAAGTGTTTTTTTTTAAGCATTATGTGTTCTGAAGCTGTCTGAAATTTTTTTGAGTGCTGATCTTGACTTCTGCTGAGTAGACATACTCGGACTTGTTATCACAGATTATTAGGCTATACCCTGGTCTGATTCAACAAATTTTATTTGCATCTTGAATGTCAGTCTGAACTGAACAGCAGCAGCCAGTCAAAAAATATTGAAGAACATATGTGTGGAGATTATGAAAGAAGGTGTATGCTTCAGCTTCTGTACCATAATCACCAACATTTTAAACACCTGTTGGTACTTCCATTAAAAGTTAAATGTTTTAAAATGAGTTACACATGAGTACTTTATATTAGCTATTATTGAACTAATGAGCTTTTGAGTTATACATGATAAAATATGAGCAATGGTTTGATCATGGGTTATTGCTTATATTGATTTGTGATTCTTTTGAGTGAGCCTGGTGTCATGGAAATTGCAGCAAATTTAGAGATAGGGCATCTATATTGAGCCCAACCTCTGTCATTTGTAAGTCAACTTCAGGAAAGGTGCTTCATTTTGCTTAGATGTGGTTTCCTTATTTGTAAAATTGGACTAGAGAATGGCTTCCATCCTGCTTATAGTCAAGACTATATTAGAGAGTGCACATATTTCTTTTAACAAAGGACAGACATAAGTTAGGACATAAGCACCAGTCTCTAAGTTCCTTGATTGATATGCTTACACATGATCACATGAAATAAATTTGCTTTAAGCAATGTCTCTATAATACGAAATGCATTGCTAAAACATAATCTGCTTCTCTGGAGATTAACTCAGCTAAGCTAAGAACATGGTGTGCTTCTTCATCTTTATGATGAAATACGAACTTTCTATTAAAATGGGTATCCTTTATTTGAAAAGGTTGAGTAGGATGATTCTCAAAAAGAAAAAGAAAAAAAGAAAGCATTCCAGATGGTTAAATTTAGGTCTGAGCCCATTCTGAGAATAGTGTCTGGCCCTAGGTCCACAGTACCATATGTATATATTTGGTACTACATTTTTTATTGAATTTTGAACTGGGTGTAATTTCTTCACTTTAAACTTTTGTTTTTCAGTATATAGTTGTTCTTGAGATCATGGCAATAATCACATTGACCTTAGGAGGTCTGCCTCCTTTTCAGATTGATCTAATTCTATAGTATTTTTGCTAATTAATATACATTTTATTTGCTGAAATATTTTCACTGAAGTCCTATGCAAGAAATATTGATATTTTATAACCACATGAACCTTCATTTCTTCTTTCATTTAAAGAATTTTCTTTCATCTATTTACCATAAAGAAGAGGTTATTTGAGCATTCTGCCCTGCATCTGACTACAAATTTGGGACTCTCCTCACTTTTTTTTTATTTATAATTTTTTCTATTTTTTTTCTTTTGAAATAATTTTAAACTTATGAAGAAAACTGCAAGAATAGTATAGGGAATTCCCATATACTGCTCACCCAGAGACACTATCAATTTTCATTAACTGTCTCAATAATGTCCTTTAAAGCAACAGGATCTAATCTAGGGTCACACATTGTTATGTGTGTATTGTTGTGTCTCTTCAGTTGCCTTAAATCTTGAATACTTCCTTTGTTATTTTGTAGAATATCCCTCTGATATTTCTTACCTCATTATTAGATTAAGGTTGTGTATTTTTGGCAGGGATATCACATAAGTGATGTTGTGCTTTTCTTACTCCGTCCCCATCATATAGCAAACATATGTCAGTTTGTCACAAAATGATTGTAATAGTGTCTGATGGTAAAATTGCTTTTTTTCCTCCCTAATAACTAATCATTATTTTGTGGGAAGAACCTTTGAGGCTGTTTAAATATCCTGTTCTCATCCAACTTTCACCTTCTGGTTTTAGCATCAATTGATATTCCCTGCCTGAATTAATTATTACTGTAAAGATTGACAAGTGGCAATTTTCTAACTCCATCACTCCTTTTAAACTTCATAGGTGGCCTTCAACTCTAAGAAAGTATTTAGTCTTCTCCCCATGTATATATTCATTTGTCCATTTCCATCAGTGTAAACTCATATATTCTTATTCTACTCGATGGAATGTAATCTTTATTTATTTTGATGCTCAAATTGTCCCAGATTTGGTCCAGATTTAGACTCCCATTCAAGGTGACTCCTGTGTCCTTTTGATATGTCCCATCAGTCTATCAGAACTTTATTGTTTTCTGGTTACAAGAAGATGCTGTAGACTTATATTGTAGACCCAGACCTAGAATTAGCCATTTCTATGAGGAACCCTTTTACTGGAGAATTGTATTTAGATAACAAGATCTGGTGATAGGTGTGCTCACTGCTACAGGTCATCTTATTGGACAGAGCTAGGGAATATAGAAATGTGTGCATGTACACACACTTTTTTGTATATATATGTATATGTATACAAACACATATATTTATTTCTACATATCTATATTACATCAAACCCTATAATTCCAATCCAACACACAAGAGTAATTCTAGTTTTTTCCTTTTCCATATTTGTGATTACCATCTCCAACAGTGAGAAACCTGTCTCTCATTATCCTCAGTAAATTTTCTTATTGCTCAATTTCCCTATATATACTCTTCTAATGCCTGCCAGACTGTCATCCTGCTTGGCTGCTTTCCTTGTGTAAACTCCAGCCACCTCCCATGCTCAGACCTGCATAATAATTTTTAAATTAAATTATGAAGAAAGAAAGAGAGGAAGAAAGGAAAGAAGATTGTTCATAATTATTAAAAACTTTAATTAAATAAATTTAACATCACTAATATTTAAGGCACCTTTCAATAACACAATAGAAAAGTGATCGAAGGACACAGAGAGGAAATTAATTAACTTAAGAAATATAATGTTTAGATATTGCACACAACCTAAATGTTCATAAGTAGGGGATTGATAAATAAATTATATCACACAGTGTAAACTGAGCAACCATTAAATAGGATTCAAATAGAGCCTTATTTATTAAGGACTTCCATGATATATTACATGAACAAGTTATTACAAAATGTTACCTACTTTTATCCTATTTTTTTTGTGTGTATATGTATGGCATAGAAAAAAGCATAAGAGGTTTTAAAGGAAAATATTAACACTTTTCCTGAGTCTTACAATAATACATATTATGAGCAATTCTTAGGAGATATCCTGAAACCTGCCTTTGCCAAACATGTGGGTTCAAATAAACTTTGACTAGCTAGGTCTATGTGTCCTTTTCAAAAAAATAAAACTTTATATATATTCAAGTAAAGAGAATGTAGAACATTTATAGAATTCTGTAAGAAGTCTTTTGTGAAGAAAGAATGCTTGCCTGGTGTTAAATAGTTTTATTGGAGAACAGAGACAGATTCTCCCCTCAGTACTCCTGGGTGAAGTAACAAAGTTGTTAACCTTGTTGATTGAAATGGAACTCAAGGATTGCCCAATAATACAGCTAAATGATAAGCATCTTATATGATACCTTCTTGAATGTCTCTGTATTTCCAAACCCCTCAATTTTATCCAGCTACCATCGATGAAAATCAGAGGTTCTAAAACCTGTGGAATTCAGCTATTTGAAATCTATTACTACTTATAGAACACAATCCTATTTTAAATTTTTTATTAGCTATTATTTTTGACTCAAGATGGTAGGCTAACCAATATCCCTAAAATATATTACTCTATTTTGCAAATTTTAAACCTTTAATTAATGGTATTACTACAATATTCTTCTGCAACTTACAAAGTTTCTGCTCATTCCTTTTGTGATTCATTCATTTTGATTATACAACTCATTGTATAGAATTCCATTATGTAAATATGTCATAATTTATTCATTCCCCTGTCCATTGATATTTGAGTTATTTCTTTCCCTTTTTATGTTGGTTTAATATAAAAAATGTTATGTGAGTTGTCTTACATGTACACGCAAGTATGAGCACATGTACTAATGTTTCTCTAGCTTATAACCGCAGAGAAAAATTGCTGAGTTATAAGACATACCTACCTTCAGTTTTACTAGATAACATGAATTAGTTGTTCAGTTTACAGTTTACATTCTCACCACTAGTGTATGAGGGTTTCCATTATTCCACATTCTTGATAATATTATCTTGTCAGACATTTTAAAAAACCCTTATATTATGGAAAATTCCAAACATGTAAAAGAATTATAAGCCATCCTTCGATTTCAACACTTAACTCATAGCCAGTCTTCCATGAGCCATTCTGGAGCATTTTAAAACTAATTCCAGACATGATAACATTTCAACTGTAAAAATTTAAGAGTGAATCCTTTTTTTTTCTTTTTTGAAAAAGGACTCTACCTTTTAAAAATACATACAGTAAAGTACCCAAATCTTAAGAGTATATAGCTCAGTAAATGGTGAATCTTTATACATTCCCACAGTTGTGAAACCACCATCCAGATCAAGATCTAGAAGGCAGTTGGCTTCAAGCCAAGAAGAGAGGCCTCACTAGAAACAGAACTTGCCAGCACCTTGATCATGGACTTCTAGCTTTCTCTCTTGATCTGTTCAGGCTGCTACAACAAAATACCACAGACTGGGTGGTTTATAAACAACAGAAATTTACTTCTCACAGTTCTGGAGGCTGAAAGTCCAAGATTAAAATGCCAGCATAGTCACATTCTGGTGAGACCTCTCTCTGTTTCATAGCTGGCACCTTCTTCCTGTGTCCTCACATGGTGGAATGGGATAGGGAGCTCTGTGGAGCCTCTTTTATAAAAACACTAATTCTATTCATGAGGGCTCCACACTCATGACCTCCCAAAGGCCCACCTCCTAATTCCGTCATCTTTGGGGGTTAAATTTTAACTTATGAATTTGGTGGGGACACAAACATTTAGCCTGTAGCACTTCCAGAACTGAGAAAATAAATTTGTCGTTTGATCCACCCAGTCTGTGGTATTTTGTTATGGCAGCCCAAGCAGACTAATATACAGAGTCAGGACAAAATGGGCACGAAGAATCCAGCTATAGCAAGTGGTCTGGCCGAGACTCTTTCCCTCTGTCCAGAGAGTCTGGGGATGCTGAGGGGACAAAGAACAAAGTAAGAGGAATCATTCTACCCAATATTAAAGGTTATTATATTGCCATAGTAATAAAGGTAGTAATCAAGTATTGTCAGAGAGATAGACATATATAGCATTGGAACAAAATAAAGATTCCAGAAATATGCTCAATTAATTTTTAGCAAAGGTACAGAAGCAATTCAATGGAGGAAAGTTAGCCTTCTCAACAAATGGCACTGGAACAATTGGCCATTTGTAGGCAAACAAACAAACAAACTTGACTTAAACCTTACACCTATACAAAAATTAACTCGAAGTGGATCACTAATTTAACGTAAAATTCAAAACTATAAAATCTTCGGAAATAAAACATGGGAGGAAACCTTTATGATCTAAGGCTTTGGGAAGTGTTCTTAGACCTGACATGAAAGCATGATCCATAAAAGAAAAAGTCTTTTGATAAAGTGGACTTCATCAAAACTGAAAACATTTTCTCTGCAAAAGACCCTGTTAAGAGGATGAAAAGACAAGCTACAGACTAGGAATGAATATTTGCAAACTACATATCTGACAAAGACTCATATCTGGAATACATAAAAAAACCCAATAAAATAAAAGAACTTGCAAAGTTCAACAGTAAAAAAACAAACAATTAGAAAGTGAGCAAAAGACATGAACAGACATTTCAATGATGAGAATATAAAACTGGCAAATAAACACATGAGATGTTTAACATCATTAACACTCAGGGAAATGCAAATTAAAACCAGAATGAGATATCACTACACATTTATCAAGACAGTTAAAATTTAAAGTCTCAACACTGAATGTTTGTGAGGATGTAGAGAAACTGGATCACTCATATATTGCTGGTGAGAATATAAAACTGTACAGCCAGTCTGGAAAAACAGTTTGACAGTTTCTTATAAAACCAAACATGCAACTACCATATGATCTACCAATTACGTTCTTGGGCATTTATCCCAGAGAAATGACAACTTACATTCACACAAAAACCTGTACATAAACGTTCATAGAAACCTTACTTGTAATTAGCAAAAGCTAGAATCAGCCTAGATGTTCTTTAACAGGTTAATGGTCAGATAAACTGTAGAACATCCATGCTGTGGACTGCTAATCAGCAATATAGAGAAATGAATGTTGATACCCCAGGACAACTTGGATGAATCTCTAAGGAATTATATTTAGTGAAAAAAGCCAGTCCCAAAAGGTTGTATACTGTATGATTCCTTTTATGCAACATTTTTTTATACGACAAAATTTTAGAATTGGAGGAAAAATGGATGTCAAGGAAAGGAACTTGGGACTGGTAAATGGGGTAGGGAAGGAAGCGGGTAGTTGTGGTTTAAAGGGGCAACATGAGGGGTGGGGTCCTTGTGGTATTGGAATATTCAGTTTCTTGAGTCTGGTAGGACTACATGAGGCTATACAGGTGATCAAATTGTAAGAATTTAATAAAGACTCATATACATGCACATAAATGAGTATTAGTAAAACCAGGGAAATTCGAAAAATATCAGTAGATTGTGGCCACGTCAATAGCTCGTGATCTTATTCTATAATCTTGCAAAATGTTACCATTAAGGGAAATTGGATAAAGTATAAGGAATCTCTCTTATTACTTCTTGGAACCACATGTAAATCTATAATTATTAATAAAAATTTCAATTAAAAATGTTGTCTACTAAGTACTTAGATACCATAGTCAATAGCAACAGGGATAATTTTGCAATTGCTCAGAAGAGTAAATGACACTATACAAAAGGAAGATAAAGGAATTTGAAGGCAATTAAGAAAAACCAGAAAGAGAGAAGGTATAAAAACTGCCTGATGGCCCCTCTGGATTTTGGAAGTATGAATAACATACTAAGTTGCTAAAAGAATTGAAATGCCCTTTTCATGTATTATCTACATTCGATTTCTTACTCTTATTGCAGCTGGTCTATTTGTAGTATGGAGGTATGGAGCTTTAAATCCATCTGGATCTAATTTGATGGAATTCTCTCCATTTTAGGATGGGTATATCTTATCCCCCTGACTTTCAGTGTACAGCTTAAGCAATTCTAAACATTTCTGGCAATGATTAATTTACTTTTGATTTGTCATGTGCAATCTTGTAATTTTAGGTTTTTCTTTCAATCTTTTGGCTATGTGCTTCTTGACATAAATAGTTTACCTTGAAAGTTGTCCAGTGTTTTATAAATATATCCATATGAAGCATGATCAAAAAGCAATGCCTCCTAATTTTCATCTTCCTTGTCAGTGATCAGTCATTTGCCAAAAATTGTTCTTCGATGTCTCTGGATCTCCTATTTCTACATCTGAAATTACATGAAAGAACAATGGTTGGAAGCTAATTAGAAATAGCTTTGTAGCAAAGAGACTCCCCAGCTTAGTTGCATTATATGATCTAGAGCCTCTTAAAATATCAGATACTAGACACTATCCCATGCTTAATAATAACTAATTTCATCCCATTAACAACTCTGTGAGGTATGTTACTGCTATTATCCTAATTTTATAGATGAAGAGACTGAGGTACAGAAAAGATATGTGACTTGCTCACAGACACACATAGTAAGGCAGGGAGCTGGAATTTGAACTCAGGCAAACTGACTCCAGAATATATACTCTCAACCTCTAAGCCTCTTATACTTTCTGAATCAGAGTCTCTAAGGAGTTGGTGTCTGAGTGCTTCTCATTTTATAAAACAAGCAAATCTCCACAGTGCCAGGCTTTGGGATCTCTAGGTTAAATTGTTTTGTTGGAGACGCTCACGAGCTGTGGGAGATGCTTATGCTCAGGCAGGAGCTAATAGCTTCCTTCTTGACTGACCTGGTTGTCTAGAAATAGGGACCATTTGTTGTTGTTAAGTGTTTTACATACATTTTCTCCTTACAACTGCCCTTTAAAGTAAATATTGTCATCCTTATTTTATAGATGAAGAAACTGAGGCCAGGTCACTATCAGCTAGTAAGTGACAGAGGCAGGATTTAAACTCTGAAGCCCCAGCTCCTCACATAAATATTGCCTCTTCCATTAAAGATCCACCAGTCAATCTTGATCAACTGGTTAGAGCACCCTTTCTGAGGTTTTAGCAAAGAAGTGTTCCCAAAGGTGCTTTGTAATCTTCAAAGCAGAACCATAAACATGATTAGCTTTCAAGACTCCAGGGAAAAAGTAGAACTTCAGGCCGTGTGTTAATCTGTAGGAGAGATATATGGGAGCTTGGAGGTCTGCTCAGCACCTTCTCAGATTAGGTCATCTCTATAGAAGAGCATCCTATGACTCCCCACCCACTCCATCCCAAAAAGCTGCCTCTGGTGAAACAGTAACAGTTGGCTCTTAGTCAGTCCTCATTCTTTCTTTTCCTTCTTCGAATCTACCATAAAACTTTGTCATGTGCCATACAATATGGAGAACATTTTAAAAAAATATTCTGGATATGATGGTTAATGTTTGTCCAACTTAAATAAAACACTGTTTATTGTATTGAATATAATGATGGAACTCATTAACTGCATAATGTTTTAATGCTCCCTGGTCTAAAATATAGAATATGCTCAATATTAAAAATTAAAATTAAAATTCATCAAAATCTAATGGCTAAATAAGGATATTAAAAAGTAAGAGGCATTATTTGGATTCATGTAAAAGTGTCACGGGATTCATAAAAATAATTGGCAAATTTTGACACAGGACAGAGCCTGCAGTAGAAATAAAATCTTGTGCAGACCAGATCACAGATTCATGATGTGCATTTTCTGCAAGGGTTCGCCTAATTATAGCTGTATCTCAGCATCTTAGCTCAGTTGTGTCATTAATTCCTCCCCACCTTTTAGCCAGTAGCTCTCTCGCAGGGTCACTTGGGGCACAGACATTAATCTAAAGAGGGAGTGGTTCTGACTCTTAAATCAGACTCGGGTTTCCTGCACTAACTTTGTCATCAACTCATTGCAGTATTTTAATTATTTTGAAATCTTTCTGATTGGGTCGCTGCCTAACTTAGTGAAGCCTCTGTTGCTGTTTGTATTAAAATTTGTTTGTTTTACTGCATTGGTGTACTGAGTGTGACTAAACACTTTATATGACTAAACAATAAATGAAGTGTTGGTAGATCTACATGGCCAATTTTTTGTATTAGTTAAAAACTAACTTCAAGGCTTACGGTTTTCTCCTCATTCTTCAGGGGGTTATATTTGATGATTCATAAATTCTTGGTCACTTATTGGTCTTTTAAATCACACTAGTGCTCTCAAGACATAAAGAAAACATACCATCTTTGAAAGTAAAAAAAGAAAATCTTTTATGTAATTCACTAATCTGAAAGAAATATGATTTAGTTTTTTTAAACTATACTTTTCCTTTTTAAAAAGTTTATTGTATTTTATAGTTTATTTTATAAAGTAATATATGTTCATTTTACAATATTCTTTGAAATAGATAAAAGAGGAAAGAACTACCACATAGAATTTCATTGCCCCAATGATAACCTCATTTGAAATTTTTGGTTCATTTATTTAAAGTGATTTTTTTTCTTCTGCATTTTTACTGGAAAGTACTTATAACAGACATTATAAAATGCATTTTCATATGTTATATAAGCAACTTTTTCAAGAAATATGATATTCTGTTTAATAAATCTATAATTTACATAAACATTCAAAAATTGTTGGACAGTTTAGACTGAAACCCCTGTAGCCATCTTGAATTCTTCTTGTCCGTCACCCATCACATCTGATCTTCCAAGGAAGACTGGTTAAATCTTCCTCGCATGTCTATATTTATTCTTTCTTTATCATTCCCCAACTGGTCAGGGCCTTGTAATAACCTCCTAACTGGTTTTCATGTTCCAATCTACCCTATATACCAACAAGTTGTTTAACTCATTCATCCTGCTTGAAAACCTTACAGTAGCTTTCATTTGCTACTGGATAAAATCCAAAATCTTTAGTACGTCCCTCTGGACCTTTCATTATCTTAATCCAGCCTACATTTTGAGCCTGATTTTAGAAACTTCCCACACAGATCTTTATCTCTTAGCCAGATTGGTTCATTCAGTTTTCCACACTCATGCCTTGTATGCTTTTCTGCCATTTTGTTCCTTTCCTTATGCTGTCCACATACCTGTAATGCCATTCCTTCTATTTCCATCAAAATCTTATTCACCCACCGAAGAATTCCCACATGCAGCTTTTTGGAAGTCTCAAAGGATTCCCTGATAAATAAGTATCTCTTTTCTCTGCCCAGGTTATGAAAACTTGACAAATAAAACAAAGAGGAGGCTTCCTGAAAGAGAATGGTTGAGGACTTAGTTCAGTGTGAGGGCCAACTGGGCCTGACATCTAAACCACAGGAGCAAGCAGACTCACCTACCCACTGGGCTCAGTCACTGCCAGGAGGAGCTAAAGAGACCTCTTGCTTTCTGTGCTAACTCACTCCCAAGAGGAAGAAGGGCTGAGACAAATTATTCACAGGAAGAAAACATTGGATTGAGGAAAAGGGCTTCTGCAATCTCACCATCTGTGGTTAAGAACTGATACCAGCTTTGTATTCCCAAATCCATCCACTTCTTTCCTCCAATGTCACCATCATTTACTACCTGGAGTAGTGTAATTGTCTATAGTTGGTCTTCTGCATTTGTTCTGGAGCCCTACAATGTGGCCAGAATAATTTTTTTAATAGACAAATCTGATTGTCTCTTTTTCTGAAATTCCTTCGACAGATTCTCATTGCTTTTGGGATCAAGACCAAAGTCCTCACCTGATGGCCCCTGAATAGTCTGGCTCTAGTTTCTTCTTGTTCCTTCCTCTTCCCTATCATTGTTGTTCCACTTACGTGGGGCATTTTAAATTTTTTAAATTGCTGTGTTCACTCCTGCCTCAAGAACTTTGTGCTGTTTCCTTTGACTGTAATGCCACTCACATCTCCTTTCTTTATACTTTTCTTTTTTCCTAGTTAACTGCTACTCATTTGTAGATCTCAGATGTCAGATGCCTTCCATAGACTCCCTTCTTGGTGCTTCCATAGCTCCCTCTAGTTCTTTCATTCATCTTACTGTGAGTTATCATTTATAATTGTATGATCATTTGAATTAATGACTATGTTTCTTATAGGCTTCCATAGGACCATAGACTATGTCTGTTTTGCCCATTCTTGTGTTCCCCAGCAATTAGCACAGTACCCAGTCCTCAGAGACATCCAATAAATACATATTGAATAAATGAAAGCCCAGTTCAGCTTGAACTTCCTCTATTAAGCTGGAAATTTTCTCTCCCTCCTCCAAAATCGTATGGCTCTTGAGATCGCCACCACTAACACACAGGGCACTTATGGCACACTACCTAGTAGTGTGGCTAATTACACAAGTCTTATCTGCCAAGCTAGATTGTGAGTGTCTGTGGGCCAGGGATCACAGATTCCATGCAACTGTAACCCTTACAGTGCCTAGCTCAATTTCCAGCCCTTAACATGTGAGCAGTAACAATTTATTCAAAGAATTAATAAAGATGGTGGCTTTTTTTCCCCCTAGCTGTAGTAGAGTTGGTGGTGATGGGAGGAAGTTATAATTCCCTGATGTTTGAAAATGCAATAGATACTGCATTTTATAGGTTAGAGCTAGGAAAAGATATTAAGATGCTGTTCTTTAATTGTAAGAACATTCTATCTGCCAATTTGCTTGGCAAAGCAGAGCCTTTTCTGTACACAGAGAAACTGCTTCTAATTTTATGCAAAAAGGGAAACTATAACCAAAAATCTGCATATTCACACAAATGTGTTGTTTTATTGACTCATGTGAGTTATATTTTATTATATTTGTCTGCTAATGATCATATACATTCTTATCACAACTGTAACTGTTTTAATCTCCAACTTTTTTTCTCATAGTCATAGTGGAAGATACAGAGACAAGACTGTCAGAAATGCAAAATTAACAGGCGAGAACCAAGGGTATGGTCAAGCACTCAAATGACCAGATCTCTTTCTGGGACACACTGGGCAGGGCCAGCTTGCAGGGAAGTGAAGAGATTCCTGGACCATTTCAAGCATTTTCCCTGAGGCATGGTTTTCTGAGAAAGTGCTGTGTCAAAGAAGATGCAAACATAGTCTGAGGAGTCCAAGGCAGAAGATATTTGGCTATGAGGAAAGCGAATAACTGCAGAACAGGAGTGAGGTGGTTGCCTGGTGGATCGAAAAGAGAATGGTGTGAGGAATAAGGTACAGTGAGGGTGAGGCCCTTGGTTTAGTAATTCAAGTCCCTAAATTATGGACATCCAGGGGACACCCCTTTCATTCAGAGCCATGCTGTAGGAGGGCTGGGACTGTTCCTTAAGGGTTCTAGGGCAGATCATGAAGGAAAGATGCTAAATTACACATGGGAGGGTACATGTCCAGATGTACATGCCAAAGCCTGCGACACTGGGTAAACATGAAGAGAGTGTGTTAGAGCTTTTGCGAGGACAGGAATGTATACTTGGAGTGGGAGGTTAGGGAAATGTTATCACACATTAGACATGTCCTCCTTCCTCATGAATCCTTCTGCCTTCCTTTTCCCCTTTGTTCTGTTTGCCCTCTGGTAGTCTTCTTCCTGGATTTCACCCCCTCCTAGGACTTTCATAATTATGTTGGCTTTTGAGTCCAACTCTTCACTCATCCTTAGCTGCATGCTCTGTGTCCTGGAGCCGAACCCTCCCCTCCCAAGCCCAGGACAAGCCAACTTATATCTGGTTAAGGAATGTACACATTAAGAGCCTACTTGCTAATGATACTGAACTGCATATTGTTCTACGTGAGTTAGACAGACACATTCATATTCTTTGGTAGTGCATAAGCTAAAACAAAAGAGAAAGACATAAAAGAGACATAACAACTGACACATGCTAAAGAAAAGGCAATGAAAAGGTATATATTGCGAAAATCAAAGAGTTGTCGTCATTGATGACACTTCCTTTACATATTCTGCCTTATCCACTGGAAGCCTCGAGCATCACCCTTAGGTGAATGACTCTTAAATCTTTGTCTACAGACTTACTACATTACTCAATTTCCAATTAGACACTTGTCATTGTGTCTGGTACATTACTGCTTACTCACTCTTCAAGGTGGGAATTTCTCAAGCTGAACTCATCACTCGTTGTCCTATCCCTCCCACTTTTCCAAGTTTTCCCCTTCTCAGTTGGTTTCTCTGCACCTATGTCCACCATGGGCATTACTTTAGTATTTCACAGATTTTAAAACCTGCCCTCACATTCAAGCTCATGAATTTTGCCAGTTGCCTCAGCTTGGCGACTGTAGCATCAATATTAACTCCTGTTTCTCTGCCATCACTGTCATCATATTTTCTACTTGTGTCCTCGGTTTGAGCTACAAGTACCATGGTTGTCATTACTCTTTTTCCCTCCCCTTGAGAAAAAAAAGAATGAATTCATTTATTTATACAGAGAGAGGCAAATGGTTTTTGGAAACTGAGATATCTGTCATTGAGCTTAGGCAGTGCTGCAAATTTCAAACTGGCCCTCGTGAAATGCAAAGCTTACTAACATAATCGGGGCATAAATGGGTTGTTAAATGCTGTTCTCGTTTATTGATGTGATGCATATACAACATCTACATAATTAAATGCCATCTAATTTTAAAAATAAAACATAGTGTTTTAGTAGACCTTTTTACAGGTTAAATTATACCTTTCATGTATTTACCCTCATAGCAATAAGTATATCTACACAAGATTAATTCCCTGCACCATACCACATCCCCACTTTACCACCCCCCCATCTTTTTTTTTTTTTTTTGGTTAGGGGATACCTTGCTGCTAGAACTCTTCCAAACAGCACTGAGAAGTCATGTGTTAAATGCAATATTTACATTTTGAATCAAAAAGCAAACTAAAAGAGGAGAAGGACTAAAGGTAGTAGATTTTTGCACAGAGGAGGAAAGAATCTCAGGTAAACAGAATTTTGATAAAAAGGCAACCCAAGGGACTGAAATATAGATTAGTTCATAGCCATTTCCCACAGAGGGAGTTGACTTTAACTGAAAAAGGACCAGTGTAGGGAAATTTCTTGAAGACAGGGGCTGCCTCCACAAAAATGTCAGTTATTTTTGGAGGATATTTGGGTACTTCCCACTGTCCTGAACCTGGGGTCGTACTGCCAGCCAGTGGAAACAGGAGTGTCGGCAACACTAAGCAGATTTAATTCATTCAAGGAGTCTCACCTTAAATGCAACTGAGGGAAAGTGTTTCAAATATTTTCTTAACTTGGAAGCTCTGTTTAGTGTAAAGCCTGACAAGAGAAGGGCTGAGATACAAAATTACCAATAACAACTTCTAACAATAGAAAATTATAATATGCTTGGTTCACAAAGCTTGTATTCTTAATATGCCTTAACACCAGCTTCACGTGGATATTGTATTTATAACAATATAAATTATATAACAATTATATACTTACCCATAGTTCAGTAGCAATTCTGAGCCTGTGAGATATGCTGTACTCTGATTTTTGCTAAACTAATATTTTAGATATTTGGACAAATTTCATTTAGGTACCAGATTCTCTCATATTTAACCTCGACTCACTTCCCTCTTTCTTTTGCTTTTGGAAAACTCCCTAAAAGTCCATTCTCTTTTTTGTTAGAAAGAAAAGCAGATTCATTTTTACACTTATAAGTAAAAATAGCTTTGTTTTTAATAACTTTGGCATGTACTAAATTTGGTTGTAAATGGTGGATAAGACCTTATTTAAAGAAAGCAGATTTGAGAATCTACATTTGTGAAAGTTTAAATATTTCCTTTCTGTGTGGACCTGATGCTGTCTGCTACTTTTAAATATGTTACTGTCCTTTGCCTGTGTTCATGGTAAACATGACTCAGTGATGAGTTGCTTCTGTAAACAACAAAATTTGAAAAGTATGTTATCTGAGTCAATGTGAATTTTTAAAAATAATTAGGTTCTAGGAAGAACTCAATGATTCTTCCTGATATGAATTTATGAGACTAGGTTATAAATCGTCAGAATACTTTCAGCTAATGAAGAAGAAAGGAAAAGGCCACCTAAATTAAAAAATTTGAATTACAGGATTCTTCATTATTAAGAGAGAATCCATTTTATCACTTAATAAATATATAGACTATCAGTGTTGTCGAATACAGGACTTCTTGTTGATGAGTACTGATGACATTAACTGAGTAGTTAATATCACCCCAACATAGTTTAAAGGTGCGTAGAGGTTGAGGCATGCATGCCTTTTCAGAACTGGGACTTGCTCGAACTCTATTTATCTATTTACTCTTTTATTGCCTGACCTTGGTAGGAAACATAGTTATGCTGTGATGATGCCAGATGAGGTTTCCGAATACGGGAAGAGCTTCCTCCTGCAAGAGCCCAGGCTGTTAAACTGCACTCAGGCACAACCCAGGCACACCTCACTGCCTGAGGACCAGAGCACATAGAGAGAAGCCCAGGAGTAGGAGCCCCCCAGGTTTGGAGAAGAAACCTTGAGAGACCTCGAACACGAGAGTACTCCCTGCCTCTAAAGAGCTGATGGAGGTGTTACTACCTCATTAGGAAACCAATTTCATTCACAAACAGCCCTTAATTTTAGAAAATGTATCATTTTATTGAGCCAATCCCGTGATTAGCTCTATTCCATAACATGCTAGTAGTACTGTATCTTCAGATTACATGTATCTATCTATTTATCTATCTATCTATCTATCTATCTATCTATCTATCTATCTGATATTTTTTGCTTTTTTTCTACAGCTTTATTGAAGTATTACTGACAAAAATTGTATATACTTAATATGTACAACTTGACATTTTATTTTTTAATTTTTTAAAATTTATTTACTTTTTTAACTGAAGAAATTATTTAAATTTTTTCTTTTTTTCTTTTTTCCTTCCCTCCCCCACCCGTCTACCTTCCCCATCCCTGCATGTGTCTTTTTAAAAATCAAACTCTTTACCATGAACTTGTAGGCCACTATAAAGTTTTCAGAGTTTAAAAGTATTTTAAAATTAAAGTTGATAATAGATCAATTCTCCCATAGCCAACCTTTATATACTTTAAGATAAGCTGTGTATTATATATTATATTTTGGATTTTTAAACTATCAGTCTCAGCTATCAAAATATTATTGAGTCCTAGCACTTTCTGATACTAGAAGGAAATCCACATTTTGAAGTTCTGTCCTTGGTATTTTACTTCTGTCATGTAGTTTAATTCTTGCAAAGACTTGATCGGTTATTCTCATTTTACTGAGACTCAGAGATGGAAATTCAAGCTCACAGAAGCTAGTGCAGCTGGTAAGTGGGTGAGTGGACACCTGTGTGGCACCCTCCACTATGTCAGCAGTCCCTTGTGACATGGGGTCAATTATAAACCTAATAAACTGGTCTTCCATGTTTCCATTTGGAGGCTACAAAACTATTAAAAGAACAGGTCTAAGAACAGACGCTTCAGAGGCCCCTGAGGATCACACTACAGGCTCATCAGGGCCAACAACCCACTCAGGTTGTTTTATTAACCATGCAGCCTGCTACCTGCCCATGGAGCCCACTTACCTTCTGATTAAGAGGGGGCATGCAGGGCTTTGGTAAACGTGTTGCAAATCATGATACACAGTACACAGACTTGCCCTGTTTTTTTAAAATTAATCTTTGACAACCCTTAAAGATAACTGTAGTTTGGTTGTATCTTCCACTTGTTTCTTTTCTCAGTGCTTTACCATCTGTTATTTGTCAATTTGGGGTTTTACTTAGGATCAAAGTCAATCAAATTCCAGTCTACATTCCCTGGAACACATTCTTCTTCCTTCATTGACTTTTAGCACATTTGATTGCTACTTGTTTTAAGTTTATAAACAATCACTGAGAATGGCTCAGATTACATTCTTATAGTACAATGGGTTGTCCTTTATTTCATGTTGCTTTGAAGTTGAAGTGACAACATTTTATGCTGAAAGTGTCTGCTATTCCTGGTTCCATTACAAAGATATCTTTCTCTTATAATACTATTTTAATGCCCAGTTTTTACTGGCTTCAATGTTATCTATAAACAGATCAAGGGACTTTCCTCTTCACTCTTTTACAGTGGAGCAATTCACAGTTAAAATGAGTGTTAATTGTACCTCTGATCCTGGTAAGTTGAGACAAGTTTTAGTTCTAGGGCCAGCTTACAGTTCTAATATTTAATCTAAAGTGTAGATGGGTAATTTTTCTTCAACCTTTCTTGTCATGTAAGTGCATATAGGAAGCAGGTGAAATGAAATTTTGAATTAAAAATTTCTGAGGGTTGTGTGAGTCTGCAGACTGCTCAGCCCAGTCATCCAGTGCAAAGCTGCCACCGAGGGATCTGCTTGCCCAGCTGCATTCACTTAAGGCTCCATAACCACTTATCTGCTCCCTCACTTCAGCACCCCTCATCCCCACATTCCTGACAGCACTTAGCTTGACTTAATGGACAGAATGGGATTCCCAGATGATACCGAACCATAAATCCAAACTATCTACCATACATTAACGTCTGCCGTGGGCATGGAACCAACAACAAACACGCTCGTTCCAGAGTCTGACATTTTGAGATAAAGCAGGTGCCCTTGCTGGGAATTTGAACAACTTCAGAGCAAATCCACAGTTGTCTTTTTTATTTTCAGGTATAGATTGTGGTGACCTTGCTCAGCTTAGAGTGCTCACCTTTGGCGGGATAAATGGGCGCCTTGTCTATAGATGTCAAGTCTTCTTGCCTTTATGTCATCTGTTACAGTTGCCAAGAAGTTTTGACCAAGGAGAAGAGAGCATATGTGCTTCACTGAATGGGGATATCAATTGCTAGTCATAGGAAATGTCTTCTTAGAGTCAGATGTCTGTTTACTCAGTGTAGTGAGCAACTAAAATAAGCAAAGCTCTATTCTAGGACATTTTAAATATATGTGACAGGCTCCAAGGGCATCTAGTGCTATATGAGATTTTTGGTGTACATGCTTTGGCAGTGAACTGTTTATGTTTCTCCCTTTTCTGTAAAGCAGCAGTCTCTCCTCAATCCTCAGCTCTTGGACTCGATATCGTTGCCCTCAGAGGCCTGCCCTGAGCACTTTATCTAAAGTAGTCATCTCTCTCTTCCCTCTCTCACAGCACCTTGCTTATTTACTCATGGCACACATCATAATTTGTAATTAGATGTTTATTTGCCTGCATGTTTATTTTCTGTTTTTATCTTATAAGCTCAGGAAACATCTGTCTTTTTCTTTCTTTCTTTTCTTTCTTTCTTTCTTTCTTTCTTTCTTTCTTTCTTTCTTTCTTTCTTTCTTTCTTTCTTTCTTTCTTTCTTTCTTCCTTTCTTCCTTTCTTCCTTCCTTCCTTCCTTCCTTCCTTCCTTCCTTCCTTCCTTCCTTCCTTCCTTCCTTCCTTCCTTTCTCTCTCTCTTTCTTTCTTTCTTTCTTTCTTTCTTTCTTTCTTTCTTTCTTTCTTTCTTTCTTTCTTTCTTTCTTTCTTTCTTTCTTTCTTTCTTTCTTTTTTCTTTCATTCTGCTGTGTCCCCACTGCATAGTACACAGTGCCTAATAGGTACTTAGTAGTTTCTTCATAAATACTGAATTAATAAATGAATCAAACTTTAGATGTTAACACTATTTAAATCCTTTAAGCACTACTTAAATGATGAGAGCCCTTAATTTTTAAGGTTTCCTACATATTTGTTATAAAGTTGCATATATTTTTATTATAAGATTTTATTGGTCATTCTTTTAAATTGGTTTGGGAAAAGTTGCTCAAATCTCATCTCCAATATTTGCCAATACACCTGAAAATTTTGCAGAAATTGTGGTATTTACTAAATATCCCCAGTTCCTGAAATTCTGATGTGTTTACTCTTATCACAGCTTATCCAATACTATCAGACCTATCTCTCAACTGGCAAGAGCTATGATCTCTGGAGCAAGTGTTCACATTGAGGGAATTAGTAAGAGGGGAGCAAAATGATACAAGGAGTTTTGGAAGAAAATATTAGAACTTTTGTTTATAATAATTCTTCCTACAGATAGAAAAAATTAAGCTTTATGAAATTTTAATTATGTTTTGACATGAGTTAATGTATAAATTTGTACATTAACATACATACATTGAGAGTACATGTTCAATTTTTTTTTTTTTACTGATAGGGAGTCCTAATTTAAAAAGTGTGGAAACTACTGGACTAAGATATCATGTTAATATAAATTTTTTGAAGGCCATGATCATGACTAATACTTCTTTGCAGTCCTCAGCGGGCCTAGCATAATGATGGGAATACACAAATAGGTGATTGATAGTTGTTTTCTTGATTAACGAGGTCAAAAATCACAGTGCTGCTCAATTCAGGATGATTAACTTTTCACTGGAAAATATGAAATCAACAGGTGTTACCTCTAGCCCATCTGTAGTTCACTACAACATAACTTTGTAAACAGTCAGTCAGAGGAAAACAATTCAAAATGGAAATCTCACTGACAGTAGGTCAGCAGAATTAATTATCTTAGTATACGAAGGATAGAGTTTTCCATATTTGCCATAAGTTTTTCCCTCAAAACTTCATGACGTTGAGAAACTGTGTCTGTCCCCTGGTTGAAGCATAAACCCACTTGAGATGGCCAAAGTAAAATTGGAGGGTCATGGAAATACAGATTGTTAGTTATGTGATGGAGCTTTACACGCTTTGCTTGCATACTTTTCTGGTTGTGTGGAACTCACTGCCTCTTTTTAATGACTCTACTCATATTGACTTGAACTCTACTATTCCATAACTTCTGTCCACGGATCTTGGTGCTCCCCAACCCCCATACAAGCCCAACCTTCCTCCACGGGAATGTTTCCTAAGGGCTAGAGGAAAGTTTCTTGGGTCTCTGATAGGTTTTACTGCGGCTGACAAAAAAAAAAAAAATCCTTAGGCTTTTCAAGCTTTTTCCATATGCCCTGGTCTTTGGTCACTACACATCTTAGTTATACGCCTTGAAATGCAATCTGGTTTGTCGGTCTTCTCTGCAGTGTGATGCCTAGAACTACATGTAATTATTGAGACTTGGCTCAGTGAGTGTAGGCCAGGCATTGCCTCCTTGCTCTGGACTCTGAGTTTCCATTAAGTGATGAGCACAAAGTGGTCTCTTCTTGCAGACAGACATGCCACATTGTAGACTCACACTAAGTCTTCTGATTAAGAAATCCCCTCTCCCCTTACCATAATCAAAAGAGAACGATGTATCTTTTTTCCACTTTGTTCCCCCAAGCCAAAATTTAGAATTTTCTTGGTACTGTGGACTTTGAGGGGAAAAATACCTTAAATGTAAGAGCTCCAGCTATTTGCAGGATTCTGTTTACTTCTGATTCTTATCAATGAGCATGCAGACTGATTTAAGTTTGTAGCCAGGGCATATATTTCTTTTTGTGTTATTCTCTTTTCCTTAAATTATCTTACATTGTATTTTTATGTATCAATAGAATCTGTAAACTTAATTTCTTTTAATAGCAACATAACATTCCATTGTCTTAATGTACCATAGCTTACACAAACTTTTCCCAAGTTGGGCATTGGGTCATGATCCGTTTTTCCACTGTTATGATTGATGTTACCATAAACATCTTTGTGCTATTTGTTTTCTTTTCTCTTTTGTGCATGTCCTTAGGGTATATTCCAGAAGTAGGATGATTGGGTCAAAATTTATCAACAGTATTATCGTTTTTTATATATTGCCAGACTAATCTCAAGAGGGGACAAATACTTTTTGAAAGTGCCAAAATAAGACAATAGGACCAGAGAAATGGTACTTTTGCTGGAAAATTGGGCCTGCGTGTTGCATCAGATTTTTTTCTAGTCTTCTGCTCTTATCTCCAGTAATCTAAACGTGAAAGAGAGGGTGCTAAGAAAACCAGTGTCCTCAGTAAAAATTTTTTTTTGCCCAGAAGTGAATTTTACTTTTATTCTATGAGGATTTTATCTCTTAAGAGGAGGTTCTATGCCCAGTTTTGCCATCTCCTTGCTGTGTGCCCTTAAACAAGTCACCTCTCTGAGCCTAATTCCTTCCTCAATCGTATATGATTCTGTTAGTCCCTACCCAGAGGATTTAGAGAAGATATTTGTAAAGCGTTGGACTATTGTTATTTCTTATGACCCACTTAGTATGAGGGGACCATGTGTATTTTCCTTCTCCTTTGTATTTCCTGGATTTGGCTCTATACTTGACATGGTTGAGGGCAATACATGTCTATTGTGGAAAGCAAAGATTGTCTTCACCCAAGATCTTGCTTTACAGTGTTTAGGAACTGGAAAAACATAACAGAAAAGTTTGTAAAGTATGTCTTTAATGTGTGAAGAAAGGCCTCCACTTGAATGTTTGTAGAAAATGCCAGGTTTGAGGCCTATGCTTTGATATACTCACCAAGTCTAATATGTTGCTCTAGGAGCATCTCCAGTTTCTCAAGTCTCCCAGAGGCATAAGATTTTGAAGATAAGGTGAGCTGAAAGCTTAATGAGGTCAGAGAATGCTCTTTATTTCAGAGAAAGCTACTTATAGGAAAGCCAGGGTCTCCAGGTCTCCAAGGATGTTTGTAGTGCCTCACAATCTCTGAGAGGGTTGAGAGGATGCATTCAAGACCTGCCTTGCATCTCCCTAGTCTCCTGCTACTAGAGGAGGAGCCAGAGAAGTAAAAGGATGCTTATATGGGGGGTCTACTTCCACTGGGTAGAAATTTCTTCTAGGTTAATGATGGCTACAAATTCTTGCTATTTCTTCCATTGAAAGGTGAAATCTAATATCCTTCTGCTTGGAGCTAGACTGGCGTTAGTGACTTACTTGATCAGTAGAATGCTACACAGTGACATTCTGGAACTTCTGAGGTGAGGACATAGAAGCTTTGCAGTTTCCACTTAGGTCTCTTGGTATACTTCTCACTTATCCTGAGCAACTATGTGGGAAGTTGACTACCCTGAGACTGCCATGTCATAGAGGCCACATGAACACGTCCTTGTCAGTAGTTCCAGCCAAGGCTGTAAGCATGTGAGTGGAGCCATGTTGGACCCTCCAGATGAGGCCACTGTCAGCTGGCCACCACTGACCGACTTCAGTTGGTGCCACATGGAGAAAAAAAAAATCATCTGGTTGAATTCTCCTGAATTCCTGACCCACAAATTCATGAGACAGAATGTTGTTTTAACCCGCTAAGTTCTGGAGCAATTTATTTCGCAGCAATAGATAAGTGAAGACCAGGGCTACCTGGGCTATGCTGAGCCTTTGCGCTGCTAAGTTCCCTTTACTCAGCTCCGCTCATCAGAATCAACACTGGGGATTTTGATCTCACTTCTAACTGTTTGGACTAAATATCAGAGCCATGAAGAAGTCATTGATGTCAGTCGTTCTATTTGACAGGATTCCCAAACTGTATTTTTGGACTATAATCTGTCATTTATGATTTTTTCTTGAATTTTAAAGTCAAATAGGCCAGGGAGAGTTGGCAGTGTTTCAGAATCTCAGCTAAATGGACTTTTCTGTTGTATTTAAACAGGAAATTACAAGGCAAAAGTCTCTAGAGCTCCTCCTGTTAAACTAATCCCCTAGTTATGTGTGGGGTGACTCTGTTCTATGGCAGCCCCATTCTGAGGTGTCAAATACTAAATGAGAATCTATTTAGAGCACCTAGACTTGAGGGTAGTCAGTATGCTTTCTTGACTACTCTCATCCCTCTTTCGGTGATGTAGAAGATTTTATTTAAATTTATTTTGTTTGTACCTTCCCTTGCTGATGTTTCCATGTATCATATGGTGACCATTAGCAGGGCCCAGACACATAGGAGAATCCAAAATAATAAAACAATTGATATTTCAGTTTTAGGGTTGACTATAATATGTCAACTATTAACCAAGAAATCATCATTAAGAGCATTAATAAAATTGGTCCAATCATCGTGTTGGGCCATATTGTTCCTTACACAATAGAGCTGGTTAATTTCTTGCCTTCCATCACTTACTTAACAACCTTGATTCTCTGAGCTGCATATTTTTTAGTCAACTCTTTTATTTCCATTTACTTCCGTGGATGTGTTAGTGACTGCTAGAGACATCAAAACTCATGCATTATCTTGAACTTCAACTCTTCCGAGTAGATTTTCAGAAGTTCATATTGCTATATTGATTAATTTCTTCCTTATTAATTCATTTTTCCCCATGCAATTATTTACTTACTTATTCAATAAACATTAAGTGTGCCAGACACTGTGCTAGGCATCTAGGATGGAAAATGAAGAACACATGGCTCTGCTTTACAGGGGCTCACTGTCCTTAGTAGATGTTCAATAAACAGTTGCTGAATAAGTGACCTTTTTCTGAGAGGATGTGCAGGGAATTCTTGTTGGGGAAACTAACTGAAGCTAAGAGTAAGTAATGAGTACAAAGCATGACAATAACAAAGCAAGAAGGAACCAAGGAATGTCTGACTCTAGATCCTGATCATATCATTGTACTCCTTTTTCCTCCTGCTCAGTTCTTACAGGTTCCTCCACTGCATTAGTCATATATTGATTCAAAGTCTGAGGTTAGTACCAAAACATTTCTTTCCTGGATTCTACCACACTCTCTCTGTCTCCTTGCTTCAAGGCAATGCTTATTGGATAATCCTCTTGCCAATTACAGAGCATTCTTTATCACTCTGTTACAGAAAAGCAACAACTGTATTCCAACAAAAACAAAAGATAGCTCAGGAGAAGTTTTAGTCCACAAAAGATGCCAAAGCTCCTCTCAGAGGGCAAGATAAGGCCAATCCTTATCTTTGTAGCTAGTGAGTTGGTTGGCACAGAAAACATGCTCATGGGTACTGTCATGTAAGGAGCCTGGAAGTCCTAAAGCCCAGGACATGATGGCACAGTGAGCAGATCCTGGACACCTCGGAACTGAAGAATAGTCTGAAACCATCTGATTCAGTAGCATTAAGGGCATTGCTATAAACTACACACCTCACCAAACCTATTTTAACATTGTCTAATCCTTTCTTTAGAGCTCTTTTCTCTTTTCTATTCTGAGCATAAACATGGCCAATCAAGACCAGGGTTCCAGAGAATAAGAGAATGCTTGGCCCATGCCCAGACAAATAGAATTGTGCAGTAATTGAAACAATTCCCAAAGGCAGTTACTTAAGAGGGTTTACATGTCAAACATTTATCGTGACTCGCTTTCAAACTGTGGTTTGGCTGCCAAGGAAGCAGGAAGTTATACATAACTCTAAGGTGACAGATGAGAAAGTTTCCTGAATTTCAGAATAGAGACTGGAGGCCTTATCTAGAAGACCTGTTGGACTCTCAGCCTGGGTGAGTGGGGTTGACCTTGGTGTCTATTTTAAACAGGCTTTGAATCTTGGCTTGCCTTCATCCATATCCCTGGTTCCTCTTTCAAGAAGCACTCAAGCTTCCTTCCAGCTTGGATTCCTGGTCCCACATCTGTACTGACAGCTTTGTATTAGGGTGGAAGGAGTGTCACTGACCTTGTCTATGCTGATGGTGGCCTGATCTCTCACCAGCAACTGAATATTCCATGTGTTCTTCTGCTGTCTCTCTTGTTGATGATGACTGCCTGCTGTCAAGGGCTTCCTCTCAACCTGTGGTCTACCTGATATCTTATACCCCATCACACAACTCCCCAGAGCACACAAATGGCATCTTGCTGCAGTAATATTGTAAATCATCACAAATTGGTCTGCACCAAGTTGATAAAAAAAAAATATCGGACTTATGGAGTAAAAAAGAGCTGTGCCTAGCAGGGGAAAAAACATGTTTTTAGTGAAAAAAAAAACCCAGGACATAAAATTGAATAACGTAATTATAAATTTAGGCTTAAAAAGTTACCTAGAAGGAATAATAACCCTTAATGGGTATGTGTCTAACAACAGAACATCAAAACATGTGAAGCAAAACTGATAGAACTACAAGGAGAAACTGCAAGGAGATAAATTCACTATTATAGCTGAAGACTTCAACATCCCTCCATGAGAAATGAACACATTCAGTCGGGAAAAAAATCAGTTAAGAATATAGTTGAACTCAATACCATCATCAATCAACTGGATGTAATTGACATCTATAGATTTCTTAATCCAACAACAGTATACACATTCTTCTCAAGCTCACATAGAACATTTACCAAGACAGACTACATTCTGTGCCATAAAACACACCTTAACAAATTTAAAAGAATAGAAATCAGACAATGCTTTCAGACCACAACGGAAATGAACTAGAAATCAGGAACATAAAGATACCTGGAAAATCCTAAAATACTTGAATAGTAAGCAGTGCATATCTAAATAACACATGGTTCAAAGAAGAAATTTCAAAAGAATTTAAAAAATATTTTTAAATAAATGAAGATTAAAATATAATTTATCAAATATGTGGGATGAAGCAAAAGTAGTGCTTAAAGGGCAATTTATAGCATTAAATGCATATATTAGAAAAGAAGAAAAATCTGAAATTGGTAATCTAAGCTTCACCTTTGGAAGCTAGAGAAAGAAGAGCAAATTAAATCCAAAATGAGCAGAAGAGAAGAAATAAAAATTAGAGAAGTCAATGATATTGAAAACAGGAAGTTAACAGAAAATCAACAAACCAAAGTATTGTTCTTTGAAAAGATCAATAAAATTAATAAATCTCTAATCAGGCTAAGGATAAAAAAGAGAGAAGACACAAATGACTAGTATCAGAAATGAAAGAGACCTGCTGGCGGGGACAGCGGAGTGGCGAGCCCGGTTGGTGGCGGCAGCGGCATCCAGAGTCATTTGAACTCTGGGACCTTTTAAGTCTTGAGTCTTGCAGTGGACCTCCTGGACCCGGGCAGCCTCCCTCAAGGATCAGTTTTAGCAGGCCAAAGGCGGGCCATGGATCCTTTTGCTTTCTGCAGGAAGAAAAGACACAGTTTTAAGGATTCACCCGAGGAAACGCTCTGGGTGGCTCATGGAGGCACCATGTGAGGCTTGGTCACACAGTTAGAGCCCTGTCCCACAACTTGCAACTCTGAGTGTTCAAAAAGGCTTTTACATGATTGGTAGTATAACCTTGTTAGATTGAAAGCAAAACAAGGAAGGTTCAGAAAATGCAAGATGTATGATTCCTCCTAGTTTAAATCTGTGTGTGTGTGTGTGTGTGTGTGTGTGTGTGTGTGTGTGTGTAAAAGAAAAGAAGGTACATCACTACAGATATAATGGACATCAAAAGGACAATAAAAAACTACTGTGAACTACTATGCCCATGAAGTTAATAACCTAGATGAAATGAACTAATTCATTGAAAGACACAATCTGCCAAAACTCAGACAAGAAGAAAAAGACAATTAGAATAGACTTCTATGTATTAAAAAATTGAATCAACAATTCATTTTCCAAAAGAGAGAGTACAAGGCCCAGGTAAATTTCCTGGGAATTCTATCAAACATTTGAGAAGAAAATTGTACCAATTCTCTAAAATTTCTTCCAGCAGATAGAAGCAGAGGAAATGACTTCCTAATTCATTTTATAATCTTATCATTACCCTAAAGCCAAAACCAGATAATGACATTACAGGAAAAGAAAATTACAGACCAATATCTCTTATGAACATAGATGCAAAAATCTTGAACAAAATATTAGCAAACCAAGTCCAACAATGTATAAAAAGAATTATATACTACAGCCAAGGCACATTTATCTCAGGTATGCAAGGCTCATTCAATTAATATAATATATCACATCAATAAGCTAAAAAAACCCAATCATATGATTATATTGATAGATGCAGAAAAAGCATTTGACAAAATCCAACACCAATTCATGATAGGAATTTTCAGTAAACTAGGAAAAGAGGGAGAATTTTCTCAACTTGATAAAGAACATCTAAAGAAAACCTATTGCTAACATAATTAATGGTGAGAAACTACATGCTTTCTTGCTAGGTAACCAGAAACAAGGCAAAGATATCTGCTCCCACTACTACTTTTCAACATTGTATTGCAAGTCATAGATAATATAATGAAACAAGAAAATGATATTAAAGGTATATAGATTAAGAAAAAATAAATAAAACTGTTTGCAGATGACATGATTGTCTATGTATAAACCCTAAAATATTGACCAAAAAATTTCTGGAACTAATAGATGATTATAGCAAGGTTACAGGATGCATTAATACATAAAAGTCAATTGCTTTCCCAAATACCAGTAATGAACAAGTTGAATTTGAAATTAAAAGCACAATACTATTTATATTAGCACTCCCTAATAATGAAATACTTAGATATAAATCTAATAAAATATGAATGAAATCTACATCAGGGAAACTACAAAACTCTGGTGAAAGAAATTAAAGAACCGAATAAATGGAGAAATATTACATGTTCTCAGATAGGAAGACAATATTATCAAAATTTCTATTCTTTCCTACTTGATTTATAGATTCAAGGTAATCCCAATCAAAATCTCAGCAAGTTATTATATGGATATCGCAAACTGATTCTAAAGTTTATAGAGAAGTGAAAGACCAAAGATAGTCAACACAATATTGAAGAACAACAAAATTGGAGAACTGATATTGCCTGACTTTAAGACAGTAATCAGACAGCATATTACTGGTAAAAGAAGAGACAATTAGATCAACGGAACAGAACAGAGAACCCAGAAATAGACCCACCTAAGTGTAGCCAACTGATCTTTGACAAAGGAGCAAAGACAATACAATAGAGAAAGGATGGTCTCTTCAACAAATGGTGCTACAACAACTGGACATTTACATGGAAAAAATGAATTTAGACACAGACCTTATACATAAAAATTAATTCAAAATGAAACATAAACCTAAATGTAAATGAAAAATGATTAAAATCCAAGAAGATGGCAGACAAGAAATTCTAGATGACCTTGGTTATGGCAATGACTTTTGAAAGATAACACCAAAGGTATGATCCATGAAAGAAATAATTGATAGGCTGGACTTCATTAAAATTAAAAACTTCTGCCCTTCAAAAGACTCTGTCAAGAGAATTAGAAGACAAGCCACATAATAGTATAAAATATTTTCAAAGACATCTGATAAAAGGATTATTAGCCAGAATATACAAAGAACTTTTAAAACTCAACTGTAAGAAAATAAACAACCTGGTTAAAATATGGGCAAAATATCTGAACAGACACTTCACCAAATAATATATATGGATGGAAAATGAACATATGAAAAGATGCTCAACATTATATATCATTAGAGAATTGCAAATTAAAATAGTAATGAGATATCACTACACACTTACTAGAATAGCAAAAGTCCAAAACTCTAACACCACTAAATGCTGCTGAGGATGTAGAGCAACAGGAACTCTCATTCATTGCTGGTAGAAATGCAAAATGGTACAGCCACTTTGAAAGACAGTTTGGCAGTTTCTTACAAAATTAAATATATTCTTACTATATAATCCAGCAATCATGCTCATTGGATTCTACCCAAATGACTTGAAAATTTCTGTCCATACAAAAACCTGCATATGAATGTTTATAGCAGCTTTACTCATAATTGCCATAACTAGAAGCAACCAAGATACCCTTCACTAGATGAATAGACAAACTGCAGTACATCCAGAAAATGGAATATCATTCACTGATAAAAAGAGCTACCAAGCCATGAAAAGACATGGAAGAACCTTACATGTACATTACAAAATGAAAGAAAGTAATCTGAAAAGGCTGTATACTATATAATTCCAACTATATGACATTCTAGAAAGGCAAAACTATAAAGACAGCAAGAAGCTCAGGAGTTGGGGAGTGGAGGGGTGAATAGGCAGAGTATAGAAGATTTTTAGAGCACTGAAACTATTATGAATGACTTGTGAATACATGTTGTTCTACATTTGTCAAAACCCATAAAATGTACAACACCAAGAGTGAACCCTAATGTAAACTGTGGACTTTAGGTGGTAATGATGTGTCAGTGTAGGTTCATCGATTTTATCAAATATACCACTGTGATGCAGGATGTCAATAGTGGGGGATGCTGTGCGTATGTGAGGGCAGGGGGAATATGGGAACTCTCTCTATCTTCCTCTCAATTTTGCTGTGAACCTAAAACTCCTCTAAAAAATAAAGTTATTTAAAATCAAACAAACAAACAAAAATCCCAAAACATTAAAAGGAGCAGTACATAAAAAAATATAGCCTAGCATAAACTTAGTCTGGAGAAAAGGACACTGCCGTGTTACTAGTAACTATCTCTAGATGGTGTGATTTTTAAAGTGTTTTTATTTTATATTTTATTTTGTCTCTCTGAAAATTTTATAAAGAATATGCAATACTTCGATAATCATAAAAACAACATTTATTTTTACATAAGAGGAAATGAAAGAGCTGAAATGAAATGAAAGTGCTGTGCTACACAAGGCATTTTGTTCATCGTTTTCTCTTTCCCATCCCAGCATCCATGCTGAAACAAAGAACCAGGCCTAGGCATCCCACCCCACATCCATCAAGCCTTTCCATTTTGGAGGAGAGAAGGGTCCCCCAAGAAAGGAAGCCATAGTAAACATTTCTACTTTAAAAACCCCAGAAAGTGCAAGGCTCTGGAATTGGCTGATTTTTGTTCTTTTGCTCCCTCTGCCATCCTGTAAACATGTTTCTGTGCTTCTGTCCCAGCCTGAGAGAGAAGCCAAGGGTAAGCATCACCAGAAAATGGCTTCAAGGCCAGAGTCTTATGTGAGGATTTGGAGACTGAACAGGCTTTTGACAGACAAGAGGGGGACTGTTGCAGGCAAGGGCAGCAAGGAGGGGTGCCCTGAGCCGCAAGGAGGATGGAAACAAACAACTTAGTCTCCTAACAAGCCTGGGCCAAATCAAGCAGAATTGGGGGAGTCATGGGCTGAAATGCAAGCTGGCTGCCTCCAGCTAAGACTGAGGTGTGGATGTGAAAGGAAGGTGAACAGAATGTAATCGAGGGGCTTTGGTTCTTATTCACATTCTGTTTTACTCTGAAGCATTCTAAACATGGCGAGAGCAAAGCCTATTTGGAAAGGATTGTTATCTGAGGCCAGGGCAGGATGGAAGGCATGGGGGAGGCACTCAGGGTGGGGGTGATGGCTGACAGCTCAAGAGAACATTCCAGCTTGGAGATAAGTAAAGGCAGAAGGTCAGGGATGATTCAGTGGTAGTCTAAAAAACTGCTTGTTTCACTCTTGATGTGAAGAAATGAGATAAATAAAAGAGAACTTTCGATGTTACATTGGTCCTTTTGTAATGCTGGAATAGAACAGTTGTTGTCAGATTTCTCTTAAAGACAGGCCCTCTCACTCTAAATTTTAATTCCAGAAAACTTGCCTATTCTTTTTTATTTCTCTAATTTTCATTGGCAAGATAAGATTTTAAACATTAAGCAAATTTCAATTAAAACTATCAATGATGGTTATATTACTGGGGCTGTTCATGACAGAAGTGCAGCAATAGATGACAACAAAATTCTATAGCACCTGTTAATGACAAACTTGACTCCCTTGTCTTTGTCACCTTACCTGCCTCCAACCAGACTTCCTCTTGTTTTGTGGGATATTTTTTTGTGTGCTTTTTGGGTACAAGCCATATTTTTGGTGTAGAGATGAAGGAGGATGGTGAAATGCACCCTCAGCATCACCCACAAATGTCCACTGACCACTGGGGAGTAAAGAGAAAGAAGGGACTCATATCCTGCTTTCAATGACCTTATACTGTGCTGTAGGGAAATGTAAGAGCCTTTGACATTTTAAATAGATGGACCATGAGGTTATGGAGGACACCACTGAGAGGTGGATGGGTCATTTCTGAGCCTAGGGCATTATTCTGTTGCAGATTCTCCCTGACCTTCCAGGCTCACTACATTAACTCACCAAAATGTTGTTTTGGAGGAGTAATTAGGGCTTTTCTTTGCATTTGCTGTTTTCCTCGTCTATAATGCTCTTACCCTATATGTCAACATGGCTCAGCCCCTCCTCCTCACCTTCAGGCTTTTGCTCAAATGTCATCTTCACAGTAAAACCTTCTTTTAGGGATTGAATCGTATCTCTACAAAAGATTTTGAAGTCTTAAATTCTAGTAACTGTGAATATGATTTTATCTGGAATTAAGGTGTTTGAAGATGATCAAGGTAAGATGAAGTTATTTGTAAGAGTGGGCCCCTAATCCAATAGGACTGGCATTCTTACAGAAAGGGGAAATTTAGACATGGAGACAGACAACATCCAAAAGAAAGAAGAGCTGAAGACACAAGGAGAGGATAGCCATCTATCAGTAAAGGGATGCTTGGGGTTACCAGAAGCTATGAGTCTGACATGGAACCAATTCTCCCTCACAGTCCTCAGAAGGAACAAACCCTGCCAACACCTTGATTTCAGACTTCTGTGACACAATACATTTCTGTTATTTAAGCCAATAAGTTTGTGGTACTCCTCAGGGAGCTGATACACCTTCCTTGACCCACACTATTTAAAATTGCACCCTTCTTTTCTCCAGAGTACTTAACACTGTCAAATATACTATAAATAGCTATTTACTTATTTACTTATGTATTTGTTTATAGTCTATCTCCCTCTACTGGAGTGGAAGAACCATAAAGGCAGAGATCTTGTACATATTCTTTATGTATTCCCAACACTTAGAGACAATACTGTCCTTTCTCCTGTCAAGCTCTAATAGGCCCTCTCTGGCCCTCCTCTGGCCCTGCCTCACTCCATCAGGTGATGAGTTTGTATGGAAGTACCACACAGAGCCCTTTCCCCTGCTTTGGGACCTACACCAAGAACTACACTTTGCAATTATCTGCACAAATAGCCTCAAGCCTGTCTCCAGAGCCTACACAGACCTCTATCTCAGGTCCATCCTCCCGTGACTTTAGCCAAAGGGTGTGAACAGAACTTAGACAGGCTGGAGTACTCACAGTTTGCACATGACCCTTCCTGATGTGGAATGAGTGTCAGAGGACAGATGGGGAGTGGCCAGAGGACAGGGTTTTCATTTGTTCTTTACTTCTTGCCCCACAAAATGTAGGGAATTGGGGGTGAGTCGTAGGTTCTCAGTGAATATGAATAAATGAATAAATAAATGTGTGAGTTACTTTTATAAGCTGTTTCTTTTCTTTGACTTACACCATCCTTTAACTAATGAGAACATCAAAACCTCAATGATGCAAACTGAAAGCAGAGCATATTCCTTGCTTTCAAACTTGACCCAGCCTTCTACAACTGTGCAATAGATTGAGACAAGGTACCCCCACCCCCATCACTCAGTATCCTGCTTCTCTGCAGCCCAGCTCGCTTCCCCACTTCTTTTCTGCCCTCCCCATTGACCTATTTAGTCCCCTCCCTCTAGGAGCAGGGATAAAGGGACAGTTATGTCAATCATACCAGACTATGAATATTATATATAATGAGTGAGATATCCAAAAGAATTTGCATTAAAAGATTTGTAAGGAAAAATTAATAACTTTACTAAAAGAATGAATTTCTAAAGAGGAAATATGGGAGGGATGATCTGTGTCATCTAGAATAGATTTTGGAGCTTGTTATCACCTATCCTGCTTATGGCCCATCTGGCTCTTGTCACTCAGGTCAAACCCAAGTAGAAACTACTTCCTTTGACAGTAAACTGTTGGGAAGATGATTTTATTTTGGGTGCTCACCAACCTTGTTGGCAATTTCTCCCATGTGGGGAATACTCATTTGATCACTTTGGAATGCAAAGAGATTTAAAATCCATTTTAAAAATGTAATTTGTGACAGCGAGATGAGAATATTAATTCTCATTACCAACTATGACTTCCTGATCCAAGAATGGCCTCTGTTCTTTCACAGGAAGAAGATCCTAAAGCTCTCTAGCTTGGAAGACCCATTGTGGGATCTTGCAAGCTTCTAAGGACTGTGGGTTTGAGTGCTCAAGAGTTACATGTAACCTGAGCCCTACAAGTCCTGAGGCGGCCCTGCAGCTTTGATGTTCTGCAGTTAGCTCACCGACACAGCCCAGAGAGAGACAGGAGCTAGGTCTGCTGGCTTTCAACAAGTGAAGCGCACCCACTAAAATGTCTTTGGGGTGTTATCAAATGAAATGAGTGTATGAAGAATGTATATGGACAGGATAAATGTCTCATTTTATTTTCTTTTAGAAGTGAAGACTAAAAACTGGATTAAAAATTTATGACATTTCACAACTAACCTGCATTAAAACAACTGTTGAAATATGTTGAAAACTAATAAATACCATTTATTGAGCAGTTATGTGTAATGTACTTTATGCAAGTCATTCACTGCTCATAATGAACTGCTGTGGTGGGAATGATAATTTTCATTCTATACAAGAGAAAACTAAATAAAACTTTCATCTATTTTAAAAATAAAAGTATAATGATCTCACCCAAGGACACACAACTAATCATCTAGGAAGTGGCATATCTATCTAACTGCACAGCCTGTGCTATTGACCACTAAATTACTCTGTCTTTCTGATGTGGTTGCTTTCTTACATTCAATTATTTCATTCTGCAAATGAGTGGAATGCCTGCTCTGTGCTGGCACTTTACTACATTTTGAGGACTACAATGGTAGACAAAATTGGACTCATTTCCAGACTCATAGAATGAATAAGCTAGTGAGGAGACAAACAATCAAATACCCACACATATAAAAATAAACTTGCACATGTGACAAATACTATAAAAGAGAGACACAGGATACCATGCTTATAATGTTTGATTTTTTTAAATTTCTATATTATTTTATAATTGTTTTGTATGTATTTGTCTTGTTACTTAAAATGATAAAACTCTCTTTAGTTAAGATTATATCCTAGAATTGAATTTAGAATTGAACTTCTACTGTGCTGGACACACAACAGCTTCTCCAAAAATACCTGTTAGGGGTGGGGAAAAGTCTTTTTTATCTTAACAATCCAAACATTTCTCACAAAATATTCTTAAGTATGAAGATGATAATGTGCTAAATTTCTGATCAAAAGCTTCTAATGCTTGGCAAATTGGAGCTGAGGAAAGAATTAGTGGTACTATTTTGTGAGTCAGGTTTAAAATGTGAGCTCACCAACCCCACATCCATTTGTGGCATGACCATCCTCAGTTCACCTCAGCAGCTGCACAAAGAAATTGGTGAGGCTGATCACAGAAAGTGAGTTGGAACTGAGCTTCTCAGATAGATAATTGGGAGCTTGGGTATTTTGTACACATGATGATATATCAAAGAGTGCTCCTTTTATCACATCTTAGTGCTCACTAAATTCATTACTTCTTCTTCAGTCTTATTTTATGGAACTTATTACTTCCCAACATATTACATATCTATTTGTATTGTTTCTCTCCTCCAATAGGAAAGCAAACTTCCTGAGAGTAAGGACTTTTTGTTTTCTTTTATTTTTATAAACATTTTATTGAAGTAAAGCAAAGATACAGTGAGTGTACAAACCAGAAGTGAACAACTTGATAAATTTTTGCAATATAACTACACTCAGATAATCAGCATCTGGTTATATGAAAGGAAATATAACCAGCACCCCAGAAGCCCCTTCACACCACCCACTCCCAGGACTGTCTTAGTTTTGTGCCCTGCTTTCTTCCAGCACCTTCTTCAGTACCTGGCATGTAATAGGTGCTTAATAAATAATTGTTAAGTAAATTCATCCGTTTATTTATTAATATTTATTAATGGCCTGATCTGTGCCACTTACTGTTTAAACTGCTGAATACACAAAATAAAATGCTCTTTCTTTCTGTAAAAATTCAAATGAACCCTCAGAGGGCAACTGGGAAACAGTGTACCTGAAGCCCTGTGGAAAACAGGCTACTTCGAGAAGGAAATTTTCCCTTTTCCCCTCTTAGTTCTTCTGGCCTGTGGAATAATTAGAATGACACAAAACAAAATAGGAGAAAATAACCAAGTTAAATTATGCATGTAGGTACTGGGGTTCCATAAGACGCAAGAACAAATTGGGCAGTTGAGACTTCTATGCCATCTTGAGCTAAGGAGAAAAGAGGGTTGTGGTTTGGGACTACACAAGAGAATAAGACTATTCATATGGAGCTGAAAAAGTATATTTTTGGTAGACTACTATTTGCCAGGCTACCTATAACAATAGGACACAGAGAGAACTTTGATCAATTGGGCCTTGCAGGATTCCTCCCTTTCTAACATACCTAGTTCATATTAAACTATAATTATCTGTGATAATAGTTCCCTTCCTAGATTAAGTCCTCAATCTAAATTTTTTTAGGCAGTTAGGGGTAAGTTCAAAGGTTCTTAAGTTTTGTTTCTTAAAAATAACCAGCTTTTTCAACTGTAATTAAAAAATTTAAAAATTAAAAAATTAAAAACATAACCAGCTTAAAATAATTAATATCACAAAGAAGCATATTCTGGGGTAGCAAACTCTGCTTTCTTGCAGAAGGAATGTAGCCTGTAGCTCTGCAGAATTTCTATGGTGGTCTTAAGTTTGGAATATATGGTCAACTCTCTTGATGTAGATGGTCCAACTTAGTTAATATTTACCAGCTATTCACATTTCATAGCAAAAATGGTTTATATTTCTAGTATAGTTCTTAACAGAATCATTGAGTGTTAAAAGCTAAAAGGAGTCTTCATTGATCATCACATCTAGACCCTGATTGTATTAATTAGGAATCTTTCAGTTCTAACTCCAAATTCTAACTCCAAACAGTTTATACAATAAAGGGACTTTCCTAGCTCATATGACAAAAGTCTAGGTATTGAGCCTGGTTTTGATTCTAACAATGGTCTAGTTTATGTTCACCTTTTTCTCTGCCTTTCACCCAAGACTGGCTTCTTTGTAGCTACAAGATGATTACCAGCAACGCTCATGGACTTAAACCTTTTCATTCATGGCCAAGTGGAAAAGAGTATCTCTGTAGGTCACTTTAATAGAAGAGTAAGAAAGTTTCTTTTCTTGCATAAAGGGAGAGAGAGAGATTGATTCTATTTCTCTGGAAAACTCTTACTCATAAAACCCTGGAGCCAAAAGTAAGATCAGATTTTCCCAAAGGGTATTGACTGCATGAGCAAGAAATGGATAACTGATGAAAATTGTAGTTCTGTTTTTGAAAGGAAGGAAGAACAAAAACTGGAGAGAGTAAATGAACAAGCATGTGCTACAATTGGGTTTACTCTGTCTTTAATGGCAGAGCCAGCCTTAGTATTTACATCTCTACACCCCATACTGCCTCCTATTACTTATTGTCTGTAATGGGCAACTCACTGTGTTAGGTGCTGTGGTAAAAGAATGTCCCAGAATGTTCGAGAAAACAGAGGTTTAATATGAGATCGAAGGCATTCACAAACAGCCAGAGTAGAGTTTAGTATCTAATACATGCCATTAAAGAGAAATAAGTCAAGTGCTTTCCCTTCAGAAAAAAACTGTCCATATGGGCACAAGGTGCTCCCTTCCTTAGCTTAGTCACATACCACTTCTTACACCATGTGCTGAGAATCCTTACCCCATGGACAGCAAGTTTCACAAAAACAGCACATTGTACAACCTTTCCTCAAAGTTAACTTGTAAGATAAATTAATATAGAGAACTAATATGAGGAAAATCTCTACGTCCAGGCCTCTTGCCACATTCTTTAGAGAAGCTAAAGTCTTAACTGAGTAGTGTATTATTCAAACTCAAGCTGTAAAATGTGCCCTTGAGCCTCTAGAAAATATTCCTAAAATATTTTTTCCTGCACGAGACAATGTCTAGTGAGAACTTTTCTTCCCTCTGTAGTCGTAAAATATTTTTTTTTACAACTCCTTGCTTGATACTAAAGAAGGGGCCTAATATTTTTGTTATGAATTTAATGGACTATGTTTTTAAAAATTCCTAGCCTAGAGCATAATTCATAATATGGCCTTGGTAAGTAGTAGTTGAACTGAGTCTACAGCTACAAATTATTATTATGGTTAATTCTCTTGGAGATCTAAGACCATCCTTCTCAAGAGCTACAAGCTCAAAGAGCAACAGGAGCCAAACAAGTAAACAGAATAGTAAGGCAGTGATAGTTGGCTTTTCATGGATAGTCTAATACTGATCTTGACATCATATTCAGTAATTTTTTTGCATCACCCCCAAACAGACAATTCAACATGATAATGAAAAGTCATTAATTTATACAAAATATTTTTATGGAGAGACGGGGCAGAACATTTGAATATCAAGAACAACAATAATCATATTCTCTATCTTCCTCCAAAAGCCCTTTTTCCCCACCAGCTATCTTAATTTTCCTCCTTCTCTATATGGATGTAGAAGATTTCAAAATCAGACAAGAACAGAACTTGACTTTGTGAGGTACAAGTACTCAACTCTCTTCAGCAGATTCCACTCATGAGGAATAAAGCGTGGTGGGCACCCCATATAGCTACCATGATGGAAACCAGACACCATAAGAGCAAGGACTACAATTGACAGGTCATCCATCAAATGTTTCCTCTTTCCAAGTGTGGAGTTTAGATGTGAAGAGAGTGCTTTTGGTGCAGGATGGAAAAAGTATTTCAAAGACCCTAGAATAGAAATTCTGACCACCTCCAAGTCTTTAGAACTATTTGCCTTAAGACAGGTATAAACCTTTAGTCCCTCAAAGGTCATTAAACATTTGACTGACACAGTACAGATGCTCTTGCCTCACAGTAGAGGATGCAATGCTAACTTCTCTGAGTTATTAAACTGGCTGAAGTCCTAAAGAGCATTCACTCTATGTAGCCAGATATTGTCCCTTATGGTAAGTCAGGTTACTCAGAGATGCCCTTTGGCTAAGAGCATCTAAGAAAGATGAATAGAAAAAATATTTCATAAAAGCATTAAATTACTGATCAAACAGAAAAGAAATATTAAGTCAAAAGCTAAAAGAAGGCAAAACTCCAGAGGTTAGCAGAGTGCTCTAAACTACTTTTGTCCTAACAGTGATTGACCAATTGGTCTGAAAAACTGAGCTGTGGTTTTCATAGACTCCCACTGTGAAAGGGATAGAAACTGAAGCCCAAGACTCTCTAAATGTAAAGATTTAATGGAAGATTCCACATTAAGTGAGACTCTCAAAAGCAAAATCATCTTCCTACTTCCTCCCCCAGGGTGTTTGAGGAGATATAACTAGGTCAGAAAGAACAAGGAGGAGAAACAAAATCCATGAAATATTATAATTACAGGTACTTATGCCCATGAATTAAAAAGTTTGGGTAGTCTAAGAAACCTTAAACCTAGAATGAAGTTTAAAGTGGTACCAAATGGAAGAATATCTACATGCTTAAAAGAAGCAAATACAAATTCAAATTCTCCTTGAAGGGCACCTTCATCTTAGGCCACAGAGTATCTTCACAAATAATTTTCTAAGAGCAATAAGCAGTATATACTTTAAAATATCCAAGCACACAAGGAAACCAATAGAAACAACAGAGAACCATAAAAAAGACCTATGTAGACTTTTGATTATTGAATTAGTTATAAAACATCCATACTTGTGTTTAAAATATAAATTTAGAAATACCTGCAGGGAATGGTAAATTATAGAAAGCATCACTAGATTTTTTTAAATGGTGAAGTTTATATTCTAACCAAAATTAAAAACTCAGGGGATAAATTAGACCCAATAGAAGAAATAATCAGTGAAAGAACAAAATAAAAATTTTTGAATACAACACAGAATCAAAAAGATGGAAAATATGAAATAGAGATTAATAGCCATTCAAGATAATATTAAAGTAGAATTCCAGGAGGGAGAAAAGAATTGGGCAAAGGCATTATTTGAAGACATAAGAACCAAACATTTTTAGAACTGCTCCAAATACTCATCCAGAGATTTGGGAAACCCATCAAATTCCAAGCAGAGTTTGTAAAACATGCTTAGACACATCATAGTGAAACTTAAGAAAACTAAGGAAAAAGAGATAATCTTAAAAGAACAAGAAAAAAAAGAGAAAAGATTACCTTTAAAGGAGCAGCAGCTAGATTGATAGAGAATTTTCAACATGAAACAAAGGAAAGGGAGAACATAGTACTATATGCTGTTTCTAGAATTATATCCAAATCAGCCATTGGTTTACACAAGAGAGATTATTTTCTGTTCATTAATTTCAATGCCAATCAAACCATGTTGGCTACCAGACCACTTCATTTTTTGTCTACTAAAATGTTTCCCCAAACTAGTTAGCAATGCTTTAAATAAAGCCTCTTTCTCTATCAGAATATTCACTGAGAATCTCTTGAACAACATGTTAGCTAATCTCCAGAGGGGTACAGGGGTTTGAACTCATAATCCAGACGAGTTCAAAGATGAGGCAGGGCATAAACAAAAAGATAACTGAGAATGAGATATGCTAAATATCAGATATACCTTAATAACAATTACTACGAAAGGAAATTCAAAAACTTCTAATGACCTGAATGGTGAAGGTCTCATGGAGGAGGTGACATTAGAATTAAGACTATAAGAAAGGGGGAAGAAATGGGGAAAAAGGCATAAGGACAGGTAAACAATGACAATTACTTGGCTATCTTTATAGGAAAGAATTAGGAGACAATATCTTAGGGTGAAGTAGGGCACGTTTTAGAGAACTTTAAATGCTGTAACTCGATACTATTTAACATTTCTTAAGCATATTCTATGTACTGTATAAAGTGCTGAACAAGGGAGGAGAAAGCAGTCATAGGTAAATGTAACAGGAGACCTCAAAGATGTTACAATCCAGAATGAGAGACATGAAAAAAACAAGTAACGATAAAAATCTGAGGAATGAAATAGAACTAAATAGACATAAAATAAGTAGTTGTGTAATGGAAACACAACTGGGATGTATTCTTTCCATAGAATTGGAGTAAACATTTGTTTTGGAAAGTTTTATATCTAAATGGAGGACTGGGAAGTATAATAAAAAGGTGAGTAGTCTGATAAAATCCACTTCAAACTTCCAACCTTAAGCCTTAGCTTAAGAAACCTTTCTATAGCTCCATGTTATCTCTTTGAATCATTACAGAAACATTCTATTTCTTTGATGACACCTTAAGAAATCTGGTTTAAAGTTTAAAGTGCAAAGACGTGGGTTCAAGTTTCTCTTATTTACACAACTTTGAGCAAGTCATTCACTCTATCTAAGCTTTAGTTTCCTTATCTATAAACTGGGAAATTATAGAAATATATATCTATCTATATATAAAATATACCTTTTTTAAGATCTCATAGATGTAACAATTCCAACATTGCAAATATTGAAATGTATCAAAATAAAAAAACTAATATTTTAAACAAATCTGCAAATGTTACAGGTAGAAAATTTCATATGCCAAATTCACTGTAATTATATAAATGCAGTGTGATTATATAAATGACATATTTTTCAAATCTGTGATATATAATGGTTTTTAAATACTATACTTATGAAATAAGATTTCTGAAAAATTGCCTATACAGTAAGTTGATAAGTTAAATTATATGAATGGCCATAAAATGTTATTATTTACAGGAAATTCAAGGTCAAGTTAATGAAAGAAAGAATTAACCACTAAGTATAATGGGAACCAGGAAATTTACTTATACAATAAACATTTGTTGAAAGCCTCCTCTGTGCCTGGTACTACACACCATGCTCAAAAATTTCTCCTTTATTATGGGGCATAAAAATTTTTTAAATAAATACAAATAATTCTAATGGAAATAGTGGAAAGTAGTTGAGAATAAGGACTGTAGGGAAGAAGTGTAGTATTCAAGATGGTAAGAAGAAAGTAGGATTCTGATTCAAAAGGAAAAAAACAGATTTTGGTAACAGATTAGTTTCTCAAGTTTGCTGAGAATATTCCTTAGTGAATCCTGCTTCAAATAAATGATTAATTCCTATCTTATCTAACTTAAAAATCCATACACTTAGCTATGTGGTTTGGTTTTTAAAAGATATACTTTCTTTATACTGGAGAATAATTTAGAACAAATTCCAAAATCATGCAATAAAAATGATAAGTAATTTCTTTAAAAAATAATAAGAACAAAATAAATAAATATTCTATAGAAATAAAAATTGTTAGTTCATCATTAACAAAAACTCCTAATGAAATACTAAAGGATATACTTGAGACAAAACAAAACAAAACAAAACAAAACAGTGATCCTGTAGGGAATGCTTGAGATACAAAAAGTATAAAGAGCAAAGAAAGTGGCAAATGCAAATGCACATGATAATATAGAATTGTAATTAATAATATTTATTATGTTTTAAAAGTTAAATTAAAATACATAAAAAATTAACTTGCAAGTAGGTAAGGGGAAACAGAATCGAAGTATTCTAAGGTCTTTGTATTACCCTGGAGGAGAGTAAAGATATTAATTAACAAAGACTTTGGTAGGTTAAGCAAGCAAGTTGGAAATTCTAGGGTAACTACCAAAAGAATAGAAACAGAGTATATAACCTCTAAATTAGTGTGTGTGTGAGAGATGGAATATTTTAAAATTTCAATTAAACCAAAAGAACACAATAGCATGAGCATCCAAGATCACACCATTCCATCTATTTTTGAGATATGTTGGGGACATGAAAAGAGGAGACTGCCCAACTCAAATGATCCTGCCTTGGGCCATATCTATACTATCTGCCTGTCCACAAAGGGTAAAGACCCTTGACTCCAACTGCACTAATCAGATTCTCTCACAGAAACTTAAGAACATAAACATGGTTGATAAGTTAGTAGGGCTGAAACACATGATAGCAGCAGCCCAGAAAAAGTATCCATGAGCTCTGTGTCCCCCTGAGGTCCCTGGAGGAGCCCTGGTCCCTGTCCTCCTGTCCTTCCCAAGACCTAGTTGGTCAGCTCCTCCTTTGAGTCTGCGAGGTCTCCCACGTGCTTCCAATACATTCTATCATCAAACCTTTTCCCCACATCCTCTTCTTTCCTTGTTTATTGGCTTTGATTTGCTTGAAACAAAAGAAATTTAACTGATGCCAAAAATTATTGTGACTTACGCCAGATATACTTTCACTCTCCTACACAAAAATCCAAATGTTTGGCATAGATGGTTAAGTTGTCTTCTTAGCAAAAACTTAACCTGAAATAACACTGAATTCTTTAACTATTCTCAAATATTCAAAATGAGGATCCCCAAGACGTAACCCATATGGAGTGGGCATTCCATTGGAGGGCCTTGGCTCTTACTTTATGCTCCCTTTGAAGCCATACTCACCACATTGTTATATCTTCCAAAACATATCTAAAACCACAACACATTAATGAGAGAATTGTTTTATTGAAGCTCCTCTGGAGTCTGTGAAAGAGAGGTCACATTCCATACATATTTAACCCATTGCCCTATCAGACATCTTTTCTCTTCCCACCAAAGAGCCCACCTCTGCCAGTTGCCTCTTCTCTCCTCTTTCTTTCCTCTTGCCCAACTTTAAAATGTCTCTTAAGAAAGTCAGCCTTTGCCCTCCGCTTGTATATTCCATTTAGCAGAACAAAACACTGGTAGTTAGCAGCGTTTTAGGGCTGGAGATCTTGATTCCTCTACCACCCTGTGATCTTTCTCAATAAGTGTGAGTTCCTCAAAGGTGGGAACTCTATATCACTCCTAACACCTTGATTAGTGCCTGGCACAATAGGCTTTTCATAAAGAGTTGTTGAATGGATTTTGTACATGTTTGCACACCTCATAGAGACTATAAATGTGCATCACATGAAATATGTGCTTGACAACTGGTTCTTGAATAGATAACTGCATCACCACTTATTGGAGCCTGTAAGAATGCTGAAGGTTGTGACACTGTACTAAGAAGAACAATGTATTAAGTTAGAGGTAATCAAATTAATAACGAGCATACAAACAGAATAGAATATTAACTCAATTTATCTATTGAATAAACTATGATGCTTTAGTGTTCTATGCGAAGGGTGAGAACCATATGGAAGAAAGTTTGGAATTAAGAAGACCAGTCTACTTTTCCATTTCAAAGATGGTAGAAAAGTAGATAAATCATGGGGAGGGCTTCATTTCTATGGATATATATCTAAAAATAAAATCATTATTGTTTTAAAAGTAAAATTCAGACAGTATCTGTACAAGGCCAAAATATCTAATCTAAGTAGAATTACCAGATAAAATACAGGACATGGGGTTAAATTTGAGTTTCAGATAAAAGACATATATATATATATTTTTAAGTATAATATGTCCTAAGTATTATATGGAACATATTTACACTAAAAAAAATTATTTGTTTATCTCAAACTGAAATTTGACTGGATATCTTATATTTTGATTTGCTAAATCTGGCAACTCCAACTCTATGGAAATAAATACTCAGTCCATTGTCTAGATCTCTGACCTGTGTGTCAACTGGATAAATTAATCTTTTTTCATATAGATGTTTGGCTTTTGTATTAAGTGTTAAAAGGCCACTTTTTTTTTTATCCTTACATCTCTTCACTCTTTTCCTTCTTTAACTGTAAGTATTCAGTTAAAAGAAAAGACTTTTCTTGCTATCTCCCCAATTCTCAAGGACTCAAGAACCAGAGCTTCTGAGTAATTCAGTTATTATTGACTTTCAGTGAAGGTGACATTGATAAAAGGGGTCAAAATGACTACTCTGGATATTAAAGAGCTCAAAGTGTGAAAAAGCTCAAAGTGACAACCAACTCATCCTTGATATGTTTTCCAATCTGAGTCACATAGCCCTGGCCATAAGGGACCATGCCAGAAAAGCCATTCTTAAGGAATGTGTTAATTTTTCATAACAAATAATGACCAATGTGGGCAAAAGAAACAAAGATGCTCTCCATATCCACAAATGCTGGGATTCAAGGTATGGAATATCGGTGGAAGTGGAGGAGAGGAAATTGGACAAAATACAGAGAAATTTGTACAACAACAAAAAGTTGTAATTGGGCTTGATGCCATTTTGTTGTTGTTGTTGTTGGAATTCAGATATATATACATGTAAACTTCAACCCATTTTAGTTAGTGGTAAGGCCTATCTAGATTAGGGGAAAGTTTGATTTTAAAGGTCCTTTAAAAAAGGATTAATTCTATTCCTTTCAAGTAAATATTCTAATTGGAATTAGATTGATTAAATGGAACTGTTAAATGTCATACTTTAAGGAATAGGTAAGGTTAAGACACATGATTAAAATGACAAAGAACCACCCTAAGAAGTGATTGACTTCTTATGGCACTACTACATAATTCATATTAATTAAGATAAATATTAACAACACATATTTGTTATAAATTTATTGGATACAAGTGTGCTATAATTCTTGGGGTGTCTGCCTGGCTCATGAAGATTCCTTTTTTCTAAAAATGGCTCCAGAATTCAGGAATGAGCTCTTAATTGACATAGTCATTCAATCCCTTGGCCATAGCTGATTGGTCCAGGAGCTAATACTTTATCCAGGCTAGACCAATCAGAGTAACTCTCTAAGATTTTTCTCAAACTGGAACTTGAATACAAGCCCTCTTTGGAAGTGATGAGTCTTGGGAAATCTTAGTGCCCTGCTGGGGGATCCTAACTGCAGCAGAATGAATCTAAAATGTAGAGAGAAACAAAGACATAGAGCATGTGTCCTGTTAATTCCAGTCCCTATTTCCAATTGTCCCCAAGGCCCATCTGTTCCCCTCTACCTCCCACTGCCATGTGAACTGCTGTGTATGTTTATCTAACAAATTTTTTTTTTCCTATGTTAACTATATTCCTGTCATTTGTAATAAAAACACCCTAAAGAATCCAGCATTGTGTGTCATGTGTTGTGCTGCTTCTTGGGGCATATGGAGATGTTTAGAATAGGGTCTTTATCCTTAAAGATGTTACATTTTTCTGTATCAACTATGATATAGGGTGGAAAGTAATAAATGCTGCAAGAGAATTCAAGAGCTGTAAGAAAGCAAAGGTGAGAACAATCACTTCTAGTAAGAGGATTTAGGAACAACTTATTGTCTGAAATAGCTTTTGAGCTTACTAAGGTAAGATAAGATTTGATCATGTGGTGATAAGGAACACAAGCCCTTCAAGACAGAGAAAATAATATGAGCAAAGATTAAGCAGCAGACAACATGAAGTATGTGTGGAAAACAGCCATGCCTGGCAGATCAAATCATTTAGCAGCAACGGGGAGATCTGAGGATTCTTAAGGAAGAAAGACATGTTGTCTTTGGAATGGAAGAGAGAATAGGGTCATGTAATGAGGAGGTTCTAAGCTAAAAATAATAAATGTTCTAAGAGAAGGCCGACAGGGAGTGAAAAGAAAATGTGGAAACCCCTTACTTTAGATAATTGCAATATTTTCAGTAAAGAAGGATATCTGAAGAACAGGAGGAAGAGATGGGCTGCAAACACGAGGAGTGAAATAAAGACTATGGTAGGTTCCGTGGTAAAGAGGGTATGAGAAGCAGTCAGAAGTGACTAAGGCACTGCCAAGGGCCACCGAAGCCTTCCTTGAAGTTAAATAATAAGAACTAGAAGTAAAACCAGCAACCAGGATCTTCAGTTGGTGGTCTCGAAGAAGAGAAGAGAAAGTAGAAGGTGCAGGTGATCCAGAATGGGGACCTCATAAATTCTCTGAAAGAGAACAAGCTGGAGGGAGAACCATTTAGAAATGGTTGAGACCAGGAACAGCTTACCCAAGGGACTACATGGCTTGAAAGTGAGAAATCTGTAGCCTGGATAAGAATGCAAGCAAAGCCAGCAAGACACTCATAAAACAGCAATAAGGGAAGTGATAAATCATTGGTTCAGCAGAGTCAAGGGAATGTGAGATTCTGCAGAGATGAAAGGAGAATTTTAGGGCTCCAGAGAGTGGACCTAGAGTGATTTTGTATAATCTGCTTGTGTCTCAATGACATAAAATCAGTGGGGATAAAGGTCTCTAGATCTGAGGCAGCTGAAGATCTGTAAGAAAAGGTTATCTATGGATATTTCTAGAATAGGGATAAGCAAGAGACTAGAACATCTGAAGAATATCCTTTGAGAGTGGTAGGTAGAAAGAGAAAGGGCTAAGAAAGGTGTGGAAACAGAATGGTAAGGACTTCCATAGAAGTTGTTGAGAGCTGCTGAAAAAATAGTCAGAAGAAGGAACTTGGGAACAAAGAATGAGGAGAGGCCCTGAATGGTACATCGGTTTGGAATGGGAAAGGTAAAGAATAGGAGGTATGTGTATGGAATGCTATACAAGAAGAAGAGGAAAGTGTCATCCTGCAGATAAAGTCAGATTTTGACTGAAGGGAGACGATGAAGAGAACATTTGAAATTAAGATTAAGCATATGGGAATGTTTATTTCTAAGACATGTTTATTTCCAAGGCTGGTTTCCCCAAATGCCCTGAGGGGAGCTCAGATTGACATGTAGAGAAACAAGAATGCAGAAGAAAGATGAGTACAATTGATAATCTTCCATAGTAAGTTTAATGAAGTGAAGGGTAGCTCAAGACAATAATAAGGAAGCAGATACAGGAAGATGGGTTCTCCTAAAATTACTTTTAAAAGATGTTTTCATAAGTGTGCATATATCCTTCCTCCCACTCCTGAATCCTCTACCTGCTTGGTAAATCATGCGTATGTACATATGCATGTGTGTGTGTGTATAGTGTGTGTGAGTGCATGTGTACCTCCACGTGTGTGTGCATGCATGCTAGATAACAAGGGCTCAGTGGACTTTTGCTACATTTGGAGATAAGGGACATGTGCCTTTTTGATCACCACAATAGACAGTTGAGTGTAAAAGATTCCAGAGCAAATACATGCTTCTCTGACACTCCTATTCAGTCTCCTCAAAAAAAAAAAAAAAAAAAAAAAATCAGGTCTAAGCAGAAAGTGGAAACAAAGGTTATCTGAGGGCCACCTTGTGAGATAAAGCCAGTTTTCCCTTTATGACTTCTTTTTTCCCAAAGCCTCATTATCTAAAGGTTATCATCCCTTTTGGCTTCTCCCTACAACGTGAATCTAAGATAACCCTGTTCCATTCATTTTGAAACCCTCCTGGTAGTGCTTTGGGGTAGCCCCAGCTCCGGTGTGCCAGATGCAGAGAGCCCTTTTGATGAGTTCTGCAAGTAGGGGAATTAGGCATAGGTCCCAGAGTTGTGCCCAGAGTTCACGAAGGTGCCCCATGATTCAGATCCCTCCTGGCATCTGTGCCACTAATGGGGTAGCAGCACAGTGCCATCACTCATTCATTGGCTTGTGACATTTGGCAAATTATTTGAGTTCTCAGACCCTTGGTGTCCTCACCCTGATCATGGGTATGATGGTCATATAACTCATTTGTGATGATTCATGGACATAGAGTATAAAATTAGCATGGCACCTGCCACAGAGTTGAGCGGGTTGCTAATATTATTATAGATTTGATAAGCTGTAAGTGGGAAGAAGAAGGAAGGCAGTGTGTGTGGTGTCAAACAGTCCTTGAGTAGTACAAGGACAGGGACATAGACTGAGAGCACCAGGGTGGCTGTGAGAGCCCAAGTCCTTGGAGAGGAGGAGGAGCTTCACAAACCCAGGGGCTGGAGGACAAAGTCTTCAGGGTGCCCTAGGTTGTCTATTACAAGGTCTCCTGGGGCCTTGCTACTCAAAGTGTTGTCTGAACCAGAGCACTGGCATTTCCCAGAAGCCAGTTAAAAATGCAGATTCTCTGCCCCTCAGGGGCCTCCAGAATCAGAATGGGCATTTTCAAGAAGCCTTGCTATTTGGAGCTGAGGTGCTCAGCTGATTCAATATGCTTAATCGGCACAACCCTCTAACAATGGTGGGAAGTGCTCACAACCCTCACGTTGCTTGGGGGAGCAAATGAGAGAAGGTGATGGTCAGAGAAGAAACCTCTAGGCCACTGCAACCCACTCAATTACATTTCACTGGCCCCTCTTTGAGAAGGCCATTAAAACGGAAAAAGAGTGGGACAGACTTTTTGAATACCCAGCAGTGCCTGTGATTTGAGGCCTCAGAAAAGCAGTTGAAACACTTTAAGGAATCAAATTAAGGAAGTGCCAAGAACAAAGGAACCATAGCCTAGGTCAGCCCCATACAGGCTGTGTCTGCAAAGTGCCTAGTGCCATACTCACAAGTGTGCATCCGTGTGTGCATGTGTGTAAACAATCCTCTCTCATGAAACACATGCTCAGGAAAAATATCTGCTTTTATAAACAGAACCAATGTACCTTCATAAAAGGGGATACTATTTTATTTTATTAAGACTTCTTCTGAGGGTACAAAAACTCCTCTCTAAAAATATGTAAGGGATTTTTCTTTCCTGTGAAATATAACTGGTTATTAAACCAGTTCTCCATTTTTCTTTGTCTTGTCCCCGAAAGATTTTCTTTCTGTTGTTATTTTTTAACAGAGAACATGAGTTTTCAGTTGACAGAGTCCATGCTCAGCTTCTTCACGCAACATTACACAAGTGACACAGGCCTCTGGCTGCCCCCATAAACAAATTGTTCCAGAGTGTTTCAGCAGCAGTGCTACCCCAGCCTGAGTCCTCCCGAATGCCCCTGGAGGTGGTGCAGCTCTGGCCCGGGACTCCCACTCCAGGAAGCAAGTAGTGGTGCGGCAGGCTCGCTGAGATCCCCTGTCCATCAGCACTCCTCTGGGGTCTGTCCTGTTTCAGCCAGGAATGTTCCTCAGATAAAGAACTGAGAAGAATGCAGGCCCTCAAAGTTATCCAAGATCTATATCATGTGGTGGGCAAGGGCAGATGTACTACCCAAACCACTCAGTGTGAAACCTGAAAAAAATGGCATGAACTCATGGAACTGAATCATAGGAAAAGAATGTGCCAATGGTGCTTGCTCCAGAATACCTTTGACCTGGAACTGCAAACAACAATTTATTTCCCTGCCTTGCTCCTCCTATTAGAATGACCCCAGCTACTGCAGATTACTTAACATTTGTATTTAGCAAGTCAAGGAAGGGACTAGCCAGTTGCAGTAAACCAGCCTTCCTTCAGAGACCCGCATTCCTTTGTCCTCCCCCTTTGCCTCCCCTCCTATTTCTTCCCGCTGACTGACTCTTAACCCCTTCATTCCCATGCCAGCCTCAAACTAGAGCAGACAGAATACAAGAGGCGCCACCCAGGTGTGCAGGTCCGAAACTTGGCACCCTGAAATTCTGCTGTACAAACTTCTTTCTTGGAGCCTGAATATTTTCGATCATTCAGTGTTTCCTAATAACATGATGAAAAGACTCTTGGGGAAAAAAATTACTTAAGTTTTTCTATTGCCAGCTCACAGACTGAAAAATGGGCACAAGTCAAGGCTTTGGAAAAAGGAGGGCTGATGGGTGAAACAGAAAGACTGACCACCCTCCCAAATCCACTAAAATAAAGCAAAGGAATGGAAAAGGACATAAACCACGAGAACGCAGTTAACAGAAGAGAGCCCAGAGGAGAAGGTGCATGCCTTTACCTCAGCTGTGAATAAAATTAAATGGAAACCCTCAATACTGATTTAATCCAATGTGAGGCTGAGGAGGGGAAATGTGTGGGCAGGTGGGGCAGATGAAGAGCTCTAGACCTCCATCTTCCATACGAGAAAGACCAAAGCCTATACCTGAAACTGAAAATCGAGAAATAGCTGAGCAGGCTTATATTTTAGAAATGCCAAGTAAAGACCAGAAACAACTTAAAAGAGGAAGAATTAGAAGTAGAGGAATGCAGCAAGAGCTCTTGTTTTCTTTTCAAATTCTAGCAGTTGGTTTTGACGTATGTATTGTTTTTTTTTCATTAAAAAAAATAAAATCTAAAGATGTGAAAGAAGTGAGAAGGAATAAAAGAGAAATGCTTCAGATTTCAGGTTTCTATCCAGGGCAGGCTCAGCTGGGTCGTTCTAAAAGCCTGAGCCATTCAGAGGCTGAGTGGGTTGAATTTTCATCACCACACGCTGAGAGGAGAGCAGAAAGCCCTGCTAGTGTTTTCCTCAAGAAGTATGACAGAAGACAGAATTCTCCATTGTCCCTGTTCGGCTTGAAAGGATGCCAAACCTCAGTGAATCTATCGACAATAAGCTGCAGGTCTGGGGGAGTTGGGGAGAAAGAGAGCCAATTCCAGTGTTCGAATTTGCATCTCCTTTGCTTTCCAGGGATTCCTCCTATCTTCCAAGTTCTAGGACTCCACATACCAGGTAGACCCGGCCTTCCAGTGATTCCTCCCCCTCACCCCCTCCTCCCTTGCACCCCACCTCCCCACACCACCGCGTTTACACTTGTGGGACTCAGCCTGCACCTGCAGAGGGCACTGTGTGGCTGATTAGCTGACACCCGGCCAGCTTCAGTGGGTAGGGCTTAGGTGGCTCTGAGTCTCAGTGAGCGCTCCATACGCCCTTTTCCGAGTATCTGGGGATCCTGGCTTGCGGGGCTGGGGGTGAACCAGGCAGTCCTTTCCTTTAATGAGTAGAAGCACTTTAAAACGGCTAGAATCCTCAGACTATAACTCAGAAGCGATCATCCGGTAAGCGCAGGCATAATGCCTCAGAGAAAAACAAAAATGCAACACTATATGGACAGGCCTTGTACAATGTATAAAACGAGAAGAAAATGAGATAGTATAAAGCACTTAATAAAACCGCTGGGATATTGTCAGTACTCAATAAAATAGTACCATGATAATAATTATTATTACCTGCTGGAAACTGTGATCAGTTTACATTGTGTTCTCGTGCACATTTTTCATCTTTTAACTAATTAAAAATAGTTTAATAAATTCATTGTTTAATTGTAAACAAATCCTTGGATTTCGAGCTTCCAGCTTTATAATACGTGAAAACGATAGAGCCATTGCTGCCTTAACAAGCTGTAAATGAGAGTTGCTGACCTTTGCCAACCCTCTCTTTGTCCTACAGTCAACTGGATGTGCTGCCAGTTGGCAGTGCTTAAACGCTGCCAGTTCTTTAAGATAATATAATATTCTACTGAATGAAGTCGTTGCAGTTTCATAATCGTTCCCCAAGAGCCGGATATTTAGATTGTTTCTTACTTTACATTATTTATGGTGCTGGATAATCCTTTTTCCATATTTAAGATTATTTCCTAATGTTAGTCACTATGGAGAAATATTAAAGGGGAATGAAGATTTCGAAAGGCTCTTGAATTTTATCACCTAAGAGTTATACTAATTTATAGTCTCACTGAGAGTGTTCCCATTTTATTAAACTCTTCCTAGCATCAGAGATTAGCATTTAAAAACAATTTTAATTATTTGAAAAATAAATATGACATTTTCTTTTATCTTGTATCTCTTAGACAAGTGAAATTGAACATATTTTTATATGCCTGCTAATTAGTTGTATTTAATTAGGTAAATATACATTAATTGTCTGTGAATTTTCTGTTCATATCCTTAAGGCAGTTTTTCCTATTTAGGACCAGATATGATAGATATAAATATTGATTATCCAGATCCTAAAACATCACACTTTTAATAACTTGGAGTTTTTGAAATATTTTGACTCCTGAGAGAAAGTGGTAGATTGTAGACTACATAGATGAAACTGATAAACATAATGCTCTGTCAAAAAAGCCAGACACAGAGAGGCACATTGTGTATGGTTCTATTCTTATAAGCTTCAGAAACCTACTCTTACAACCTCCAAGAAGCATTCTAGGGCCAGAACTCTGAGGATCCCACAGTTGTGCAGGGGATTGGCAGTGTCACTACAGAGTTTGAGGCAGCAGGCAGCCTCTTCCTTTGTATGAGAAATTAAGAGAGACAAAAGTTAGCTGTGAACCTAGAAAGGAAAAGAAGCTGGATTTTTACCAGGCTGCGAATGAGGAAATATTATGAAGTCTATAAGATTTCAGTGCTCACAGAGCACAGCCAATGTAAAGCAAGGTCTGAAGTGAGAACAGACTAGAAACATCTGGGAGGAGAGGTAAAAAGCTGGCTGAGCTGATATTTTTGTGTCTATGGAAGATCTCAGGTTGATCTTCTAGGAACCCTCCTGAAAGGAAGCAGAAAAGATGCAGATATTCCTCTAGGACATGAGAACGAGTGTTTAAAATTATGACCCCCTCAACAGCTATAAGTCTTTATGACATTGAATTTGGAGTGATTTCTTAGATGTAACATCAAAGCACAGGCAACAAAAGAAAGATAAATTGGAGTTTATCAAAATTAAAAACTTTCGTGCATTAAAGAACAGTATCAAGAGAGTGAAAAGACAGCCAACAGAATGGGAGAAATACTTACAAATCATATATCATAAAGGATTAATATCCAGAATATATAAAGAATTCCTATAACTCAACAACAAACAAACAAACAAACAAACAAACAAACAAACAAAAAGATTCAAAAATAGAAAAAGGGCTTGAATATATATTTCACCAAAGGAAGTTATACAAATGGTCAATTAGCACATGAAAAGATACTAAACATCATTAGTTATTAGGAAAATGCAATCAAAACCACAATGAAATACCACTTCACACACATTAGGATGGCTATTATTTAAAAATTGGGAAATAGTAAGTGTTGATGAGGCTGTGGAGAAATTGGAATCCTTGTTTTTTGCTTGTGGCAATGTAAAATGGTGCAGCCACTGTGGGAAACAGTTTGGTGATTCCTCAAAAAGTTAAACATGAAATTACTATAAACTTTGTCAATTCTATTCCTAGGCATATACTCAAAATAATTGAAAGCAGGGACTCAGATTCCTACAAATTAGCATTCTTCACAAAAGCCAAGGGTAGCAGCAACCCAAGTATCCATCAACAGATGAATGGATAAACAAAATGTAGTATAGCCATACAATGGCAAATATTTAGCCCTAAAAAAGGATTAAATTCTGACACACGCTAACCACATAGTTGAAGCTTGAGAGCATTATGCTAAGTGAAATAAGCCATACAGAAAAGGACAACTATTATATGATTCCTCTTATATGAGGTTCCTGAAATAGGCAAATTCATAGAGACAGAGAAAGTAGAATAGAGGTTATAGGGAAATAGGAGAGAGGCGAGTCCTCTTCTATAGGGGAATAGCTGAGTCCTGCATACAAATGACATCTTTCTAGTTCTCTCTTCTGCCTCCTTCTTTCACTTATAAGGATCCTTGTGATTACATTGGGCCCATTAGGATAATCTCATCTTAAGATCAACTCATTAGCAAACTCGATTCCATCAGTACCTTTACTTCCCCTTTGTCACGTAATATAACATGGTCGCAGGTTCCAGGAATTAGCATGTGCACATCCTGGGGGAAGGCATTATTCTGCCTACCATAGCCATGCCTAACTTCAGACAGTTAGCACAATCCACTTCCCTGGCTATAGTCATCGGTATAGTCATAAGCATACAGCCTAATCCAGTCCAGTCAGAGTGAATGTCAACTCTAGCTAGGAATGTTGGAACAGAAGGACTCTCTTTCTTCTTCTAGACTTGTTCTATTCAGTACAGTGGCCACTAGCCATGTTTGGCTCCTGAGCACTTGAAATGTGGGTACTGTGATTTGAGATGTTCTATAAATGTAAAATACACTGAATTTTGAAGACTTAGTACAAAAGAAAATTAATGCAAAATACGTTATTAATTTCTAAATGATTACACATTGAGATGAGGTTTTGCATGTATTGAATTAATTAGAATATATTATTAAGATTAATTTCACCCTTTTCTTCTTGCTTTTTAAAAATGGGACAGTGCTATTCTAGATGGTATCATAAATAGATATGAGGCCTGGAGCTACTGTAGGAATTTTTGCCAGAATGAGGAAAGTCAGCTTTGGATGAAGCTGAAACTGAAGAAGGCAGAACAGAAGGAGAAAGAAATTGGCTCCTTGACAACATCATTGGGCTACTGGTTCAATCAACCTAGAATCATCCAATCATACTCTTTCCAGTCAAACAACCTCACAGACTTTTTATTCTCTGTTATTCAGCCCTTTAACACTTCCCCAGGCTGCACATACCCTCCCCTTAGTCTCAAATATAATATCTAAATAAAGCTTAGAGCAATTACAAAACTCTTTTTTTTTTTAATCTAGCATTTTTTTTTTAATGGTAAAATTAGTACATGCTCATTGTAGAGAGTTTGGTCAATACAGTAAAGCAAGAAGACAACATCTATAATCCTTCCACTTAGAGACTGCCTCTGGTAACAGTTATTCTTCCTATGTTAAGCAAACATTCTATTCTGGAATGCACAACTCAAATTGCATTTAAGTCAAAAAGTACAACAATCATTACATCATCCAGTGAACAGCATCCAGAATGTGTTTGCTTGCAAGACAGAGCAGCGGAGAGGGGTGTTACTTCCCACTTCCTTCGTCTGGCAGCTTTTTGGTTTCACAGTCCCTCTATTCATCTCCAAGAGTTTGAGGATTTGAGGTTTCTCTCCTCAGATTATGTCATTGCCAAGTCGTTCTCACCGGGCACCGCTGCCAGCTCCTTGAAGACAAAGATCTGTGGCTTCCCTTGTCCTCAGCCTTCCCTTGGCCCTCAGCCCCTCCAGCTTCAGACTGTTCTGCAACTTCTCTGCATAGAGTTCTTTTCAGTGCTGTGGGACTCAGCAAATTCGTCACTAGCATCAGCAACATTAGCAGCTCAAGCTGCTCTGTAAGCCAGCTGTTATTCATGCCTCTTTCAATTCCAATGGTCTTGAAGCTGTGTCTGTTTGCACCTAAGCAAAGTTTAGGATGCCTTAGAAAATTGTGGACAATTTTTCAAAATTGGAATAATGTTTTGCCAATAATAATACAGAAATCCCATAGGCATAGAGACTCTCTCAATAACAGAAACGGCATAAGGCTGAAAAAGGAAGTCCCATTGTTGCTGCCTCTTGCCATGTGCTCTTGCTTATAAGAGGTTGTCCAAGCCCAGAAAGCTTCGTGTCCCCAAATATAACACAAAATTTCCTGTGTCTCTAAACTTGTATTGTGCACCAAATTACCACTGACTCAGTTAACCTTTTTTTTCTACAGTGGCTTTTTTACAGGGTTGGGGGCAGAGGGATTATGGATATGAAATATGGATATTCTAGGATGTTTTCTGTTCAATTACATGCTATTTTTGTAACTAAAATTTTAAAATGCTTTTTAACAACTCAGAGGTTATTTCATTCATAAATAAATTTAACATAAAAATTATATGAAGTCTTTATAAACATGTTACTTAAGCAAAGGCAGTATTAAAAGTTAGAAGTGAAATTTTTGTCAGTGTTTGCTTTATGGCTGGAAGCACAGCACTTCCTCAATCCCTTGGCCCACATCTCCAAAAGGTTTATATGCAGGGAAGAAGAGTCACGTGGAAAACAAACCATGACCTGGTTGGTTAGTCGGCCAAGCCTCCATACTCCTAAATGTGAATTGCCTTGGTGGAAATGGATTGGAGAATGTGGCTTAGGCCAAGAAGATAGTATAGGACTTCTGGTCTCTGCTTTCTTGAATCCAAGATGATCAGTTGCAGAACAACCTTAAGCTAATTGACCCACCCCATCACAGGCAGAGAGGAGTAAGAACAGAGACTTGACCAGGCTTAACTGCCCAGGGAAACTGACCTTGACCCTTTCTGCTTAATATCTTGGGATGCAGAAGGCAGAAAGGGCATAAAGTTGCCTGAAGGATAAAGTGCCTGCAGTGAGTACTCAGTGTGGGGAGACCAGAACAGGTGAGGGGAAGGAAGCACCATGCTGCTGCCGACCTTTCAGGTGGAAATGACAGCTTCTAAAATGTTTCATAACGAATCAGAAATTCCCCTCCCTTTGTGTAAAGCAGAGGTGGGAAGGGGTACATAAAGGGACAAAAATAGGATTTTTGCAGGAGTCTTCTCTCTGGAAATCAACACCTAGTAGAAAACTAGCAGGCATTTGCTACTTGTTTGACTTTTGAGATGAAATGAGCAGCTTTTTTCTTATTTATAATAGAGTTACCAAGTCATACCTTTATGTAATGCTTTCAGTGTTTGTAATTTTTAAGCTGTAATATCTAGTTCCTCCTTTCACAGAATTTATAATCTAATTCAGATAATACATAAACATAAAAAATTGTATCCATAAAGATTTACACAAATGTTGAAGACAATAATAAAAGATATAAAGCAGCCAATAGTTAACCGTCCACTCAATTATAAGGACAATACTTACCAAAGTCTTTCCAAGGGAGGGTGGACCACTGCGAGCAAAGCTAGCAAGGAAAAGCCCAGAGTAAACAAAATTTCACCTGGATCTTGTAAGACAGTTATAAGTTAGAAAGGAGAAGAGAAGACAGGGAGGATGTTCCAAGAAGGTATACACAAATCTAGGAAAGATCAAGATAGATTTCAGAGGTGGTGAATAAAATGTTTTGACCAGAGCATAAAGTTCATTAGGGGTCCTGTGGAAGGTAAGATTGACAGGTTATGTTGGCAACAGATTTTAAAGGAATTTGGATGCCTGGCTAAGGAATTTGAATTTTAGTTATAGGCAATGGGAAGCCACTCAAGGCTTCTAAGCAGAGTAATGAGATCAAAGTGGGTCAAAATCAAGTCTTTGGAAATAATGCTAAAAAATAACGATATAGTAATGTTAAGATGGTAGTAGGTATTGTTTTTCTTCTCTATTTTTCAAACCTTTAATTTTTACAATCAAAATTATAATCAGGTAATTTCTTGCTAAAAGTATAAGTAATTTTCTTTATACTCTCTATGCTATGTTTCCTCACTAGAACCTTTTTGGCCTTAGGCATTTGGTTTTGATTTACAATAAACTAAAGTGTTTAACTACTTGAGATTCCAGTTTAATAGAATATGGACTTCCCCTTACCACAGGCATAATGTCTCCATAGCACTTGGCTAGGGATGACCTTGCTTTAGGATCTTGAGTTGTTCCTATAAATATCTAATTAGAAAGCTTTCTGCTTTACTTCCTCCACAATCTTATCAGAAGAAAGGACCATGTTTTTTATTCAGTTCATCCCCCGTTTCCCCGGCCCAAACACATGTAGAAGACTCATTGGCTTCTTATTGGACTCATTTCTCTGCATGTTGTATAAGTTTTTCTCATAAGATGCTATGACAGTACCTTTCCTTCTACTTAGCTCATCCTCAGCCTGATTCCTTTCATCCCCATTGGCTAATGGGGAAACACCCTCACAGAAACACCCCAAAATAATGTTTTACCAGCTATCTGTGCCTTAGCCTAGTCAAGTTGACACATAAAGTCAACCACCACAATATTTAACCTCCCTGAGTTTCAGTTTCTTCACCTTTAAATGGGACTGACTTTCTCCAACATGAAGTAGTTGGCAAGGATCAAGACAGATGAAGAATTATCCACAGTAGGAACTCAGTGATAGTTGTTCCCTTTGCTTATCCATGGTCCTGTTTCTGCCTTCTAACAACCAGAAAGCCCAAATGATTCTAGTTAATTGAGTAAAAGCCTCAAGCTGCTTCATTCCTTTCTTTATCTCCCTTTAAGTGTACCTGCTTTAGACACCCAGTTCTTTTGTTGTTTGTCCACTGCTTTGAGATGACAGATGATGGGAGATAGCCACTCAGTAAACTCTTCTGTTTTGCTCTATACTTCCTTCTTAGCTAAAAAGCATGTACCTCCAAAAGGTCCCTAACAGTAGGAGTTTTAAGGTCTAGGAAGCTTCAAGGGAGAATATAAAATGAGATGTAAAGCTAGACTTTTGCTGCCAGACCAGAACTGTGGCTAAGGCTGAAAGCTGAGGACAAGAAGAGCTAATCCTGAGACAGTTTGCCAATAACTGGGACCAGAAACATCCTCCCAGAGTTTATTAAAGAGTGGAAGAACTGGCTCTGCTAAAATCACTGTCCCACCATGAATTCTATCAGAGAAGAGTGGGGAGTGGTTCAGAGTTCATAATGAATGGCGATTCTCTCCCCATCCTCCAAGAGAAGGAGATGAGAGACCAGCCCAGGTATGAAGTGCACAGAGCCAGCAATGGGTTGAAGTCACCTGACTGATCTGGTGATTCCAAGGCCCACCTGACTTCGTAAGCTGGGGCCCAGAGTCCTGTGTTCCTGCCTGGATATTTAATTTGAAGACCTGGGTTCTAATCTTGGTTTTGCCATCTGTCTCCAGTATTACCTTCATAAAGTCCATGTTTGCTTTTCTGTAACTGGGGGGTCAATACTGGCCTTACTTGCTCAGTTGAGATGAAGCCTATAGAGACTCTTTTAAACTAAGTGTGTTGTAAGTCAGTTATCAGTTATCAATATGGAAAGTATCTGCCTTTGTCCCATAGGACTCCTAACTATTGCTAGAAATTGTACTATGAGACATTTCTTTGGATTAAGGCATAGCCTGAAACTAATCTGAAATTCTTATCAGCTTCCTCAAGCTCTGTCCAGGCCTCAGAATTTGCTACCATTCAGCCCTGCCTTTACCAGCTGGTTTGTCTAACTACCCACAAGTTTCCAGGGGACAAAGTCTACAAGAACTGCAGACTCTTAAAAAAAAAAAAAAGCCAGGAAAATATGGAACTAGGAATGGCTCCAGGAGCCTGCTGCCAGTCACAGACTGCAAGTGATCAGGGGACTGTGGGCAGCCCTTGCTGGCTATACTTTGAAGGACAGGGGAAACTTAGGAAATAGCACTGTTCACTTGTGAATCAACTTCCAGTGAGAACAATAGATGGTTTGGCCACTGAGGTGATAATTGAACTATTTTAAAATCTCCTCTAACCATATTATCTAACACATTCATCTTCTCTATTATATGAAAACAAAAATTAAAGCCTATTGTGATTCCCATTGAAATAAAATATGAGTTGGAGTTCTCTAATGAAAAAACAATTCCTTTTTTATACCCTAAGTCCTTCCAGGAAGAGCCTGTGATATTGTGGAAAGTCACAGACTTTTGGAATTCAAAATCAGAATTTCCCAGAATTGCAATGGACCTTGGGCAAGTATAAGTTGCTTGACCTCTTTGGACCTTAGTTTCCTCATCTGTGTAAAGGGATGACAATAACAACTATGTGGCAGGCTGCTGTGGGTATTCAAGATAATGTATTTAAAATTACAGCTGGTTACACTGAGGGCTCCTAGTGAATCAGGCCCATTGGTATTCACGGTATTCATGCCTTTGGGGAATCTCCTCCACACTGACTCTGGCCTTGGCCTTATGATTTGCTTGGCTAATGAGACATAACTATGACACAAGCAGAAGCCTGATAAGATGTATATATTGAGGTTTACGCTACTGAATCCAGATGCCACTTAAAGAAATTTACCCTATGGAAAAAGAAAAGTTTCAGTTTTTCAGTTATCTCTGTCAAGTAAGGCCATCTTAGACCTTCCAGCTCCAGCCAAACCACCAGCTGAATGCAGCTTCTTGAATGAAACCAAGTGAGACCAGCAAAAGAACCACCAGTCAAACCATAAAATCATAAAAAATAATACATGGTTTTGTTTTAAGTCATTAAGTTTTAGACACCTACTGATATCTAGAGAGTTGGACAACTACCCAGAAATATTAACTACCCGGAGTTACTGTAGATCCCACAGGTTAAGGGTTCATTCCCACAGACAGCCTCCATTTCAGAAACCAATTGCAAGTCTAGGCCTCCCATATTTATGACCAACCAACTATAAAGTCACAAGATTCACTCACAGAATTCAGGAAGACTGGTTTACTTACTATTACCTGTTTACTATAAAGGAAACAATTCAGGAAGAGCCAAATGGAAGAGAAACAAGGATTGAGGAAAGTGTACAGTGTGGGCATGCCACCCTCTCAGCACCTTGATGTGCTCACCAGCCCAGAAGCATTTTAAACCCTGTATGGTTTTATAGAGGTTCTATTCCATTACACAGACATTACGAAGACAGACACTGTTTTCTGTACTATGAGGGACAAAAAGTAGGAGGTGAGGCAGAGGATAATAGGGAATGATATCTGCGTTTGATAAGGTGAATAGCAAAAACCTTCCTGAAATAAAATTTCAGTAGAAACTTAAAAAACGAAAGGAAATAGCCTTGCAAAGAGTTATGAAATAGGTCCTCAATAAGAGATAGTTATTATTAACTGATATATAAAAGTATTGACATTTTAAAGTTATATATGTGCTTGGTACGTAGTAGGAGCTCAATATATATTAGTTCTCTGCCCTTTCTCTTCACATGTCACCATTATTATCAGTCAGGGTCCAGTCAGGGAAATAGACATCACATGAGATATATCAACAGTGGGGATTTAATATATAAAATTTGTTATAGGTGTTGGAGGATGAAAGAGCAAAAAGGAATACTGAGGGAAACCTAGAGGGCTGCAAGAAGCAACACTTCTAGTGCTAGAATAGCTAAAGGAAAGGAGTTGAGAGTTATCAGAACATAGAAATGTGGAGAAGGGGCTTATGGAGACAAAACATCACTCAGCTGCTACTGATATTTCTGAGGGGGTTTGATAAGGTTGATTCTCAAGGAACACCCAAAGTAGATAGAAACTGGAAACAACTGCAGTTCTTGAAGTAAAATGCTGCTATTGGAGCAATGTTGGCTGTGACAAAAAGTTATCAGAAAAAAGAAAGTCCCTTCTCCCGCTCCTACTACCTTCCAATATCCCTTTATTGCCTGATATTGGCAGGGCCCAGCAAGAAGCCAGTGCGCAAAGAAGAGTATGAAAGGTACATTGCAGAATCCCAAAGGGAGCATAGTATTCATGGAGGGATTTGGAGCTGAGAAACAAGCAAAAGGCTAAGATTGTCCAAGTCAGTCCTCTTAACGCCTGGATTTTTTTTTTCAACACGTCACCTAGTGTAGCATTTGCCCTGAATATCTATTATTTTTTAAGAAAGTATTTTTATTTTTGAAAATGGTTTTTGAATATAATTGTTTTTATGTATACCAATATAATAAAACTGTGACCAGATATGTATATCTAATATAATACCTAGAGCAATCACTAAAAAGCTAATCAAAGAGATACTTTAAACAAAAACAATAATAAACAGAAATGGAATTATGAAATATTTTCAAGTACAGGAAGGTAAGAAAAAGTAAATGTTCTAAATTCACCCATTAAAAGACAGAAATTAGCAGACAGTATAAAACATGTTGAACTCTATAGTGTCAACAAGAAACAAACTTCGAATACAATGATATAGGTAGTTTGAAAATAAAAGATCAAAATGATATATTACATAAGCATTAATCAAAAGAGCAGGAAAATAAAAAGGACAGAAAATAATGAGTGTTGGTGAGGATACAGAGAAATTGGAACCCTCATTCATGGTTGGTGGGATTATAAAATGGTATATCCACATTGTAAAAACAGTTTGGCAATTCCTCAAAAAGATAAACATAGTTACCATATGGCTCAGCAATTCCACTTCTAGGTATATATCTATGAGAGTCAAAACATATGTCCACACAAAAACCTACCTGTATATGTTCAAACCAGTGTTAATTATAATAGCTAAAAAGTAGAGACAACCTAACTGTCCACCGAATGATGAATGAATAAACAAAACGTGATATATCCATTTATGACTACATGAAAGCCACATGTCGTCATTTCTACCATATTCTATTGGTCACACAGGACCAGTTCTGATTCACTGTGGGAGGAGATCACACAAGGACATGAATTCCAAGAGCCTAGAATTACTGGATCATGGCTATTACATCGCTCCATGGATAGTTAAGTCCTGAGTCCACAAATGTTCCAATGTCACATCACCTCCTAATTTCCTGTGTCTTGAGTGTTGCAGTGGTAATTTTCAACAGTCATTCCTGGCTCCTCAGGGCTGTACTTTTTAAAATTTCTCAAGAGTTCTGAGAACACTGTTTATAACTAGCTAAGCAGTAACTCCCACTCCTGAACTAACTTCAAGGGTCATCTGTTTGCTCTTCCGGAGGTTTTTAAATAGACAGGGGTGTGTTAATGTCATAGTACATTATTTACTGGTTACAGTTTTGGCAGGCAGCATGAAAATGTGACTTTTTAAAAGAAAAACTAATATTTTAATTCTATTCTTAAATAACCACAATTTCCTACTAATGGTATGTGTGTGCCTGTTGAGCACCACACAATTCCTCAAACCATGGAATCAAATTAGACATTCCCATCCATATTTCCTGTTCCATGTTAACTTTTGCACAATACTTGCTTTTTATTATTAAATAAAAAAAAAACTGATGAGCACTTTATTTTCACTGTTGTACCATTACTAACAATATTCCAAAGAATGCCTCATACATATATTCTTGTTCATGTGTGAGAGTGTCCCTCAATGTAACTGGAACTAGGATTGCTGTCTCATAGGGCATTTATATTTTCAGTCCTCATAGGTAATACTGAATTGTTCTCCATAGTCATTGTACTATTTTATGTTCCTACTAGTGTTTAAGAATTTCCCTTTTCGTCACATTCTTGTCAAGTTGAATATTATTAAATTTCTCAATTTCTGCCAATCTGAGGGGTACAAAACACATTTTATTTTTTAAAATTGTGGTAAAACATACAAAATAAAATTTACCTGGCTCTCATTTGTTAATAAAAAATTTTATGGAGATAATTGTAAAGTCACATAAAGTTGTAAAAAAAATACAGAATCATTGTTTAATTCATGTTTATATATAAATATAGTCATGTATCCACCACCCACATCAATATACAGAACATTTTTAACACTCTAATAGACCCCCTTGTGTCCCCTCCTAGTCAATAACCGACCAAACGCAAGTTATATTGATTTAAAATTTATTTCATGATAATAATAAATATAGTACATTTATTATAAAAAGGGGGAGTTTGATCTAGTGAGGTTGAGAACCACTGTGTCTAGTAACACCTTCTTTGACTGGTAGATTAGAGGTATCAGGAGATGCTTTTCCTCTCTTTGCTTATTCCCATGCCTTGTCCCAGACCACTGTAGACTCTGGCATTGTGCCTAGATAGCCACCACATTAAAATGGAATGAGTATTTTTTGATAATAACTGATAATGGTTTTAGCAGCCCTTGCCCTTGCTGTTTCTTATTCATGAAGCTTTTATGTTTTTACTGGGAAAGAAGCATGACGAAGAGCATGGCTAGATGATGGCTAAAGGATACCATCTTTAAGCATCAGGTAGATACCATGAGGTCACGGAGAGAAAGCAGAGGCCACTGAGGCCCAGGACCAGGCCCTGTTCTCTGTATTGTGGTTTATCAGGGGCAGGTCACTCTTGGCTGCAGGAACGAAGAGCTTCTGAGTGTACGAAACACAGTATTGGGGACAGGGAGCTCTCCTGCGTATCTTGTGTAGGTTTTCTCAATGCATCCTCACAACCACCCCATAAGATAGGTGTTGCTATTCTTTTTCTCTGGGTAAAATAAATAGAGCTGTTATTTTGAAGTCAGGAATACAGGAATTTCCATCTTAGCTCTGCCAGTTAACTAACCATGCATGTGACCTCAGCCAAATCACCCACCTTCTTCAAGAGATGGTCCTTTCACACCTCACTAAGTTGTTTCCTGTCTCAAATTGTGTAACACATGTGAGGGTTTTTACTCAATAAAATGAATACATGTAATATTATCAATCATTTTTAAAGATCTAAAACACATTTTGCTAGAGGCCAACCAAGGTTTGGCTTCTGGACTCAATATGTGAGTGGAATCTCTGGTTCCAGAAATGAAAGCCTCCATAAATTGAAGCAACATGGGGCAAACCTAGCCCTATCCTCTTCTCCCTCCTCTTCACCAACGCAACCTAAACTATGAAGAGAAACACTCTCTTCTACACAGAACTGCCTCTTTCATCAAGCCTACCTTGGTGGCCCTTTTGCAATTAGGTGGTGGGAAAGGCTGGGAGGAAGTTGCTGCTAATTAGCATATTAACATTCCAGGCTTAGCATATCACCGTTACCCTTGAGGAGATGGATGCTCCTGACCTGTGTAGGTTTACTTGTCCAGCTCTGATTAGGTGTCCCTGATGCGAAGACAGCATGCCTGCAACATAAATATTTTCAGAATCAAACCAGAGCAAAAAGTGAAAGGAGTTCAGGGCCTCCTTTCTGTTAGTGACTCTCCCTTCCATCCCCTCTCTAGCCACTCTCCCAGTGTGATCCCTGATAGCCACAAGCCTCTTCTGGGACAGAGCACCCGAGTCAGAGGAGACTGTCCAGGCTCCACTTGAGACAGTATTTCAGTCTGATAATTCATTCCCTCGAGGGCCTGCTCAGTATCCATTGGTCTCTGCCATTCTTTCCTCTGTGCCCTCAGAGTCTCTTTTAATTACAGCACTCCCTTCACAGTGCATTCTTCTCTCCCACAACCTTAAGCAATTAGCCCTTAACTAGGGCCTCAAATCACCCCTTTGAGTTTACTGATAAAGGCGGTCTCTCTCGGAACTTGTAGCCCATTTGCTTCAGGGCTTGCCTAGTGAAGTATAAACTGGATTTCAGCTTGTGCTCCTTTCCTCACTGGCACCTTTGTGCAGTGCACAACTTGTAGAACTGTACAAGGAAGTGCTGTCCTCAGCTACTGTATTTTATTCATCTCTGCACTCCCCATTACCTACCACTCTGCCTGACATCAATGAACATTTGTTGGTTAAATACCTGTATACATGCATAAATGAATGAATGAATCACATCTTCTCTGAAATTAGTGGCTTGGAGGCTAATAGGCAGCTGCCTAAATTACCTAGGTATTAAGGTGAGCCAGGAGCATTGTAATCAAACACACAATGATATGTGGTATCATGAACAAAGGATTTGTGTTATTCATACGTAAACCCACACTTTTGTGAAAGGAGATTTAGAATTTACTAATAATTCCAGTCACAGCTAGACACCAGCAGCAGGCTAGGCCCTCGGAAGGAGACTAATGAGTGTAGGATATGCCCCTGCCTTCAGGGCACTGGTGATGGATCAGTCTAGTTGGAGAAGAAAAGAACCACAAAGCAGATGTAACTGTGACTACAGGATCAATTAACTCATCACACAAACTAGTGACACATTATACCTGTGACAAATGGGACATGAAAGACAGCTACATATGTGAGTAAGAATGGATGGTGATCCAGCCAGAGGGTTCAGGGCAGGCTTCCCTGAGAAGTGACATAAGAACAACCAAGTCAAGGGTTTGCCGGGTGAAGTAAGGAGGGAAGCACTTTCCAGGGAGGGGTGTGACTCACACCAATGTCCTGTCCTGGAAGAAATCATGGTAAGTATAAAGTAATGAGAAGGGCTCAGGTGTAGGGTAGGAGAAGAAAGGAGGAATATACCATGAAGATCCCTATGGACCACTTAGGGAGCTGCCTCTACTCAGTCCTAAGAGCAAAGAGAAGCTATTGAAGCATTTTAAGCAGGAGGGTGCTATGCTCTGATTTGTGTTATGCAGCTTTCACTTTTATTGCTGTGTGGTATTAAAAACAACAGGCCCAAAATGGAGTTGCTTATGCTAAGTCCCAACTCACCAAACCAAGACTTAATTATAGTTTCAGCTCTCCCAGAAACGGAACCTTAAACCAGTCAATCAGATCAGCACCAGTTAGGTAATCTTCCTGGTAGCCATCCCCTAGTGGAAAGTAATTTTGCAATAACCAACGTGTTTTGTTTTGTTTTGTTTTGTTTTGTTTTTGCCTAGTATGACTCCCTTGTTCCTGCTCCCTTCTGCTTATAAAATAAGTTGAAGAATGTGTAAAAAGTGAGACCATGGAGTCTGTGGGTGTAGACTACTCTCTAGAGAAATTTGATTGCAAAGGGGATGTGAGTGGAGATGACATGTCAAGGGTTTGTGTTTGGTTTTGTTCTTTTTAAAAATGACTTGTAAATGTTATGAAATAAATAGAAAGGATCCAGGAGCTAGAGGTTGAGAACAGGAGAGAGACAACAGACAGTTTTATATTCATATGGAGGGCCCTTGGCCAAGAATCGAGGCAGAAATGAAGGGCCTGACTTTTGGTAGATGGGCAGCACCTTTACCATAACAAGAGGAAAAGGGTGCTTCTTTTTGGTGTTGGGAAGAAGAGGCAATTGCTGTCTCAGCCACTTCTATTTCACTCTACAGTAGGAACAAGGTCACCTGCTGAGAGTGAAGGGATCTGAGGAGAGTAGAATGGTTTCAAAATAATGCTTGTGAGAGTAAGAAAGTGGACTTGAAAAACCTAATAGTGTTACTCGCAGGTCTAAGGAACCATTAGTAGAATAAAACCAATCTGGTTAGGATCAAAGTGAAATCTCTCTCATTTGCTTAAATATAGTCTGAAGAAAGGGCATTAGAAATGTTAGGATGAGTAAAAATCAGTCCTTAGTCTCCAGGGCTCACAGTCTACTTGAAAGTTTCAAGGATATGAGTTGTAGAGTAGAGAATAGGTTTGGCTGGGAGTAACAGGAAAGCCCAAAATGACAGTGACTTACGAAACAGTTTATATCTCTCTCAAAAATGATATGTGTAGTAGCCTAGAGATAGCATGGCACACTACAGTGTTGTCAACCACGACTTCTCTGCTGTACTCCAATGTGCATGGCTTTCATTCCCAGCTTCACCCATGGTCGCAGATGGCTGCTGTAGCTACAGTCATTACACTGCTATTCCAACAGAAGAAATAGAGAAGAGAAATGGCAAAGGATTTCTTGGAAACAGTCACACACCATTTCTGCTTGCATCTCACTGGCCAGAACTTAATCACATGACCATATCTGGCAGTAAGGGAGATTGACCAATGTCAACTTTATTCCATTTATCCAGGTGCCACATACAAAACTTGGGGAAGGGGGGTTTAACTATTAAGGGAAAGGGAAAGAACAGAAATTGGAGATAACTAGCAGTATCTTAGATAAATCAACAGTTGAATGCAGTGCAATGACAAAGCTTAAGAATCAAGTACAGGGACTGGTTAAGTCAACTCAGCTTGAGAGGTCAAGAAAAGCTCTGTGAAAGAGTTCAAGTTGGGGCTTTTTGGGTGCAACCTACAGAAACTGCCTAGGGGCAGGCAGGTAGTTTTTCCTTCATATTCATTCTCTCATTCTTCCATAGAATAGAGAATTTCTGCTGGACACATGGCTATCCAGCTAAGCTCATGAGTGAAAGTTTTGTATGCAGTTTCTGAGTCTTTCCCTTAAAAATCTGGACATATGCCTTCCTGGTATTGAAGGGGAATTTTCATTCAAAAGGCTACTCAGCTCTCTGTTCTTCTTCTGTAAATATGCTTACTGCATGTACTGGAAATTGACTAAAGACTCACCCTCCTCTTTTGTTTGATCTATCTAAGCTACAAATCTAACTATTTGTACCCCATAGCAACCATAGCAACTCCCACTGCTTTGTAGCAGCCTGAGTTCAAATAACCCAATCAGGCCATGCCAAAAAGGATCTATATAAGGAATGATGCAACTGAGCTCCCCACCCAGATCTTTAGAGCACTACTAGCTCCTCTGGGACCTCCAGCTTAATAAAACTGAGTTTTTTTTAACTCTCCTAGTGCTGCTTGGTTTCTCATCAGTATGATTTTGGATCTTTTCTGAAACAGTATTATCCTCCTTCCTGGTGGATAGAATCCAAGCATAGTGTTGGGAGCAGGCTTTAATTTGCAAAGAAGGGCAACCCTCTAGGTGAGGCTGAGAAATAAGACAGAAGGAGCATATTTCCTGGATGTCCTAGCACAGCAAAGCCCCCCGGCTTTTCTAGGAAGCCTGCCCACTGAGAAAATATCTTGTCTGAGTTATATTTGTCGGTCTCTTTTGCGGCAGTAGCAGCAGCAACAGCTTACCCTGTACCCTAAATAACTTATTATTCAGCTATTTTCAGCGGGAAAAAAAGGAGTTATCGCAAAGAGAGTATTATAGAACCCAAGTAGTGGAAAATGTAGCTAGCCTCAGGAAGGAACTGGAACTAGGAATTGGACACTGGATTGAAATCCAAGAAGTGCCTTTCCTGACTCTCATCTCTGCTTTGCTCTGCATACCTGCTTTGGCCTTCTGGACTCCACAGACCAGCTTTGCTGGATTTTGCATTTATATAGCTCTTAGGGCTTCCCCACAGCTTCTACATGTATTTGTTATAGTTCTAGCCACAGGTAGGAATTGGCTGGCAGTTTTAGTTCCACTTTCAAATTCCTAGGAAGGAAGATCTGATTGGCCTGTCCTGGGTCAGGTGTTTAATCCTAGAGCCGCCAGCTCATGACTCTCATGAGCAAGACAGTGAGGTCAAATACTATACACTGACTGACTAGACTCCACCCACATAAAATGACGGAAAGTTTTGAGACCTGGGCGGGGCTCTTGGGCTGGGAAGGTGCCCCAAAGCATCTGCTCTGCAGGGTAAAATCCAGGTTCCTTAGCTTAGAGTAGAAAGCTTAGCGCAAACTGATTCCACTCAATTTTTCTAGTTTCTCTCCTGCCCTCCTTCCCCATACACACACCCTGTCTTGGTAACAAACAGAAGAATGGTCCTGCTATGACTCCAGACTTCTGTATACTGTTCACTCTGTGTAATATTTCTCCTTCTCCACCTGGGCAGCTTATTATTCATGCCTAAAGAAGCCAACTCAAATGTCATATTCTCATGAATAGAAAATGAACTTGATTCTAAAATTCGCTGGAATTTTAGCAATTCAATTGTCATTGTGATAATACTTGCCATCTCTGATGAGCAGTAATATATATCTCAGGAATATGAAATGTGCACAGTAAACTGCTACAGGACATTCTACTCACCAAAGGTTTCTATGAATTGGCATTTCTAAATCCTGACAGTGCAATTACAATTGATAGCAAAGCTAGAACATATAAAATTGTTTCATGAATCAGTTAAAAATTAGATTGTGTAAAAAAGAGATGTTCTGAACAGACTGCTAGTTGTACACCACTGCCTAAGTAAAAACTACATTCCCCAACCTTCCTTGCAGCTAAATGTGGCCACATGACTAGGTCTACACCCCAGAACGTGGATAAAAGAAAGGGTAGATGCACCTTCTGTGTTTCTTGCTTGCCTTCCATTTTTCATCTTCTCCTTTCCCAAGCTGAAGCACAGATATGGTCATGACCTAGCTTTGACTATGCAACCAAGAACATCATCCTGCAGATGATGATGACATGCAACAACCGGGAAAAAGTCAGATACACAACTGACCTAATGAAGCTGACCAGCCCCATCAGTCTGGGCCATTCATCTCTGGTTTCTTGCATGACGAATCAATAAATGGAATCTTCTTTAAGCCAGTGTGTGTGTGTGTGTGTGTGTGTGTGTGTGTAGATAGCTCCTTAACATAGTAACTTGTAACTTAGCCCTTTCGTAGGCAGAGTAGGCAGTGAGCTTCTCCAGAGCAGAGAGGAAGTCTCTGCTATCTTTTTATCTCCTGCACCCAGCATAGCACCTGATAAAAAATAAATGTTCAATAAACCTCTGCTGATTGAATAAGTGCCTGAATTAGTAAGAACTAAGGCTAAAAAAAGGGAGTGAGATCAAATCTGAAGGGCCTAGGATGTCCTAGTTAGGAATTTGAACTTTGCCCACATTTAGGTTCCATGGAAAATTTTAAAGTAGGGAAAAAGAACTGCATTTTTAGGCTTTTCTGAATCGTGTTAGCTGAGGGCACCTGCTGGCAAATTGAAACATTGCAGCCTAACCCCCAGCTATTTGTAATTCCTCAGTCAAGTAGAGATAAGAGAGTAGTTGCTAAATACAGAGTGTAAGTTACAAATAGGAGGGCTAACCCAATGTGATAAATAACAACAATCTGAAACTACTTCGGGCCAGTCACTGTGATGGGTGCTGTAGTGAGCTGTAGCAGACTTTAGACATGGTTCCTGACCTGGGAGTTCAGATTTTGGAGTTTTTTACAGATGTGCTCTGTCCTTTGATCTTGATAAGCTATAAGATGCCACTCTTACTCTTTCCCTCTTCCCATGATTCTTCTTGTCCATTCACACTAACTTATGCTTTTTTCATTTATATCAAATTAATTAGTCACCATGGCAATGTTAAGTTATTTGAGCTAACTTCTGATTTTGATTAAAAACAAAACAAAACAAAACAACTAAACAAAACCAAACAAAACTCCCAAATTATGAAAAATTACCAGTCTCTTCAGATGAGATGGTGCAGTGAGCTCTTTGGCTGGGCCCACTGGGGAGATTTTTCTCGGTTTTTAGAGATGTTCTATCCCTAAAAACCAGTCTGGTCACACTTAAGGATCCTGTGCGCCCCTGCGCAAGGATGATTTGCCCTTTAGCTTTAGCCTCCATGAGACTTAGAGAAAATTTCTGGCCCTTTCTTAGTAGCTATATAAGACCGTGCTTTTATCTTTGTTTTATGTTTTTGTAAGCCACTTTAGATCTCTAATACTACATACGACGAAACACTAGAATGAATCATCCAGATTTGAAAGTGCCCAGGGGATCAGAGAAAGGGGAAATCTAAAAGGGAGCAAGGTCCCTTAATAAAAGGTCTAAATATGGAAAAGAGGTGGGGGCTTGATTAAGCCTTGGAGAGTGAACAGTGCAAGTGGATTTGTTGCTATTCCTATCAGTTTTGTCACCTTTTCCTTATAATTCTTCTCCTGGCCTCTAGGAATTACAAAAGGACTATTTTTTTGAGTTGGCTTTTAAAATGCCTTTTGTAATTTACAAGGAGCTAGCCACCCCCAGCCCCCAACCCAGCTGAATCTAACAGGGCACCAGCATTCCTCCTCCAGGTCTAACGCCATCAGGAAGCCCAGCTACACGAATGTCTTAGAGAAAAGCACTCAGCACTGCTGGAAGCAAGAGGGCTGCTTTCTCTGCGTGGTTGGTGCAGCTCTCTTTGAGGGAGGAGCTCCTACAGTGAATTAAATTACAATTAGCAGGTGCACCAGGTAAAGGCCATAATTTTCTGCCAGAGCACTGAAGTCTGCTTTGATAGCCACATACTTCTTTGCATTGAAAAGTTGTTTTTCTGATTCCTTGCTTCCACTACTAGGCAAGGATGCAGAAGGAACTGCTGCTACCTGTTCATGAGGCCAGGCTTTCAGATGTGGACAGTGACTAGGTCTAGAATGAAGTTTTCAAAGTAAATGTGCAACTCCTATTTATTGCACAGTCCCAGGCTGATCCTGAGCAAACAGGTGGGCATGGCTTACTGGGGCTGCAGTTGGTCTACCACATCAGCCAGGCCTTCAGCCCAACGCTGGCTCTGTGAATACCATGCCTGGGCCCATCTTTCCTGTCCCTCCCAGCTGCAGTGAGATGTTCATCATTTGTTGGCAATGTCCTGATGCACGGAACTGTGGCAGAATCAAGTCTAAATATTTAGAATGACCAATAATGAGAATGACCAATTACTGTAGCAAAGTGTATATTTTTGCCCTGAAACCAAGTTATCATTGAGGTTGGAAGGAATAGCTGGGCATCTGGGGTTTAGCAGGAGGCCCCTTTAGCTTACCCAGGCCTCAAAGCAATGAGGCTGCAGAGCTGAGAGGGCTATGAATCTGCATCTAAATATGACATTTACCTGGGTGGGCCTCCATCACTCCTGCCTCATACTAATGGAGACTCAGGTCAGGCTGGTGGTGGGAGAGAATCTGACCTGAGCGTGAGGCTGCTGGTGTAGTATATGTGTGGAAATGTGTGTTAGAAAGATGTGTTTATTCTTAGCCCAGGAAAATTTCCTGTTCCTTATTGTTGGGGGAAAAGACTGAGAGGAGGGAGGTTTATGTAAGCAGTTAGACCTGAACAGACACACACACACAAAATTAGGAGGCAGGATTATTTCTTAGCATCTATGGTACTTCGAGGAATGGACAAAAACTCTTTCCTATCCATCAGAGTTTCATCCAAATGATCCCTGGGGAAGGGGCATGTGAGTATGTGGTATCCACTGTGGAAGGGTTGGCCACTGAAGAAAGAGAAGGAAAATTCCTATAAATAGAGCTGAAATAAAGTGCCCAGGAGGAGTTAAGAAGGTTTAAGAAAACTGGGTGGCTACATAAGTCAGGGCAGAGTGCACACTGGGAGGCCATGGAATGGTGGTGGGGAGACAATGGGGGAGAGAGAGAGAGAAGAGGAAGGGGTCAAGGTCAGAACAGCTGACCTTGTACTCACAGAACATACTTCTTACAATTGATGCCTGCCTTTCTCTAAAGAACTCTTGGAGAAATTGAATATGGACTATATTGGATAATTGTGTATCAGTATCAAATGTCTTGGACATGATAATGGTATTGTGGTTATAAGGAGAATGTCTTTGTTCTTAGGAGCACATGCCAAACAAAGTATTTAAAGATGAAGTATCTTGATATCTACAACTTTGAAGGGGTTCAGTAAAGAGAAAGAAACTGAAAGAAAACAAATGTGGCAAAATTTTAACAATAGATAAATCTAGGTCAAGGGTATATGAGAGTTCATTGTACTACCTTTCAGTTCTTTTGTAGCTTGAAATTTTAAAAAATGTTAGGGGAAACAAATTGTTGGTGCATGACAACTAAATACACACAAAAAATTTATACTTTATGATTTCATTTATTTGAAATTCTAGAACACAGAAAACTCTACAGTGGAAGGATATCGGAACAGTGGTTACCTGGGCGTGTGCGCACACGTGTGTGTGTGTGTGCGTGTGCGTGTGCGTGTGTGTGTGTGTGGTGAGTGGGTAGGTGGGCTAACTGGGAAGGATCATGAGGGAACTTCTATAGGGGGTTGGTTTATGAAGGTATGAGGCATTATTCAAAACCGAACATATGTACATCTATGATTTATACATTTATTGTATGTAAAATTCACATGAAAAGAAAAAATCTGGTTAAAAAAGAGTTGGGAAAAAATGTTGAGTAAGGGTAGAGTGAGGTTTGACTTGGATTTCTGACTTTGGGGGATAATCCTCAGGATCTTTCCCATGTTCTCAATATGGCTGAGAATATTTTGAATGTATCACTTGAGTGTTAAAAAAGAATACCAGAGTTAATTTTCCAGGCACTCAATCAGCCATAGATGCAACTATGCAGCTACACTCCCAGCTTAGCTGTGTAGAGTGGGGCAGCCAGGCTCCAGGTGGCGCCCAGTGATCCTCACCTCCTGGTTTTGTAGCCCCCTTGCACACTGAGTTGGGCCAACCTATGTAGCCAGTAGGATATTGTGGAAATGACAAAGTGTGTGACTTCTGAGACTGGGCCATAAAAGACACTGCAGCATCTGCCCTGCTCTCTCTTGAATCACTTGCTCTGGAAGAAGCCAACCTTGTGGAGTTCACTTGGCCAGGAACTGAGGCCTCCTGCCAACAGCCCGCTTTTGGGAAGTGATCCTCCAGTCCCAGTAAATCCTTCACATGACTGCAGACTTGGCTGACATCTTGACTGCAACCTCATGAGACATCCCAAGCAAGAATTATCCTGCTAATTCACCCATGAATTCCTTACTCACAAAAACTATGAGCTAATAGATGTTTACCATTGTGTTAAGCCACTAGGTTTTGAGATTATACAGTGATAGATAACATACAGAAAGTGATGCTGGGACCTTCAGAGGACACGAAGGTATATCTTGGCAGGTGTGGCCTCCCATCCTGTGGTGAACCATAGGAGCTTTCTCTTCTGCCTATAAACCTCACCCTCCTTTCTCAGTAGATTTCATTTGCAGTAGCTCAAGTAGAGGCTGAGACATGGGTTTTTTTTTTTTGTTTTGTTTGTTTGTTTTTTGCCTTTATGATCCAGTAGTTGTACTAAAAGTCATTAAAGTCCTTCAAGACTTTGATCTCGGGCACCATCCCCATCAACTTCCACTCCACGCCCCATAAGAGGAATCGATCCCTCAGGACCTCATGGTACTTCATAGCACCGTAAAGACAATTACTCCTTGGACTTGAGAGGTCCCCAGATTTCCACATTAAAAAGTTATTGCCAAGATCCCACTTGCATTTTCCCCAACAATCTCAATCTTCTTTTCTGAGGAGAATCTTTCCATCCAAAATTAGTCTTTTAAAGGAAAATGTAAAGGACTCAACACCTCTCTTTTAAAGGAAATTTTATAAAAATGTTTTCTTTATAAAAGTAATATATGCTCATTTTAGAGTAATTAGAAAATACATATAGCAATCACTGTTAAGGTTTTTGTCTATGTGCATGCATGCATGTGTTCTTAAAGCAAATTCACTATTAATAATTTAAAAGAAATGAAGGGCTGAAGTAATTTATTTTTTCATAGCCAAAGCTTTAAAATTAACATATTTTCAATCTGAATACTTTTCTGGCAATGCATATTCTGGCAAATCTTTTAGAAATACTATGGACACAGATAAAAGGGGAAAAGTGATCTTGGTGGTTTTCTTTCTGTCTGACCATAAAGAAAAAAAAAAATGGCCACTAGGTGGGAAGGATCTAAGAGAAGAGAAGAGAAACGACAAACACTTGCACTCTGAACCTTTGCTCAATGCCTGGCACCTGTGATCTCTGTGGATCTCTCACAGTGAAAAACATTGCCCCTTTCCCCACTCAAGTGCCAGAGTCTACAGGCCACTCTATGTAGTTTGCAAGGGCTGCTGTAACAAAATACAGTAGTCCCCCTTATCCTTGGGGGATGTGTTCCAAGACCCCCAGTGGATGCCTGAAACCATGGATAATACTGAACCCTATATATACTATGTTTTTTCTACTCATACATATCTATAATAAAGTTTATGTTAGACACAGTAAGAGATTAACAATAATAGCTAATAATAAAATAAAACAATTATAACAATACACTGTAATAAAAGTTATATGAATGTAGTCTCTCTCAAAATATCTTACCGTAGTGTACTCACCCTTCTTGTGATGATGTGAGATGATAAAATGCCTTATTCAATTGAGACCTCTCACCTTTTCGCTTCAAGGCAGTACTTTATGGCTTCTCTTTGGCATGTCCAAGTTGCCAGCATCACTACTTTTGCGCTTTGGGTCATTATTAAGTAAAATAAGGGTGACTTGAACACAAGCCCTGGGATACTGCGACAGCCGATCTGATAACCAAGAGTGCTGCTACGTGGCTATCAGGTGCAGGGAGCGTCCACATCATGAAGACGCAGGACAAAGGGCTGAATCACGCCCCGGCAGCACCAGATGAGACCATGCGAAATTTCATCACATTGCTCAGAATTGCAAGCAATTTATAGTTTAGGAATTTGTTATTTCCATTTAATATTTTTGAACAGAGTTTGGCCAAGGGTAACAAACTGCGGCAAGTGAATAAATGGATAAGGAGGTACTAATGTACCACAGCTGGGTGGCTTAAAACAACAGAAATTTGTTCTCTCACAGTTCTAGAGACCAGAAATCCAAAATCCACGTGTCGGCAGGGGTGGTTTCCTCTTAGGGGCTGTGAAAAATAATCTGGTCCATGTCCTCCCCCAACTTCTGGTGGCTGCCAGTGACCCTTAGTGTCCCTCTGCTTATAGATACTTGACCTCAATTTCTGTCTCCATCTTCACATGGCCTTCTCCTCTCTGTATGTCCCTGTGTCTCCACATGGCCTTTTTAGAAGGACACTAGTCCCTGGATTTAGGGTCTGCAGTAATCTAGTATGGCCTCATCTTACAGAATTACATCTGCAAGGATCTTATTTTGAAATAAGGTCTCGTTCTGAGATTCCAAGTGGATATGAATCTGGTGGAGAGCCAGGGAGACCCTTTTCAGTCCAGTATATCAAAGTTCGAACATTCCACATTTTAGCTGTCAGCAATGACAGCACCTGAGTTATTGCAATGGATTATAAAATCCCTACATGAGAATAAAGGCAAAGGAAGAAATTAAGGAAAGAAAGGCTGTAACACAGAACTCCGCTGAAACACGTAGGACTAAACAAGTTTTCTGCCGGTCCCAGGAGAGCATAGACGAAGACTTTGCTGTCTTCCTTGTTGTTTGGAGAAAGCAGAGGAGCAGCTCTTTGCAGGAGGAAACATTCTAAGACACGGATAATGAAAGCAAATCTCATGGAAACATCAGGGCTGGATCACAGCTAATTTAGGCAAGAAAACTGTGCAATGAATATTATACAACCTATAAAATTGTCCTTAAGAAGTTCTTAAGAACACGAGAAAATGCTTTTGCTGGAAGGCCTAAACAGAAAAGCCAGGATTCAAAATTGCATTTGCAGCATGAGCTCAACTATGCAAAAAAGAGGAAACATTCCCAGAAAATAAGGCTGGTACCAACTGTGAGGTGGGGAGATGGAAGCAGAGGACTAATGCTTTTTTATTTTACATACTTCCGTATTGTCTGAATTTTTCCCCCAATTGATCATGTAGCCCTTTTTAAAAATAAACTTCACATTTGAAAATAGTTTTAGATTTACACAAAAGTTATAAAGATAATACGGAGCATTTCCACATATCCACTATTCAGTTTCCCCTATTGTTAACATCTTATATTTGTCACAACTAATGAATCAATAGTCTTATTAGCTAATGTCCATTCTTTAATGACATTTTTGAAGTTTTTAATCTACCTTCTTTTTTCTCTTCTAGGATCCCATCCAGGATACCACATTATAAACAGTGATTGTGTCTCCTTAAGGGCCTTTAGACTGTGACATTTTCTCAGATTTTCTTTGTTTTTAATGCCTTTGACAGTTTTGAGGAGTTCTAGTCAGGTGTTTTGTAGACTGTCCCTTAATTTGGGTTTGTCTGATATTTTTCTTGTGATTAGACTGGGGTTATGAGTTTTTGGGAAAGAGACCACAGAAGTTAAGTGCCATTCCCATAACATCATATCAAGAGATATTACTTTTTTAATAAAATGTACAATGAAATATATTTTATTTATATATTGTACATTAATTGTAATAATTATATATTAATAAGGATTATGCTAGAAAAGTAACAATGTTTAACTCTGAGTGTGGATTGTGAGAGTTTTCTCAATATTTTTCTTCTTCATAGTCTTCTATAAAAAGCACAAAGTATATTTAGAAAAATAAATTTTTTAAATTCCTACTATAAATATCCAGGAAGGGCCACAGTGGCCATGGCTGTGGGGACAGGGGAGGGGGTTTGGAGTCTGAGCCTTGGTCTGGCACAGGAACAGAGAGTGTCAGCATGATGGGGAACACACCCGGGCCTGGCTGCGTGCTGGGAGCAGTCAAGATTACTAATGGCAGGACAGAAAGTAACAGCAACAAAAGGAAAGCAAGGGCTCGGACTGGGGAGACAGCGCTAATGAGAACATTGAGATACATTCCAGGCGAAAGGGTAACCCAAAAATGTAAGCAAGCCTGGAGCTGAGATTAGTTATAGCCAAATAAGTCATGCAGGATTCAGAGAGCGCAGGCAGCCAAGGGGAAGCTCGGGCACCTCTGCGTCTCTGAATCCAGCAACATAATGCTTTGTATAAATACTGACTTTTTAGGGAAGACAGAGAGGAGCCTCTCTCTTTTTTCACTACAGGGATTAAGAAAAGTTTATTGATTTTTAAACAGGCTGTTTCTATTCAGGGCTTATTTTAGATCTAATAAGGCTGTTATTATTGTTTTTTAATTGGGTGCAGAGAAGGGAATTCAATTGCTTTGGAAGATGTTACACTGAAACTAAGATTGTAGGTCACACGCGAATCCAGGGCACTAATCCCACAAAGATGTTCTACTAGAACCAGTATGTCATCCGAGCTCTTGGTCCAACAGTAAAATGTCTGGACAGTCATATATATAATGGGGCAAATGACTATAACTTGCAGAGAAAGCAATCTTTCAATTATGATTGGCAAACTTCTAGTCATTCTTCAAGACCCAAATCAAGTGTTCTGATGAAAGAAATTGATCATATAGAAAAAATGAGTGAGCATGCTTCAGACCTGCAGAGACGCCACAAGGGTGGGCAGGACCATGGAGGTGGGATAGGGACAATGAGGAGATCAGCCTGGAACTTCCCATTGGATTTTGGAGTCCCAGGGGGGTGAAGGCCTGGGGTGATGTTATAGGCCACTCCCGACTGACTGAAAGGCCAGCTGCTGAAACCAGAAGCTGGGAATGAACCAAGTCAAACCGGGATGAAAGATGGAGCATTTGTGAGCAGATTTGGGGGAGGCCTAGACACCGCCTTCCCCACCTGCCCTGTTTTGCCAAGGAAATGTCCTGCCTGTGTGCCTTGAGTTTTAACAAGTTGCTCTTCTAATTTGTTTTTGTCTATACAAATATCTAGATGTGATCTCTCTCGTTGTACCTCTTCAAATTGCCAAACCCACCAATATTTTAGTAGTGTTTTGCTCTAATTTAGAATCTCTGCTCTCCTTTCAAATCTACCGAGGACCTGTGTAACGATGATAATAAAATAGCAACTATTTCCAGACCACATCCTGTGTGGTCAGCAGTGAGCTAGTGCTGGACACCCTCCTGCTGAGGTCTGTGTTATTTTCCTCTTTACAGGTGAGGACACTGAGAATCAAGAGGCTAACCCAGGATGAATAGCTGGTGTGTGACAGAATTGAAATTCCGACCAGAGCTTTCTGGTCCCAAAGCCTGTGTTCCTGACTGCGTGACACAGGTGAGTGAACTACGCAGCTGTGTAGACTACTTTGGAACAAATAGAAACACAGGTGGGTTCTCAAAACTTACATTAAGTAAAGTATGTACTTAATTACTTAATACTTAATTAATTAGTAATTAATTAAAAATAATCAAAACAGTTAAATTATTAAAACAGGTAAAATAATAAAAATAAAAATTAATTAATTAACATAGAATTCATTAAAACAAAAATAAATAATTTAATTAATTTAATGCTTATATTAATACTTAATCACATTAAGTAAATTGCATAGAAACTCTGTAAAGTAAGTGTCATATACTTTCAAAGGTTTTATTAAATTTCCAAGTTAGATGCTATTGTTTTGCTCTGGAAAACCTGAAGGGCATGTGTCTATTCTATCCCATCTTCTTCTCCAGTGTTTTGCTGTTATAGTGAAAGTGTTTTTGTAGGAGCTGTGGGGAATATAAATAATAATCAGACATAGCTTCTGCCTTTGAAGGGTCGTAATATAGGAGATAAATGGGGGATGAAATAAGTGCTGAATGAAACTTTAAGCAAGTCTTTATTGTTTCCTTTTGGCTGCCTAGAAGTGACATCAACTCAGTTTATTTTGCTGAATATCTCAAATTGGAGAAAGGCCTTGAATTTAACAGCCAAAGGCTAAGTTTTAGGAGTACAATTTTGTTGTGTGTTTTTAGGGGCAAGGCTAAGACTTGAAGGGTGAGGTGATGCTGTGACTGTCAATTGCCATGAAAGGCTGTATGTAATCTGTCCTTGCCTAAGAACTTGGAGAGGAGAATAAATTTTAGATTTGGTCACTGCGGAAGCCATTCCATTTCCCAGTCCCTCCGGCCTACCTTGGAGTTATTGCTGGGTTCAGGTTAGCAAACCTTTATTGATGGCCCACTGTGAATTAGAGAGTGTGCAAGGGAAGCTGGGGCATTTAAATTAGCAGAGGGCCTGGTTTCTTGTCTTGAAGGATTTATCACTGAGATAGGAGGACAGGTTTGTCAGTAAAAGCTGGTCAGTTCTGTGGCAGAGGTCTGGATAAGTTGCTATGAGAAACCAGAGAAAGGATTTTGCCCAATGTTGGCATATGGTATAGTGTGTGTGTGTGTGTGTGTGTGTGTGTGTGTGTGTGTGTGTGATTGCATATATCTTCCTTGAAGACAAGACCCCTGACCTAGATCCTAAAAGGAAATTCCCAGCAAAGAGAAGGGCATGAAGAACTCCACTGAGGTACAGATGACACACAAAGAGCCATAAACTGGGATGTGAGGTGAGGAGGTAAGGAGACAAGGCCAAAGAAGCAGGCAGGGTTAGGACCATAAGGCCCATGGACATTGGCTGAGGCACTCGGGTTAATCCTGTAACAGAATGAGGCCTTGGGAAGCAGGGGAACATGATTATAGCCCACCAGAGACACTGGTCCAGTGGCAGTCTGGAGACCAGAATGATGGTGGGCCCAATGATGGCAGTGGGATGCTGAGGTTAGTTGCCACAGAAAACAATGCAGAAAAGAGGCAATCAGGGCCCAGATTCCAGCAAGGAAGAAAGTGATAGAGAGGAGAAGGTTCCACACCATCCTGACATTTCCATCTCCTCTTCACAGCCTTCTTCCATCTCCTTCCCTTGCCAACCTTCTCCCTAGTAGCCCCCCAGCCTTCCAGATGATTCAGCCTTCTGAAAGGCTCTCCTCAAACAACTGAGAAGGAGGAAGTCTGCAGAGGGGAAGAGACCACAAAGGAGAGCTGGCAGAAACAGAGCCAGCCAGTGCTTCCCCATTCCAAGAGTCATCTGATCGCTGTATAGCTTCATTTGCTCTTTGCAGCTTATTAAGTCCAGTTACTTCTCAATCAGTTTAATTGAATTGTACACTGAGACTCATAGGAGGGGGTTAACTTATGGGGTTCTAGCTCTGGGAGGTTTTATAGCACCACTTCTTTTTTCCATTTAATAGAAACAAAGTTTCCCCCTCCTCACATCACCTGCCCCTGCCACACTCCATGTTGTCCCAGTGAAGACCTGTGACTACTTGAGAGATTTCTCTTACCTTAGAAACAGACTTCCACTGTGAGAGTTTCCTTGAAATTGCTTATTGTTTGCTTCTAGAAGTCATTTCAATAAATATCCATCACATTAGACTCTCATTTGAATAGTGTCTGTTGTAGGGAGATAAGATAATGAAAATGCAATGAGACTGTTAGGCATCAGATCTGTGACTTTTCAGCTTTCTTACTCTGGTGAAATTAAAACCAAGAGGCATTTTTGAGCACCTGCTCTGTCAATGCATCAGTAGGGAGTGCTCCAATGAGGTTGGTGCTCCAATGAGGTGGAGAATAGCTCAGTCCCATCCTCCCAGAGGTGGGTCCATGACCTATGAGAAAACTCTCTGTTCAAGGGAGTCGGGGGCACTTATGTCTAAACTGGATTTTTAAATGGTAAGTGGATGTTTGACAGGCAAAGACAAGAGCATTCCAAGTTGAGAAGACAGAATGACCAGTGGTGTGGGAGGGAATGGTGTACTGGGCAGGGGAGGAGTTAGGTATGGCTGCAGGTACGGTGCTTGGGGAGTGCTGGGGGAGGCAGATGGTCAAGTCCCCTGAGGGCTGACTGCAAAGGCCCTGACTGGAGTTGGGCTTTACTTATAGCAAATAGAAGCCACTGAATGTGTGTAGGCATGATGCATTTTGTGCTTCAGGAAGATAACTAGATGTCTAGAGAGATGGAAGCAATAAAAATCAATCTGGAAGCTCTTAGAGGAGAAAGATGATGAATCCTGCTTTAGGGAGTGGGATGGAGAGAAAACGACAGTGTCAAGAGACATTTGGGATATAGAATTGAGCTGAGCTTGGTACTGATGGTATAGGAAAGAGTAAAGCATGATAGAAAGTTTGCTAGTTTGAGAAAATAGGCATCTACCATGCACTGTGCTAGGATACCTGAGGAGAGGTTAACGCTGTTACAATCTGTCTTCTGGTATCATCTCAGGTGCACCTAAAAATGAAATTACTGAAAGTTTTGGCAGAAGACAAAAAGAGCTGAAGGAGGGCATGTGAAGAGATTTGTTCTTTATGCTCAGATGGAATCTGCCAGTTTTTCTAAGGTCTGCAATCGTGTCATTGATGTCAACCCCTGACTACTGTATAAAGTGAGACTCTCATTCCTGACGCTGACACATGAGGCATTTTCTGGACTCAGTGCTTGAGACTCACAGGATATCAGGGTTGAACTCTCTAGAAGGCAGCCGGAACTTGGATATCAGGAGATAGCCAGGTAGGAAACCTGGGCTGCAAATTGTTGGAGGCAGTTGAAACTAGGGACATGGGTGAAATCACCTGAGGAGGGCCCAGGACAGAAACCCAAGGAACATCAGCGTTTCGGGAGCAGCTGAGGATGAGTGGCAGTGGAAATTGAGGTGTAAAGAGGACAGGGAGAGAGCAGAGGCTGGGAATGTGCCATATGATGGATCAGACTGGTTAAGGGGCAAGTAAAGCCAGGAAAGGGTGAACTAGGGGGCAACTAGGGGGGAACTAGGCCCAGTGTGAGCTGGTCAGGGCAGGGAGGTGTGTGTTGGCCTGAGCAATGCCAGGGCACATTATGTGGGGGGTGTTCACAGCTGGACTGCTACGCCCCGGTGCATTAACTTCTCCCAATCCAGGCCCAACTTACTTTGCTCTTGGATCATAATTCATGGCTTTAAAGAAAGCTGCCATCTCGACCTTTTGAGGTTCAGGCCACCGGGATCAGAGGAAAAGCAAGAAGAGTCTTATAACCTCGCTTCACTCATCTCTGGGATAAGAGCTTCTGGACCACTGGGCCAATGCTGTTCTTTCTTGTTTTGCACTGATAAAAAAATATCAGCATTGATACCATGCAGAGATATTTCTGTGAGTGGCTTTGATCTTGCATAGGAACATTCCAGGAGAAAAAGAAGAAAAAACTTTTAAGAATCTGGTGCTTGTTGGTTGAGAGATTGGGTGTTGGGCTGATTGATGAAGGTCACGACACTCAGCAGTTAGGGAAAAAAAGCACTTCCCTCCCTATCAGAAGGCATGCTCTAATCCCGGCAAGCAGCTGCTATCTTCATGGTTAAGCACCTCTAACAACTACCATGTGTCAGCTGGAGATTTTACTTAACCAAAGAAATAAACAACAATATGTTACAGTGCCATAAAGAGTTTTTGTACCTATGTTCCCATAGCAAGCAAAATCATATCTTAAAATTCTATCCTATGTGCAAACACATAGACTTTTTAATACATGTATGACGTTTCATAATCATCTCTGAAGATTTGATGTGATGGGATGGGGTTGGAGAATTTAACAAAGACATACAGGCTCTATGAGACATGTTGTTTTCTTACTTTTTCTACTTTTCGTAATCACAGTGTAATGTTATAGACATTAATAATAATGCTTATGTAAAAATTTCAATGAAAAGGAGATAAATTTTAGAGGTTCTTAGACATGAATAATGCAAAATAGGGTAGTTATTAGCCTGAGATAAATCCATGAAAATTACATTCATTTTGGTGGATTGGGACTAAATGCAGATTTTTCAAGAAAAAGAAAGGCATTTAACCCACAAATTTTCTTTTTCTAAAGTTAGTATTTTCTACTTAATTAATGGTATAAATTGATCATGTCCACATTCTTTTTTTTTTCTTATCAATTGAGGATTAGAATGTATTCCATCCACTGTTCCTCTCCTCACCTTGTATCTCTCAATATCATTAAGACAGAAGTGCTAAATAATAATAGTTAATAATAGTTTCTGATAAGATAAAGAAATTGAATAATTGTAAAGAATGAGACCCAACAGTTATAATCAGAGGTGGAGGCTGCATATAGAGAAACCTGTGGGGGTGTCATTTTGAGAATTTTATTTGGACAACCCATTCCTCTCTTAAAAAATAATTTCTGAACTGAACTTGAACCATTAGGGACATTTTTGTTCTGGATTTCTTTTGGTTCTCATTCATTCACTTATTAAGTGCCTACCATATACTGTGCTAAGATAGCCAAGGGGAGGTAATGTTTTTATAAATTGCCTTCTGGTATCATCTCAGGTTAATCTAAAAATGAAGTTGCTTAAGGGTGTGACAGAAGGCAAAAAGGAAGAACTAAAGGAGGACATATAAAGAGAAACTTGGTCTTTGTGTCCATATGGAATCCTGCTCGAATTTCTAAGGTCTGCATTTGTGCCATTGGTACCAACTGTGTCAACCATATAAAGTGGGACCCTCACAACAGACCCCCACACCTGTGGCATTTCTGGGAGACTCTCAGGGACTGCATCGGGCCTTAGGCCACACAAGTTAGTTCTTAGGGCATCCATCTCAGATCCAGCTGAGGGATAAGAAGAAAATCATGTTTAGTTAGATTCTCCAGTCTCTCTGACTCGCACTAAAAATATTTTTTTTAGTTTTTTAATTGAAATCTTCTATTATATGATGAGAACAATGTTAACTTACTCTTTTTGGCTACCAAGAGTCACAGAGATGTTTTTCAGACCAAAATATTGGGGACCTTATTGCCTCCACATTTTCCATTCAGGGATGAAAGAGCTAAACATATGGCTAAAGCATATTGCCAGTTTAATCATTCTTTTTTTTTTTTTTTATTTCCTGAAACACAAGAATCAAATGATCCTGAGTTAGAAGAAAAGTGAGTTCATACACAGCCCAGTGGAGCTCGGCGCTGGGCTGTACTGGAAGATTCTGATCTGATAGCGTCTAGTTTCAAAATTATTTGAAAGCCTTAAACATGGATGTAGCTTCAGTTTCATGTGGTGAAATAATATGGGTATGTGAGAAGAGAAATGTAATGGGGCTTATAATTTATGATAATATTAGCCACCATTTATTAGTTCTATGTTCCAGGTTTTCCACTAATTACTTTGTATGCCTGCTCTCGAAGCCAAATCTGATACTTGGTCACATGGTTAGCTCATCTCAGGTGAGCACATTTGTTGTTCCTCATTTTCCTACTTGCAATATTCATTTCTACTCTATTAATGTTAATGCATACACATTCTTCATCTTAACCCACTTAAAATTTCTTTTAGAAAGGTAGCATTCTGATTAATAAAATACATTTTCAGGATGATTTTCTAAAAAGTGGTTAATGGTGAAAGCTTTAGTTTGTCTTAAAATCTAAAGAATTGATGGTTTACCAAAAGGAAGAAACCAACCATTCTTGTTAAATTATTTTACTAATGCTTTCTTTTTAAACAGTGGTATTTTATGCAAACAAAATTGGTAAAAATAAACAAACAAACAAACAAACAAAATAAACCCACCCCCACATTTTGTATTTAATCCATGAACCACAGGATAAGTACTTTAGGTAATTAGTGTTTTGATTTGATCCTTAATAAATGTGCATATGTAACTGTTATTCTCATTATACTCCCATTTAAATGATAAGCTTCTTTCTAAAAGATAAGCTCATTGTATCTCTGTAAATTTATTTTAATTCCTTTACCTGATGGCTCAATTAGTATTATTCAATGAAGTTATTATCTGTTAAATTATGGAATATTTATCATAATACTTTTTATAATATTTAAAACATTTTCCTCATTGTTAAAATACAATATGAATGTGAATCATGGTCTGTGTTCCAAACAGTTAAAGTGAATACCCTCTTCTACAGGCTACTTGTAATTTATCAAAGGGCCTAAGTAGCTATCAAAGTCAGACTGTCTGTATTTGAATCCAGTCTCTACTACTCACCTCATAACCTTGGGCAAGTTATTCAGTTCTTTAAGGTTAAATTTCTTCTTTGGCAAATGAGGTCAATAGTGGTAGCAATCCTAAAGCTTTTGTGAGGTTTTAGTAAGATAATCCATTCAAAGCACTTAGCAAAATGCCTAGGACAAGGTAGGTCATCAATAAATATTAATTTATTATCTAGATTAATTGATGTAGAAAATTAGTCATAATATATTTTTAATTTGCTTCTCTTGAAAGGCCTTGTCTCCTGACTTGTCCTACATACTTATGTGCATAGAGTAAGGGCCAGGACTGGGTTAGGGTCAAGGTCCATTCAAGGCTTTCCTCCTCTGTGAACCTCCCTCCCCCTCCCAGACAAAGCAAGTGGCCTCTTCAGGGTTCCCTAGGTATTCATGCAAACTGAATTGAAAACAACTGCCTAATTGAGCTCCCTCTCTGAGATAGGAATTGCATTATTCTCCTATGTATCCTACAACACAATTTGTTGAATAAATACGTGAATGAAGAAGCAGAGTCAGTAGTAAAAGGAGATTCCTGCCCTTCCTCTCTCATTGATGGAATCCTGAGGGAGAGATTAGAAGAGGCTATAGAAGTGGAAGAGGTTGGTATGATAATAAAAAGGATCCTACAAATTTAGAAAAAGACTGTACTGTAGCCATGGTAACAAGGAGACACCAGAACTGTATTTAAATCTGTTTAATCTATTGGTGGCAGCTGGGTGAAGTGGCCTCGCTTTCGCAAATATACCAGTCAGTGTCAGCTCTTGCTTATGAAAATCAGCCAATAGAATAAACCCAGTCCAACAAAAATATCTCCTGTACCAGACAATCAGTACATCTCACCTGAGCAACCACATCTCTCCAGATGATGTGAGCCCACTTACAACTCTGAAAGTTCACCAGTCCATAAATTCCACATTTCTCAAAAACCCTACATGATATCACCAGTCTGTTCTGTTCTCGGAGACCATGCTGGACTAGCAGAGTTCTCCCTTATTAAAGCAAGTAATAAATTCAATTTTATTCTGTATTTCAGATATTGAGTGATAGTCTCATCATTTTTTGATAATTCTGACATAGAAATGCTTTTTTTGTTTTGAGATAAACCGCATGTAACAAAATGCATTATTTTAAACATTAGAATGTACAATCCAGTGATTTTTAGTAAATTCACACTGTGCAACCATCATCCCTATTTAATTCCAGAATATAAAACTCTGCACTTCCTAATTGCCCCTTCTCTTCATCCTCTGTCAACCAGTAATCCATTTCCTATCTCTATAAACACATGGTTTTATTTTATAAATCCAAGACGATTTGAATAAGGATTCTTCCTGCTCCTTTGACTATAACCAGTGTAGGAATTTTCAAGCTGTAGACATTTATTAATAAAGCAGGGTATGGAGAGAAGTTGAATTTATAATTGATCAAAGAGCCAGAATACTAATGAGCTATAATACACTTATCAGTGATGATGTTAGTGCTAATAAACAAGTTTCAGAAACCAAGCTCAGGGACAGGATTTTTTCCTCTGAGTTCCAGACACAAAGATTTCATTGCCTACATCAAAATCTGGTTTGGAACAAATTTCTCAATTTCAAATTTTACTACAAAGCTACAATAATCCAAGACAGTGTGTTACTGGTATATGGAAAAACATATAGATTAGATTAATGGAATAGAATTGAGAGTCCAGAAATAAACTCATATATCTAAGATCAATTGACTTTTGACAATAGGGCCAAGACCACTCAGTGGGGGAAAGGATAATATTTTCAACAAAGGTACTGGTACAACTAGATGTTCACATGCAAAAAAATGAAGCTGGACTCCTACTTTACACCATATACAAAAATTAATTCAAAATGGATAATAGACTTAAATGGAAGAGCTAAAACTAAAACTTCCTTAGAAGGAAAGGTAAATCTTTGAGACTTTGGATTAGGTAATGGATTAAGTAAGAGAAATAAAAACTTGTTCACACAAAAAACTTATACATGAATGTTCATATCAGCATTATTCATAATAGCAAAAAAGTGAAAAAAACTTAAATGTCCACCAACCAATGAATTAATAAATAAAATTCCATATAATGAAATAGAATCAGACCATTAAAATAAATAAGTACTGATAAATGCTACAACATGTATGAAGTTTGAAAACATTGTGCTAGGTGTTTACAGAGGTAATAAAGTTAAAATGGGGTCATAAAGTTAAAGTGAGGTCATTAGAATAAGCCTTACCCCAATAAGACTTGTACCCTTCTAAAAAGAGAAAATTTGAACAGTCACAAAAGGTACATATTATATAATTCCATTTTTATAAACCTTCAGAATAGGCAAATCCATGGAGACTAAAAGTAGATTAGTGGTTGCCAGGAATTAGGAGGAATGAGGAAGACTGTCAATGGGCATGGGATTTTCTTTTTGGAGTGATAAAATATGTTTTTTTAAAAAATTAGTAATGATTACTGTATAACTGTGAATATATTAAAAACCACAGAATTGTATACTTTAAAAGGATAAATTATGTCTCAAAATGCTATGGATATCTCAAAGGTATCTCAAACTAAGTGTGTCCAATATAAAATTCTTGTTCTTTATGTCAACTTTTATCCTCTTCCTGTGCTCTCCAGCGCTTAATGAGTGGACAATGCCAACTAATTATGCAGAATAGAAACTCCTAGGTCATGCTTGGCACCTTATCTCTCCCATTCTCTAATATTTAACCTATTCCTGAATCTTATCAATTTTGCTTCCTGAATATCTCTTTAATTTTTCAACCTGTCCCTATGTTTACTTCTACATCCCAAAGCCAACATCACTTCTTGTTAACAAGCTTCTTACTCAGCCTCCTTACCCATACAATCTTGCCCTTCTTCAATCTGCCATCCATGCAGCAGCTGGTAGCACTGGATCACTCTACAGACAGACCAGGCGCACAACAACTACAACACCGAGGCAAAATTTCTTGGAAATTTTTGATATTTTATATCAGGATACAAAATTTCTGCTAAGTAACAGAAAACTCAGCCCTTGCTGGCCTAGTGAGAAAATGTATTATCTCACCTAACAAACTCAGACTCAGGTAGGCTCTAAAGTTAAGCTCAGCCACCTCTTAAAGCACCTGATTTTTTCTCTTTCCATTTGGCTATCTCCCTTCATGGTGGTAAGGTGGTGCCAGCAGCAAACACGCATCCTATTCCCCTATTCACATGCGGTGGGAGATGGAAAAGCTCCTCTCCCAACTAAATGTTCTTCCTTTCGCTTGTATTAGGCAGATTTAAGTTATATGTGAACCCGTGAACCAGGGAAAGGCTGAACACTCGGCATGGACTGATTAAGGTTTACCTGTGGATTGAGTGGACAGCTGAACAAAATTTGAGGAACTGTTGAGGAGGAAGAGGAAGATGTTGCCTTGATCTAATATAGTTCTTATTTTATGACATATAAGGAGCCCTCATATATTTCAGAAAAAAAAGGTAACTTTACAAAATATTATTTACAGCATGAGTATTTCCCCTTCATATTTCAATATTCAAAACTCAAATGCACTTTTCTGTCATCTGTTAAAAGCAAAATGTAATAATTTATCTTTAATTCAGTAAAGAGCTTTCCACTTTTTCTTCTTGCATTATGATAAAGTTAGAATGTAAAGACTATTTGTTAGGATTAGGAATGGGTCATTCTTTTTCCAATTTCAAAATATATTGAGCATGATGGCAGAGGTTCACTAACTACAAGGATAAATACAAAGTCAGTCTTCCCTTTCAGGCTCTAAGCATTTAAGTATTATAATATATATCACACATTTATAATTGTGACAGCCAGCTGTAAGTAAAAAGGAAACATTTTAAGCAGTTATAGGATAAGTTGAAAGACCTGAAACCATTCTTTCATCTAATAAGTTTAGACACGTTATAGGTAATTAAGTTCTAAAAATTTGCTGTATTAAAAATCAAGCACATCTAACCCAGAGATAAGGGACTCTCTATATAATCTTTATAAATATGAGATTATTCATTTAAAAAATTACACGAGTCATTAGCAAGTGCTGAGGTTAGACAATTCATTTCCTTGTACTTATGTATGGTTGGCAGCTCCTGAAATCATACTGTAAGAAGCACTCTTTTCCTAGGTAGTCAGGATCTGTAGTTGGTCAGTTAAAGAAGAAAGTAAGCTAAAGGAGGGAATCACAAAACTATAAAAAATATCCTTAAAACTTTATTTTTAATTTAAAACATATAGAAGTCCATTCGTTCACCATTCCTTGTGGTATCAGGCTGATTAAGGTCTTTTCTTTGAGTGGGGTCCCCTAAGTGGGGCTGCATATAAGACTTCCAATAACACAGCAAGTAGCATTGTCAATTTTAGTTTCAGTGAGGTGAGGTCTCAGGACACTTATGGAGGAAACTGAGGGTAGAATTCTAGATTTTGATAATCCTTTCCTCTCTCCAAACTTTCACATTTGCTTTACCCACACTTAATTCTACATTTTTTTTTTCTTGAGAAAGACCTGTCTTTATCAGGTTTTACTCAAGCATTCAACTCATTTTCAGAGAGATTACTACCCTCTTTACACTCATATTTGTATGATTTTGGTAACGTTCAATTAAATTATGCAATTACCAAGTACAACTTGCATAAACAAGTCTGAGAACAAATGACTGGGTTTTGGAAAGCATACAACTAAATTAGGGAGAGAAGTGATTAGTCCATCAGGGACTAGCCAACTTACTAGTTGTAAAAATTGGGTGGGCTTTGAATCATCAGGCATATTTTTCACAGAGAACAAAGACTGGTTCAAAGGTCTGAACAATAGGAAAGCTGAGTTCATTTAAGAAATGAAAAATCTAAATTCAGACTTAACACTCAAACTCACATGAAGTTAGTGCTGAAATTCCTTTTAGTGGAAAGTTAACAAAGAAGATTTGAATGAACCTTTCTTTGCTGGGTTTCTCTGTAGGAGGGCATAATGCCTGAGCCTCCATGTGGATGTGATTAGTGTCACTGGGTCTACTCCTGGTAAATGCTCTCTAAAATATTAAAATATATCTCCCTTTGAAGGAGGCAGGAAAGGAGCTGTTCCTAGTTTATGTTTAATAAAATACTGAAGTCTAAAGTAGCCTTAATATGGGTCAGATTACTAAGGATAATAAAATTCTCCAAAAGAACCCATTTGCTAACCAGTAGGGGGAAAACAATCTTGTTTCCTTATGCTCTCTTTTGATAAAACAGTAAGTTTACAGTAGGGATTATGAAGCTCTAAAATTAAAGTATCTGAAAGAGATCTTCATTTACCTTCATTATGGTTGGATTACACTGCACACTAAGAGTTGGCCACCAAAATGATAAGTGGTGGTGCCCGAGGGTGGGCCGTGGAATTAGAAGTACTTCCTCCCCACCCTCTAAATTGTCTAAAATGAAATTATATTACTTTTATAAGTAAAAACAACAATAAAAACACTACCATAATTTACCACCACAGCTAATTAGTAATAATAGGCAGACCAGTTTAAAGTTTTGGACAGAATGAGCTGTAGCCTCAACAGAGGACCCTTCTTTGGGTAATTCTTATTGAATTCAGTAAGAACACAAAACAATTTATAATTTTCCTATTCTGCCTCATGCAGTTTAAGAACTTTAAAAGAAGCAAAGACTAAGCAAAGCAAATCCACATCTGTTTTCCTAGCTAGCTAAATTTAGGAAGCCCACTGAATTATGGAATCTCTCTCTAACTTAAAAGGTTTAATAAGTCTTCCAAAAGGCAGCAATGAATGGGGTTAAGATCATGAACTCTAGAGCCAATATGCTGAGTGACCTTGGACAGTTACTTAACCTCTCTGTGACTCAATTTCCACACTTGTAAAATAGTGATACTCGATTGTTTAGATAATTAAATGAATTAACGTGTAATTAATGTTATGTATAAACTGCTTTTAATAGTGCTTGATATGTAGAAATTTCTATAGAAGTTTAGTAAAGAAAAGCAAATTTAAAAAATAGTGAGTTTACTAAGTATATGTTAGTGTTAAGAATAGTCTCTGTATTATTTTCAACATTCTTATCCTTCAAGATTTTTATTAATAATTTCTACTAAGCCTAGATAAGTTAAACTGACACTTAATGAAATGTATGATATATTTAGGAACAAGTAATCTAAATTTCTAAGAAGATAGGATTTACAGGTTATAAAGACCTTTGACGATATCATGTGTTATGCTCATTAATAAACCACAGTCCTTCCTAAAGCCATCTTTCCTAGTGCAGAGACCCATAAGAGATGCTGACAGCACACTGGAAGGAACAGTTTAAATGAATGTGTGTATATGCTAGTGGTTTTAGAATATGAATTCTTGGACGCTCCTCTCTTCAAAAAGTGGAGCCTAATCTATTCCTCCTGAGTGTAAGATGGACTTATTGGCCTGCTTTTAATAAATAAAAGGAAGTAGAAGTGATGGTGTACAACTTTAGAAACTAGGTTTTTCCCCACTTGGATCTAAAGGAAGCTGAAGGGAGCCACACCATGTCATGAGGATATTCAGCAGCCCTGTGGAGAGGCTCACGTGCTACAGAACTGAGCCTCCTGCCAACAACCATGAGAAGCAGTCATCTTGGAAGCAGATCTTCCAGCCCATCAAGTCTTCAGATGATTGCAGGTCTGGCTGACTGCTTGAATGAAACCCCATGAGGGACAGAGCCAGACCACCCACTGGGCCACTTCTAGATTCCTGACCTGAAGTAAACATCTAAAATAATAAATGTTTGTTGTTTTAAGCTGCTATATATTTGGGATAATTTTCTACACAGCATAGATAACTACAGTAGTGTGTTTATAGATGAAGTGAAAAAGAAAGCAGTGCAAGAGTAGTACCCTTTCTAGACCGGATACTATTCAACCAGTGAAAATCCATCATCTTGACCCAAAAGCTATTGCCAAATTGCAGTAAGAAGCTGTGATAAAATGGTTTCTTTCTTCTCCCTGCCCAGTTGCTACTTTTTATGTCACAAGCTCTCAGGATTTGTCCTACCGTTTAGCATAATTGCCTAGAATATCTCTGATAAAGTTTGAGTGCAATCTCAGTTACTAGGAGAAGGCTGGTAACCTGGTTATGGAGAAACCCCAAAGAGAGAAGTTTATAATAAATAGCTTTGGTTCATTGCCCTGAAGCATCATAAACTGTATTTTAGAAGAACATTCAGAACTCATAGACTAAATTGACAGAATTTGGGACAGAACTACAGAAACTGAATTCATGAGACTGCTGTAGAAGTCGGAAAGTTTCTCTAAATTTACTATGTGCAGAATGGAATTCTGGTGCCTTCATCCAGAGTTCCTCTTTTTCCTGAATGGTAGATTGAAGGCCATATTAGCAGTCAGGAGGTGGTTCAGTTAAGCTTGCAATTAGAGCCAAAAGAAGTGGCAAGTCTCGAGGTATGTTCTTCCCAAGCCGCAGCAAGTCTTAGCCAACTGATCCCACTGAAGTGGAGGATACTTCTGGTCACAGGTTGCTCACATCTCTTGGATTCAGTGCCACCCCTCTGTGGATAACACTGTACACACGCTGTCACATTTTGTTTCCTCAAAACCTTGTTCTTGGTAAATTATTTCTGTTCACATTTTCTTTTTTCTCAAATGAATATCACTTAAAGACCACAGTGTACCTGGGAAACATAGAGGCTCTTCTCACTACACGTTGACTTACTGTTTAATTCTCTGGGAGTATCTTATTACCAAGTCTTTGGGAGGTATTTCACAGGTGCCCTCACCACTACCTGTATAGTTTAGATCAGAAACCAATTATTAGTATATCAGAGCTTGTCCAGAAATAATATTTTAGAACTGGCATAGCATTTCAAAGGCAGTTTTGTAATTTCTGATTGCTCATCTAAAAATTTTCATAACCAACAAAATCGTAAGTTGATCACCAGGAGTTGAAAAACGAATACATTAACCAGTTATTATCAAAAATAGGGTATTTATGTAACGTTCTCTTTTTTCAGTCCACTGTATATAGTAGTTCGGTTTTCTAACTTGAGTCGTGAGTATTCTTACCAAAACCAACTCATTCAAATTTGTAACAATTACACTAATTTGTACCTGTCAGTTTCAGAAATTCAAAATAGATTTTACTATCCACAATTTAAAATTAAATTTCAAGAGAAAAGTATCTTCGTATTTAATGTCTTGGTATTAATCAATATCTAATGATTCAGAAGTTGAAAAGTATGTTGAATTTAAATGTTGAATTTAAACTTGAATTATTATAAATACTTGGAATTATAATAAAATCCTCTGTTGCCCATTTTGTAATTAGATAAATAGAATTATAATGAGCTCAATAATTAGTGATTAATATGTCAAAATAATTTCATAAATTTATACATATTTCAAATCTTTTAGTTTCATTGTCCTTAGAAATCCAGGAAAACCACTCAATTAATGGTCACTTCACTTTGCATTTTTATCAGAAACCATTCTTTTTGACTTTGAATCCTACTGAATATATCTTTCCCTGACCATTTTTGTTTAACTAAAAGGAAAAAACTATATTTTTCTTGGAAACAAAATGAAGTCTCAGTTAACTAAATAGTTGGTGAAATGTCACCTGAAATTTTAAATAGCTACAAATTCCCAAAAGGAAAGCACATTAGTTTTAATACAGCTAGTACATAACAAAAATGAAAAGAGCTATTTTGGGAAAGATAATGTAAGTAGCAAAATTGATTAAAGTATGCTCACTAAAAGTCCTGTCATCAACATTTTTATTTAGTATATGTTAGAATATAAATACATAACAATGCACCCTTTCTTATCACAGGTAGTCTTTTGCATAAGTAAAACTTATGGCCAATATTTTATAAAATAAAAAAAAAAACCTAAAACTGTAAATTATCAGAAAAGGAACAAAGATATAGGAAAATTATACATTTTCTATAAATTATAGAGGATAGTTACAATGAAAATCCATTACTTTCCTCTCTAACTCAATTTTACAAAATAAAGGTAACATGTATTATTCTATGAACTGCTAAGAGAGCATAAACATGCGGCCCTTTAAAAAGACAGAGGTCAAAGACAATGTTATCTTGATGTCATATATTGTTCTTAGTTCTTAACTGGAGTTGAGCTTCCTTTCATAGTCTTCTTTAGGTGGTGGTAGTTTGGCAAGATTTTCATCAGGAAATCCAGCTGTAGTGTCTGGGGCTAAAAAGATAAGATAATTAAGAACTGACGAACAGAAAGCAAAGTCAAGAGTACCAGGCAGAAATGATTATCAGTAGGTCATGGAATTCCAGGTGATTATCACCTATGACTTATTTTTGCTTACCTGTTTTTTTTTTTAATTTACAACAAATACACATTATTTGGTAATAAGAAAAGCCAAGAAATTTTATATATAAAAATATATATATAATCCTGTTTATAATCTTGCTTTTATACATTTCACCCTGGCCTCTAAAATGGTAAAATTCCAATTATAGAAGACAACATAAGTAAAATACCCAGAGTACATTGCTTTCCACAAGACCTATATAGCACACATTTGCAATACTTAACTGATCTTCATTTTCACATACCAGCTTTGCTCAAACTCCTCTCATTGTAAAACTTACTTGGAGGGTACCTGTGAAATTATGGATTTGTTTAAGTTCTTGCCCTAGATATCCTGATTCAAAAGGTCTTGGGAACCCTTTTTTTTTTTTTTTTTAAATAAGGACCTCTATATGATCCTATGATCACTGAAAAATGGAAAACAGTATTGCATACCATTCTGTATTAAACTTCAGGTATTCTTGCTTACTTAATTCTCATCTCCTTTTCCCAACTTTAGTTATTTATCCCTCGTTAATTATTTTTATTGTTATGCACAAAAATAGTGAAAAAATACTGGATTGGTTATTTCATTTTTGGATACAGAAGTAATACTTGCTTATGATAATAATAGTAATAATAAAAGCTAAACATTACAGAAATAGAATAATCTAGAAAGAACTGAAATTTAAATTTTTGATAAAATATAGCTAAGAATCAGAGGCAAAGTGATAAATGTCTTGAAAATATTTTCTTTTGGAGGAATAGGAGGACACTGAATAACTAAAGAAATATATTGAGTGCCAACCACTGAGGCTCCAAATTTCAATCAGAATGTCTTTTGTCCAAAAAAAGCCCCAAATGCCCTTTTCTTGTTCATCTCCTACTCTAACAAGAAACTCCAAATATGTACTCTTCAATACTCTTCGTTATTAGGAGGGGATAATTTATCATAAGCCAGGAAAATATCCAAATGCACTTGCATACTCACAAGCTGTATTTATTTTCAAGCTAACTATGTTAGTAAACTAATAGTTGGACCCAAGGTATCTGTCCAGTATAAATTTAGTATGGTCACTTCTTACCCTCTAAGAGTGATATTTTAGGAGAAATCAATATGTTTTTAAGGTTTGGAGATGCATCTTCAGCGAAAATGCATAAGACCAGGAATAACATTTCTGAAATTTTTTTTCTCATAATCCATTTGTCATTGTCATCTTTGTACATTTTTCTTGTTTTTTTTATGCTCACAGCACCCGGTCTTCCTAGGTGGTCTCCCATCCAAGTACTAACCAGGCCTGACCCTGCTTAGCTTCCGAGATCAGACGGGATCAAGCATGTTCAGGGTAGCATGGCTGTAGACATCTTTGTACATACTTTGATATTGATTTAAAGACTTGAACAACTCCACTGCAAATAAATTCTAGTTTTAGGAATGTTTCTTTGATGTTTTATTTTAATCATTTACTTTTTAAATAGTGAACTCACTGTCCCATTAAAACAATTATGAAGTATTTTGGGAAAATCAGCAGCCCTAGAAAGAACTCTTTTTAAAGAGAAGTTCTAGTACCTGTGGTCGCTCAGTCTGCACCCGACGAAGGCAGTCTACACCATAGATCACTGTATTCTCAGGGATAACTTCAAACGTATTTAGGTTGCAACAAGCTCCAATGATGCAACCACTTGTCAATATTACGTTTCTGCCTACATATGCTGCAGTAAAAACACAGGAAGAATTACAATTTAAGACATCAAATAATTAGAACATAATGTTTTTCTAAGATGATTTGCATAAAAATGCAAACTGGCCTTAAGAAAAAAATTAACAAAAATACTTCATTTCAGAGTTTGTATATCATAGTGGCAGGTCCAGACTGGTATTCAAAACAATACCCTGCTGCTGATTAGTTGTGTGACTTTGGGCAAGTCACTATAAATTCTTGAAGCAAGTTAATCTATGAAATAAAGTCCACTCTACTTCACAGTTTGCTGTTAAGTAATAAATGGGATAGTAAATGTATAGTGTTGAGCATATCTCTAACAAATAGTATGTATATACTAAATAAAAGTGACAATGATGATGGTAATCATAATTGGTATTCCAAATTAAAATAAAAACCATTAAGTAGATTAACAAAAGTCTAATTTTATTGTTTAAAGAGAAGCATTTTCTTCCATGCCAGTCAGAACCAAGAAAGATAAAGCATTATGCTATAGAGGTGTCACTGTTCAGGTTCTTTCTGGACCTTTGTGGGACAAGCTCTTGGAGTTGCTTCCTAGTAGTGGTGGTGGCTTTACATGACCCCCTGCCTGTCCCATTTATGATAAATGGCTTACATTTGTTTCTGATTGGCTAGGGTAGTAGACCTGAAATTAAAGAAAGCAAACTACTAGAGAAACTGATTTTCGTCTTTAATTTTACAATAACATTAATCAACTAAATTATCATTGATACTAGTATTTAGTAGAAGTCTTTTCCAAAACTTTCATTTGAACTTTATGACTTAATTCAATACTGATTTAAACAGGCAGCTGAATTTTTAATTTAATATATTATACATATTACCAGATTGGGTTCCTTAAAGGTAAAAAATTAGTCTCACAACTACTTTAGTCCACTTCCAACTTCAACTTCTTTCCAAGCACACCACTTAGCCATAGTCGGTACAGGCATACCCTCGGAAATTGCAGATTTGGTTCCATGCCATTGCAATAAAGTGATTATTGCAATTAAGCATGTCACATGAATTTTTAGTTTCCCAATGCATATAAAAGTCATGTTTACATAATATCATAGTCTATTAAGTGTGCAATAGCATTATGTCTAAACAACAATGTATCTACCTTAATTAGAAAACTTTATTACTAAAATTGCTAACCATCATCTGAGCCTTCAGCAATTATAATCTTTTTGCTGAGGGTCTTGCCTTGATATTGATGAAAATGCACTCACTATCTGCGAAGTGTAATAAAGCGAAGCACAACAAAATGAAGCATGCCTGTACTCAGGTTGTTTTCTAGACACCACAGAGAAAGGAGACAATCACTTTTCACAATAAAACTCAGAACATAGCTTACCTTTTGATTCAATAACATTATTATCTCCCATTTTCATGGCTTGAGAATCTGTGAGCCAGAGTTAAGTAAACATTGTAAATATCTTCCTCTTTCCTCTCTGCTAATTCACTCTGTCCTTACCCTGCACTGGGACAGAGGACAGAGGTACGAGAAGGCCGTGCAAGCTCAGCCTGGCCAGAACTCCTTGTTCAGAGGAGTTGGAAAGTTTTAATCTTTAAATATAAATACCTCTAAGTATAAATAAATGACTTCTATGTTTTTAAAGAAATAAGTACCTTATACCCCAATTCTATGAGCAACATATTTTCATAATTGTTTAAAAAAAAATTAAAACTAGCTATCACACAATCACTTAAAGACTGTTAATGGTTTGAAATATCTTTACATAAATATGTATAATTCCCTTTATATAACTAGAAATCAAACTACATAAACTTTAGCAGTTCACTTTATTTGGTTCCTTTATATGTGCAAACATTATTCTGTACCATTAAAATCATTAAAAACATAATTTTAAATGACTGCTTAATGGTCCTAATAGTCCATTTTATGTTTTATTTAATATCTTGCTATTGTTAACCATTTATATTTTTTCCTCTAAGTATTTTTTATTATAATAATGTCTTGCTGACATCATATAAAGATTTTACTATCTTTTTAGAGTACAAAATGAAACAAAAGAACTGATGATACTCTGGAGGGAAAAAATCAAAGAATAAAATATTTTCATCATTTCCTTGCAGCCAACAACATATTGTCAACCTAAAACTATAAAGAAATCAAATGGACAGAGCTGTGGTTCTTAAATCAGGACAGAAACCAGGATTACTATTTCTGTGTCCACTGCCACTTAGTCATTGCTACCTGTCAATAAGTTGTAGCAATAGGACCAAAGTGGTACATTCAAAATGGTGAGCTAAAGGTGTATGTGTGTTTATGTGTATGTATGTGTTCTTTGTGTGCATGCAAGTATGTCTGAAAATGGCACACTTCCTTTAATCTATTGGGTTATTCAGTGGAAGAAAAAAAAATTTTTTTTGATACATTGCAAGTCAAAGAACTGAATGGTCCAGTCTTAAAAATGTAATTTATATATATGTAATGTATTTGATAGATAAATTATGACAATTTCTACCAAGGAGATTTGGGTGCTAAAAGATAGCTAGAAATGATTAATCTAAAATTATTGTAAAGGATACAACAGCCAACTTCAAAAACATTGTTGGTGCCAATGATCATAGGTTTGGGATCTGGATCTTCAGTATCAGGCGTGATATTATCAGGGTGACTATAAAAAGAAGAGACAAATCATCGAAAAGTTAATGCAAGAGACAATTATCCTGTTTTAGCATTTGAGTTCGTTCTCTCAATTTTACCTACATCAATCTTAAAATATGTAACTATGTAAGTAATTTCTTAATCCAAGCGAATTATCCTATATGCTGAAGAAGGCCTGATTCTGACTTTAAAAAGAATTACTGAAAAATAAAAAAGTCATAGGTATGTACAGAAAGACAGCATTCATTTATCTTTTATACTCAAAATCCAGAGAACTTCTCCAGGACAAGGTAAAAAAGATACTGGCTATGACTTTTAGCTTGTTGAACTGGAATCAAAATCACACCTAAATTGCAAATTTTCCATTCTTAATAATCATTTGAGATTATAAAACATAAACAGATATTCACATAATGATTTTAGGTAGTTAGTTGAAATATTTGGAACATAAAATGTTTGTGGTCTAAGAAGAAGAAGCCATTTTAAAATGGTGATTATCTCTGACAGTTGAGTTACAGCAGGATATAACTGTTAATTGATTTATGTTAACAGTGCCAAAATATATTTTTAAAAGAAACTGCTTAATATAGTAAGAAACTCCCTAATCCTAAGTAAGCATTAAAATAAAAAAATCTCTTTATCAGTTAAATATTTTCCCAGGTCTTTGTTAAAAAATTCCATACATGGTTGCTATAAATCAGGTATAAGCTTGAACTTCCTGCCAAAATTTTATCTAGAGAGCTTTAAAAATGCTTATGAAAATTTCATAAATATTACATTCTAGTTCACTAACATCATGTACATGGTTCTAAAAAATTTTTATTATTTTAATCTTTAAAGATTAAAAATTGCCCCCAAGGCCCCAAATTTTTCAAATATAATTCTGGGTGTTATTCCTGCAAAGCATATGAAGATATAGGTCAAAGTAAAGTTCATGAGTCTAGTATGCATAATAGCATTTCAGCCAGAACCAAGAAATCCAACCAAAAGACTCTTCAGGGTGGTCGGCACAGCACTTGGACATTTGGGGTATTTGGGAAATGTTTGCTTAAGGAACAGAGAAGGTAGAACAATGTAAGGGGAAGATTACCCAACTGAGTATCGAAATGTCTAGTCAGCCGCCAATGAGCTACCTCACCTTGGACAAGTCTCTCCACTCAGTTGGTCTTTGGTTTCCTCATTTACTAGTTACTTGTGTTGAAAAAGATCCTTAATGTTTCCCCAGTTCTAAAACAGTGGGCTTTGCAGATGTCAGTTATAAAAGGTTCCTATAGTTAGCTGTAATTACTAAAAATACTATCTGTGGCAGTTCAGAGTAGTTGTAAGAGTCTTACTCACGCATTTATGATAAGCGCCTGTTCTTCTATCAGGTTACCTTCACCAATCACTATTGGCCCGGCTTCTGCAATAATTCGTGCTTTAGGATGGACCACTGTTCTAGGTCCTGTTAAAAGTATGGTGAAAAGAAATTATTGGTTGAGGCTAAGCTTCCCACAGGAGGGCAGGAGGTGATCAAGTGGCGGAGGGGGGTGGGCAAGGCTGTTGGGAGGAACGTTTTCTAAAGTATGTGCCAGGCACCACACAAGGCACTTCACAAATGTTATCTCCTCAGCTGTTATCATTAGCAGTTAGTGCCAAATCTCAAACCAAGGTGAGTGGAGACAGACAGCACAGGCTTAGGAGCCAGACAGCCTTGGCTCACCCTCTATTTTGAAGCCTCTGTTATCTCAGCAGTGAAATGAAGATGGTGATAATACCAGCCTTGCAGGATTGCGGTAAGGATCAGATGAAATAATGTTTGTAAGCCCAGTATTCTGGCACATAGTTGGCAATAAAAATTAACTCCCTTCCTTTCCTTCATATAAAAGTAAGGGTGTCTTTGTTTATAATTCTGGTGCTTTCTTATGCTAGTGAACCACCTAACACTTTCTTATGCTCGTGTACTACAGGATTAGTCTTTTTATTAAATGATTAAGAGGGGAATATGGGTGGGCCAAAGTCATAAAATATGGAAAACTATTCTCAGCTTTGTTACTTTGTTACTATCATTGTTACAAGCTTACCCATGGGAGGAGACAGACCTTCTGTTATCTGGAGAAGCATGTGATATTTAATCAGTTAAAGGTTGAAAAAGGTGAAAGAGATGCAGTGGAAGGAGCGAAGTGTGATCACTGGAGTCCTGAGACTCTGATATAGGGGGACCTGACACAATGACTCCAATCTCAAATTGAAGGGAGCAGGAAAGGGGTCTCATCACATCCATTTCATGATCAGACTGGTGGAGGCGCTGCATTGCCTAAACACAGATTCTGGAATGCTAACACATTCCCTCTCTCAGCTTTTATTTACCCATAGTCCTAGAATTCTGGTGATAATGAAACCACTGATGAGAAAACATAACCTCATTTTAGCCTCTCCCTCCAACACACACTCTACCCACCCCCAACAGCAAGGCTATTTTTACTAGTAAACCAGAAGACAGGAAGTAACTGCTCTTAAAGTAAGAGAAGGTGGGTAGAAGTGCTGACAGGAGGTGGGGAAGGAATCAGGAAGATGACATTGACCATTAAATTCAATTGTATAAGTTGTTAATTTATTCAGTAATCATTATTTGCTTCTGACAGAAAAGATGTAGCACTGTATGGTATGAGAAACAAAAAGACATACATGCTATTTTTGCCCTTTGAACTTGTTATCTTAAAAACTGGGAATACTTCACACACTCACTCGCAAGTGAACTAAAATAATAAGGAGATGTTCCTGGTGCCCAGAGAATTGTAAGGAACCTCAGTGAACCTTATTTTTTCCTAACAATGAAGAGCTGAGGACTGATAAGAGGCTAGGGATAGGGTGGGGAGGCTTAAACAGGATGCATAGTCAAAGGACATACAGTTTGGTAAGAAATAACATGAGAGTGGCTGTGTTGTTTCTGTCACATCTGGTTCCCCAAATCTTCATCTGCTAAAGTAAGATTTCCCCAGCAAATTCTCCTATTCAGGTTAGCAGATCTCAGGATAGAAGACAGGATCTCTCAGCTCCTTGGGAAGCTTCTCAACTTGACCATAAGTGTGAACAAGTGTGCCTTTTTTTCTTTGTTAAAATAATACACAGACACATAATTTATAAAATAAATACATGCTCGTTACAACAACTTCAAATAAAGCAGAAAGTATGAGATCCTGTCATGCTAATCCCATTCCTTAGAGGTAACTATTCTTAAAAGTCTGAAGTATATTATTCCAGACTTAAGTACTACTATATATAAACTACATCTCACTAGTTGAAAAAATAAATTCAACTTGAAGAAGAAAAAATATAGATTACAAACACTTCTTTTAAAACTAAGGAATAGTACTTATTATTCTGTAATTTGCTTTTTTCACCTAATAAGTCATGGTCATTTTTCCATATAAGCACATCTAAGTAGATATTCTTTTTAATGGCTGAATAGTATTTCACATCATATTAGTATATCATAATTTATTTAACCAATCCTTTAATAATGGCCATTTAGATGTTACCACTTTGCTGGGCGAGGCGCTAAACAACACTGAAACAAACACCGGATTCCTTTGAAATGAGGTATTCCTTACAGGTCTTCCAGCTGTGTGAACTAATTTAAATCAGAGGTTTGCACACTAGGTTTACATTTTACTACAAAATCTTCTATGATGAAGAGACACAATCTTTCTATATTAGGTTCTTTGTAATTAAAGTCCCAGCTAGCACCTTGCCACTTGTCTGGAAAGTCTAGACTCTGGCCTCTATCACTTAAAGTCTATGTGCTTAATCTCACAAGACTGTTTTCTCATCTATAAAAAGATGAGATCTATAACAATCTACCTTATTGGGCTGAAGTGTGGATCACAGGAAATAATGTCTGAAAGGGCAATAATGGGGTCTGGCCCATCATTCTTAAAAATGGAGGTTCATCACTATCTGACATGAAGAGCTAAAAAATAACTTCATCATAGTAAGCAAAATATCTCCTTCTGGTCTGAGATATAGAAGAAAGGGTGTTTTACTCCTCTCCTCGGGTTATCAGGATATTACCATCTTTTAATAAGGGGGAAATTTCCACCCCTTTTTGCAAAAAAGCAAAAAAATAAAATAAAAGTAACGTCCACACTAGAATGAAAAATCTTAGGACAAAGAGATCATAATGGCTGTGATAAAAATAGATACTTTGCCACTGCTAGATAAGTAGCCAGAGGCACTACATATTTTTACTGGTCCTAAAGCTGTAGTTTTTGACAAGCAAACTTATAAGAAGCTACCTCAGAATGAACCAATAAAACAAAGGTAGCACTGGGACCTGTGTTTCTTTAAAAGTTGCTCTAAAATATCTCTTTAGAAATAATTGATATTTTCATTTTTCCCTTTCAAAAATGATACAATATGTTAATTATAGAAAAAAGATAAACACAAATTTTAAAAAATTAAACTAATCTCAAATCTAGTATCTTCTTTACACTCTATTTAAAAATAATGTTTGAGCTATTCTAACCAGGAGTTTTCTTATTGTTATCATTATTTTTATCATTATTAATACGTATTTAGTAAATAATTGGAAAACTCCTAGTTACAAATCTGAGGGCCTTGTCCTGGAAGATAAAGCATTATCAACAATTTACGAGAGACTTGTGCTTGAGACACCACCTCCACCTGGTGGCAGCGCTGCCAAACTACAAGTCCTGGCGTCTCGGGACTGAAAAACAGGTGAAACTATCAACTTTGAGTTGTGAAGTAACAGCAAATGTCATGAGCGACAAAAAATTGCACAGTTCCCCTAAACCTCTTGTAGATCTTTTATAAATAGAGACTAAAGAGGTCAGAATACATGTACTTCAGTAAAGGTGACTGCTAAAATTTTGGTTTGGTGAACTTTCTGTCTCCACACGCTTGCGTGCTAGAGGTCAGCACCATAGCACTACTCCAAGACCCAGGCAGCGGACAGCACCCTGAAATGTGGGCGCAGTGTGCTCCATGCTTTTCTAAATGCAGGAGGCACTTTTGCCTAGAATGGGTCTAAATTCAAACCAAGTTTAAGGGGCTTGAGGTTAAAAGGCTTTAAAAACTAAAAACTGTCACTATGGAGTTATTTTTCAAGGCTGTTGTGAACCTTCTTGGGCTCTTTCTGGCACAGCAATTTGAGTATTTTCTTACCAAATGTGCTGAAACTCTATTTGGCTTATCTCCTTGTTTGGATAAATGTGTCTAGAATTGGAGCTGGCTTATAGCTGATGAATTATTTTTCTAACGGTTTGGCTGGGCTTGATGCAACATAGCCAGAAAGACATTCCTTGTATCAAATTTCCATTCCTCTCATTTGGTAAAGGACATTTTTCCTCTCTATCTTTGCCACAGAAAGCAATCTTTACATACATTTTTCATATATCAATAAATAGTTCAAAAAGCCACAAGCTCTCTTGAAAATTAAAACAATTTCTCTGACCTGTAAGGTGAAGTACCTGTAAAAACTGCTTTATAGTCCATGAATTTCTTAAGTCAAAGCCACTGTTCTGTCCTACTAAAAAAGATTTCCACGACAAAAGAGAAGCTTTTGATCTATATTAAAAACCTTAATGGAGAGAAAGACAGAATAAGTGGGACAAAGTGCTTCCATCACAAAGCTTTTTCATTGTGCCAAGTTCTGCCTTCATATTATGATGTCCCAACCAAGCCCAGTCCTGACACTAGGAGACTGACTGCCTTTCACCCTATTATAGGACTACAGGACTGTGCTTAAAGGTACCTCTCTGAAATGGTTTCAGCATTCAAAACAGAATTAATAGGAAACAATACATGACCCATGAATGAAGGCAGCCTAAGTAAAAACAGGCTTGATACTATAAAAGCTTATTTACCCAAATTATAATTAACAAGAGAGCTGTTATTTTTCCCAAGATCTGTTTCTTAGCAGCTTGTAATGAAGGGGCTCCAGCAGAACCTCAAGTCATGTGGTTCCTGGTTAAGAAAAATAGTTCAAAGCCTCAGACTAGTTTCTTTGTTAAATCAAATACCTGGTTTTCTAGGAAAATAGAAGGTTGGGTTTACCTACAAAGTTCTACTACACTGAAACATAGCAAAGGAAAAACTTTCTTCCCAAAATATTTCAGAATGAATAGTTGGGTAAAAGTATAACCAATTAGGGGATGAAAAGTTATGCATGACATCCTGGAAAATCTAATATTTAAACTACACTTAAATTTACTGCTGCCTAACCCAGAAAACAGCTTACTAAGTGATCAAATCTCCTTATTCATAGCATAACAGACAAAAGCTTAAATTAATTATTCTGGTAAATTAATAAAAAAACAAAAACAATAAAAGTCACAAAGTAAAAAATAAAACACGGTGGGGAGAGTAAGTTTTAATTAGATAACTTATCTCTACTCTGTGTTTTGATTTAACTTTATATCTCCCAGGAACTTTTTTATCTGATACATCAGGAAAATGCATTAATAGTAGCCAAAAGGTGAGAGATATTTTATGCCAAATATAACAATGATAGAAATAACTATCTAAATATCAGTTCTGGAACATTTCCATACTTATATATACAATTAGAGATTTTTTTTAAAATGTATAATAAAAATGAGATAAGAACTGTGGAAGACAGAACACTGGGTAACTATCACTTCTGAATCTTTTCCTTAATTTTCAAAGTTAAGATGTTTCTATAAAGTATTTGAACAAATTTTCTTGTTTTAAAAAACTAGGTCAAAAATAAACGCAACAAATATTTAGATTCATTTTTTTAAAACTGTTACTTCTTATATTATAATCCATCACTGAAAATGTGTTGAACTGTCATTTTATATTTTAACTATCAAAGTTGTGTGTACCCTTATCAGCTAATGGTCAAATACTGTATGAAAAGATTTAATCACTGTATTGACTTACATAATTTTGACATTTAGGGAAAGTATAAGAATAATAGAGATAAAGAAAGGAGGAAGAGCACAAAGTAGTGAAAGACAAAGGGAGAAACAGGAAACAGAATGCTGACTCCTGATACTCTCGCACCCCAATCCTACACAGTGGTCCAGCAATTTAGCTTTTCTTTTCACAGGATAAGCCTTTACTGCTACTCCAGAAAAGCTTCTGCAAGTAACAGGAGTTATTTCAAATCTGAGATACACACACAAACACATATAGGTATAACTGTGTGTACATTTATGCCTGTAGAGGTATCTATATTATTATATAGTAGACATATACTTATCATTTAAAATGGAGAAGTAGAAAGAAATGAAAAGTTTAGTTAGCTATATTACTTTAGTGTTACTTTCCTTCTAATTATAAAATACCTTGTGAGCTTATCTTAGATGTTATTCTTTGAATGATGATGAAAACCATAAAAATACCAGAATAAAAATAATGCAGAAGAGCATTTTGATAAACAGGTAGCCATGATAATTTTTCCTCATAAAAAGTTTGCAAGTGGTTGAAGAGTTAACAGAGAGTTAACACAGTACTGAAAAGAAATAGGGTCGCCTTCTAAACTTTAAAAGTCTGTCAATGTAAACTAATTAAATAAATCTAACCTGGCAGATTCCTAATGATGTTCCATAATACTGGCACAATCATCACTGGTTTTATAAGACATGATACCTAAAGTGGTTGAAAGGTAAGACTTAACTAAAATATACAATTTCTTTTTTTTCTATTAAAGACTGTTAGTGTAAGGGAGCAAGGCATATTTTCTCTTTGAAAGTGTACTTAGTTCACTGAAAGCTCTACTCTGGTAACATATAGCTGCTTATAAGGATGGGCTTATATTAATAAAGCTATGAGGGGACTATATCCAGTGAAATCATATGTAAAAGAACTGGGTAAAATGTGAATTTGAGGGAACTTAATCACATTCATATAAGCAAAGTGCCAGGTGTTGAATTGTTCTTTTAAAATGTTGGACTTAACCTCTAGCAAGGCCATACTGATAAGATTTAATAGTATGATTAGCTAACTTTTATTGAATGCTTATTATATGTTAGGTTTTAGGCAATCACTTTCACAAATATTCTCTTATTTAATCCTTCACATATTTTATATGTGACAATAATTACCACTGCATATTCATTTTCCCCTTATCCTTGTAACAAAATGCTATTTTACTGGTGGCAAAAATGTGCTAAGTTAAAAATACATTTCCCAGTCTTTCCTGCAGCTATATGTGTCCATGAGACCAAGTTGAAGTAATCAGACAGACAAAAACAGGCTGTGTGGAACTTTCAGGAAGACTACTTAAAGGGAGCTGACTCAGCTGGGAGGTACACCTTTTTGTTTCCACTCTTCCTTTTCTTATCCAAGGTCACACTTGATGCTCCAGCCATCACATCAAGGCTGGAACTTCCTGGACAGTCAACTGACCATCCCTAAATTGCCTAGCTTTAGCCTTTTTATATAAGAAAATAAACTTGCATGTTTAAGCCACTCTTATTTGTAGCTGAACTGATTCCTGATGCCCACATTTACATAGATGGAGAAAAGGAAGGCCAGTGAAGTAATGTAGCCAAAGTAACCCAGCAGGTAAAGAACAAGGATACTAACTCAAGTCGATCAGACTTTATGTTCCAGACTTAATAAATACCCAGTAGAATGCAAGCTCTTCAAAAGTAGTACATTTTTCTGCTACATTCACTCCTGTATCCCCACTGTACCAGCACAGTGCCTGGTACACCGTAGGTATACAATAGATGTTCCTTGAACAAATGAATGATTTTATTATATTGCCTCATTAGTTTATCAGATAGAAGTTTAAATATAGACTCCATCACATTACATTCTTTTAGAAATATTAAACATGTATAGGAGAAAATACATTGTTTTGTCAATAAAATTAGGACATCAGTGGAAGAGGCAAATGTAATAGCTAATTGCTGTAAAGCACAGAAATTAAATCACATCAACTCTTGAGAAAGAACATTAATGAACTATTTTCTTACCTATAGTTACATCACCTTTGATTTCACTTTCTACACACACAACTGCTCCAGGAGCAATCTTCACACTGTAGGAAGAAAAAGGTAACATTTATCATGGGTAAGTTTTAAAAAATATTGTTACAGAAGCTATTCTGACACTGCAATGAAAAAAAGGTTAAAAAAAATTGATGGAAAAATGCAAAGTAAACTGTAAGAGGGTAAGGTTTAATATAAACTTCTCAAGTGGTATACTCTCCATTGGGCTAAAATCATACATGATGCCTTATTACAATTATTGGGGAGATGGGGGAGAGAGGCTTTGGATCCTTTACTTTTAACATCAGCATTGTTTCTAAATACCAAAAAGCAGAAAACAACGTAGATATCCATTAGTAGGGGACTGTTTAATGAGTTATAGTATACTATAAAGAGAATGAATAATCCTTTAGTAGTGATTTAGAATGATCTCCAGGCTACATGAAGAAAAGCAAAGCTAGAAAATAGACAGTGTATAATATGCCATTATTTTTGTAGAATGGAAGGAAAAGAATTTATATTCAAATTATTTAACAACCAGCAAGGTAATAGTAATACAGAAATCAGTGTAATGTACAAAAGTTCCTATTTATTTTCTAACTATATAAAAAACTGCTTATCAAGTGAAATAAATTAATGCAAATTTTTCAAAACATCAATAATTCCTAAATTTATTGATGCTTTTTGATATTCCACTGTGATCTTTTGTCAAACACAGCTGAATCTAGCTAAATGCTGAGCCATAAGACAACATGAACTGCATCAAATGACTTCTCCATTAAACTGCCAGTCATTAAGTCATTGTTCTCATTAAGTAAACAATTTTTCTTAGTAGTAATGATATTATGGTGATGGTATTAACTCTCAACTTCAATGAAATAACAATACCATTTTAGATATTTTGACTATAATTCTATCTCGACTTTTCAAATTTTTGATTTCTCATTGTTCATTGCTAGTATATAGAAGCACAACAATTTTGTATATTGACCTTGTATCCATTGACCTTGCTAAGCAATCCACATTGTTCTAGTAAAATTTTTCTAGATTTTCTAAAATTTTCCATGTCAACAATTTTGTTGTCTATGACTAAAGACAGTTTTATTTCTTCTTTTCCAATTTGTATACATATTATTTCTTCTTTTATTGCTCTGGCTGATTTCCAATACGATATTACATAAAAGTGAGGAAGCCAGACATCCTTGCCTTATTCTAAGAGCTTTGTAAGATCAACAAAACCTATCAAATTATCTTCAAAGCCATGAATTTAGCATTTAAATAAATTATTAAAATTTGTATGTGAAACAGTCGAAGCTTTGTTGACACAAATATTACTCTCTTGATTTATATATTTTCCAAAAAGTTTTTTCTCATTTCAGCAAATATGTTTTACAACCGGAAAGGATCAGAAATCTAGAGAACAATGATTCATTCATATTAATATTTTTTAAGTTATATAAATATTCATGTATAAAAGTGTGTACTTATTTTTAACTTAGTGTAAAAAACTTAAAGATATTTTCTATTTGTTCTCCATGTCTTTTTTGGATACTCCTTTGACTTAAAAAATTGTTATTACAAGGTCTTATTTTTTAAATGTTTTACTGTGAAAGATTCATATGTTTTTTAAATGTCCTCAATGATTGCAAGTTTTCATTATATGTAACGAACTTACATAAGACATGCTTGCCATTCTAATAAATTAAAGTTTTTAGCACATTCAATTTTTCTAACTTTTGAGCTTCTTTTACAACTAGAGCAATGAGTATAGCTGTACTAGTTTGTAACTGCTGAATATCTGTTTTTGTTTAAATAGTTCCAAATTATCACTGAAAGAACTATTAAGAACCTAATAATATTCACTGCCTTCAGAGAAAGGAGCTGGACAGCAGGGACAAAAGGGTGGATAGATTTTTTTTTTCATTAAATACCATTTTTTAATCATTTGCATTTTGAATAACACAAATATATCCCCTCCTCAATAAATAAATAAAACAAAAAAAAATCAATAAAATTTTCTTAAGACCAAGTGTCAAAGAGGTCCTGGACACATTCCCATAAGCAGAGTGAACTTTTATCTTTTTCTCCTTAAAATGTCTCCCTCAAATAATGATCCCAAGCATCTTCCCCCTTTGATTTTATTTATCTAAAAATTACTTTTTTGTAATAAAATCTTAAGTATCATTTAATGAAAATTAGACTCCTTGGTTTCCCTTTAAATCATTTATTTATTATTCTTTAAATCATTTTCTCCCATTGCTTCAGCAACAATCCTCTTTAGTCAAGGATAAAATTATTATTATTCATTAGTATCACGTCTGATTAATTTCAATCTTCAAATAAATGACCTGTTATCACAAATAAAACTTTATTATGCCATATTCACACTGGTATTGATTATAGTATTTTTTGACCAGTGTTCATAAATGTTCTGTCATATTATACCTAGGATGCTTGATACTGTACTAGCAGAAACATGACACAAGTCAGTATAAGTAAGAAATGAAAAGATGTGTTATGAAATAAATGTGAATACTTAGAATAATTAATATAATTCTATTCTGGCCCATTTCTTATAATATTAATTTGGGGTGATGAGGAGTTCTTGTTTTACTACTTATGATAGCTATCCATGATGATGCAGCTATAATTTAACCGAGACACTTGGACACTTCTGGTGGCACTGTCCAGACATCTCTTTGAAAACACTGTACCAATGTGCATAAGGAAGCATAAAAATATTCACAATGTTTGACCTAGGGAGTAGAACAAAATGCAAAAAAAATGGAAAATAGGAGAGAAAATACAAGAAAATTAGAGGACCAATACATGAGGTTTCAAATTCAAATAAAAGAAATCTCAAAAGGAGTAAAAGGGAAATATTTGTGGTAAAAACTATCAGAGAATAATACAAGAAAATTTCCCAGGACAGGTATCAATCTCAATTCTTAAAGAGTTCAGTGAATGCAAAAGACCCATGCCAAGTAACATCATCTAGAAATTTGTAAACACTATGGAAAATATCCTTAAAGTTTCAGACCCCCACAAAAAAGTTACACATTGAAGGAAAAAATAATAAGAATGGCATCAGATTCAAAAGCAATACTTGATGCTACAAGATCCGAAGACAAATACTATAGAATTCTTAAGGAAAACTATGTTCAAACTAGAGCTATTTATCTAGCAAAACTAGCAATCAAGTATGAAAGGAAAATAAAGGCGTTTTCACACTTGCAAGGACTTCAAGAAAAATAATCTCTTATGTACTCTTTATTAGGAAGTTGCCAAAGGACGTACCTAGCTAAGTAAAAATAAACCAAGAGACAAGACAGATTCTAGAAACAAAGGCTCTAGCCTGCAAGGATAGAGGGAAACATCAGAACATTAGCTGTGCATCAGCCTTAGAGAGCAAGGATGATAGAGGGCTTCAAGAGGAAGATTTCCAAGGGAAAAAAAGAAAGATTATGTGAGAATCATTTGAAAAAAATATATATTACTAGCGTTTGACATATCTGTTGGAAGATCTGAAAAAAATATCAGTCATAGAAAAGGAAGGAAATAAATGAAGTTATCCTGTTAAATTTTAGAAGAATTCAGTTTGAGGAGTCCATGGAAAATTCAGGAGAAAGACCTATCAAGCAATTGAAAATACCAATATGAATCTCATGAGAGAGTTCTAGACCAGAAATATAGCAGGGGCAGCAGGATCAAACTCTTTAAAATCTCTCTCCATTTTTCAAATTCTAGAATCCCCCCCCCAAAAAAAAAAGAAAAAAAGAAAAAAATAGAATCCCCCAAATATTCCCTCATATAAATGCAAAGTAATACCAAAAGTACTTTTTAAATTGCATCCACTAAAGAAAGGATGCATACACAAAATTTTCTTCTACACATTTCAGTGAATGAAACTTCCTACCATGAAGTATTTTTAAAGCTCTAACCCAAAAGAATATACCTCGAACAAAAAACTAATAATACCTAGGTTTAACTTTAAGAAATGTTTGTGATATTAGACACAGCTACATGTGTTTCCATCATTTTGACGTGCACTGAAGTTAATGAAGTTAAACGCAAAGCTTCAGTTAATGAAATCCTAAAAATGACCCATCTGGGTTACTATGTGTCACTTGACTGCTGAAATCACAGAAAACAGATAACCTTTCTACTGAGTAGAAGAAAGAAAACTTCAATAACATGAAACAGAAAGCAGAAAATGATCCAACCCTCTCATTTTATAGGTGAGAAAACTGAAGCCCAGAGACTAGAAATTTCTTGAAACTGTTTGTTCCTGGGGCATCATTATCCTAACGCTAATCATTTCTGTTAGTTGAAAGTTTCCTGGAAACATTCTGTCATTCTGGATATTTTTCCTGTGTCAGATCAATCAATGCTGTTCTTGAATGTATCACCATTTGCAAAAGCAATTTCTCAAACGCTTCTTATTTAGAGTGGGGGGGTTTGTGTGAAAATATGCAATTTTATTAAGCCCCGGTCAACTAAATTAGGTTTTATAAAATGCCCCTTGTTTTAGACCTTAATTCATATTCCCACTTTCCATTCTCTCAGTCTTCCTCTCTCACTATGATTTTTTATGAAAAGAGTATTATCTAACATTTGACTTGTCCTGGATAAACAAGAATAGGTGCGATTCAGAGTGCCTTTTCAGTCTTCAGCTTTATGCCTAAAGGAGAGGCCCCAGAAAGAGTTTGTGTCCCAATCGGCAAGCTTCTCCGCGAGGCAGGAAATAACTGAATTCACCACTAGAACAATTAAAATGTGGTTCAAACATCCTCTAGACTTCACTGCACCTCGGAGTGGTAGGTGGATGGAGGAGCAGGCAGCTGGGAGAAGGCTTAGCAGAAGACCTCAGTTAAAAATATCAAGCCAACAGTATCTTCATCTCCATTGTACACTACTGTATACTGTACATAATATTCATAGTAGATCCATTCCTCTGTAGCTGGTGAAAAAAGATTACAGATATCTGCCTAAGCAGAATAAAAATCTAATTTTTTTTTTTTATGGCACCCGAAACAATGTCGTTTTTCTTTTTCAGAAAGTATCAGCAGGGGGTGCTCAATACTACTGCTTTTGGAAATAGTTTAACTTGAGCTTTTCTCATCCAAGCCGTTCCTGTCCAACGACAGTTCCTAAACAATGAAGGCTACTGGAGAGAAACCACAATTCCCGTCCTCCCACATTACAAAGGAGCGTGTCCGCGCTGGGCAGAAAGTATCAAAACAGTTCTAGACCAGGTGCGGCCCCCTTTTTGACAAGCGACAGTAAAACAGTTTACACAAATAGACACCACCCACAACAGGTAGGAAGGGACGGCGGTGAGGCAAACACTAAAGTGGGTGTCTGGGAACATAGAGCAGAGAATGCAGCTATGAGCCGTGGGCGAACAGCCGCACCCAGCGCAGCAGGATGGAACCGGCGACGCATTCTCACCTCCCAGCAACACCGTGAGACCCCTTAGGCGCAGGCACGATGCGGGAGCACGGCAAAGTGGGATTGGGATGAAAGAACAAAAACCCTCCGGCACTGGTTCCGCATCCCTTCTCAGGCCTCCCTACCCTCATTTTGTCGCCTCCTGTCTCAGCAGAAGCCAGATCTGGGCTTAAGGAACCATTTAGGCCGAGTGCCAGAGATAAGACACCATCTCAGTCCTGACCATTGGCGACCAGGAACAAGTACCACCTCTGCCTCTGCAGAGTTGATAATAGACTTTTTTCAAACAGCAGACCCACCTCTTTTGAATCTTCTCCGCCATGGTTTGGTCCGGGTCTCCAATTGGAGATCGACACAACCGCCTGATTACAGCGATGATCTCTACAAGCGATTAAAGAGCCTGGCAGGATGGAAAGAAGGTGGGGCGGGGCCTGCCTTTGGGGGCGGGGACAGGGGTGGGGCCTGTTTGCGGGGGCGGGGTGGGGCAGAGCTGCCTCTGTCTGGGTGAGCCGAACTGTGCCAGGCGGAGGTTGGTGGGCAATGCTAATTTTAGCGCAGTCCAGAGACGATAGATTTGGATTTAAAACAGCCGTTTAGTCCAATCCAACGCACATCATTATGACCTCTTTATGCCCCACCGTTCATTTTCGTTCTCCTTCCCGGTCTTAAAGTTCCTTCTGCTCGGCCCTGGGCCCTTTTCTTGTTCAGTGAGTGAGTTCATCTCTTCCTGGATGAGCTCATCATTTCTATAATTTAAGTACCTCTGTCTACTGGCTTTCTAAGATTAATATCAATAGTTCTGTCGTCTTTGCTGAGCTTCACACCTGGTTATTCGATTGCCTACTGCCTCAAAGTTTTATCAAACCTAAACGGTCCAGACCAGAGCTTTCGATTTTCGCCCTTGTCCTCTCTCCAACCAGTTGGTCCTTTCATCTCCATGTCAGGAAAGAAATCTACCATTCACCAAGTTGCTCAAGCCAGACATGCGAGTCATCCTAGGCACTCCTCACCTCTCCACTTATTATTCACCGGCAAGTTCTGCTGGTCCTTCATCTGGAGTCGCATTCTTCACTTGGCATCATTTACTCTACCACCTCTCAAATCTAATCTGAGCCGCCATCTCTCCCCTATAGTTTGTTCCTTCTACCCTTGACCTATAAAGTCACTCCGCCATCCCTTCACCTCACCCTCATCCAAGCCTGTAGTTAAAAATCATCCTTTAAAAACCAAATCCAGTTTGGTTTTTACTTCCTGTTCCTTTAAAAATCCAAACTCCTTTCCATAACCTATCTCTGGGCTAGATCCAGCCCCTGCCTACTTCTCTTTTTTAATTTCATATTCCTTTTCCTCTTTCTCTAATCACTCTTTCATTCTTCAAGAAGCCAGGCTGACTCTCCATCCCAAAAGGCTTTCACCTGTCCGATTCCTAACTCTGCCCCTTCCCCCGTTTAAGTCTCAGATGTCACATACTCAGTGTATCAGATTCTTCATTACAATTGATGTGAATGAAGTGGAATTTGTTAGTATGAACTTTGCTCATGTAGTTTAGGAAGAGAAAGGATGAGAGGGTGGGATATGAGGAAACTTTGATCCCTAGATGAATACCTAGTCACCCATGGTATAAAACTGGAGATTCCCTGTGATTAGTTACTAAAGTTAAAAGTTACCCTTGGAATTTAGAGATGGATGTAAACCTGACTCCTGAGGAGTTGGCTCATTGGATATATAGGGACATGCAAATAATAAGAAGCATGCTAAACATACAATCCCTTCATTATTGTTATCTGTAATAGCTAAAATGAAAGAAAGCTCTGAATTCAAACTTGATGCTAAGTCAAGCTCAGATTTAGACAGATCTGAGCATTGGCCACTAGCCTCAGAGCTGCCCATAAAGAGAAAAATTACGTCAGAACAACAGAAAGTACTTCTAAGGCCTCTGGTTACCAAGAAGGTAGTCATTGTGAGGGGTAGGGCTGAAAGTTCCATGCTTCTAATCATGGCTCTGTCTTTCCGGTGACCAACCCCCATCCAGAGCCCACCCAGAGTTGCCTCATCTGAACAGAAGATGCTCCTAGTGCTCTTATCATTTAGGAATTTACAAGGATTTTAGGAACTCTGTGTCATAAACTGAGGTCAGAGACCAATATATATTTTTTCCATTATCTCGCAGGATGAATTTAGAACATTCTAGTCTCCCCAAGCATATATCCATTTTCAAGCAATGTCTATTTAAATTAATTTGAAAAACTTCCATGTCATGTATATTAGTCAGGGTGCTCCAGAGAAGCAGAACCAGTAGATACACACACACACACACACACACACACACACACACACACACACACACACACAAATACACACACTCACACGGGCTTGCAAGTCTGAAAACTGAGGTAGACTCACAGGCTGGAAATTCAGGAGGAGTTGATGGTGAGGTATCAAGTCCAAAATTTGCAGGCTGGAAACTCAGACAGGGTTTCTATGTTACAGTCTTGAGACATAATCACTTTCGGAAACCTGTCTTTCCTCTTAAGGCCTTAAGCTGATTGGATGAGGCCCACCCACATTTTGGATGGTAATCTGTTTTACTCACAGTCTTCTCATTTCAATGTTAATCTCATCTAAAAAAAATACATTTCTAGCTACATCTAGACTGGTGTTTGACCAAAAAATTGGGCAGCATAGCCTAACTGAGTTGACACAAATTTAACCATCACAGCGTGTTTATAAGAAGGACCATTTTATCAACATTAGTTACAGTGTCTAGGGCCTATAGGCTTTTTAGGAATCTACAAAATGTTTGAGACTTGAAAATAAAATTACTGATTTCAAAATAGAAAAAGAAAAGTACAAGTAAGAATAATAAATATTTAATGCAATGACAAAACGCATAATTTTTTTCCATAACAAATTGATTGCAACTGAATTCTTCTGTACCGACAGATATTCCAGAAGGAGAGGAAAAGGGAGGAGTAGGGGGAGGAGGAGGAGAGGAGGAAGAGGAGGAGGAGGAGGAGGAGGAGGAGGAGGAGGAGGAGAAGGAGAAGGAGAAAGATGGAGAAGAAGGAGAAGGAGAAGGAGAAGGAGAAGAAATAGCATGGAGAAGAAATAGCATAAGGAGGACAGTGGAGATTGGAGGAGGGGTCTTCTTACTCTTTGAGAATCTACCTCCCTTCCTCATGCTCACATTCTTATTCCCCATCCCAAGGCTGAGGAATTGTCTGTCCATAACTGGAAAATGAGATTTTTTCCATTAACTTAGTGAAGAAAATATGACAGTCAGATGGCTGGAAAAGTAAATATTGTGGTATGTAAACTAAACAAAACCAGAACTTCTGAAAGCAATGTTTTTAGTACATGTCGTTATTAAGTAATATAACCCCAAATGCGTTTTGGTTTCTATAGTACAGTTCCCTTTATCAGAAAACCGACTTTTATGCTGCTATCACCAGTGCTTTTGTTTGCCTTTTGCTCACCCAGGCCCTTTTGAACCATATAAAAAGATCAAAGAGAGTTTGTTGAGGTTCCCATTGCAATAAGACACCAGTTAAGAATTCTGGAAAGGACGGTATATTTTATTCCAATTCATAATGGGTTGGCTTCAGCTGTTTTTCCTCCATCCCATCTCACTTTATCAAGGGGCCGCTTTTCCTTTTGCACTTCTGTTTAATTATCTTTGCAATATGGATTCATTTTCCACTAATGCCAGGTAGGTTTGATGACTAATTTTTCTCTTACATCTGTGAATACTATAATAGTTCAAAAAGTATAGATCAAAGTGCAGATGTAGAGATTAAATATTAATTACACTGGTTGTTTTTAAGTTTTTACTGCCACCGATTATTGATTACTTGATCATGAATGTATCTAATAGAGTAAAACTGAACTGAAAATTGACATCATGTCTGCACTGACTCAGCCAAAGTTTGATAAGTTCACATTAAATGGGAAAAGGATGCAAATAAACTGGGGAGATGGATGTTGAGATGATACAGGAATGACGTAAATGCCTGCATCTATGCACCAACTATATGCCCTAGATGTTCTGGAATAGTTTTAATTTCATAGGATTCTATCATTTTCAATAAAATTAAATTTTATTAAATATATCGCTTAAATGTGATTTAAAAAATGTTTTTATATGATTTTTTTATAAAAATGAAATAAGTCAAAACAAATTTTGTTAGATTAGCTCTAAATCTGGGGTTCAAAAATTATTGTCACTAAATACTTGATAACTTGATTGAAATGATTTTTTATAGCTAATAAACAATACATTAGAGAGAGTTTCTATTTTTAAAAAAGATTTGTGGAATACCCTTTTGAAAAGTTAAAATCCCTTTCCAAAGAGTTACATCTTAATAATTTGCTTACTTTGGAAATTAGGATACTTATATTTGGGGTCTTCTTAAATAAAATCTAGCTGTTTCTAACAATTAGTTAGGATTGCTGAGTTTGGTTAAACTATGGAGTGTTATTAGATGTTCACAACTGATTGCTAACCCCTCCCTTCATAGGGGAGGCAGTTGTAAAAAGTTTTTTAATTCAGAAAGAATCACAAACAATAAAGCAAAACAGTGCAAGATAACGGTTAGTTCCCATAGGATTAAGAATGCTGGCTTAGGCGTCAGCCTGGTGCTTTCTGGCCGCCTCACTTACTGGGTATCCTTGTACATATGAATAAACTCTCTTGAGTTTATGTATAAAATGGAAATAATAACGCCTATCTCATGCAGTTATTTTAAGTGTTAAATAAAGAGATTTCTTATAAAAGAATTCTTAGCACAATGCCTAGAATAAAATAAGCACTCAAAAAAAATCATGCATCCTACATTGTACATATAGACATTTTAATGTTCACGAATCCCTGGGGCAGTTGCTTCTGCATAGAGTGTTCCTTCTGCTTCCACTTCAGCTGTGTAAGGAGTAAGTGTTCACCTTATTTTCCCATGGCGGGGAAGTCAAGGCTTGTACGACAGTGTTAACAGGAGTGTTTGTGGGGAGGAGTCACCCCAAGCATAGGCTCTAAAGAATAGGAATGGCCCAAGGAGGATTAAGGCAGGTATAAAGATTTTCTATTAGAGTTTTCAAACATTTATCAAAGGGAGGCACTGAGCATCTCTCTCTGTCTCTCTCTGTCTCTCTGTCTCTGTCTCTGTCTCTGTCTCTGTCTCTGTCTCTCTCTCTCTCTCTCTCTCTCTCTCTCTCTCTCTGTCTCCTGTAAGGTGGAGGGCAGTGCAACCCTATGGAAAAGGAAAGAGATGCATCTCAATCAGATGCTGCCTAGAGAGCTTCCCTAGATCCTCAACACCAGATTGACATCACTTTTTATACCACTAGATTTTGAAGATGTTTTTACTAGGAAGCCTTTCAAACCTGTCACCCACAGGATTGTTAGGGGCAGGCATTGTTCCTACTTGAATGGCGAACATCAAAGAGAGGCTCCCAGGGCAGGAATCAAGGTTTTTATCTTGAGGTAGTTAGTGACTCACAAATTGACTCTTTCCCCTGACTCTTTCTCCGCATGGTTCTTTCCTTCAGAAGAACAAAAGGAAGATTTTGGAGTGATAACAATATAACTTCTTTAGGTGTATGTGAGGCTCACTTCAATTGGGTTACCCAGATGGCATCTGAAGTGACCTACTGTCGTGCTGTTCTAAGTCAGTTTCACAGGTCTGCCTTGTTGTTTCAGGTACCTCTTTCTCTTGGCTGGAGGAGGTGCTCTGGCCTTGGCTGCTATGGGTTCCTTCGCTGTGCTTGTCTTCATTCCTGCTCTGTGTGCCGTGATTCTGATGTATTCACTCGGCCCACAGGAAGTCCACAAGCGGACTTTCTTCTTTCAGATGACCTGGCAGACGCTGTGTCACCTGGGTCTGCACTACACTGAATATTATCTCCAAGAACCTCCTTCCACAAGGTAAAGCAATTTGTTCATTTGGTTGTACTGAGCTGATCAAAAGTTAGCTTGCACCATGGTGGTAATGCAGAAAACTGGGTGTGGTGTTTGAATGTGAAGTCCTCCACATTTGAGCAGTGTGGCCTTGAGCAAATCATTTAACCTCTTGGCCTCGATTTCTACTTCTGAAAAAAAAAAAAGTGTGTTTGTGTATGCGAGGGGCAGAGAAGGGTTAATAAAATCTATCTTGCAAGACTCTTGTTTTAGAGATAATGAATTAATGTAATTATATGACTACTAATAACTACAATGTGTTACCTACGAAACAGTGTCTGGCACTTGCCTGTAATTATCATTGTGCCTGAGAAGGAGGTTGACCCAGGAGTCCCATGGCACACAGATGAGGTCTGCCTGGCAGTGACTAAGCATAGTTTGTTCATCTCACGTGGGTGGTTTAGATTCACAACCAGCAGCCTGCCCTCTCTTTAGCAGGACAGGTGAGGTATAAATCCACTGTAAACCTTTGTTGCCTTCTCATGGCACTGGCTGTGTAAGAGTTTTACTTTAATTGAGGCCCAGCTGTTCCATATTCCCAGAAGAAGGAAAGTCACCCAATCTAAGGGAAAAAAAAACCAGGCACTAATTACAGTGTAGAGAAGTGTCTTCATGAGTCAGTGAGATCACCAAGATTAAGGGGAAATATCTCTGCAATCTTGAAGTGTATTGTCCATAATCACTCAGAGAACCAGGGCTTTGATCTGTTGAGGTGGGCCACCTCTCTGATTCTAGCCTGTCACTGACTCACTCACTTTGCCATTGCTATCAAACCCAGAATCCTTTTCTTTATCCTGACTATTTCACCAAAGCTTCAGGGTTTGCTTCTGTGAAGAAAAGGGAAAGTGGCAGGTGGGTAGGGAGTAGAGAATACTAACTGGGATGTGGTGGATTAGGATTCCAGTAGGATGCCTGGACCTGATAAGGGCTGGAGGAACAAGTTGAGCAGGATCTAGCTGGACAGGAGAAAGGCTGAGACAGAGCTGAGGTGGGAAGCTGCATTTGTTTTCTTGGGGTTTCATAACAAAGTACCACAGAAAAGATGCATTAAACAAAAGAAATTTATTTCTTCTGGAGGTTGTAAGTCTAAGATCAAAGTATTGATAGGTTCAGCTTCTTCTGAGGCTTCTCTCCTTGGTCTGTAGATGGTCGTCATCTCCCTATGTCTTCATATGGTCTTCCCTCTTTGTGTGTTTGTGTCCTAATCTCTTCTCCTATTAAGGACACCAGTCATATTGAATTAAAGCTCATCTTAATGACCTCAGTTTAACATAGTTACTTCTTTAAGGACCGTATCTCCAAATACAGTCACAATCTGAGGTACCTGGGGTTAGGACTTCAATATATTGATTTGTGGGGGACATGTTCAGTCCTTAGCAGAAGGGGAGTGAACAGAGTTTGGTAGCATTGGAGCTACTTTGCTTACAGTCAGGGTAAGTCAAATGAGGAGGTCAGGTGTCCATAAGTCCCAGACACACACATAGAAACAGCAGCGACTGGGAAACAGTGCTGTTTTCTCTCTGCAGGACAGCATTCCTGATTGTAGAGCACGTCGCTGTAATTATCATTAATTTTCTCCACAACAATCTTGCCAGCACCATCTTCCTTATCGGTGATGGTACAGCAGGAACAGTTCAGGCAGTTGATTAAGAACACACATCGAATGGCTAATGAGTCAGTGCACGCCCTGAACCTCTAGCTAGACTCAGCTTTCCTCAGCTCAAACCCCAAAGCCTGCAGACTCTTACCATTAGGGACCAGTTCATGTTTAAAGTCTTCAACTTCTCATCTTCTCTTCACTACTAAATTTTTGTTTCTTCTATGGCAAACTTCTCCCAGGTCCATGATCTAATCTTTACAAGCCATTTTTAGAAATATTGTTATCAATGTTTTCCCACAATATTCCTTGTCATTCTTTTATTTGCCTCTCTGACTAAAGATTAACTTCCCCATTTACCTTTTGATCCTGCCCAGAGTAGCCTGTGGTTCTGAATTATTCCAAAAGTCTTTGTGGAGACACTGCAAGTCATGAGATTGGTCTTAATCATTCAGAGATCCCCATTTGCTGTGGGGTCATGTGTGAGGGACTGGATAGGATAAAAGAAATATGGAATGTTTTTACATTTAAAAAAAATCTCTTTCAGGTTCTACATTACTCTTTCTTCCCTTATGCTCTTGACCCAGAGGGTCACATCCCTCTCGCTGGACATTTGTGAGGGGAAAGTGGATGCAGCAGCAGGAGGCATCAGGAGCAGGAGCTTTTTGCCTGAGCATCTGTGTAAGGCACTGCCCTATTTCAGTTACTTGCTCTTTTTCCCTGCTCTCCTAGGGGGTCCTTTGTGTTCTTTCCAGAGGTTTCAGGCTCGTGTTCAAGGGTCCAGCTCTTTGTATCCCAGTCACTCTTTCTGGGCTCTGACCTGGAGGGGTCTGCAGATTCTAGGACTAGAGGGCTTAAAGGTGGTTTTGACAGGGGTAGTGAGTGCCGGAGTGGGACTAGCTGACTGCCAGCAACTCCAGTGCATCTATGTCATGTGGTCTACAGCCGGTTTCTTCAAACTCACCTACTACTCTCGCTGGCTCCTGGACGACTCCCTGCTCTGTGCAGCAGGCTTTGGATTTGAGCTTGGTCAGAGCCCTGGTGAGGAGGGATACATCCCTGATGCGGATATTTGGACACTGGAAACAACCCACAGGATATCCCTGTTCACAAGGAGGTGGAATCAAAGCACAGCTCAGTGGCTCAGACGCCTCATATTCCAGCACAGTGGGGCCTGCCCATTGTTGCAGACATTTGCCTTCTCTGCCTGGTGGCATGGACTCCATCCAGGACAGGTGTTTGGGTTCCTTTGCTGGGCTGTGATGGTGGAAGCTGACTACCTGATTCATACCTTTGCCAATTTGTTTATCAGATCCTGGCCACTACGTCTGCTCTATAGAACTCTCACCTGGGTCCACACCCAGCTCATCATTGCCTATATAATGCTGGCTGTGGAAGTCAGGAGCCTCTCCTCTCTCTGGCTGCTGTGTAATTCTTACAACAGTATCTTTCCCGTGGTATACTGTATTTTGTTTCTCCTATTAGTGAAGAGAAAGTATAAATTTAACTGACATCTTTCCTCAGCCTTCATCTTATACGTCCATGAAACAAATTTTAGAAAGTAGCAGATGGTGTATCGATGATGCATATGTTTAAATTTTTCCATAACAAAAGTTGTTTTTTTTTTTTTTTGAGTATTGAATGAATATACCTGATGCTTTGCCGTGGAAATTTGTGTATTTACTTTAACAAGCTATTATACTGGTACTAGGAATCCACAAAAGAAAAAGATAATGGTTTCTTCCCTTAGAGTTTACAGTTTCACTGTGGAAACAAAGTTTAAGTAAAGTAATATTTAAAAATATAAGGTACTGTGAACCAAATGGCAAATAGTATGTACATGGGCATCCAAAAATTGAGTGTCTGATTGATTGGTTCACTTGATCTTGGAATGTGAGTTTAGCAAGACAACAACAACAACAAAACAATACCGAAATCATATTATGTTGACTTGTTACATGATTAGAGATTCATCTCTACTAATCTTATAAATTTGTTCTAAAACTGAAAAGGCTGATATTAGCTCTAAGCTATGTTAATACACTAAAATCCAGATAAGACTGGATAACAACTTACAAACTGTTAAATAAAAAATTTGATTCATGAAATATGTCACATGAAGAGACGAATACCAGAAGTAAACACTATTTTAGTACAACTTTGAGTGTCTGGTTCCTTTTTCTTGGCATATCCTAAATACCTCCCTAGTTTTCTTCCTCTGTTAGGATTTAAAATACACCGAGAGAAAGATGTCAGCACCTGCGCATTATAGTGAAGCAATGTCATTTAACTTGCACTTTCATAGCACTGCCACATCTGCAGGTCACCTGGACTGTTATATAATTACTAGTTTTCTTTAAATCAACTTTAACTCAACTTACTTTTAAAAACCTTCCCTCTTTTTAAGAAATTGCATTGGTGGAAATTGGGCATAGTGTACTAATTATGTTTTATTCCAGTACTCACTAAAATAAACACATACTTGTTTAAATAAAAGATGTTTATTTGTGCATTGCCTAAAAGCATCTGCTTACCCAGGATTATATCTACGTTACCATAAGAAGCATTGTATAAGTATCTAAGCTTCCAAAACCAATCATTTCCATCCTTCTCAAAATATAAAATTGCAAGCTATTAATATTTAAAAACGGATGAATCAATATTAGAACACTTAGAAAGTTATAGGTCAATATCACTTACTAACATTAAGGCAAGCAAACTGCCCAGTCTTAGCACACAGAACATAATGCAACAAGCAGCGAAGGCCCTGATGAACAGATGGCATAAATTTGGGACGGTCTTAACCATCACAGTTCTGTACTTCCTCACACCATATTCAATAGCTCAAAGGAGACAACATGGACAAATGGGATTTCCCAGGGTTGGGAACAGTTGAGGGGGAAAGAATAGATAGCCAAGCCAAGAAAATGTTAAAGAACTCTAAGATCATTACAAACATGTCACTAAAAGAGTGATCCTTAAATTTCAACCCAGAAAGGCAAATGGGGTAGTGGTGGTGGTGTATTTAAGTTGGGAGAAAATTTAAATAATCATTGCAGCATTATTTATTACAGAAAATATTGTCAACATTAAGAGAATAGGTAAACATTGTGGTAGACTATTACAGAACTGTTAAAATGGGTGCTTTTTAGAGAGGCACTTCTGGGGAGCTGGCTACACAGATATATATGTATTCAGTTTATGAAAATCCTTTGAACTGTGCACTTAAGATATACATTAGTTTCTGCATGTATGTTACACTTCAATAATTTTTTAAAGTGATGATTTTAATGATTAGGAAAATGCTTATGAGAGAATGTTCAATCCTTAAAATTAGTTGCATAAGGAGGCTTTTAAAGTGTAATTTGGCCTCCAGATCGATAGCCCTTTGGTCTCTGTCTATGGTCAGGTATAATTTCTGCTCCTCTAATTAAACCTGGACATCTACTTCCTTCCCTTCTATCTGCATCCTGTAGGAAGGGTTTCATGCAACTAGACAGTATAAAGAACAATGTGATTTGAGAGACTGAATCTAAGAAAAACCGTCAAAGCCAGCAGGGGCCATCTGTCTGCACAAAGGGGACCCTAGGATCTAAGAAGGGTAGAGAATAGAGAGACTGTTGTCTCCCAGTCCTCATTCCCTTTGTTAGGACTTAATTCTTTCTGTTCCAGACTGCTGCCCAAGCTCCATCAGCAACTGGAAACTTTAGTTTCCCTGTCCTTCAGTTACTGATTCTGCCATTCCTAAGACCCTGCCCATTACCTCCCCAATTCCCTCGGACACATGACTGATAGCATCTGCTTATTCGCCTGTCTTAACTACTAATCTAATGTCTTTAACCTTGCTTAAGAACTGGATTTGACTTTTTTTCCTTTTGTTTGATCTAGAAGTGGTCCCCATGACACGCCTGCTTTCTGTCTCGTTCTGGCCCATTTGTTGGCCCAACCAGAATATTATTTGAACAAATCATGCTTATCCTGAAGTGGCCAGAAGCCTTCAGGTCACCTCCCGACCTACTGTTTTGAATAAGCTAGGCTCACAGGGAAGCCCTGTCCCTCTTATGCATAGGCAGCCACTCACCCTTGCTGGTTTTACTCTGTTGGCAGCTGTCATGACCAACAAGCAGCCAGTGGCTTTAAATGGGTAACCTAGGTTTAGCGATCTACCCAATTGTTAAACTTCTCCAAAGAAGTAAGTCCAATCTCTTTTTTTTTCTACCCATGCAGATGCAGGGAGCGTTCACTGATGCACATCCAGTCTGTTGATTCATCAATCCTTGTTCATCAGTTCCATGAGAACATGGTAAAGGAAGTCCAGATACTTTTGAGTAATTTGTCCCGGCAAGGATTAGGAGATCTTTCCAACCAGGAAAATGCCATGAGGCCCAGTTTTACCCTTCTGCCCAAGGGATGCTACTCAGCCATGTGACCGACCTCTTGGAGACAGAGATGTCTCTGCAGTCACCTGAGAGGCCCTGGCAGCCAAGCTGCCAAACCTGGGTAAAGGAGAAGAGATCTAACAATGAGGAGCAGGTTGACGGTGAAGCAGTTTCTGTGGGTGTGAAAGAACAGATTTGACCACTGTAATCATAGGACACTGCAGAGACCAATGAATAATTGGCATTGCAATGACCAGTTGCTGTAAAAGAATAAGTGACAATCATGGGTAATCGTCCTGATTAAAATGCCAGCTATTAAGACTGCAGATTCAAGTCAGTTCCAACAGATTCTTCTTTATATATTTATAACATAGCAGATGGTGCAGGAAACTTGGTCCCCTGTTACTCATGGTTCAGCACAGAGAGGGTAGTGATTACATTTTGTGACATTTCTGAACTGCACCTATTTCCAAAGCATTTAAAAAAAAATGATCTAGTAAAATGGGTATTAATACTTTAGTATTCAGTTCCTAATCACTGCTGATTCTGATGTTAGCAAGGCCACCCTGCGGTGAATGGCCAGAGCACCTCTCCAGGAGGCAGGGAGTCTTTTGTAGTCTCAGCTCAGTGTTAACCACCTGTGTGACCCCAGCTATTCCTTCTGCAGGCCCAGGTTTCCTAGTGTGCCGAAGCAAGATGTAGGTAAAATATCCCTTACTTTTAAACCTGAAGGCATTATGACTGTGTAAGTGCTTTGTTAATTTTTCAACACAGGAGAAAGTAAAGCAGTTTTTTCCCCAACCTGCCTCGATTCATCGAGTAAGAATTTTGTAGGAAGAAATAAAAGAAAATCTGATGTCTAAAGTTTTATAAACAACTGGCATATATTTATTCCTCGTTTCCCACCACATAAAAAGAACAAAGTGGTATTTTTGTGGCTCATTAAAAAACTGAGAGAAAACAATATTTCCCTAGTATTAATAGAACACTATTAACTTCCCTGACTCTCCCTTGCCTTAATAATGGCTTTAATTTCTCACTCTATACTTGGCAGCTGATAATTGTCAAATAGTTGCAATATTAATCTCCTTTGGGCCTCATGTCCTGGAACAATTATAACAATAGCTAGGGATGCCAGATTATTTCTAATGAAGTGTTTTTGTCTTGCTTTTTTTTTTTCTGCAACTATCTTAGAAACACCTTTTAAGCTACAATTGAGATAATTATATATTTATATATTTTTTTCACTTGCAGGGAATTTGCACAGTTCGTATAATGCAGTTGTTACCTTGGTTTAGTTGCATGGCCAATCAGAATATGAAGTGCCTTAGTGATCCACTAGTGTGAAGACATATGGGTGGTGGTTTCTGGTATCTTCACCTTACTAAAGGGAAATTTTCTCAACTTTGCTTATAAATTATTTGTTTAGAACTTAAGATTGTATTTTCCTATAGAAAGAACAGTGTGTTCATTCCTAAGGGGTGACACTGTAATGATCTGAATTCAAGAGAATATGTTCAGGATAGAACAATGATAATATCCTCCTCGTTTCTTAAATATATAACTAACCCTAAACACATTTTATTTTTATAATTTCTTCTATTTATATGCTTATGTAAATATGCAGACTTTTAGATCCTGAGTCAAATAAACCAACTGAAAAAGGATATTTACAGGGGAAATTTGAACACTAATTGTACATTAAAGCATTATTTCTAATTTTCTCAGGTGTAATATTATATGTCAAAAAAAAGGGTCACATTTTAGAGATATCCACAGACAAAATGATGTATTTGATTTGCATTAAAATAATCTGGAGTAGGGGAAATGGGGGACATATATATGAAACAGGTTGGACACATGTTGAAAATTAAAGTGGCATGATGGGAACATGGGAGTCAAATATGTTCTCTCTACTTTTGTGTAAATTTAAAAATTTACATGAAAACAAGTATGCAAAAGACTACTAGGTAAATATGGCCAAGTGACCCCATCAGATTAAGAAATTTCTCTTCCTCAATATTTTATGAAAAGAACAAAAACTGTAAAAATCACTGTGGTAAATAGCCTCTAAGATCATCCCCAGTGATCCCTCCCCTCTTCCTGGTATTCACATTTTTCCCACATTTAACCAAGGTTGGCCTGTGTGATAAATATTATGATGGGGTGATGCTATGTCACCTCTAAGGTTAGTTTACAAAAGACAATGCAGCGTATCTGCTAATCGGTTACCAACTTTGCCTTTTGGCGTTTTCTTCACTTCAGTACAGTTATTTTGACCTCTGCCTACAACAATAAGTTTCTGAGCTTTCGAAATTGTTCTTTCTTCCATCGAGAATATTCTCACTCAGATCTACATAATGGTGGCTCCTTCACATCATTCATCTCTCCTCAAATGATACCTCACCAGAAAGAACCACCTTGACTAAAATAAACCCCCTCTCCACCTCATTTCCACCTGCTCACCTTGCTTTGTTTGCTTCATATTACTTTTCATGAATTGAAGTTGTATTGTTTATCATTAAATAAATTAAAAGCCTGGATAGAGTTTCCTAAACAGGAATGAAATATGGAAACATATTTTATATACTTCAGATCTGAGAATGTGCTAGTATGACATCAGAAAATCTGAAATATTTAGGGATATGTAAAATAAGACCTGCACACTAAAAACTACAAAACATTTGCTGAGAAAAATAAAAAAGTAAATTGAGATACACTGTTCACTGATTGAAACATTTAATATTGTGGTGGTTTACATTTTCTAAAGATGGACATCATACTATGTTCCTTTCCGTATGCTTTTCTTACAAAATAATATTGACACTTTTCCCAGTAAATGGTCTATGACCATTTCCCTTGAACCTGGGTGTGGGGAAGGTACCTTTTTGACTGGCTTGACCAATAGAGTATGGCAGAAGTGATGCTTTGTGACTCCCAAGGTAGGTCATAAAATTGCCATATGCTTCTGACTGGTTTTCTTGAAACATTTGCTCTTGAGTAAGGTCATCATGTAGTAAGGAAGCCAAATTTCCATGGAGAGGTAGAGATTCACATGGACAGAAACAGAAGCCCTTGGGCTTCATCCTGGCTGAGCTGATGGCTAACATCAATTTGCCTGCCATTAAATAAGCCATCTTGGGAGATGATCTACCAGCCTCCAGTTGCGTCACCTTGGTTGACACCATGTGGAACAGAAATGAACCTTCACTGTTAAGCCCTGCACAAATTGCAGATTTGTGAGCTAAATAAATGATTTTTGGTTTAAAGTAATAAGTTTTGGGGTGGTTTGTTATGCAGCAATAGAGAATTCACACAATTAATAAGATTTCAGTTATCTTCCAAATTGACATATAGATTCAATGCAATCCCAATAAAAATTGCAGAGGCTTTTTAAAAATAGAAATTGAGAAGCTAATTCTAAAGTTTATATGACTGTACTAAGAACTTAACATAAACTATTTAAAAAAAAATGAAAAGTAAAGTGGCTTACTATAAAGCTAGATTCACACTTTATATGGTCAATTAATTCTTTACAAAAGTGTCAAAGTACTTCAAAGGGGGAGGATAGTCTTAACAATAAAGGGTGCTGGAAGTGAGTATTAATATAGAAAAAAAATGAACCTCAATTCTTATTTCACATGATACACAAAACATAACTTGAGATGAATCATAGGCCTTAATGAGAGGTAAAATTGTAACACTTCTGGAAGGAAATATCTTCATGACTTTAGAGGTAATTGAAAAATGCTTAAAACGCATAAAAAGTACTAACCATTTTTAAAAACAAAAGTTGTTAACTTCATCATAACAAAAAATTTATTTTTGAAAGATATCAAGAAAGCAAAACACAAATCTTAGAATGGGAGAGATGATACATATATCTGACACAGGACTTTACAACTCAGTAATAAGAAGCCATACAATAAAAATGTGCAAAAAATTGGATATTCACAAAAGAACAGATACTTTGTAGATATTACGAATACTCATGTACACATTTTTGTATAGATGTTTTCAATTCTTTTGGAGTGGTATTGTTGGGTCATGTGGTAACTGTTCAACTTTTTAAATTGCAAAATGTTTCCCACAACAGTTGCCCCATTTTAAATTCCCACAAGCAGTGTATGAAGGTTCCAATTTTACATCCTTGTCATCTTTTGATTCTAGCCATCCTAGTGGGTATAAAGTGGTATCTCACTGTGGTTTGGATTTGCATTTCTGTGATGAAGAATAATGTAGAGCATCTTTTCATGTATTGACATTTGTATCTTTGGAGACATGTCTATTCATATGCTTTGCCCATTTCTTAATTGTGTTGTCTTTCCACTGTTGAGTTATATATTTTGGATATTTAATCTTTATAAGATATATATCGTCTCCCATTCCGTAGGTTGTCTTTTCACTTTGATAGTGTCCTTTGAAGCACAACAGCTAAAAACTTTGATGAAGCACAATTTATTTTTGCTTTGGTTGCTCATTGCTTGCCGTATTTAAGAAACCATTGCCTAGTCCAAGATCATGAGGATTTACACTTATGTAAATCTCAGACTTCCATAGTTTAGCTTTTACATTTAGGTCTATGATCCATTTTGTGTTAATTTATGAATACAGTGTGAGGCAGGGGTCCAATTTCATTCTTCACCGTATGGATATCCAGTTGTCCCAGCAACATTTGTTGAAAACATTAACCTTTCCCAACTGGCACTTTTTTTTTTTTTCCCAAAAGATAAGAAAAAAATAATCACTGGACTGCTTGGAAAGGCAAAAGTTAAAGAGATCTCCACTAGATGTACCCCACCCCTGTAATCCAGATGTCAGGAAGTTTTCCACTACCACCAAGGTCACAAAACCACTGCCAAAGTCACAAATCGGCATCTGGTAGAAGCAGCAGAATGCAGAATCTTGTCAGCCCCTGAAAAACTTGCATCTGCCAAAGTCTGCACACCAGTGCTGGCAGATGGTATCTTTTGCTTTCATTTAGATTTCCAATTAGCAAAAATTAGGGATTTTTGATTTAAGCTTCAGTTATCTGGAATATTTATTTTACAGGATATATTTTGCTAGAAAATTAGGACACCTGTAGTAAAATAAGAGCTTCCTAATCTTCACTGAGAGAAAGGGTTATGTGGGGAAAATATGAATTTGATTTCCCACCAATTTTATGCATCATAAAGTATTCTATTTTAGAGTTACGTTGGAAATCTGGATTATTTTGACAATGCCCCGCAAAGTCATATTAAAGCAGATACGAAGAACCTATAATCTGAACTTTACAAAGTATATGAGCTATAATTAGGATAATTTGGGACAAGAATCATGTCTGATAAGAGAGAACAGTACTTTTCTGTTTACATTGTACCACACAGATTTTTTACCTTTAACTGTTTGAAATGTTTGCAAAAGCAAAATACTCTAATAATAAATGGTAATAAATATATTAAAACATGCAGTCAAAAAAGTTCTGAAATTTAAGAACCAGTACAACTTTGATTTTAGATCATCAGTAGTCAAATTTTTTATGTCAACAAAACCTCTATGGCTGTTTTTATAAAAGGTTGGGTAAATTTCTACTTCCCCAGATTACCAATTCCTTTCCTATAGCTCGAAATCATAGGGCTCCGTTGCAATATTACTATGGTTTCAATTTTATTTGGAAGCAAAACTTCTGCAAGTCTAACGTTATAACTAATGTCACAGTTGCTTTATATCACATTATTAAAATGGATAACGCACTTCAGAAACTGAAGTGTGTAGTACGTTTTCATTTCAAAAACACCCACAAACTAAAAATAGATATTTAAAATCTTTATTGTTTCATCATCAAAATCTTCTTTCCATAGAAGAATGGCAATGCGATATCAGTGCATATTCTATGGAAAATTCATACCTCAAGTAACTAGACTAGAAATCTGAGACAGCACTATGTCAAGCTAGTGTGGAAGATCAAAGTCACAATGCTGCCAAAGCAGTTAGTATACAGAAAGAATATGCAGCTGTTAGAAAAAGTCTATGGGACAGCGAATGAAATAGTTGTAGTGCACTGCACTAACATTCTAGAACAGAAAATGGGGAAGGACCAGAGAATGTACTTCCTGCCAAAAAAATTGACTAGATCACAGGTACTGAGTTTCCAATTGTTTTACCAGCTAATTCATGTGTACCTGTACCTTCTTTAAATCTACAATATTATAACACTGCAAACCATTTTCAGCCTAATGTGTAATGGGATAACCACATGCAGATATTTCATTCTGCTTCCCACCTCACAGCTAAAAGTTAACAACTTGGGTTCCGCTATAAAACCTGTGGCCTTCGGGCATCTTTAGTAAAAAGATAAATGAACCTAAAATTTGTTCCCATTTTCTTGAGAAATAAACTTTATAAAAATGAGAGATAGCTGTCATGATTACTCAGTTTTGTCTGAAGACAAAACAATTTTTATGTAAGTATACTGAATAAACATACAAACAAATATCCTTAACAAAATACTGGCAGACCAACTTGAACATTTTCATAATTAGCTCCCGAAAAAAGTACTGATAATTGTGAGCTGCAAATAACCACTATGATTTGATCATGCCTGGTATCTGGGAATTTTGGGGTCAGGTTTGTGTCTGAAGCTGCTATACAGCTGGATTTGGCTTCTCTGCATTAATTCACACAATAAATGCCATTAAAAGGAAACAGCAGATCTATCATGATGAAATAAAAATCAAAACAATTGAGAGGTATACAAGAAACTTGTCTTAAATATTTTTAAATTACATATGATATAATCTTAGAGAAAAACAACGAAAATTACCATGGTCTAAATCTTAAGTTGTTGATGTATGAATTATCTGCGATACTAACAAGTCACTTGTTAATCGTGTCAAGGCCTTGTGGGACACAGGGGGCACTCTGAATGCATGGCATAGCAATTCCTTTCCAGGTGAGTTACACACCTCCAATTTAAAGTGTTATTAAACTACATATGAAAAGTAATTTTACTTAATATATACATTGTACAAAATAATTTAAAAGGAGGGAGCAAGGAAAGGTTTTCTGGTATATATGATGCAAACATACAACTTTCCCTTATCAGTAGTAGTTCTATGAATGTCCATTTTACCCATGGTAAAACATGAAAGGCTGATAGAACACCAAAAATTTCATTTATAAATAAAAACAGAATTCAAAAAATGGAATTTCAACATCGCTTCTTCCCACAATGCAACTCATTCTAACTATTGTAGACATAAATAAAAACCATATGTCAAAATCTGTTTTTACACTTTTACCTTAAAATTTAACAAAAAATTCTTCTAACAGTTGAAAAGAAAAACACTCCTTTGTAGCAATTCCATAAAATAATTTTCAATTCACAAAACACCTGCTTACTGGCAAAACCAGCAACACTTACTTACGGAGGGCATGGGCATTAATACTTGGCCCCTCTGAGGTATAAATGCAGCTATATTTGCACTGAGTATATAGTCTATAAGGTATGCCAATAGTCTGCGTGTTTGCATAAAATTGGGAGTGATGTCATCCTGACTGATTGAAAACTCACTTTTATAACTTTTTGTAATAACAAAGGTTAAATAATTTCAAAAGAAAAGATACACTTAACCCAGTAACAGTCAGCAGAAATCTAACTGCTAACCAACATGAATGGTTAATACATTTAAAAAATGTTTAACATTGCATATTGATAAAAAAAAAAAAAACTGAACAGGGAAAACACATAAATATTTAAAGTCAGCAGGACACCACATAAGTCTACTACAGGTAAGTGGGAAATCAATCAAGCTTTTCTAAAAGAGAAAATACTTTTAATCCTTTAGCAAGTCTCTGTGAAAATAGTATGCTTACAATAAAAGTGAAAAGGGAGCACCTAGAATACCCCCAAGAGGCTTGCTATACCATTCAGCATTGCTGCCCCCTCTCCTATGTGCATGGATGGCCAACAAATGACAAGAAGTCCACTTAACAAGAGTTCAGTAATTTCTTCACCACTGTTGCCAACTGAAGTCATCATTGCTTCCAAAGACCAAGAAAAAGCCCAGTATAGTTGCAAAGATGACTGTGTTTCCTGTGAGAACAAGTGCACAAGCTCCCCACTGAATCTATGGAAGTAAGATATAAACACTCAGTTAATAGACACACAAAAAGCAAAAAGTAATGAAAAGCAAATCAAGGCTCTAGTCATATCAGTCGTGATCTAAAACAAGCATGACTTATAATAATAACCTTTACACTACCGAACACTTAATAGTACACTTCCATATTGCTACTTTTATTTAACTCTGGTTCCTTAAGAAAAGTCATGAAAAGATGATCAGCTATTCAAAAGCAACTTGACTTCTGGGCTATGAGGAAGCAGCACAGAATGCCACAATTTTCTGTTTACAAAAAAATTTGCTCCAACTCTTCCTTAGTGAATCTAATATTTTATCTAGAAAACAGATTAAATTTAAATTATTAGAGGTGAAAACAAACTCATGTATATTCTTTTAAAGGAGCAGGAGTAGTAATCGCCCCATCCATGTAGAAGGGTGACCAGTCCCTATCTTCTCTGCCTTCTGTACCTCCCCAGAGGTGGAGTGACTGGAGAATGTGGGAGGAAGAACAGAGTACATGTAGCCCAGCCCCTACTCCTCTTTTGCACTTTCCCACTTGCAAAGAACACAAAATCTCCTTGGATTTTCCTTGTTTTAAGCTGTACAGGGCAGGCTTATGGCTGTTCAGCAAGGGGTTGTTAGTTTTGCTCAACTCTCAGACCAAAGGATTGACAAAGCCAACTGCTGCTGCAGACCCCAGCCATACTCTCCAATATAATATCTGTCAGTTAACAACAATAAAAGTAAGATTTTTATCTCTATCCCATAGGCTGCTATGTCTCTCCTTTCTTTTTCATGTTATTTAACAAAAACTTTTTGCTCCGAGAAACTTTCCATTAGTGAAGAATATATTCACTTACCAGATGTGCTCTGGCAAATACAATAGGGAGTCCAAAAGCTGAGACAACAATGCCTGTTGTAAGAAATATGGCAAGTTCCTTACAAGCGTTACTCATAGCATCTGTATCATCCACTAATCTTCTTGCTATGCAGTATGGAATAGGTGAAAGGATGTAAAAAAACAGAACGAAGAGAGGCCAATATTGGCTAGAAAAAGAAAAATAAGTTAACATACTTTTTGCTATCTATGTTGTTTTCCTACATATAAAATATACTTTAAAAAAATAAGGACCAATGATATAATGCAAAGTAGCTTAAAACATGATAGTTTAAAAATAAGCTATAACTTGAACACTGAAAACAGAAACATTTAGAGTCACAGTATTCCTAATGTCAATTATGACACAATAATTAAATATTTCTTATATCACAAAAGAAAATGCTTTATAAATTATAACACCTAAAATCAAGGCCCAATATTAAAAATATTTTTCTTCTTAGGTATCAATAAACAGGCATACAGAAAAAGAGAATATTAACATAATAATTTTTAAAAGTCAAGATTCATGCCCTTGACTTCAATGATATCCTGTCTTAGCATAAAGCTGGAACACCTCCAAACTTTTCTTAGGTCACCAGGAATTCCCAAAATACTGAAATCAAAATACGGAAAATGAACTAAAAAAGTAATATTGAAGGCTTTCAGCCAGAACACAAAATTTATCACAATAAAAATAGATGGCTTTTAGCCTACAGTCTAGCTACTGTATTGTGCCAATGTCATTTCCTGGTTTTGATAACATAACTATAGTTATGTAAGACAGTACCACTGGGCAAAGCTGTGTGAAGGATACAGGGGACCACCATGTACTACTTTGGTAAATTCTTGAGGTTCCATAATTCTTTCAAAATAAAAAGTTAAAAACAATCTTTAAAACTACTGTAAGTGAACTATACAAAATAGTGTAGATTTGCTTATACTTACAAGCTTATGATAAGCAAAGATTTATCTATGCTTTTACTAAAAATCTTTTCCTAAACATTTTAATAGAAAAAATTATAAATGAACAAATGCTAAGGAACAAATTCCATTTGAAACCTGTAATTTTTTTATCCAATGTCACCCCAGTAAATTAAAAAAAAAAAAGAAAAAAATTCAAACACTACAAAAGCACAAAAAGGTGGAACTGCAAAGTTGCCCACATCTCCTTTACCCACTCTTCTATGGAGCTTCTTGTGGATCCTTTCATATTTCCATACAGATAAACTTTAAAATATATGAATGAGTGACTGCACTTTTTCATTTAATAATTTTTTGAACTTTATGTATTAGCACTTACAGCTCTTCCTCATTCTTTTTAAGACTGCTTCTTATTTCCATTGGTGGATGTGCCATAATTTATAAATATTTTTCTTTTGATAGACCTTTAAGATGCTTCTAGATTTTTTTTTATTATAAAAAAGGCTGCCATGAACATCCACACTCTCACCCAACTACACATATCTTTGCAAACTTCTGCAAGCAGATTCGTATGAGAAATTCTGAGAAGTGGAAAGGCTAGTTCAAAGAACAGATATATTTTGAGAGCTGCAAGCAAACTGGCCTCCAATACTCCACTTATTTATACTCTACCCATAGTATATGACAATGCCTTTTGTTTGTATCTTTTATTTTTGCTAATGGATTTCATTTAATTTTGAGTGAGATTAAGTATATTTTCATGTGCTACATGTAATTTGCAGTTCTTTTTCATATCTGTTGAAAACATTTTCATTGTTCATATTTCCTATTTTTCTACTGAGTTGTCTATATTTTTCTAATTTATCCTATTAATTTTTAAAAGTTCTTTCTATTCTAAGAAAAGTAATTGCTTACATGACTTTTTTCTTAGTTAACTGTCTCTTGACTCTGCTTATGGTATTTTTTGGCTGAAAAGATATTTTTAATTTCCTTGTATTTAATTTCATCAGTAGGGGCTCTAAAATGAGCTATGGTGCTAGACTACTCTATTGCTTGCTATCTTACCGTTACAAACTTAGCAGTAGTTTAGGAACAATAGCTGAAAGTCTCTCTTGCACTTTGGTGTCCTAAAATATTTACCAACAAATTTTAAGTGAAAACTTTTTGTCCTTGGTAAATTAACATTTCTTAGGATTACTTCTATAGCAGTAAAAAAAAAAACAAAAAACAAAAAACAAAAAAAAAACAAACAAACAAACCTATAAAAATAGAAAAACTTTGTTATACACTCAAAAAGATAAAAATTTTACATACTTGTATATAGGAAGGGCACATCCAAGCATCAAAAACATCAACCCAATTGCTCCTCCAAAAGACAAACTAATCAAAGCTGCAAAGTAAATAAAAAGTCAAATAGAAACATTAAATATTTTTATTAAGTCTGAACATTACTTATGATTCCAGAAGCAAAAAGCAAAACACATACACACCCCTCAAAAATGTACTGAAAGTAAGTATTTTCCGAAGTGTAAGTTATCTAGTCTCAGAATAAGTCTTCTGTAGCATCTTCAAGGCAAAGTAAAGCAATATTGATTTTCGAAGCCCTGATGTGTCACTAGCACATCACTGCATTCCCTAATTAATGTTTCCATTTCTAATGAGTATCCCAGCCTGCAAGATCAATGCTCCTTCAGATGTTAGTATTATATTTACTCCACAGATCATTATAGCTTTGAAAAGCAGTATGTGGAGGAACTCTGCACTGTCAGCTTTACTGGACTTCAGAAGACTCATCCTTTGGGAAAATCTTTCTGGCTCAGCACCTGTTTCTTTGTACATAAGTACACCACACAACACCACACCCAAAACTAGTAAGAAAAAGTGTCCAAGGATATCTGTAGCTAATAATTTTAATCAAACAACTTTACTGAGTTGTCAATTAATGTAATCAATTTAATTTTATTAGCAGGCTTTAAACAGTTGGTAAAACTATAGCAAGGTATGCTCTCCAAATCTATACACTAGAAAATGTGCAGGACAATGAATACAATCATTCTGTGGTATCACTATTTTTAAGACATTATCACAAGCAATAGATGATGCATTATACAGGTGAAATAGTTTCTAAAGTTACACACACATATAAAGCACTTATAAAAACACTTTTACAAAGTGTTTCCCCATACATCAGTGAGTAGAAACAACTTTTTTGAATAGGCATAGTTAATCTATGGCCTAGAATTAAGAAAAGAAAAAAATGATCAATTTATTTTGAGTTCTATATGACCCATATTTCTGCAACTACAGTGGCTAATAATGTCTTTTGTTTTCTCCAATGATGTAGTTAAAATTCGAGAGTTGTAGGTCTAAAAGTCACCAAGACAAAATCTAACATGTACATACCAAAATTAACAGTAAAGTAGTTAAATGCTGCTATACTACTGATATACTTCTGTGAATTAAAAATCATAATCAAGGACACCCACTGACATGGTAGCTTGGCAGATGTAGTTTTCATTTAGATCGCTGATGTAGGTCATGTCAACTCTGAAAACATTTACTTAATCCTTAATGCTAGCTACAGAAAGAAAATCTGTATTTTTATAGCAAATGGGGAACTTTAAATTTACAAAGGGAATGCAATGTAAATGAAGAAAAAAATACTGAGTTTATCATTTGGTTCAGTCAGTTCAAAATAGGTCCTTATAATCTTCCCTACTTACTTCTCCTGACACATATCAATCACACCAGGCTACTTGTCCTTGCCCTCTGCACTCCACTGACACTGGTCCTCTCTGCTTTCCTGTAAATCAGCATTTCCTCACCCATATGGCCGCTCATGTTGTTTCTTCTACCTCAGACATCTTTATATTCATTTGTTTCATTGAAAAAACGTCTACTGAACACCAAATAAGCAACAGGTGCTGGGGATACGTTAATAAATGAGATAAGGCCTGTTCACACTCATGGAGGTTGCATTCTTGTCCAACTCCTTCCCTCTTTCCTTCAAGATATCTCCTATTTTTCCTTCAGATTTCAGCTCAATCATTTTTTCTTTGGTGAAGTTTTTCTAAATCTCCCAACTAGACCAATTTCCCTTATTATATTAATTAATTAATTAATTCAACAAGTATCTATTGAGCACCTAATGTGTGTCACACACTATTCCTGATACTGGAGATAAGAGCAATAAAAATAATCAAAGCTCTTACTCTCATGAAGCTTACATTCTAGTGGGAAAATACAATAATAAAAAAGCAAGCAAAATTCAAGTGCTATGAACAAAAATCAGGTAAAGGGAGTGAGTGCTATTCTAGACACAGTAGCCTGGGAAGTCATGTCCAATGAGGTGGTATCTGAGCAGAGATCTATATGACATCAGGCACTGAATCATATGGATATCTGCAGGGAGTATTTCAGGCAGAGGTTCATACATGTGCAGATGTTCTCCCTGCACTATACATCAGTCCTTTCCAGTTATCACAGCTGTTTACATATATATATATATATATATATATATATATATATATATATATATATATTTGTTGTTGTTGTTGTTGTGTTTTTTTTAACACCTACAGCACCTGGCATTCCCAGGTGGTCTCCCATCCAAGCACTAACCAGGCCTGACTCTGCTTAGCTTCCGAGATCAGATCAGATCCAGCACATTCAGGGTGGCATGGTTATAGACATGCAGCTGTAATCTTATAGTAATTTATGTGTGTGTTTCCTTCTAAACTGTTCTCTCTGCAAGGGAAAAGTTCTGTTGTTGATGCTCATGCCCCAGCTCTTTAACAATATATATCTGTAGAATGAATGAAAGGAACCAAAGCGGGGTAAAAAAAAGAGAGAGAGAGAGAGAAGGGGTGGAGAAGGAAAGATAACACCTTATGTAACAGAGCAGAACCAGTACTTAACTGAAAGTCAGAAGATGCTGGGTCCTACCTCCTACCAGTCACATATTAGCTGTCTAAATAATTACATCTGAGTGCCAGTTCTTTCTTCCCTAAAATGAGAGTTGAACTAGATCTAAAATGCAAATTATCTGAACACCAAAGATCTCTGTTATAAGACAGGCTGAAAAAGTAAAAAAACCATCTCTACTTTTTTAATGTAGTTGCCAAACAGCTAAGTTCATCACTATAAATACTTTATGGTAACACCTTATTTATTCAGGAGCTATTTATCCAAAATATAACTTAGAATCCTGGAAGAAACAAAGGTCATGAAAGAGACAAAAGAGATGGCACAAAACCTATACACTGAAGTTAGCATTCTATATAAATGAGCCCTTAGGCTCTTATTCAGAGGTTATTTATTCATGTTTTGTAATGCAATTGTCGTTTGCAAATTTCAGAACAAAATTCTTAAAGTATCATCTATGCTCATTTATGTTTTCAACAGCGATTTATGTAATCAGAAAAAAATTAAGTGCAAATTAACTTTCCCTTCCCAGAAAAGATCAGTGTTATCTTATCTTGTAACATAACATTTTGTAAGTTTGATGATCTTGTTTTCCATATTGAAACAAACAAGAAAGAGGAGGTAGAATTGCATATAAGCAAGATCGGCTCTGATAGGAGGGAGGAGACTGAAAAAAATTTTAAATCAGGCAGAAAAACTCTCAAAAAGCATACCAGTTTTTGGTAACCTTTGCTGAGACCAGTCTTAGGATTCAGTTTCTGAGGATAACTCTGTTCTGCAACAGAGAACAATTAATGTTCTTATCCAAAAAGAAAATCTATAAATTTTTTTTAGTATACTCTTAAAAAGTTAATGAAAAGTAACTTTTGGAAAAAATCAAGGAAGTAAATGAGATTAGATTTAGATATCAAAAAATTATTTTACGTGATCTCACCTATGAGTTATATTGGATAAGATAAAAGACAATGGAGTTAAATTGCTCTAAAGTGTTCCCCAAACTTGTAGTTTCTCAGTCTTATGAAATCAGCAACTAGGCTGACTTATATACAAATTTCATCATTTGTGTACAAATGGTTGTCCTAGATGACACATCAACAAAACAAGAATTTATACTGTAATTGAGTGATGCAACATTTGGAAGCAAAACTTAGATGAGTCTGGTTTCTCTTCCCAAAGCTTCTATGCTAGGGAACAAACAGCCCAATTACCTAAACTCCAGAGACAGAGTGCAGTTCTGTGATTACAAAGAAATTAGAGTAGAAGAGGGGACTAATGCCCTAACCTGGGAGTTACCAGAAAACCCCAATATATAACAAAGCAACAAACAAATGGCTCAAGAAATAAGTAATGGACTCCAATTATAGTAACATTCCTCTTTAATATAAAGATAGGCCATTAGGAAGAAACATCCTGATAAAAAATCATAATCATATCAGAAAATCTTACTGAAACCAAAAGTATAAGTACAATTCCATTTGAGACACTTTCACCTAATTACATTGACCTAGGTTTACAGAAAGAAATTAGTTATTTTAAGAGAGGGACTCATGCACTAAGAACACGAGGACATGGGGAAGAACAGAGAACCTGGCAACATTCTAAAAACCACAGTATTCTATTATAACTGCCTTTCACAGAAGGATTTGAAAAGGGCTATTACAGTTCAAAAGGAGACTAAAAAGTATCTCAGTTGCTCAAAAGACCTTTTATATGGAAATAAAATGTTTTCAGACATTAAAAACTAAGCAATAAACAGTAAAAATATGACTCCGGCAAAGACGCTCAGCAAAAGTTGTTCTTAAAGGAAATATACAGAAAAAAACACACCGCTATCAACGTTCTTCACTTCCTGCTTTGCTGCCCATTTACAAAGCCGCAGGTCAGGAAATCAATGCAGTTAGACTTAAGAATGCTGTTAATGGTATCTGCTTCTATCACATTACAAAACTTCTGAACAGTTGGAAAGAATGCAACATTCCGTTTCTAAAGAAAATATGCGAACAAATAATTTTCCCTTGTTTTAACACTATTTTATCTTAAAAACAAAAACAAAAACCCTAACTAAAAACTTAGAAATGTGAAAAAGCCTCAATGTGCGTGGAGAGGGTAGAGAACAGGAGCCCTTGGGAGTCGATTACAGGGTCTAGCCTATCCGACAAACACAACAAATAAAAATGCATCAGGTTTTAGGAGCGTATACAGGTCAGGAGAGCGGATGTGATCGCTGAGGTTTCGAAACCGTCCCTAAACCTTTCCAGGGCGTTCCTGAGGGATTCGTTCGGCTCAGTAACCGAAGACCGCACTTGTGCCTTTAAATGGGAAACGACACTGATTTTCCACAATTGGCATCTCTAGTGGCTTCGACTCCCTCAAACCCACACTCTGCCGTCCTCTCCCTCGGATGCAAACTCCTGCAAAACGTAGGATAGCCTGAGTCGCAGCGGGACTTTTAACAAACCGCGGACCACTTCATCCCTTGTATGGGGGGCGATGGGTGCGAGAGAAGCTGCAGAAATCAGCAGAAAGTGAAAGGCTGATGGAGAAACCGCCGTCCCGGCCGCCCTTTCAAGGAGGGCGCCGCGCCCACCTCCTCTCCCAAGCTGCGAGGGCGGAGGGGGGGGAACCGGGATCTGTCTCTGGAGCAGGGACCCCGTGGCGCGCGCCAGAGCTGGGGCGGCAGCGCGCGTGGGCCGCATGGGACCCCCTTCTCCCTCCCTCCCGGCGGTCACCCAGCCCTCCGGCGCCCAGCGCCCCAGGCCCACCTTTGATGCCGGCCATGGCGGTGACGTCGCTCCTGACTCCAGGATCCGAGGCGGCAGCGGCGGCGGCGGCGGCGGCAGCCGGGAGACCACAGATGCGCGGCGACACCGACCAGACAACACCCGGAAGTGCGCGACGCAGCACTTCCGCCGGCGGCTTGCGCTCGCGCGGCGGCGCGAGGGGCGCGGAAGGCGCGTGGGCCTGGGGCTGTGGGGTCGAATCCTTTTTTCCTCGCAGCGCCCTTGGAGGCTTTCCTTTCAGCCTCGCTTTGGGGGCATGCGGACAGCAGCCCCCAGATTCCCCTCCGAGTTGGTGGAAGCTCTATTCTGAAGCGCCTCTTTGGCATCAGGCAGCATCCCGCATCCTTTGAGAAAGAGGGAGCGCCAGTAGCCGCCGACCTTTGAGAGGCATGGCGATGTCTTTGGGGGATTATTTTGCGATCTTCAAAGCATACCCATTTCTCTCTTCCTAGCCTTGTAATAAAATAGAAGTACAGCTAGTTGGGTGGTCCTCACTTGGCTCCTCGGTTTCTGACGCAGAACTAGGGTTCTGTTTGTTGGGAGCCATTCTTGCCGAATGCCCTACAGCTCGAGGCCCTACAGACCGGATTAAAGTTGCCTGCAAACTAGAAGTTTGCAGAGCAGGCGGGCTCTGTGCAGATGGAGGAAGTTTGGCTTAATGGAAAATAGGTGAGAGAAGTTATGTAAATATCAAGCAATTGTTTACAGGTGCGTGGGTTTTGTTTTTCATGCATTGTCAAGGATATAAACATGCAGTGTTAAATAAACTCCAGGCCACAGTATTCACTGTGAGCCCTCCCGACTCTATCATCTTTTGTCTATCTATTTCTCTTTTTTCCTATATTTCTCAATCCTCGCACCCCCTCTGGGGAACTATTGGATCCAACATCTGGTGAGACCTACCTCCCTACAGAAAAAGGAGTAGCGAGACCCAGTAAAGGGTGGGTTTAATACAAATCCGACCTCTTGGGAGTCTGTGAGAATCACTGGGTTTTAAAATTGTTATGGTAGTAACAGGGTTAGGAAAAAAGGAGAAAACAGAAGTATAAATACATCTATTTCAGTCATCGTAGAAATAGATTGAACACGTTATGTGTTGGAGCGAGCAAAACTAAGAACAGTTTCTGTCCTTCAGAAGCTTGCAGTTTAGTGAGAAAGAGGGACACAAGAAAGTGAAATTGCAACAATAATTGCTAGGAAAATGGGTAAATAGCTCTACGAAAGCCTTAGATTTCGTTGAGTCAGAAAAGATTTCCCAGAGGGAGGGACAATGAAAGAAGAATAAGTATATTAAACCAGAGAAGAGGCAAAAGCCATCACAGGGAGGGAACAGTGTGTTCGTGGAGGACTAGGGGTAGCGAGTTTTGGCGGTAGACTCAGAGCCAGTAGCTTGGTCTGCTGGAGAGAGGAGAGGCCAGTGGGATTGTTGGAGTTTGCAGTGGACATCATGATTGTACATCAGAGTCCTATATAAAGAGCCCCTTCCCCACCTCTGAGCAATGCGAATCTTCTGAAGAGTTTTAAAAAGATAAAGGTAGAGATAGGTGACATAAGATTTGAATTTTTATTTTTATTTTCTGCCTTCAGACTAAACCAGCGTATAAAACCTTGTTGAATGAAGGGTTAGAAGATATGTTTCCAATATGCCTTAAAATAAGAGCTACTGGAAAGCTAAAGGTATTGTCCACCGTGCCTCCCTCTACTGCTTCCAGGGTTGAGTTACATTTTTTTTAAACAGGTCACTTCTTGGAGGCTTAATGTCTCAAATAAATCTATAGGTGTCTTGTGGAGTAGAAGTTTTTTATATTTAAGTTAGTGTAAAAAGTTCTACTGTCTTCTGTACCATGAAGTTTCTATTTAAGCATTGTCGTAGCAAAACCAGAAGACAAGTTTTGAACATATGCTGTGGAAATGCTGCTGTTTAGACAGTCTGTAAACAACCAGCTATCTTCTCTTAAAATGAAGCAGGCATATGCATCCTTCTCCCCAATCATCTTGACAGGAGTAGGTAGAAATCCCAGAAGTGTAATGATTCAATCCCAATTAGGGACCACTAACACTTTTTCTAATTTTGTTTCACAGTATTCCATCCCTGAAAGCAGGGATGGTTGAGGTAACATAGCGGAGAGAGCAGATCACTGGTGGTGGTATTGGGAAGTGTTAGCTTCTCATCTCATAGGCTCATAGCTCAGCTTCTGGGAAGACATCACATTTTAGGAAGCCTTTGGGAGCTTCCACAAGCCCAAATGTCAGAGTTAACTGCCAGTCACCTTTTTTCTTCTTGTGAATACAATGGGTTGGGATTATAGACATTCAGCCTTGATGACATTTACGGGCAGCTGGGATTATTTTTTGGGTTAGAGGGTTCTATATTCTTTTGTTTCCATGGTCATGAAATCCTAAGAGATTATGCTCCTTTGACTTTTCCACACGATTCACTACCCTAAGGACTGTTTTTGGTCTTAAGAGGTTGTCTAGAGTCACTTAAGATCTTAAAAACAGTGTTTCCAAATGTACTTCAAAGACTACCTACAACAGAATTCTTTGGAATGCTTCCTAAAAATGCAAAGTTCTGGTTCCCACTCCAGGTCTTTTGAATCAGAACTTTTGTGGGTAGAGCCCAGGTATTTGAAATTTTAAAAAGTACCCTGAAGATTTCCTATGCAAACTAAAGCTTGAAAATAACTGAAAATGTCAGTTTTCTTCAGTTTTGCCAAGTGAATCCTAAACATTAATGTTATATCCTTTAAACATTCTCTAAATATTCTTACTTGTTGATCTTTTATAGTTTAAAAACTTTTCATTCTGATGGCTTCCTGTTCTTCAAAATTAATTCACAAAGATGAGGATGGGGGTGAGAGAGAGCCATTGTTTATTGAGCAGCTGCTATGTGCCTGGTGCTTTAAATATTTACCTGATTTAATCCTCCCCACAATTTTGTTAATTGGGAATTACTCTTACAGATCAGGTCAGAGAAACCTCAGAGAAGATTTAAATTTTAGTTTTTTAAAAAACTTTTTATTATAGAAAAGTTTAAAAAGTAGTCCAAATAGTATAATGAACTTCCATGTATCATCAGCTACTCTCAACAATTAACACATGGTCAGTTTTGTTTTATCTATACTCCTCATCCTCTTCCTCCCAACTTCCATATTATGTTGTCCATATTATTTTGAAGGAAATTCCAGATATAATTTTTCATCTTTAATATTTCATGTTTCTAAAAATAACATAGTCACAGGACATTTGTCACACCTGAAAAATGATTCTTTAATATCATTTATATAAAATCAGTGTTGAAATTTCAAATTGTTTTATAAGTGTCATTTATAGTTTGAATCAGAATCCAACTCAGGTTCACACATTGCTACCGCCATATCTAAATTATTCCCTATGCATTGTATCTCTACTGTGGCATTAAATATCATCTTTATTTTGATACCATGGCTGTCAAGTTTACTTTAGCTTTTGAAATTCAGACTTATATATCCAAGAGTCTATTTGATATGTCTACCTGTATGCCTACCTCAAACTTAACGTATTGAGAATAGAATGCTCTATAATCTTTATTCCAGTCTTGCTTATTCCCACTACGAGCCACCACTGTTCTACCTTCTCTTATTCCACTCTTCCCCTAACTTACTTTGCTTTGGCTAACTGAAGTTATACTGGCCTTGTTTGCCTCCCCGCCCCCCCGCCAATTTTGTTTTATTCACTACTGTATCGCCGGTGCCTAGAATAGTGCCTGGTGGATACTACTAGGTACTCACTATAAAAAGGTATTGGTCAAATTAGTGAATGATGTTCCTCAAAACACAAAGCTGGAGCTTTGGCATCCACACTTCACCAGGCTTTGAAGGCTCTTTCCCTGATTTTTGTATGGCTGCTGCTTTCTCATGATTCAGGTCTCAAATTTTTTGAAATCCCTTCCTCAGCAAGGTCCTCTTTGAAGTCACCTCCCCGTTTCTATTGCATCACCCTGTTTTATTTTCATCAAGGCACTTATCATTACCTATTATCTTTATTGGTTTTGTGTGTCCTATCCCACTTTAACATAGTAAGCTCCATGAGTACAGGAACCTTGGCTGTATCCTCCATGCCTAAAGCAGTACCTTATATTAAGCATTCAACCTATTTATGTTGAATGAATGAGAGAAACCGAAACATATCAGACCTCAGAGATAAAGCCTTTGCACTCTTAGAACTGTTTGCTTTGGCTGGTTCTTTATTTAGGCAGTAGTTTTTCCTTTTGATACTTTGTAAGTCTTACTGCTACCACCTATAAGGAACTATGTAAAATTTCTGAGCTTCTGAAACCAGACAATGTATTTCCATGCTACCTTTCTCTTGACTCGTCTCTGTATTTAGCAAATAGCAATATAACACGAATAATGTGCCAGGCGCTATGCTAGGTGCCGAAGACATAAAGTTGAATAAGGCATAATAACTTTCCTGGAGACGGTCATTGAGGTTTTGGAAATAAATAACTTTACCACATGTGTTAGATTTTGAGTTGTGATGGTTTCACTCCAACTGCAGCACCTACACAATCTCCTGAGGGCGGTCCTCAGCCCGCCCACAGTCTCTGCGCGCGCCATTGGCTCCACCCCGAGTGGCGCTCCGCCCTCAGCCGCGCGGAGCACCCGGGGCGGGGCCGGTAGTATCCACTCACGTTGCCCCACGCGCCGCAGAAGCAGTGACGCGAGACTCGCGCAGTGACCTTCATAGTGGCTGCATCTGCGATTACAGACGTTTCCTGCTCAGCTGCAGGGGCTCGCTGTGTCGCAAAGCGGCAGCGCGCGGATTTCCGCAGCCCCGGCTCCGGCCTGCGAATACCTGGCCGCGGCGCGCCATCTTAGCCGAGCGCCATGGCCGCGGCCTGTGGGCCTGGAACGGACGGCCGCAGTCCTCTCTTCGGCCTCCTTTTGCTTCTGCTGATCGCGGGCCCTACCCTGGGCTGGAACGACGCCGGTGAGTGCTGTCCTTACTCGCCCCTTTCTGCCGCCTTCAGCCTTCTCTTGAGAGGCTCCGCAGGCGACCATTTTCGTTCGCTGCCCCTTGAGCCTTTCAGCCCTGATTCCTTTTCGAAAATTCCCGTAATTATTCCTCTGTGCCTGCTTGGTTCCTTTCCTCTTCTCAGACGTCCTATGGGAGAGTGGAAACTGTTGGGGAGTGGGCGGGGCGGGATGACTCAGTATTCTTAACGTCTACTTTCTCCCTTCCTTGGACTCCCAGAATTTGTCCACCTTCACCTTTCTTGGGCTACAGCCCCTCAACCCAGAGTCTGGCTGGAAAGTTCGACACTCACGACACTCACTAGCGCATCTCTCATTGTTGTCATGCCCGTAGCTGACTGTTGTTATGGCTGCCTGTTGCTATGGCTGGCAGTTGCCCTAACACCAGCAGTCTTTGAGTCACACTTAGTGGACAGGGTTTTAAATCTTGTAGGTAGGTTAGCAGAATCATATATTTATGCAAGCAGAACTCATACAGTTTATTCTGATTATTACAGTGAAGTACATTGTGCTACGCCAGCTTTTCTCATTTTAATTTTTTTACCGTGGTCTAGAATTTTAAAAAATACTGGTGTTTTTTTTTTTTTTTGTGATGGGACATGATAAATGATTTTAGGGAAAAGGTTCTTTTATAATACTGTTATTAGAATTATCTCAAGATTTTTTATGAGATCAATAATATTCCTTGAAATATGTGTGTGTGTGTGTGTATCACATACATACAGATTTCCATTTAATGAATGACACGTGCTGTTAAATTGGAATTAAATGACTTTTAAACAATTAAAATTTCATTGTTGTACTGAAGAGTAAAGATGTTAAGAGTACAGATGTAAAGTGTACCAGTATTGTATTTGTGATTTGGTAATAGGAAATGCCTATGTTTTTGAACTTAAGTAACACATTTATTTCTGTAATTTACTATTTTATTCCTAAATGCTGAAATGAGAAAGTGCTACTTGCAAGTTTTTGACTTTGAGCAATCCATTTGATGTGGATGTTTCATTATTACTAAAAAACAGTTGGATTTAAATGTACATTTTCTTAGGTATTCCTTAAAAGTTATATATAAATAGGAGACTTTAATAAGAATTATAATTTAAAAACTGGAATGAAACATGAATTAGTTGAATCCTCAATGAGTTCTTCAGTAAAAAAAAGACGTTTATAGATGAAGAGTCAGGGAATTAAAAAAAAAGAGAACCAAACTTAAGTTAATGGTGAACAGCTTCCTGATAGCTCTTTGTACTCGATTAAGCTATTGTTCTGGAACAAAAAGTACCAAAATGTTTGCAGAGTAGACACAACTGATTTTTATAAGTTCTGCCTTACCTTACATTTACTTTAACTGTTTTATGAAAATAATTTATTGGGTTAACTTTTATCAAGTCCTTTAATGAAGCAATAATCACTTCCTAATTTGTCTTTTGTTTGATTTTGGATGTACTTACTTTATCTTTAGCTAACATAGAGCGGTAATTTGTGTGGTGAAAAAAAATTGTACCAGTTCGAAAGAGATTACCTAAAACTTTCAAAATTTTTTATTGAATTAGTTTGTATTTAAGTCACTCTTCTGCATGTTGGGAATATGGCAGTAAACAAAATTGAGTGTTTTGCCCCTCAAGGAGTTTACATCTATTGAGAAACAGACAATAGACAAATATATATAGCATGTTTACCTATTTATGTAAATATTGTGAATGATGGTATGGACAATAAAACTGGATAAGGAGGACAGGGATTGCAGGCAAAAGTGGGAACTTCCAAAATATATGTTGGTCAGGAAAGATGTCACTGTTAAGGTGGCATTTGATCAGAAACCTAAAGGGAGAGGTAGCATAAATGATTTGTGTTTTAAAGAATCATTCTGTCTGCTCTGTAGAAAACATATTAGGGGGTTGGGGAAATGCCTGGAGGCCAGTGAAGAGGCTGCTGGTACAGTAAGTTCCAAGAGTGGTGATAGTTTGGGCCAGGGGAGACCAGTGGAGTTGGTGAGAGTGGTTGGCTTCTCACTTGTTTTGAAGGTGGAACTGACATGATATGCTGATGGATTCGATATAGGGGTAGAGGGGGAGAGAAGACAAAGATGATGCCAAGTTTTTTGGTCTGAGTGACCAGAAGTGTGGAGTTACCATTTCCTGAGATTGGAAGATTGTGAGATAATCAGGTTTGGGAGAGTTTGGTTTTGTTTATCAAGTTTGGTACTTCAAGTGGATTTCAGTTTATGAGTTGGGACTTCAGGGACTTCATGTAACCCTTTATTGATGTAACTAGTGGGATATGGGTATAAGCATTTAGTTCTTAGAAATATGGTCTTAGGGAGGCTTAAACGACAATAAGCATTTATTTCTCACATCCTGTAGGCTGGGAAGTCTAATATCAAGGTGACAGTATATTGGTGAGGGCTTTGGTGCTGTTTTGGAGATGGCCATCTTCTTGTTAATGTCTTCACATAGCAGTAAAAGAGGGAGAGAGGAAAAGAGTGGAAGGGAAGAGCTCTCTGGTTTTCTCTTCTTATAAGGGCAGTAATCCCATTATGGGGACTCTATCTTCTTGACCTCATCTAAAACTAATCACCTCCCAAAGCCCTGCCTCCAAACACTATCACATTGGGGATCAAAGCTTCAACATGTGAATTTTGAGGGTTACAAAACGTAGTGACCTTTAGGACCTCTAGGGAGGAAAGATGCTGTAGGGTTATGGTAATAATATCCTATGTGTATATAGTTCCATAAACATTCTTAGTAATATTTATATTATCTCAACTCTGCTACAATAAATTCAAGTTATCATTATTCCTGTTAATTAGTTTAATAAAACTTTCTGACTTTTTAAATCATTGAACATTTCATTGTTATAGTTTTATTTATGAGGAGGTAGTTTGGGTTTAATATAGCACATTTTATTTTAATATAGTTGAAATTTTAGATTTTTAGTGCATGTGGAATTAAATTTTTATATAGCTTTAGGTGGATTTTCTTTAACTATAGTCATTTATTTATTAAAGAAGGCATCCTTTTTCTACTAAATTAAATAGCCTACTTATATTGAACTCCCACATATATCTGGGAATTCAATATTTATTACTAGACTTTTGTTTCACAGTTCCCTTGTCTATTTCTGTTCCAATTCCATACTATTTTGATTATAGTAATTTAATAGTAAGCTTTATTATCTGGTAAAGCAATGTGGTCTTTTTCAAAAATTTTTTGGCTATTTATAAACATTAATTTTTCTATAGGGTCCTTAACATAATTTCTTTCCAGTTACAGACAAAACAAAACAAAACCCAACTGGGGTCTTGGTTGGAAGTGCATTAAATTTTTTAAGTCTTATATATAAAGATCACATCTTGACCTTAAGTTTATTTCTAGATATTTTATGTATGCATTTAATTTGTCATTAATTTGAAATAGGCTTTACATTTTTCATTTCTGATGGTATATTACAGGTATAGAAAAAGCTGTTGACTTGGTAATTGATAAAATAGCCAGCTGTTTATCTAATTCTCTTACTATAACAAGGTTGTCTTTTAGAAAATTCTCTTGGATTTTGTAGATCCAAAAACTCTAAATACTATACCAAGTATGACAAACTGATGATTACTCAGAATCCATTCTCTACCTTCTTCTTGTCTATCTCCGTGTAAATACTGGAAAAGCCAAATACTCATTTAGTCTACTAGAGGAATTTGAGAAAGGTGTTTTATATTTTATTGGAAAGTTATCAGTCTTTCTATATTCTTGGTTTTCTTTCAACTCTTTTTTTTTAATGTTGAAATATTATAATGTAAAGCACAAGCATCATAACAAACCACTTCTAAATTCTTTAGTATTTATCTTTTTTTAAAGGAACTTTTCATTGTGTAGTAAAAATAACATTACACTTAAAGTTAATCCTAGTTTCTTAATATCAACTAATTACTCATTCTATATTCAGATTGTACAGATAGCACACTTGTCCCTAACATGTCCAAGCTAGTTTGTTCAAACCAGGACCCAATCCAGGACCATGCATTGCATTTCATTGAATTATCCCTTAAGTCTTTTAAATGTAGAACAGTTTCTTTTTCATGCTACTCTTTTACTGAAGAGTTTGGGCCAGTTTTCCTTTAGAATATTCTACTTTCTGGATTTCGTTTTCTCTTGGTGTTTTAGCTTGTTTTTTTTTTCCTTCCATGTATTTTATTCATTTTTTTTAAATTTTAATTTTAATTTTTTTTTACAGTAGAAAAGCTTTATTAGGGAAAGTATACTTCCAGACATTGAAGCCGGTCTGAGCAAGAGAGGCGTAGCTCAAAAGGCCTCCTTCCATGTATTTTAAGTTAACTAGATTAGATCAAAGAATTGATTAGATTCATATTAAATACCTTTGGGGATTACAGCGCAGATGGTATTATAATATCAGTTGTTACCATTAATTTGATACCATTAATGATACCAAAATTGGTGGATTAAAGTGATTTTATCTTTCTTGTGAAGTTAAATTTGTCACATTTGTGACTACAAAGCACTCTGTGTAATGTTAATTGGTACCATACCAATATGCCTGAAAATTTGAATGACAATCTAAAATTCTATACCCAGCCAAACTTTTCCGTTAGAGTTTTTGAAGACATTTCTCCTTTTTTTTCTTCTATTACCAGTGGTCCCCAACCTTTTTGCCACCAGGGATTGACCTGTGCTTCTATGAGAATCTAATGCCTGATGATCTTTGGTGGAGCTGAGGCGGTGATGCTAGTAGCACTGGAGAGCAGCTGCAAATACAGATAAAGCTTTGCTTGCTCCCCCACTGCTCAACTCCTGCTCGGCCTGGGGTGGAAGAGGGGCGGTTGCAGAGCCCTGTTCTATCCTGTTGAAATATTGGAAGCTTTTCTAATTTTTTATCTTTCATATATGACCTTTTTTCTTTTTCAAATCTGACAGTTTGTTTGCAGTTATTGTCTATAATGATGTACCTTTGTGTGGATCTTTTAAAGAATGGCTATTTATTGAGTCCTTTTAGTATGAAAGCTTACATTCTTCAGTTGTGAGAACTTTTCTTATATCACTGAATTTGTCCCATCTGAATCTCCATTCTTTCTTTCTGGATGCCTGTCGGATTTTTGGGCTTCCTGAATTGGTTCTGTAATTTTCGTTTGTTCCCCCTCATACTTTCCATCATTTTGCTCTATTTCCTAGATGTTTTTACCTTTTATAGTTCTATTGAGTCTTTTATTTCAGTTGCCCTGTCTTTAATTTCTAAGAGTTTTTGTTTTGTTCTGAGTGTTCCTTTTAAAAATGATCATTTTATAGATAGTTTTCTTTTATATCTCTGAGAATATATCAGCTTCTAGAATTTTAAAATAAGTTTTCTTTTCCTTTACAGTCTTTCTTTCCTCCAAGTTGTTTTTGTGATTTTTTAATCCTGTTTTCTGTATTCCGTGTTAGGGGCTTCTCTCATATTTTTAGTAATCCTTGGCTCTCTGCTCATGGTTAAGGGTGGGAACCAAAAAACTAATGGATGCTATCAATGTGTGATTGGTGCTTTTGGACTTTGAACTTTACTGTGAAGTGACATGGTGACTATAGAGGTACTTAGGTGGGTTTTTTTGTTGGGGGAAACTGCTGATAATATATTTAAGTATTTCTTATTGGTTAGATTACTAAGGAAATAGACTTCCAGTCTCTCACTCAGAGGGCAAGGTAATGAATGGTTGCTAGTGTTTCGTGAGCCTTGTGGGGAAAGAGGTCTGTTTTTAGCATTCAGAGTACATACAGTTACTTGGATTCCCTGTGTGTTTTTGTACCCATGCTCTCCACTGTGTGAGATACCCCCCAGTGCAGAACCCTTCTGTTTTATCCTCTTCAGAGAATAAGTCTCCAGATATTTTCCTAGGTGAAGGGACAGTTGCCGCAGTAGAGAGTTGGGGAGAGGATCTGGGGATGTAGCTTCTTCTCAAGTAGCTTTGATCTTGTAGTGGTTATTTTAGGCATCTCCAGTTCAAGAGCTGCCATTGCCTGTTCCTTTTAGGGATTCTGTTATGTGTTAGGTTGGTTCTTAGTTTCTCTCCTGCTAGCTTGGCATTTGGCTTTTACTTAGGTCTAGTCACCTACTACTAACTAGTCCATCTGCTTTCACCTTCCAAAATTCTGTTGCCATCTCTTTTTCTCTTTTACTTGACATTGTTCATTCATATCATCAAAACAGTTCATTTATTATATAGCTTTAGTGGAATTTGGGAGGCAGCAAATTCTGCTAATTTGACAGGTTGAAAATAATGAATTAGGTCTTAACAAAATGGTAGAAAGTGATGCCTGCTACATGCAACAGTGAAAAATAGATTGCTCACATCAAGCCTCTTGACATCGGTGAAGCTAATTACGGGGTAGTGGAATACCATCAGGAAAACCCAGAGCCCTGTGACTGCTTGCTAGCCAGACAACACAGAACAGTCTGAGTTTAAGCTCTGCTCTCCAGACTTGACTTGAGTTCCTCTTTTGGGAACTGAGGCTGCAAGAGGTTTTAGGTATCTTTTAGCATTGCAAGAAGGCATACCAATTTGAGGGTAAAATGGATGTTGAGTGAACCAGCCCACAGTCATCTTTCATCATAATCCAAAGGTGATAAGTAGGAAGACTTAATTTTCCAATAACACTTTAAAATTCATTTATGTATGTGAAAGCCAGACATAATTTAATTTCGACTTAATTTATTTTTTATTAATTTATTAATATTAAGTTTGATTTATACTTTTTTGTCAATATGATTTTAAAATTATAAAATAGTTTAAATATTTTTAATTTTTAAAATTATGATATGTCTAAACATGTATACAGTGAATACCCATATATTCACCTCACAGTTTTATTGAATCTTCACATTTTATAGTACTTGCAGGAAATCTGCCCACTGCCAAAAAAAAGTAATAAAATATTAGAGATAGAGAACTAAATAGCATCATCTCTCCTTCTGTCCTTAGAGATACTCATCTGAATTTGGTGTGGAATCATTCCTGTGCATGTTTTCATACTGTCACAGACATTCATATGTAGCGCTGTTTTGCTAGTTTTCAAGGTTTATGTAAAGCCATCACACTAAACGTTCTGTATCTTCCCTTTTACTTAAAATGTTTTTGCTATTTCTAGTCTGATACATGAGTTCTAGTTCACTTCATTTTTACCTGCTGTAGAATATTCCACTGTATGATTGAGCCAGAATTTTATTAATCCATTTGCTTGTTGTTGACAGAGATTGAAGTCATTAAATATGTTTCAGGAACATTGCTGTATATTTTTTTTTTTGCCATTTTTAATTAACTATTAATGTTGTATAATAGTATGTTTCAGATTAATGGACTTTTCTGATTTTGCAAAAATTACATAGAACTTGTGATATAGAAGCAGTTTTGGGGGCCATCCAGCCTGAAATGAAGGGAGGCCCCAAAGGTATGACCACCTGAATTTGGGGCAAAAGCCTGAATGTTGTTAGAATGGCTTTGGGAGACTGTTTCAACTTTTCTTTATTAGTCATTCTCAGAAGATGAGAAAAATACTTTTGAAAAGTATTTCATATGACAATAGTGGATGACTTTCTGTGTTTAACAAGATATTTACTATCTTCATCTGTGTTTTTGCTGTTTCAGACAGAATATTGTTGCGGGATATAAAAGCTCTCACCCTCCACTATGACCGCTATACCACCTCCCGTAGGCTGGATCCTGTCCCACAGTTGAAATGTGTTGGAGGCACAGCAGGATGTGATTCTTATACCCCAAAAGTCATACAGTGTCAGAACAAAGGCTGGGATGGTTATGATGTACAGGTAATATTCATTATGTTGGTGACAGTCTAAATGAGATTTTTATTTATTATAGTGTTTATTGGGGCATTTCTCAGTGTTTTGGGGAAGCACATATAGAAAATCTCAGATTAACCTAAAACATAGAAATATATATCAGTCAGTCATTCTCTGGAAGAAACATCCTCCAAAAGAAATGATCTAATTTTAAGGCCTGGAAATGTTCATTGTAATTTTTATACCACAACTTTCTTCTAAGACATTAGTAAATTTTCATAACTTTTTATAAACTTGAGGGGAGGGGGATTAGAGGATTTCTAGTTGTCATTTTTCTGTCATTCCTCAATGCTTTAATACCAAGAGGAAGATAGCCAGTCACTTAGGAGCACATATTATATGATTCCATTTACATGAAATACCCAGAATAGGGAAATCCATAGACACAGATTGGTGGTTGCCTAGAGCTAGGAGATTTGGGGGGATATAGAGAGTGACTGCTAATGGATATGAGATTTCTTTTAGGTGCAATGAAACTATCCTAAAATTGTGGTAATGGTTGCATAATTCTGTGAATATATTAAAAACCATTGGAATGGGGGAATTTATGGTATATGAATTATATCTCAATAAAGCTGTTATAAAAAATAAAAATAGTGTATTTGAAGTTGGAGAGAAGAAATTTGTCTTCCTTCTATGGAAAAACTGAAAGAAAGGCAATAGAACCAATCAAATCTACTTTAGTTTGTGTCTCTTTAAATGCTGTTAAAGAAGCATATTACCTCTTCAGCTCAGACTATAGTTACAGAATTTAAACTAAGCCTAGGCTTTTTTTTTTTTAAGGTAGAAAGTTTGAGGCCAGCATCAATTCTTTCTGCAGCTTTTGAAATATCTTATTAAAAAACTGAAGAGAATTATTTATATGATTGAACCCTGGAAAAAGTTAATAGTTTTTAAAAATTCGTGTGGAAAGTTTTTCTCAGAAGATTATATGGTCTTCATATATGATGCTGGTATTTGAGCCTTAACATTTTAAAAACTTCTATTTTTAAAGAAAACATCTTGGAAAACAGTGGTAGAAAGTTGACATTTAGAAAATTTGCTTAAAATTTATAAATTAGGGAGTACTTAATACGTACAAAATAATTTCTAACATTTATATGTAAACAATAAGGAATAGTAATAAAATGAACACTCATGTACCCACCATGTAGCTTAAGAAGTAAACCATTAATGTTACCAAGATGTTCGAGGCCCCTAGCTTGCCTTCCTCCCAGCACAGGAATACTCATTGTCCTGAATTTTGTTTATCAGTTTTGCTGGTTTATGACAGGTAGGTAGTCCAAATGATACATATTAAGTGAAAAAAAAAACTTTTGGTTCCAATAACCTATTTCTGCTTTTCTTCACAGTGGGAATGTAAGACTGATTTAGATGTTGCATACAAATTTGGAAAAACTGTGGTCAGCTGTGAAGGCTATGAATCCTCTGAAGACCAGTATGTACTAAGAGGTTCCTGTGGCTTGGAATATGACTTAGATTACACAGACCTTGGCCTGAAGAAATTGAGAGAGTCTGGAAAAACCCATGGCTTTAACTCTTTCTCTAATTATTATAATAAGTTTTACTCCTCAAATTCTGGTGGCATCAGTGGATTAATTACCATTGTGGTGCTACTTGCTATTGCCTTTGGAGTTTATAAATTGTTCCTTAGTGATGGTCAAGATTCTCCTCCACCATATTCTGAGTATCCTCCATATTCTCATCGTTATCAGAGATTCACCAACTCAGCAGGACCTCCCCCAGGCTTTAAGTCAGAGTTCACAGGTACGTTTGCCTAGGCAGTGGTAACAAGTAGGATAGATATGAGGAATGAATACTGTGCGGTTTCTGAAATAGAAAATGGTTGCATTGGAAAACCAAAGCAGATTTGTCTTCTTATTTTATTCTTTACTTTCAACTTCTTTTACCTTTTCTGTTCTGTTTCTTTGTAAGGATAGTTGTGATTACTATTTTAAGGATGCATGATTAACTTGTAAATAATCTAAATCAGAAAAACATTATTAGATTTGGTAATAAGTATTTACCTTGCACTCTTTCTCACACCATACACAAAAATTTATTTAATAATTATTATAGGTTTCAACATAAAAGGTAAAACAAGGTTCCAGATAAAAATGTATGAAAATATTTGCCATGCCATTGGGATGGGCAAAAATTTCTTACAACACAAAAGATACCAGACATAAAAGAGAGATAAATTAGTCTTTATTTAAATTAAGAACGTCTGGTTTTCAAAAGACAACCTTCGGAGAGTGAGAAGGCAAGCTACAGATTTGGAGAAAATATTCAACATATAGCCAGTAAAGGATGTGTATCTAGAACATATAAAGAACTCCCACAAATCTGAGAAAAGACAAACAACTGAATTTTAAAAGTGGACAGAGATCTTGAACAGCTGTTTTATAATAACAAGATATCCAGATATCCAATAAAAATATGAAAAGGTGCTCAGCATAATTAGTCTTTCGGAAAATGAAGATTAAAACAGCACTGAATTCATTTACCAGCGTATAAACACTGTAATGGCTAACGTTAAAAAGAGTACTAAGTAATAGCAAGGTGTAGTCAACTGGAACTTGTTGGTAGGAGTTAAAATGGTAAAATGCTTTGGAAACTGTCAATACTTACTAAACAAATGCCTGCCCTATGGCCCAACAGTTCTATTCTTTGATACACATCTAAGAGAAATGCATACATATGTACATTAAAAAAACATGCACAAGAATGAATGTTCATAGCAGTTTTCTTCACAATACACCAAAACTGGCAATACAATGTCCCTAAACATTAGAATGAGACAAATTGTGATTTCACACAATAGAATACCACCTGTCAGGTGTTGACTCTCATAGACATAAAAGAGTGCCTACTGTGTGATTCTGTAGAGTTCAAAGATGGATGAAACTAAAGTATGGTGAGAGAAATCAGAGTAATGCTTATCTCTGATGTGGGTGGGTATTTGGGAATTGTCGTGAGGGAGCTTCCAGGTGCTAGAAATGTCTTACTGATGTGTGTAGTTACATGCATGTGTACATATGTACACGTTTATTTTGCTGTACATGTAAGGTTAGCACACTTTCCTTTCAGTATATTATACGTAAATTTTATAAAACTTCCTCTGAGGAAAAGATACTTTTTTGGTCCCTGTAAGACCTGACTTCCCAACTGATAGAAATATCTGGCTGCCTCCATTTGTATTCCTCCATTAGACACTCAAGTATAGCTATCACCTGTAAGTTTTAGAGATGTTCACAATGCAGAAAGTAACTCACTCTGACAAGTGGAAATGTCACCTACTAAGCAGATCTTAAGCAGCAAATGTGCCCTTTTAGGAAGATCTCCCAATCATAAAATATATCCCTCTTGTTTTATGTCTGTGGGAAAAGTGCTCCTAGTTATATTTTTTTGAATACAACTTGTTTATAAGTTGAGAACTGAGTATTCTTAAATAGTACAGATGAAATAATTGAAATGTCATATTATCTTTGGTTTTGTAGGCTGTTTTGTTTAAATGAAGATGCATAATAAATCATGTTTATTTCTAGGACCGTATGGTGCAACTTCTGGTTTTGGCAGTGCTTTCACAGGACAACAAGGATATGGAAGTTCAGGACCAGGATTCTGGACTGGCTTGGGAACTGGAGGAATATTAGGATATTTGTTTGGCAGCAATAGGTAGGCTTTGCATTTATCTCACTTGATCTTTAATTCAACTTTTCTTCAGAGTTCTTTGTTTTGCTTACAATTTGACTGGATTTGATAAGGGAAATAAATTACAGTGATATTACCCTATTAAATTAGATGCTCTGGGAATGAAGAAGGTACACTTCATGTGCTTTGATCAATATTGCATATGTTATTTTATTTTATTGCGTTTCTTCCTGTGTCATCTTTATAGATAATATGAGATAGGAAAAAGACTGTTTATTTGATGTCTGAGAAAATGAGAAGGCAGGAAAGAACACGACCTTTGTAGAATGGTTAGCAGTCTGCTTTGGTAGGAGAATGATAGAAGCAAGGCTGGAAAAATTTAGAGCTAGATTTTGGAATATCTTCAATATTATAGGTAGTTTAATTTAGATTTTATTTGAGTGCAAATATAGAAAAAGACTTGTCCTCGTCACTATCTTTTCCTGTGGCAATGACCATAACAATATCAGAAATATAAGAGTGTTTATTTCATGTTAACTCTAATTTATGAAAATACTGAAGAAAAAACACTTGATAAGGACTTTTTCTCCTTGATAATCTTGGAATAGGAAGGTATTTAAAAATTAAAGGCACAAAAATAATGCTTAACACACTTATGTCTTTATAGAGCAGCAACACCCTTTTCAGACTCATGGTACTACCCATCTTATCCCTCATACTCCAGCACGTGGAACTCACCGCTTCGTGGAGGCTCAGGTAGCTATTCGGCATGTTCAAGCTCAGAGACAAGAACGAGAACAGCATCAGGTAAGAACAAAAATATAGAAGTTTCTATTACATAGCAGTAAAATATGGAAATAGTTTTGGAACTTGAGAAGATGATAAACTATATATTTAGTAATTGTGTTTTTTTGGTATTCTCATAAATATTAATAACAATTAAATGAGATTAAAATATAATTTGAAATTATTATTTTATCTCACTTCTGAATGTTCTTTAAAAAAAAAAACAAATAAGGATTTAGTTTAGACTCACTTCTACCACTAACCAAGGTTTTAACTAAAACCTTCCTGGACATTGGTTTCTATGTATGTTTAATTCTATAATACCTAGGGATCCCTTAAGTTCTAAAATAGATTTTTCCAGGTAGAAGTTTGAACTTTTTAAATTCAGTAAAACTCTGTAAAAAGTGTATTGAGCCATACTTTAAATAATTGTAAAAAATTTGATTATAATGTTTGTTATAGTTGTTAAGAGGACATTTTGCAAAAAACAAAGAAATATTATTAAAAACCAACTATTTGAATTTAAACATCTAGCCAATTAGCAGGGAATGGGAGGTAGTGGGTAGTGAGACAGTAATACATTTATGTGGACTGAGTCTGTCTTCAGCAGGGGGAAATTATAGAATAATTAATTCTTAAAATGGATAGAATATACTTACATGTTTTGAAATGTAAGAGTAGAATTCTTGTAGTGAATATAAATTGATACAACTACTTTGAAAAACTGTTTGGTATTACCTACTAAAATTGAACCTAGCAGTTTCACTCTCAAATGTATAGCAATGGAAATGCATATGGATATGCTTCTACACCAAAAGATATACAAGTGTAAGAGTATTCATAGCATCCCTATTCATAATAGCCTCCAACAGGAATATCCATCAGCAGATGTGTGAGTAAATCGAGTTATGTTTATGCTGTGGAATACTACGCAACAGTGAGAATGAATAAACAGTTGTGTGCAATAATGTGGATAGGTCCACCAAATAGACACCAAACAAAAGAATATATACAATACAACTACAGCATTTATATTTTATGAATATACATGTTTAAAAATAAGTAAAACTAATTGTGGTGGTATATGCTAAGATAGCAGTTACTTTTGGGGAGAAAAAGTGAGGTGTAGTGATTGGGAGAATATATAAAAATATAACTTACATAGGGTACAACATGACAAATGAAAATTCATTCTCAGTGGAAGCAAAAGTTGTAAAAACCCATAAATATCAACTGGAAATGTACGGGACTTACAAAAAGAAAATCATGAAACTACCAAATACTCTAAAGAAAAACCTGAAAAAAAAACTTTCCAGATGGGAACACTGTCATTTTGTAACCTTTATGTTAGGACGGGCACCTGTGTATGCCTTTGAAAGTTGGTAACTCTTCCTCAGGTTACTTCTGTTTACTGCTGTAGTTTGAGAGGTGGTAGGACATAACTTAGGCTCCACTGGCTTCCCTGTTTTTTTTTTGGCTTAGACTTTGTTCATTGCCTGTACCACACTGGCTCCACCATAGAACACATCTTTAGTTTCCTCACTAACAGATATTTGCTTCAAGCATATGTGAGTTTAGTAGACTTAATGATTGGATGATGAGTAAGGACTGTTGTGGGGAAGCAATACACTGTGTCCGGCATAGCCCAGTTCCACCAGGGTGCTCATTCTCTCCTTCCCTCATGTATCTTATTCATTTGCTAGCAATAAAATGTATTACTATTATAATTTTATAAGCAATTCTAGTGTATTTTTAAAAACTAATATAAATTTTACTCTTTTCATTTAGGATATGGTGGTACCAGAAGACGATAAGAAAGCAAAAAGTTGAAATCAAACATTGAACGCAAATTTTCTGATTTTTCATCACTTTCTCTTAAAAAAAAGTGCTATCTACTGACAGCTGGGGGAAAGTCAAAAGTTCTGTGGTGTTTTGTCCTGTATAGCTTTTTGTATTCTATTACTAATAAGAGTTGATAACATGACAAAATGCTTATGTGGAAAATTGTGTCTTAGTGTAACATGCAGATGTTTATTACAGTTTTTGAAAGTGATAATTACTATAGAATGCTGAAAATGTGTTGTTTAATTTCTAAAACCTGTGATGCCATGAAAAGCATTAAGAATGACCAATAGACACTGACTGAGTACAGAAAATTTCAATCTGATTTTATTTGATGAGCTATTACCTCATAGAAACAATAATCTATTTGGTATTTGGTATTTGCTGTTATTCAAATATTTAAGAAATAGCTTTGGAATACTAATTATTCTAACTTCAGTGGTGGTAGGGTTCTAGAAGGGGGAATTACCTTTTTACAGAAAAGGTAGAAAAAATAAATATCTAGAAAGTCGTTGTGAATGATTGTGTGCTGATAAAAATTCTTGAAATCCCCATATACATTTCTTAAGAAGTAAATTCAGATGCTTCAGTAAAGGTCTTTTAGTAACAAAAGCATGCAGTTCTCTGGAATCTCAAATATTGTAGCAGTCTTTTTCAGTCTTGCATTAAAATGATGAGAAAAAAAACCCCAAGGGATTTTATTCTTATTCTTTCTACACACTTTGACACAAATCAATGTTACTTTTTAGCATTTTTTTTCCCAAAGGAAAAGGATTTATGCAGAAATTCTGTTTCCCTAAACAATAATTCCCCATGGTAATCTTGCCTCAGCTACCAGTCATTTGGTAAAAGTTTTCAAAAAAAAAAAAAAAATTTAGAAATGATGTGGGAGGAAGCCTCTGCTAAAAAATCTCTTTTTAAAAAGAATAATTAAATCTCCAGCCTTCTAATCCTCAAAGGTTGTATAATCTGTTTTAGTTAAACTCTGTAATCCAAGGGCCTCATTTTTACCTTTTAGGAATCATTGAAAAACAAATTCTTACTTAGATATAAAAATGTGATTTAGGGAGTAGTTGAAAGGGTGCCGTGAATAGAACTATCCCTCTTCAGTAAAACTTGTAGATGTTTTAATTTATGTCACAGAGGAAACACATTTTTCCTTAGGTTTGTTGCACTAAATCCATACTCTATTTCCCCTTAGTAAAAAGATATGGAATAAAAGGAAATCAGTTTATTGCCTTCTCTCCTATTTGCTTATTTTGGGTTTGTTTATTTATTTTTATCACAGGAGTTGATAATCTTGCATTGAGTATATTTTACATGGAAAGCAAAGTAAAAAGTTAATTTAAAACTAGATTGGGCTGATTATATTTATCTGCATATTAAATTTGATGTTCTTAAAACGCATGCTCGGATTTCTGTTTTTGAACACATTATTACAGGTCATTGGAATTATGCAAAATTAATGAGAATATAAAGTTGATTAAATTGGCAGCTTTCAGACTGCTCTCAAGAATCCTGGCCATGTTCTTTGAGGCTTTCAGAGTCTACTTGGAGGGAAGGCGGAGGAAAAGCTGAGTGTGTAGGACTTAAGACCTACTTACCCTACTCCCACTACAGTGTTCCCTCTTTATCTGTTTTATGTTTACATTTCCTTATGTATGGAAATGATTCTGAGGTATCACCTCCAAAATATTAGACTCAGAATAAAAGATGGTGGAACTAAGTCCAATTAGGAAGTTGATGGCCCACAATAGGGATTGGTACCTAAGGAAAGTGGGTTACTTCAACTGGGAGTTTGGTCTGCCTTGTTGAGAGGGAACATAAAAAGGAGAAAGTAGAGGTGAAAGGGAGCTAAAAACCAGCTTTACAGTTTTACTTACGTGGGGGTTCAATAGAACTTTTTGGACACTGGGATGGGATTTCTGATACTTTTAACCATTTAGACGTATTTCTATAGTTTGACACATTCTCTCTAAAGCTCCTTGATCTCTTCCATTCTGACCCCTGTCCTCCAAGATGGCTTAAATTTATCTATTGCTTTTTCTAAAATGTTGTACACACTTTTACAATTGTATGTAGTACATTGCAATGTAATTATCTTTGTAAGTGTAAATCTTTTTTACTATACTGAGCTCCTTAGGGAAAAGGGTCAAATATTACTTTCCTGCCCTGAAGTTCTCAAACTTCTGAAGGAGCATCAGAGTCACTTGAAGGGCTTTGAATACCCATTGCTTGGCACTACCCCCAGAGTTTCTGATTTAGTAGGATTTAGTGGTCAGTATTCCGTGTCACCTTGGCTAGGTTATAGTCCTCAGTTTTTTCAATCAAAAACTATTGTAAGTATTGCTGTGAAGGTATTTTGTTGATTTGATTAACAGGTACAGTCAGTTTAAAGGAGATTATCCTTGATAACTTGGGGTAGGCCTGATCCAATCAGTTAAAAGGCCTTGGGAACAGAACTAAGGTTTCCTGGAAGAAGAAAAATTCTGCCCATGGATAGTAACTTCAGCTGAAGAGTTAGCAATTTCCCTTCTTGAAGGCCTACCCTATGAATTTGGACTAGCCCCCACAGTTGTGTAAGCCAGTTACTTCCAATAAATCTATATATATCTGCCGCTGGTTCTGTTTCTCTGGTTGAACCCTAACTGTTACAGTTTTTGGTATCAGAAGTGATTCTAAAGAAATAGAATCTTAAGGATGAGTTTTTTTAATTGGTTCTTGGTTTTCTAGAATATGTTCTTAGATCTGATTAAATTGAAAGGCACTTTTGACTCTAATTCAGTGCTAAAGGGAATGAAGGTTACTTATAGACCTAGCAACAGGTTTTCACTTAACAGAAATTGATCTGGGTACAGCCACTGCTGAGTGACCATCTTTGATAGCAGAGATTATTAACACTGAGCTCTGGTTATGGTACCATTCCTTGAGGGAACCAGGGAATTGGTCCTCCTGATTACATTAAACCACTTCTATTATGGTTTATTGTCATGAAGATAGACATTTAAGTTTGGATTTGCCCTTCTCACTTGAAATGCTTCTTGTAAAATACACGATATATGGGCTTACAGAATGCCTTATTAAGCATTAGAGTATTGTGCATTACATTGTGTCTAAGAAACTCAGTTCTTAGTGAACGAAGTACAGCAATGAACTATCCCCATGTATTTTATAGGGACCTCTGTTTTCCCCTTGACCCAGGAACAGTAAATCTTCATGGTTTGGTTAGCTTCGATGCCTTCAGGAAGATGTCTTCACATTTTGTTCAGTATTGTTAATTTCCCTGTGTGATAGAATTGGTTCAAATCATGTAGTCTTCAATTACTTGAAAGTGGAATTCCCCTACTTTACATATTTGAAGATCTATCTTTTGCCCAAGGTAGTCATCCAAAACATCTTCAGTCAGTTCTTTAGTTTTTAGATCTCTCATCATCTGGTCATCATTCTGGGTTTGGTAATTATTTTTTATCCCTAGCACAGTCTTTATTTTCTTATAACACTAGAGGGAAAAAGACATTTTTTTTCTCCTTACATTAAAACATTCCAGATTATGAATATTAAATTATTTAGATTAAATTACATTTAGTTAAATAGTTAAGCTGATTTGCAATTATGCATATTTTAATAATCGTAAGTTAATCATACATATTCCATAATTAAAAATAAAAGTGATACAAGTTTTTTGCAAAACATCTAAATAGTTTAGAAAGATGTAAATGGAAAAACAAAAGTCTATCTGCACTACTTATGGCCATTCCTCTGCTCCCATCAATGTGGTCTCTCTACCTAGAAGTAATCTTCTGTTTTGGCAGTTGTACTAGAAATATCATGTCTAGAAATTTTTTTCACAAAGGATAGATTTGTTCTTTTAATAGCTGCATCATGTTCCATCACATGGATATAGCATAATCTGCCTATTTATTTACTGATATTTGCCATGTTTAAATTTTTTTTTCTATTTTCAATAATGCAGTAATGAACATCCAAATATATCTTTAGTACATGTGTTTATGTCACTCTACAAAGAGACAGGATGGAACCCCACCCAAGCAATAGAGTCACACTCTATTGTAGTTTAGATCTTTAATATATATATTTAGATTTGTAGGATGTAGTTCAAGAGTGATAAGATGCATGCTTAAATGTGGCACCCAGAATGAAATTAGGACATGGATGTAAGAGGAGCTGCCCTTTAAATGTGACCTTCCATTTTTCTACATGGGTAGAAACAGCCATTGAGGCAGATCTTTGTGACTCTTCTTAACTAAATAGAAGGTAAGTAGCCATCCACTGCTCTTGGGAATTATATAACAGGACATTTAAGACTGGCTTGATGAACATCGGTTCTGGTTCTTTTAATACTTTTTAATGCGTAGAAATCAAAGGTCACTTAAGATGAACTAAGTAATTTTCTTGGAGACCAAGGTGGGCATTGGAAGACAATGTATCAACATCTTTCTCTTGGAGTACCTCATGAATAGTACTTTTTGGATTACAGAGAGCACTTATTGAGGGAGGACAGGATGAGTTTAGATTTGGGATTATTACCAGATTCTAGATGGTTTTAGGGGATATCTGGTTCCAAGTTATAACACTCGTGTCTGTTTGGAACTGGAATTGCCACAGATCTTACAACAGAGAAATGAGTGTGCTTTGGGAAGAATGGCTGATGGTGTGAGTCTCAAACCAGAGAGCTATAATCTGGGAAGTCTAGGAGGAAGGTACCACTATGACTTGCACAAGAAAGAATAGAGACTGAAAGGAACAGTGAAAATACATCAAGACCAGTTTTCAGCATGTGGCAAGAACAGTGATAGCTGAAAATTTGGTCTCTGGTGGATGAATCAGATCTTCAAATTGCTTTTCAGAAGGCATTTAAGGAATATGTTCAATTACTCTGGACAATGTCCCTGGAGTTCTTGAATAGTGGAGGTAAGAAGTGAGGTCCCTTGAGAGGTAATATACCTCCAATTAATCTATAATATTGGGGTTCTGGTCCAGTTTAATTAGAAAAAATAAAAGATGCAATCATATTCCTCAAGCTGATTAAATCATACTGATTATACCAGTACAAAGTTCAGTGGATACATTACTTCCTTCACGTGGATGAATTATTATTGCAGTCTTCTTTGACAGCTGCATCTCTCTGATACTTTATATTAAGCTTTGGAAGATGACTTGAAAAAAAAAATGCCACTCTGTAGCCTGGAAGTTTGCCACCATCTTGCATTTGTACAATGAACTAAAAAAAAAAACAATCAAAAATCCAAATTCGGGCATTTCCAGCTACACTCATTAAACATCATCATCTTTTATGGATGACAAGAAAAGATTTGAGTTGTTGATATCACTAGAAATACTACTAATTCTTATACCTACAGTTGTCATGGTCCTTTAACCATTGGGTTTGAGGATTCTTGCTTTCTTGAAAATGATGGATAACTTTGAAGAACAATGTCAGATTTAATTTTATATAATATATAATTTCTCATATGGTCTAATAAAAAATTGCTATAAAGTAGCCTGTCATGGCACAGAGAACCCAAAACTTTAAGATATGTCTTTGCAGCTTTGGTTGCCATTTCTAGCTTTTTCTAAATTAATTTTTTATTTTACCCCTAGAGGGCAGTAATGTTTCACTATACAAAATGGGTAGGGAACTCTCGTTTTTTACTTTTATAACTTAGTGGGTTTTATTTTATTACTTAGTAGGTAGATTATTTTCTCCAAGACTTAATGGAATTTAAGGTTTGCTTATATTAGAGTTATTTACACAAGATGTTTCTGACATACTGTTAGAACCAATGTGGTCTGCTGTCACGATTCTCACATTTTTAGTCATATAAGACTTAATTATTTTCTATACATAAAAATATATCTAGATTCTGTTAGTTCTCATCTTTTCTACCGTTGCCACTCAGATTGAAGCCACCATACCATCATCTGTCTGTCACCTTAGGTCTACTCTGACTACCTACATGAGTTAGAATGGGCTGAATTATTCTGCATAACAAGCTCCCGAAATTTCACTAACTTAATCTAACAAGTAGCTCACACAAAATGTCTTACATACATTGGCTGAGGCTTCTGCTCATCACAGTTACTCAGGGTTGCTGGCTGATCTGAAGCCTTTTGGCATGTTCTTCTGCAGTTGCTGCAGCAGAGGAAAGGGCATGTGGGGAATTGTGCACTACTCAAAGCTTCTGTCTGGAAATGACACGTTATTTCTGCTCCTCATTGGCCAAAGTAATGGCTATTCCTAACTTTAATATGGTAGGGAAGTACATTCTTAGGTAGAACCTGCAAATGGAAAACCAAATATGTTAGGTGAAACCAAACTACTATTTAAAATATAACTTCCTACTATTAAAATGTACAGCTGAAACTTACTGGATTTTGTTAACCAATGTCACCATAAAAAATAAATTAGTTAAAAAAAAGGGGGGTCCCATGGTACTCAGATCTATATCCATCCTAACACTGAACACCCTGTACTTCTATGGCTAATTTTCCTGTCCCTCTAACCCGACTGTGAACTTATCCCTGATTTTATTCCCAGACACAAAGAAGATGCTAAGTAAATGTTGAATAAATAAATGAGAGTAGTCAAAAAATATTTCTGCCCTAGGACTTTGCATCTTCCTTACTCTAGCATGTGTTCCCATAGCACTTACTATCTTCCAACATATAATTTATTATTTTTTTGTACCTCTTCTTACCAGAATATAAAATCCACAAAAGCAAGGATATTTATCTATATTGTTCTTTACTATAGCCACACTGCTCAGAATACTGTCATAGTAGGCATTCAATGAGTACATAATAAATGAATAAATGATTAAGCAGTTGACCATATGCCAGTTTTGTTCTTATACAATAGCCTACCATATATGCTTTGGCAACCAAGGAAGGGGCAATGGCATGAATTAGAGAAATTACTTTCAATGATTATTCAAAACTATAGTTAAGGAAGTCTTTGAAAGTAAGATGTCTAACTTAGAAAATGAGCTCTTCTTTTGAACCTGGGAGCTCCTTATGCATCAGTAAGCTGATAATATTGTTTATTATTTTTACAGTTGGATTCACAAATATTGTGGTAAACAATTACTTATTTTAAGTATATTCTGTTATGAGCCCTGCAGAGACAGATGGGCTATAACCCAAAGTTTGATTTGGGTGTCGAGACCGATGATGCCTTATAAAATTAAAGAATATAGAAGAATATAAAAAATACAAAAGAATATAAAATTAATACTTTCATAATCGAGATCTCTTGGGAGAGGAGGGCAGACCTCTCAAACAGATTCGAAACGGGTTTTGATCATGATTAGGAAGTAGAGCTGGTGTGAGAGCTCTCCTTGGTGCTGAGGGTGGGGCACTCAGACTTTTATCAGCTTGTCCAGGTGGGGAGCACACAGGAAAAAAGGAGGGGTGAAGCTTTAAAGTTGCTCTCCTTTACTGCCTTTGAACTGAAACATCAGCTGTTCCTGGGTCTCAATCCTACCAGTCTTGGGACTGTAACTATACCATTGGATCTCATGAGTTTTCAGCTTGCCAGTTTACTCCGTAGATCTTGATTGGGACTTGCCAGCCTCCATTCTAACACTACCTTCCAGAAATAATCATATGAAGCTTGAAAAAAAAATTGTTTTATCTCCTTGCTTTTCTTTCCTGCTCCATCCTGTATGTAAGCTTGGGCATAGAAGGGAAGAATAGTCTAGGAATGGAGAGATTTGATGATTACCTTGATTTCAAAGAATTTATAGAAACCTCTTTTTCTTAGGGGGAAAGAATACAGGGTGCATATTTGTGTGTGTCTGTGTGTGTGTTTATGTTCAAATTAAGACAAAGCTCCTTTGGAACAAGTGTTAGGATCTTAAGTGGCCATATTTCCTCAAATTAATGTGCACCTGTTAAAGAGCATCAGAAACACTCATTAAAATTTTGAGTTCTAATAGGACAAGCCATTAGAAAATAGGATCTCTCTTTTGTCTTCACTTAAAAAAATCTGAGCATTGCAAAGTATGAATTTCGATCTCCATTTGTGAAAGTAGCTTCTATCAGTATTTAAATAATTATCTTGTAAATTTCTTCTCCTATACTAGTTTTGGCCCATCTGATAATCCACTACCTACCAGCCCACTACATACTCCATGTGTCTGGCCTCTTGGGAATGGTCCACATTCATAGGACCGTCTTGCCTGTCTCTACCACCTTCCATAGTTTCTGTTTCTCTCACTTCTCTCTTCTTCCTGCCTGGAGCCACTCTTTCTCTTTCTTCATTCATACTATTATGGGATAGGTCCTGGGGGAGTTTAGATGATTGGGGTTGGTAGTATAGCTCAGAAGATAGTAATGAGAAGCAGAGGAAAGATGGAATAGTAAACTTTTCTGGCGGTACCTCTCCTTCCACTTCTAACCACTGCTGTTAAGTACTGGTTCTAGGGTGAGGGGGTCACATCTTTTTTCTTTCTCTCAGTCTTTTCTCTGAGTACTTAATTTGCCCTTTTATCATGTCTCCCTTTGGGGTAATGATATGCTCTCAAACTACAGTTGTAGGAGGGAATGAGGAAATAGTAAGGAGACAGCAGGGTCCATGCAGAAGTCATCACCAGTACTCACAAATCATGCCCCAGGCCAGGTATAGAACTGGTTTCCAGGTCTAGTCTGCTCAGGAAGTCAGATGTCCAAAGTTATTTTCAAACCTTAGGTCAAGGGTTTTGTTTTTTCTTGTTATGATGAAGACAAAGAGATGGACTTATACTGACAGATCAGCAGATCATGATGCTGTGCATAACCCATAGCCAATATTAACTAATAAAAAAATACCTCTTTTGGAAGTGTGTCTCAAATGGGAATTTTCTAAAATATGTTGTGGAGGAAACAGGGTTGATAATATCTGCCCCAATTTACACTATATCCATCTTACTAAGGTACATTCTTAGTCTGATTTCCTCCCCATCCCAGTTGAATATTTCTTGTAGTAACATCACTTATGCTGGAAATTTTGTGGACTAGTTCTCTTTTCTGTGTCAGACATCTGTAGAGACCAAAACAGGGAAGCCAGCGTCAGTGCTAAGTTTTAAATTTTCTTATAAAAATAATTAATTTTAAAATTTATTACAAAATATATCAAATATGAGAAAAGTATAGAGAAGAGTATATTAGATATCCTTGTATCGACTACTCAGATTCATAAAATTTTAAAGTTTTTTTATATCTATTTCCAGTCTTTCTCACTACATGTTATAGTATCTATTATAGGTATTATTTACTATATACTTATGTTATCTATTATTTATATAATAGACATGTATATAATATCTATATATATCTATATAATACCTATAATATCTATATCTATATAATACCTATATTTAATAGATATCTATTTATATAATAATCATCTAAAATATAAGGTTATATATTTGTATTATATATAATAACCTAGACACACACATACATTAGATTAAGCTTGTTGTATTTTTCTTTTTTAAATTTTCTATGTCCTTATCATTTTATTTTGCCCATTTGACTTATAAATTGCTGGTGTATTTTGACTAAATCTCTCCTGACAGACAGAAAAAATTAAAAATATTTTTCTTGTAATTTTACCTATTTTAACTTTATATTCTGAGACTGCTATTAGTTGAGTACAAGTTAAGAATTGTTATATGTTCTTGGTGGTATATGTTTCATCTTTATGAGGTGACTCCCTTTTTTCCCCTAGAAATTCTTCTGGACTTAAAATTTTATTTAAAATATTAACATAGTTATATCAACATTTTTGATAATATTTACCTTCTATATATTTTTACATATTTAGCTTCAACTTTCCTGTATTCTCTGGTAAGTAGCTTATCCCTGCATTTGTAAAAAGCTGATACTCTATTAACCAATGAATGTCATCCATTTATATTTTTGTGATTACCAACGTATTTGGATTTCTTCCTATTTTCCTCTTGTGCTTTTTATTTACCATGTGGTTTTTTGTTTTGTTTTGTTTTGTTTTGTTTTAGTTTGGAAGTTCCTGGACTCTCGTGACATTGACCTGTAATTGAATTTCCAGTGTGGAAACTCCTTCCCCTCCACCCTCCACTCAGAATCTAGGCCAAAAGAGACAAGCTTCCAACGATCTCCTTATACTGGTAGAGAGTTATTTTTTAGTTTGCTCTTTCATTGTGCTATATCTGGGGGCAAAGGAGGGGAAGGTAGGTGGGACCCTACTTGTCACAGTCTCAAGACTTTTTGATTTAGCACCATGTGCACATTAAAACCCAGTTCTCTAGAACAGTCTGTATTTAATAAATGAGAATTCTGATGCTTAAAAGTGGTTGAATAGAGGGAACATTACTACAGATCCTATGACTATTAGAATGATAAAGGAATACAGCGATTAAATATATGATCACACATTTGAAATAAAAGGTGGGGGCCCAATTCCCTAGATTGGTATAAATATACCTCATCAATCCAGGTTAGCTGCCACATCAGCACGCTCATATAATGCTCTGGTTTTCAGTAACTTCTTCATTTTTGGCCTTTGGAAATTTACTTTCTATTTACTTACTATTACTTTCTTGTGAGCTTAGTTATACATTAAAAAAGATGTTTTACCTGGTATTCCTCAGTGTTAATGGTGGGAGATGTTTTCAGAATATTGAATCTTATTAAAAAACTAGAAACCTTCAGTGCTCTATTTAATCTATCAAGGGTCTTCGTCTATACCATGTCATCACAGTCTGATTTACATACATATCATACACACAGATGTATAGTGTATAAGCACACATGTACATGTATATGTACTCTCTCTGTCTTCTATTTTCTAGTCTCTTAACCCTATGGAAAGCTTAGGGTAGATTCTTAATTAAAAGTAATACAGTGTAGCTGAGCTTATCAAAATTGTAAATCCTGAACTTAAAGGCCTGTTTCATGCAATCGACTCATCATTAGTACCTATGCATAACTTCATTTTTTATAGAGTCTAAGTAGAAAAGTAGAAGTTCGAATGGCTATTAAAGCATATGAAACCAGTCAGAGCTTTTTTACTTTCCCCACTTAACATCTATAGAAACTTTGTAGGAAGTACAGTGCAGTGGTTAATACCTGTGCAGTCAGACAAGCCTGTCTTTGAATCTAGCCTTTGCCAGTCTGTGACCTTGAGCAACTTACTTGACCTTTTTATGCTTCAGTTTTCACATTTGTAAAATCAGAGTGTTAAATGTTGTGAAGTGTTAAATGAGTGAATCTATTATCACCTATCTATCTATCTATCTATCTATCTATCTATCTGATCTATCATCTATCTAGCTGCATAATGCTTGGGATATGGAAAGATCTCAGTAATATATTACCTATTGCAATTATTATAATTATTTATTTTTATACTCAAAAAGCTCAAACCCATTTATAAAACCTCTGAGGGCCTGTGTGTTAGGTTGAACTGTATGACATTGCCATGACTATAGGTTACAAATCATCAAATATTGGCAATTTCATAAGTTCAATCTAATACTTGCTTTAGAGTAAGAATCCTATTTTGAAGTTGTTAGAGGAAGAAACATTAAAAGGATGAAATTTTGATAATGGAAGCACAGATGAGGCCTCAGTTACTGGGAATAGAAAAGTCCCCAAGTGTTAAATTTGTGCCCAGTTGAATTTCCCATTAGCTGGGCATTTAGTTTTATTGTAATTTAGTCACTCAGTTTTAACTTTGCCTAATTTAGATAAAATTTAACGGTAAGTTGTAGAAAAGTTATACATTTCGGTGTATTGAACTGGCCCATGTATTTGAAATATAAAATCCCATTTTAGAAGTGATCATTAAGAATAGGAGCCAGCTAGCTTGTTAGTTGGCTGGGGCACCTCATTAGCAAGCTCCTAAGGTGCCCTGCTGAGTGATTAAGAGAAAGAATTAAGAGTGAATTTACATACTTCTAGATCTGATCTTGTTAACACTGGATAGCTGATTAATAACTGGAGAAAAATAAAGGTCGTGCTGGTGGCCCACAGGGAGCAATACATAATTAGAAGAAACATCCCTTGTCAAACAGAGAGCTACTGCTTTAGGGTAGATGAATAACCTCTGACACTGGGATTTGGAATTTAACCAAATTCCTGTCATTTTCTCCTATAATTTGACTTGTGATTCACTGACTAGAAAAGTGGCTCTGTGAACCCTCCCACACTCGAGCCTCTCAAGTGCTGTCTGACTCCTTTTGAATTCATTCCTCTTTTAGAACCCAATCGTCAGGTAATCTTTCCAACTCAGTTTTTTATGATTAAGGTAAATTAGAAAATTAGTAACAATTAAGTCGGCTATGGGAGAGGCTTGAGGTATGTGGCCTGTCAAGACATAGTTATTACATTCTGTAGCACTTAATATGATCTCCTGGAGACCTTGGCTCATCTAACTTCCTGGCTGGCAGGATTTAGTTTTTCTTCCTACCCCAAAACCAAATGGTGGCTGAATGTTGACTTGAATGACAAAGGGTGTATTACCACATCTCCAAGCCTGTCAGAATTTTTAGATGACCATGGGTGGTAATTTTTAAAACAATTCTTCTTTAAAAAATTATACAAATAATCTGTGATAAATAAAACAAAAGAAAAAACAAAATTAGATCACTTATGATTACTTAGAAAATGCCATAATTAACAGCTTGGTTGTAAAGTAACACCCTGAGTGGAAAAACTATTCAGCTCAGGGCAGATATGTAGAAATATGACTTTCATTAGGGGGAAGGCACTTCCTCTGTGTAAAAAAAGGAAAAAGAAGAAAGTAGTTGTAAGTGGAGGATTGATGGCTACACTACTTGAGGCTTGGCATGGTGGGTTCTGTATTCTTTATGAAGTATGGGAATGATTAGTAGCAGAGAGTAAAAGGGAAGAAGGAATTTAGAGTTTTAGTGGAGAGGTGAGGTATGGAACAGTAATGGCAAGAGGGAGAAGAGTGTAAGAAAATTAGAAATATTTCTGGCATTGTTGAGTATAAATTTGAGATCAGTTGCTATGAATTTGGCCTGTTAATGCCTAACTGGGTGTTTTTCTTCATCAATAACTACTGTTTCTAATTGAGGCACAGAAGAGGTAGGTGATATTGGATCCATGCATAGTCAGGGTTTTGCTTTGGAACAAGAAGATTAAGAAGTTCCAGGGATTTGCAACCCTCACTACTCTCTAGTTCTGACTAAACATTTTCATCACTCCAAAAAGAAACTCCATACCAATTATGGTGTCACTCCCAATTTTCTCTTCTCATCAACCTCCAACAACCACGAGTTGGCTCTCTGTCTCTGAAGAGTCCCCTATTCTGGACATTTCACATGACTGGAATCATACAATACGTGGCCTTTTCTGTCTGGCTTCTTTCATTTGTTTCCAAGGTTCTTTATGTTGTAGCATGTATCAGTATGGAATACCTTTTTATGGCTAAATAATATTCTATTATATGAATATGCCATATTTCATTTATCCATTCATTACTGAATGATATGTGAATTGTTTCCTCCTTTGACTTATGAATAATGCTGCTATGAACACTTCTGTAAAGTTTTATTTCAATATGCATCTTCAATTCTCTTAGGTATATACCTAAGAATGGAATTACTGGGTTGTGTGATAATTATATGTTTAACTCTTTGAAGAACAACCAAACTATTTTTCACAGTGGCTGCTTCCTTTTACATTTCCATCAGCAATGTCTGAAGGTTCCAAGTTCTCCATATTCTTGCCAAAACTTGTCATTTTCCTTTTTATTTTTTTTTACAGCCATTCTAGAGGGTATGAAATGGTATCTCATTGTGGTTTTGATTTACATTTTCCTAATGATACTAGTGATATTGAAATTTTCATTTTCATCTCATAATCATATTGTTTTTAAAATCCAGAATTTTTATTTGGTTTCTTTTTATAATTTTTAGCTATTCATTGATATTCTCTATCTGATGTCAATCATGAGATATCATTCTTATGATTTCCTTTAGTTCTTTGTACATTGTTTTTTTGCTTGTTTGAATATTTAAAAGAGTTAAAGTATTTATAAAATATTCGTCTAGTAAGTCCAATGTCTGGGCTTCCTCAGGGACAGTTTCTATTACTTTTTAAAAATTTTCTGTTTATTGGCTTTGTCTTTTTTTTTTTATCATGCTTTGTCTTTTTTTTTTTTAATTGAAATAGAACATTTTGGGGTTAGAATGTGGCAACTCTGCTAATCAGATTCTACCCATTACCCTAGGGTATTTGTTGCTGATTATTGTAGTAGTTGTTTATTTAGTGACTTTTCTGAACTAATTTTATAAAGTTTGTACTCTTTGTCATGCATGGCTACTGAAATTTCTGCTCTCTTAGTTTTGTGGTCAACCAGTGATTCAACAAAAATGTCATTAAATGCCTGGAACTGAAACAAAAATTTCCCATTCTTTAGAGATGGGCTGAGTGTGTTGGGGCATATGCTTTCAACATTTACCCGGGTAGTTCGCAACTCAGTTTTAGCCTTTATTTCCCACCTGTGAGAGCTTAGCTCTTTCTCAGGTCTTTTTTGAGCACGTGTCCAGCGCTGGGTATGTGTGTGGCCTTCTAGATTTCTAGGAGTATGTGGGAGCTTTTCAAAGCTCTTATTCTCTAAAGCATTTCAGGCCCTAACCTTTCTTTACAAGTGTTTCAGTTTGTCTACCATTTGTTACAACTTTTATCTCTTGCCTTAGGCAGCATCAGCTAATATATTTTGCTTTAAACAGACATACTTTCCTCCCAGCCCTCCCCCTCTAGATAGCTGCCCCATTCCTGGAAAGTTCTGTATTAGGTGAAATAAAGGCAAACTCCTTGAGCTAGTTCTTCAGGGCACCACCAGACCGGTTCAAACAAACAACTACAGTCTTTAAGGATAAGGTCTGCTCTGCTGCCTCCAGTACTAGATACCTGTACTGGGAAAGTGGGTTGTTTTCTCCCAGGCCACTGCCAAGCTGTGGGGGAGGAAGGGCTGAGAGTAAGTTTAAAAAACCACGAAGCTCTCCTCCTGAGACTTGCTGTTTTTTCTTGATTAAATGTCCCCTATTTGCTGTATGCTATTAAATTCCAGCATTCTGAAAAAGTTGATTCTGACAAATTTTGTCAGTTTATTTATTGCTTTTATGAAGAGATGAAAATTTAGATTTCCCTACTCTGCCATTTTTACTGATATCACTCAGTAATTGAATCCTATGGCGTATTACCTCCTTTATGAAACTAAATTAATACCAGATGTTTACTTTATCCATAGAGTCAGAATAAGAAATTGGATGATTTGGGCTATTCTTTTACTGAATTGTGAGAGTTTGGTCATTCCTTTATTATATAGATCCACAGTCTAAAAAGGAAAACTCTATTTTTTTGAAAATAAGATAGATACATTTTAATATTTCACCCTTTTCTGGATGTTTTAGAGGCTACAACTCAACCAATGATAAATGCACATCATTCGTACATGATGAATACTTCAGTTTTTATTATATGTGCCCTTCTGAGGGCCAAGTAAGAAATATATTTGCAATCTATAAGATTGAGGTATTTCAGCTGATAACTAATATTACCCATTTTCTGTTAGTGTTTGTTAGCTTACTTTTCAAGACATGATGTTTTCTGGTTTTTAAAAAAAATTTGTGTGCTGGTAGCTTTCTAGGCAGGGTTTGAAAGTATAAAAAATCCATCTTCTATTGTTATAGTAAAAAAAAGAGTAGGTGAGACACTTTTTTGGTTAAATATTTTCTTTTTCTGTGGTTAATTCCTTTCATCTGGGAAAATATTTACACTAATTAGTATATTCCAGAGAATTTCACCCAAGGAACTTTGGCTGAAAGGTGAGACTTGTCTCCCATGAGAGTCCATCAAGTTAACACAATGAGATGGGTAGAAAAGAATAATTTATATAAAGACAAATGTAAGAAGAGGAATGACAACTATTGTTACTGCTTTCTGCTCCCACTGCAAAAGATAACTATCCATTTAGCAAGGTGTGTGTGGAGAGTACTGGAGAAGAGAGAGGAGGTGACCCACCCCCTCATACTCTCTCTGAAATTTAACAAAGACAACCAATAGAGGGAGGATGTTCATGAATCATATTATATAATCATAAAATGTTGAAGTTGCAAGGAGTTTTAATTTTACACCTTCATTTTGCACATGAGAAAAATGAGCCCCAAGATTGCTGTTTAATTTGCCAAAATCACTGATGAAAACAATTACTCTTTTTGTTTATTTTTGGTTTTCTATTACAGTTCTATCTCCCCAGAATTTAATCATGTGACTAAGAGGTTGGTGAAAGGTGGTTGGTAGGGGAGCAAGTCAAATAACATTCCTCAAATTATATTTAGAATCTCTTCTTCTCTGTCACTTTGGTCCACTGTCTATGAAGAGAGTAGATCCACATGACTTTTTCATCCCTTGAGTTCTTTGCTGAGAGGTATGTCTGCCTTCACAAAACGAACTTGCGGTGGGCTCACTCACTGTCCTCCAACATGACCACAGCATGTTTAACTTTCAGGGTGAGACCTTCATGACGTGAGAAAGATCCAGACAGCCACCAGTGAACCAATCATTCATCTCTAGGTGCACTCTCATGGGAGACAAGTTTCACCTTTCAGCCAAAGTTGTGTGTTTCAAAGTGGGGTGAAATTCTATGGAACATACTGTTAAGTATAATCTTTCCCCAGATGAAAGGAATTAACCACAGAAAAAGAAAGTATTCAACCCAAAAGCTGTCTCACCTACTCTCTTCTTTCCTATAACAATAGAAGATGGCTTTAAAAAAATATTTTCAGACCCTGCCTAGAAAGCTACCAGCAAGTGAAATTTTTTTAAAAATCAAAAAGTATCATATTCTGAAAATTAAGCTAATAAACACCAACATATGCCAGATCTAGATTTGAAAGTAATTGAATATCTTTAATTATAACTATTTTTCTTTTGAAAAATTGGAAAATTTGAAGGATTGTATTAGGCTGCAAATAGAATACCCAGCCAAGAGTGGTTTAAACAAACAGGCTTTAATTTTCTCAGTAAAGGAAAGTCTTGAGGTAGGGAGCTTCTTCCATTGATTTAGTAGCTCAATGATTCTATTGGTCATTTCCTCATAATCACAAGAGAACTGTTGTAGCTCCAGGCATCAAATCTGTGTTCAAATATCATTTAGGATTTGATCAGGAAAACAAAATGTATCATGAACATGAAACATTTAATACATGGAATTAGATGTTTATATAACCATGGGAAGGCTGGGGAGACAAACGTGAGAAAAACCACTACTGATGATCTCAGCATGTAGCACCAAAGTGGGCGGTGCTCAGAGTTTACAAATTAGTACTAATCTCGAGAACCTCTACAAAATTCCTACCAACTATCTTCATCTGAATCAGCAAAGTGAGTTGTTCTTAATGGCTCTGGAAGCTGCTTCAAACCAACATCGGTCATTGACATGCTGGCTACTGTCTCTGAAAGATGATGGCTTCTCATTCCTCCTCTGTCTTCTAAATTTCAGGTGAATGTCTCTCATGGCAAACTTGATCTCAGAACCATAGAGGAGAGGGAATTCTGAAAAATGTAGTTCCTTGTTTTTTCTTTGTGATGCTAGAAAACCTTAGCAATGGGTACACTGTGGAGTTGATACAAGCAATTCATCATGGGCTGGCATCAATCTTAGAGTCCTAAACCTGCACCTATTTACATTTCATTGGCCACACCCAAGCAAGGAAGGCTGAGAAGAAAAAAATTAGCTTTTCTAGTCTACAGAGTAGAAGTAGTTAGAAGAAGGTTGGAAATGTCTGTTAAATTAATTGAAAAACACATTGCGTGCCAGAGAAGGGCTCTAACACTAATAGCTAGGTTGACCATATTGATATTTGTAAAGCTCATGAACAAATAGAGCCTTTCATCTCACAAAATGGAAGTACAGAACAAATACCAAGAAAAATAAACCAAGAAGGGTCTGTTGTGTGGATGGGTTTTGCTGCCAACCGTGGCAGCTGACTACTGCTTCATATGCATTCATGTCCTAGAGCAGGGATGGGCTCTTCTAGGTACTCCTGCTCTATCTTCAAGCCTTGGCAGGCCTTACATACCTGTGCCACTCAGACCTTGCGTCCTATTCTCTCCCTTCTGAGTGCTTAGCATAATGAGCTATGGGAGAACAGAGGAAGGGCATTGAAGTCAGAGTAGTTTCTACAGAGAAAGTAACCTATGAGTTAAATCCTGAAGTGGAAGTATGGGTAAGGGTCAGGTTGTGGGCTTTATAGAAGAGGGTGCTAAGATAAGGAGGACAATGATTTTTTAATTCAGTATATTATAGGCTGAATTTTATGCTTCCAAATGCATATGTTGAAGCCCTAAATCTCAGTGTGACTGTTTGGAGATAGGGCATTTAAAATTAAATGAGGTCATGAGGGCAGATTCGTATAGTTCTCTTTGCACACACACACAGAGGGAAGGCCTTGAGAGGACGCAGATGGGATGGCCACCATCTGCAAGCCAGGGAAAAAGGTCTCATCAGACTCCAATTGTGCTGGCACCTTGATCTTGGACTTTTGGCTTCCTGATCTTTGAAAAAATAAGTTTCTGCCTTTTAAGCTACCTCATCTATGGTATTTTGTTATGCCACCCTGAGCAGACTAAAGCAGAAGATTTGGTTAAACTCAAGAGGAGGCTCAAAATCCAGCAAATATGAATAAACCCCAAAAGTTGATTCTGTCTTTGAGCCACTCCATTTTAGATGAATAATCCTTGGAGCTAAGCCAGATAGGGCAGGGCACCCTGATACAAAAGTCTACCAGTGCTTCATACAAAGGAGTTGACCAGAGTGTGTGGGCTTAAAGGCAGAAAACCAGGATCACTACCTGGTGCCATGAGTCATCAGCAGTGGAGACACACCGACTTAATAGTTCTGCTTTCTGGGTACTGCTGCTTGCTGAGGTCTCCATGTCAAATCAAGGCTCCAAAAGTCACTTATAAATTTTAGCTGCTGAAACCAGTTAAATAACAATGTTCTTCATGCATAGTAAATTATCAGAGGTCCTCTCTTATCCATGATTTTGCTTTCTGCAGTTTCAGTTAGCTGCGATCAAACTCCAGTCTGAAAATATTAGATGGAAAATTTCAGAAATAAACAGTTCGTGTTTTAAATTGCATGCTGTTCTGAGTAATGTGATGAAATCTTGCAAGGTCCTGCTCCACCCCATTCAGGACATGATTTACCCCTTGGTCTGGCGTTTCCACACTATAGAGGCGGGACCCCGTTTGTTAGTCACTTAATATCCTTGGTTATCAGATTGGCTGTCGTGGTCTTGTAGTACTTGTATTCAAGAAACATTTATTTTACTTAATAATGGCCCCAAAGTGCAAAATTAGTGATATTGGCAATTTGGATATGCCAAAGGGAAGCCGTAAAATGCTTCATTTAAGTAAAAAGGTGAGTGCAGGGCAATGAGATATTTTGAGAGAATTTGGAGAGAGACCACAGTCACATAACTTTATTATACTATATTGCTATAGTTGTTCTATTATTAGTTACTGTTGTTAATCTCTTACTGTGTCTAATTTATAAGTTATACTTTGTTACATGTATGTAGATATAGGAAAAAAACACTATATGTAGGGTTCTGTAATACCTATAGTTTCAGGCATGCACTGGGGGTTTTGGAACATATCCCATGCCGATGAAGGGGTCCACTGTGGACAGCAAATGCTCAACCAATTCAGAGCCTTAGTAGACATTTTCTACATATCAATACTAGTGTTATTTTTGAGATGAATGGGCTCAAATGGGTAGACTTCTGTCTCCTCTTGGCAGTGCAGGACTGATAGAATTAGGGTGAGATTCTAGTTTATGGTGGTGATGATGAAGATAGGGGCCAAACTTAGATGGAGTAGGTAGTTAAAGAGTGGTTTAAAGAAATTAGTTTGTTGCAGTTCAATAGAAGAATGGCATAGTTGGTGGAATTCCTTTGGGTAAAATATCGTCTTCTTTAGAAAGGTTGCCCCTGCTTTCTGATGTTTAGATTCAACTCCATTTCTTTCTTTCTTCCTCTCCTCTTTCTCTTTCTCCTTTTCCTTCTCCTTTTACTCCTCTTCCCTCTTCCCTTTCCCCTCCCCCTCCCCCTCTCACCTTTGCTGTTGTGATAGTAACTACATCTATTTATTTTCTTGCCTACACCCTCCTAGGGCAGTTACTCATAAATAGCTAGATAGTTCCACTGGCCTGTGATCCTTCCACAGTCTCTTGAAATTTTTTTCAGAGACTGCTTCCTCCAAAGATAAAGATGAATTTTAACTTAAACCACTTATATTTGGGGTGTGTATATACTTTACATGGGTAAGTTTGTGACTCCTCTTCTGCATGGATCTTTACCTCAATTTCCAAGTCAAGCAGAAAAATTGAGACTTTATAGCTGGAATCCTCGTATTATTCAGCAAGATAAGCTCTTCCTTTCTGTATATCTGAGAAGCTGATCAGAACTTAAGCCTTTTCTGTTTCACCCTGCTTGTTTAAGATGGCAAAACAAGAATAGAGAATAATGATTTCCCTTAGTCATTCACGTGGAGGGTTGGAATGAAATCTCAGCCTCTGGATTCACTGAATTGGCACAGAGATCCGTTTCCGCCTCTGTTCTTCCTTTGGCAGTGGGATATATAGACAGAGTCGTGCCAGCTGGGAAACTTCCCATCTTCCTCCTCCATCTCCCCTTGGCATTTGGACAAAAATTCCTTCTGCGTATACAACCATTTAGTTCTGGAAGTGATTTTATTGGCTGCATGTTTATCCTGGAATTTACTTTGCAAACCAAATACTAATGGTATGCATATGATTATCCAGATTGATTGATGGATTTAACCATTCACTTAACAAACATTTACCAAGTGTCTATGTGCCAGATATTAAGCTAGGTACTGGAATGAAAATATCGCCTTAATTTGAATTATAATAGAGGTAAATGACAGATATTGTTGTACATTTGCTTAAATTGTCTAGAGGATTGCTGGATTCAACAGTGCAGACCTGTCTGAACTTGGACTATCTGGATGATTGTATCTGTACCTATCATAGGCCTAATCATTGCTACCTGTTGGTTGCTTTCCAACACACAGATATCAAAATGCTTTCCTGGGTTGGGCCCAGGAAATAAACAAGGTACTGTTACTGTTGATCAAGGGTTCTTGGGAAGTGGTTTTACCTGCTGGTACTGGGACTCTCAAATACAACAGATGGCAGGATGTCATCACAGATTATCTGCATATATAAGTTGTACAAGAGATGAATCACTCTGATTTTATCACTTAAATTTACTTTGTACCTTAAATTTAGCTCTACAAAAAATTTTCTTTTCATCAATTATGGGTTCTGTTTCAATAAGAAGTTCTTGTAATCCTTTAATGACAATAAGTATCTGTACTGTGAGAAGGTAATAGTCAGGCTTTCTTTACTGATTCATTCAAGAAAGGCTTCAACATTGATGTTCTTTGAAAAGTGGGGTAGAGATTTCTAGTACTAAGTGATCTCTAGTTTTCTTCCTCCTTCTGGACACATAGGTAGAATACTCTTCCTTGCCTCTTGCATATGACTAGTCTGGCCAATGGGATGCAAGCAAAAGCAATACGAGTCACTTCTAAGATGAAGCATTGATCTGTTGGTGCAAGACACACCATTGCTAAGATATATGTCTAGAAGCAGACTAGTTGGGTTGTGATGTCATGTAAATCTTTAACTTTATCCTATAATTTTCAGTTTTGTACTTCATAATAGTTGTCATAATTTATACTTTGACCAAGATGATAAGAAAAGGCCCATTTCTCTACATTATTACCCACTTTGTAAATAATTTATAAAATTTTGCAACTTAATGATTATAAAATGGTCTATCTTTGTTATAAATTTACATTTCCACTATGACTAGGGAAATGGCAATCCTTTCATAGATTTTTTTGGCCATTTGGGCTTCACTTTCTGTGAACTGTTACTTTATATAGGAATTATGCTTCATTTATCACTGCTCAAAGCTTTGATACCTGTCCACATTTAGAATCCTACTTCACAAGAATGATGTCAGAAAACTTGCATCTCCAGGCTCTCTTGTAGCTAGGGTACATCATATAACCTAGATTATTTCAATCTGTTGGGGCCCATCTAAAACTTAATTTAGAAGTGAGCAATGTGAGTGGTGTCCTTAGGGTAACAGTAGCTGCTATAGCAAATAAATTTCATTCTCAACACTGAAACACACAATATACATTTACTTCTCAGCCATATAAAATCTACTGTGGGACTTCTTGGTGGAGCAGCCTTTTAGTTGCTCTCTCAGGGATTCAGGCAGTAGAAGAGGCAAGAAAAAAACCATATATAGGAGGTTTTTATAGTCTCTTTGGGGAAGTGGTGGTACACTTCTCTTCTACCTATATTCTGTTGGCCAAAACTCAGGCACATGCCACAACTAGCAGTAACAGAAATCTAATCTAGTTATGAATTTTGGTGAATGCATAGTAGTTCTGCTTCACGGTGAAATGGATTTTTTGGCTAGCATCGTGACAGATAGCTGGTGTTCTGGGGAAAGTGATGGTGGAACTTTTTAATGTGTAGTCTCAAGACTCATAAGGACTGAGTAATGCATCATAGGTAGTTCACTGGAAGCCTCCACAATGTAGTTGTGTGCTGTTTCTGCTCCTGTAGTCTTGGTGCCTGGCCTTCTACCTCTCCCAGTAAATTTGTTGGCTGTTTAATATTCTCTAGCAAGTTCCTTTTCTGCTTAGACTAGCCTGAGTGTATTTCATGGTTTGTAGCTAAGAATCCTGAGTGTTTTAAGTTTTTTTTTTCTTTTTCTTTTGGTTATTTGTATTTACCTTTGAGATTGGGCCTCAGAGATGATCTCTACTGAAATAAGTAATGGTGTTTACGCCTCTGTGCATTATAGCCTGCATGCTCTACTTGTGTTAAAACAAACTTATGCCCACGTGTATACAAAAGCATGTCTACAGAGGATCTGTTCGGCAAATTTCAGGCCCAAAGACAATTCTTCCTAAACTAAATCAGAACAAAGTTAATATTAATAATTCTTCTGCAGTGGAGGTAGCACAGTCCCATCTAAGTTTTGACTAAAGAGAAGTCTATTTGGAACTCATTTTTGTCACTAATGATAAGGGGTGGGGTAAAAAAATACAATCCTAACTCTAGGAGGGGTGCTGTTGCCTCTGCTTCCTTGTTGAGAGTCCCTCCGGCCAGGCAGTGAGGTTGTGATGAATAGCTGGGAATATGGCTGTGTAATCTCAGAGATTAACCAGGTTAAGGGAAAGGCAAGGATTAAAAGTTTTAGGGTGAACAACAAATCTCTGATAAATGAGGCTCTTCAAAACCAGTTTCTCCACTTTTTGATTCATATTGGACTTAAAACATATTTAGGGATGACCTATTTAATAGTGCCATTTTCTAGTTCTTTCTGTTTAGGCAAGTCACTTAAATTTTCTGGGTCTTAATTTCCCTATATGTAAAAATAAAGGGTCTCTTTCAATCACCACTTCTGGGATTTGATTTTACTAGCAGATTTTCATTGATATTTACTATAATTCTTTGTTGCTTTCAATATTCCCCACCAAATGGCTCTAGTCTGTTGATGTAAACCCCTCCCCGTAGCCTCCTTTTGACCCAGGCTTGCTTTTGTGGGATTATTCCCCTCTGCACATTCAACTTCTACTCTTCTCCAAGTCTCTAAACTAACCACTTCGTAAGTTTGAAAGTCTTCTTCTTCCTGTCTTCCATAGCACATTACTCCCCAATCATACATCACGACTTGAATAATCAGTACTTTATTATTATTTTTTTATGACCCCAAGCTATTCTCTATCATAATCCCTATAGTTGATAGACCTGTGGCCAGGTCTAGGGCCCCACACTGAAGCTGGTCCATTGATGCTGTTAGAAATAGATTATAGACATATGTACGTCCATGTAGTAGGAGTTTCCCCTTGTGGTTTGGGCTCTTTCTGTCTTGGTAGATTCCTTACTCCTCTTGACTTGATGAAACCATTTAATTCTGGGGGCTTTACTGTGAGCAGTTAGGGTGGCGACAAGAAGTATTCTACTCATTTGTATCTTTATTCTTGTATATATTCTTTTTACTGTTTGTTGGCTGGTTGGGTAGCAAAAAGAAGTGAAAGCAACCTTAAACCAAGTCCAAATCATCATTCCGAAAATTGTTGAATTCAGATCATTTTTGTAATGTGGTCTAGCTCAGTCCTTAAATAAATCTATTTTCTTAAAATAATCCTGACATTATAGATATATCTGTATGTATATCTGTATATATGTAATAAGTGATAAAAAATTAATTTGAGGTTTTTGTTTTTTTTTTGCTGTGGACTCAGCTTGAAAGAATGGGACACTTTTCCATTTTCCATCCTTGAATTATGATGTTTTTGAAGAGCAGAAGAACATTGGATACAATAAGAAAAGGAAGGAGTTGGAGACCTGGCATATTAAGTTATTTATTCAATAGATATTTGTCACTGATGTGTGCTAGGCACTTTTCTAGGCATTGAGTATATACCAGCAAATAGAATTGGCAAAGATTCTACTCTCATGGAATCTATATTATTCTGAAGAACACAGAAAACCAATAGATGGTTAATAAATTTATTAGTTTTGGATAGTGATCAGGGCTGTGAAGAAGCTATGAGGGGGCTGTGGGACATAGAGGGCCAAGAGGTGTGATTTGAGCTAAGCCAAGGGCTGGAAGTTTGAGGAGGAAGTGACTAAGTTCCTTGGGGCTAAAAAGACGGTTGTGGGCTTATAAACAGTGGTAATTAAGAGACTCTCACTCATGTTTGAACTTGGCATGGTGGAGGGAACAAAACTGCCTGCCATTAAATACACACAACAACATCCTGGACTAGGTGCAAAGCAGTGTATATTATCTTGGGACGATAATCAGTATCCTTAATTTTGGATCATTTAAGTTCCATGTGTTCTTATGCTCAGAGGGAGGAAGAACCCTCTGAAATGACAGACACTAGATTTTTCATCACCTCTGGAAAGTTGGGTTTCATTATATTTAATTTGACTAAAAGAGTTAGAAATAGGCATTTCTTATATCCCCAGTGTCAAGAAGCTGCAGGAACCAGCTATGCATATATTACCTATAGTTGCTTATTTTATCTATTGGAACATAGATGCCTTGAAGTCAGAAACTTGATCACAGAAAGTTCCAGTGATTTGAAATCCAACATTCAGTAGCCATTTCAACAACAACAAATATCTTTTTTTATTTTTAGCACCAAAAGACCAACCTGAATGTAGAGAGAGCTGGGTGAAAATGAGATATTATTTGGCTTGTCCTGGGTGAAACAAGTAAGTGATTAGATCTGGAGATCTGTTTTTCCAGAGGAGCCCAGAATCTTTTGGCTGTTGCCATTGTCAGGGTGATGATGTTTCTCCTTGTTCTGGGCCTCTCTCTGTACTTTGCGTCTCTGTGACCTGACTGGAGTTGCTGTCAGTGAGGTGTACAGTGACTTCTGTGACCTAGAAAATGCAGGCCCCTAGTTCTCGTGGGGGGAGTGATAGATCCTGTACAATTATGCCAAAGGGGCTGGATCTCGCACCAGGAAGCATGCTCCTGTGAGGAGCTGGCTCAGGAAAGGCTGTAAAGTGCCAAGAAACCTGCAAGGATGTTACGTCTGCTGTGAGCACACTGCACATCTGCCAGAGTCCATGTTTGCCACCTGCTTCTGTGCGCTCCACTGACTGGGGAGGCGGGTGGGGCCCTGAGGAAGCAAATGCAAAGGTGAGATTGGGAGGCGGCCATGTCGCCAGGAGCCTGTCCACGGAGCTGCGTTCTCCCTCTTTCTCACAATCATCTTGGCTTCAACGAAAGGTGCTGTATCAAAATAGTCGAGTCCATGCCAGTCCCTTGACTGTATGCTGGGATTTTGAGTGGGCAGGTGTTGTTAGCTGTTGGAGTTAGTTGCTAAGGTTTGAACCCAAACCAGGAAAAGGGTGGGAGTGGAGCAGGGCAGGGTGGGCGAGGGAGAACAGCTGCAGGGGGAGGAGGTGAGTCAGCTGGAAGGAGCCTCCTCCTTTCTCTCTGCCCACACCTCTGGCTCGGGAACCTGGAGGCTGGGCCAACCTCCCAGTCCTGCCCCTGCCCGCACTAGACTGCCCAGACCTTCTCTGGGTTTGTTGGGCTTCTGGGAAGACCTGTGAGCACAAACTCAGCCCTGCCAGACCTTTGAGGGGTAGATGGAGCATCCCTAAACCCCTCTTTTTTGGTGAGCTCCTCCTTCACTACAATCTGTGTGAAGAAAACCTGTACCAAAGCCCGACCTGCTACCCTGCTTGGGCAGGTGCCTTCCTTTTGTCCTTTAGCTCTGGGTTCTGTGTAGGGAGACTGTGACCCCATGAGCACATGTTTCCTGCCTGACATCCTCTGTCTCCTTGGCAAGTCATTCTCACTCACTGGAAGTTATTTAGCACCATTTCCACTAGTGAACAAATTTTATTGGGACTATAGAAGGCTCAAATGATTGTCATCACAAGGCTATGGAGTGGATTCATGGATGATTTCAAAGCACATAGGCTAGGTGACAAGAGAGGTCCACTCTCACTCATATAACCATCTTTTCAAAAGGGGAAAAACTGGAGTGACTAAATTTTGGCTGTAGGGGCCTGAGGGCTCTTTTTATCTGACTTCCAGGAGAGGCAGCATTAGCTCTGTGACCTTGGATCTCCGGGTCTTTATTTCTTTACTTGTAAAATGAAGTTTTGTAAAAGGTGAAACGATTACCACAGCCTTTTCCATTTTTTATTTGCGTGACTCTTTCCTGGCAAGTGGGATTGGCAAGAGCTCACACGTCCATGACTGAGAAGAGGTCATCAAATTTTTCATGGTTCCAGGATTGATGGTCCTGGAAGCTGAACAGATTGATCAAGATAACAAGAGCCTAGGAGTATCCTCTGTCTTTGTGTCAGTAGAAAATTTCATATTAATCTCGTTAAAGCAACTCATGTTTTATTCCCTTTTCAGATGTCTTTCATTTACAGAAATATAATTTGGGGAACTTAGAGTAATTCTTCTTCATTATTATAGTAAATAACACTTACTGAGACCCTATTTTGAGTTGGAAGTATAAACAGAAAACAAATTATGGTTTCCTTTTAACGGAATGTTTTCCCCTTGGTAGTGCTGAGCTACAACTCACTGATGAAAGGTTGAAATCATAAGGAAGACATGGTGGGGGAGGGGTGGTACCAAGACTTTTTGGTTTTACAGTCTGAATAAATTCAAAATATTCAAATTTTTATGCCAACTAAAGTAGCTGTCTAAAATATTCAGTTTAACCAACAGCAACAAAATTTAGTAATTTCTTAAAAAATAGGTAAATATATTTTTTGTCTAATGTTTACAAAGGTACACAATGGATATTTTGTTTGTTTTTTATTTATTTTATAAATCAAAGAATGTGTTGTGATTTTCCAGGCAGAACAACACTTCTCTGGTGTTTGATTCTCCTTTTTGAAATTAAATAATTGGTTTTGCTAAGAGTGGTGACTGGTACAGTAACAGAACTGGCTAGTATAGAAACCAGTTTTAATTAGCTTTACTTGCAATGGGTCGATGCAATGAAAACCCTAAGTAATCTATGATACTTATTGTACTATATCTCTGTGCTGTGTCCTTGGACTCCTAGCATCAATATCATCTGCCATGTGTGTTGTAGGAGCCATACATTTTTGCAGGACAACTTATTTCAGTGACTTGTGACTTCTCTCAGAGAGAATGTGTATGGAGGGGAATTCATTCATGGCTCAGCATAAGCTAAGGAAAGCCTGCATAGCAACTAGGGTGCTCGAACTGTTAATGAAGCCCCATAAAAAAGGCCTCAGTGTGGTGAAGGTTCAAGGAGAGGGAAGGTGTAGGACTCCTTCAAGTTTTCTATCATCAATTTTTCTATTGAACCTTTAGTTCATGTTATAGATTAGTTGAAACCATGACAATTATATGAGACTATTTTATATTATGTGTAAATAATTTGTATATTATATATAATATATAGATTTCCCATATTTTCCTATTTATATAAGTAGAAATAATAATATATAATAGAGATAAAGTAAGTCTTTTATAAATTAATTAAATTATCAATATATTATATATTGTATCTTTAGTTACTAATTATATATTATTATAATTATATAATTATATATCATTTCAAGTATAAATTATGTTATTATATCTTATATAATTACAGAATTATTTAAGTATATATTATTATATAATTATATAGTGTATAATTATACAATATTATACCTTATGTATTACATATTTTATATATATAGATAGATCTATCTATAAATCTAGTTCTCTCTCTTTCTTTCTCTCTCCAAGGAGCTTTTAAATTCTTTAGTACCATGGCCAGAGGGCAGAAATACTATTTCTATTTATATAAATAGGAAAATGTAGAGTAGGAAAACCAGGAGACTTCTTTGAAGATTACAGCAGGTTTATGGTAGAAACAGGAGGAAGACCTCATTTGAGACCCTTGTTGTTTGAGGTCTACTCCCTCAGTCTTCTGCCATGGTAGCATCAGTTAAGCTGGGTTTGCTCTTCGGTTCTCGGATTGACATCCTTTGTTGGTGAGCCTCAAAGACAGGGTCTAGCATGTGAGGCTAATGGGCACAATTTCTGGGAGGTAAAGATGCCTGATGTGGAGCTAAAATGAACTAGGTGGGTATCAGCAAACCAAGACATTCAGGTTTTATGGTGGTACAAACAAGGCAATAATAATTGCTTTTGACTGCTCGTATTCCTTTCTCCATCTCATTCCTCCCCTTCTCCTGGAAGCCTAACACCTGTTTTTCTCAGGATCCATGAACCCTCCTGCTGTCCTCTTGCTGTTTACACCCTCCTTATACCCCTTTTCCTGCTGCTATGACTGTAGTCATTGAAAAGACATATTTCTTCTAAAAGGTCAGTTCTCAGTCTACCTAAGCTATGAAACTCCAGATGTGCATTGGACCAAACCTCTAACCATGGGCACTGATGTTTCTAAAGTCAGTACATATGCTGCTATACATTTATTCCCTGTTCTCCCCTCTCTATTTCATCTGGATAATGGCAAGGTCAAGGAGAGGAAGGCACTAACTGCTCATTTTCTCCCAATATTTGTTCTTCCCTTTTTTGATGGTAATAGAATTCTTGATTTTTAGCTCAGTATATAGCTGTTTATGATAAATACTGCATTTGCCATCTTCCTTTACATCTGATATGGTCTTGTGACTAAATTCTAGCCAAAGGGATGTAAGTGGAAATATTGTGCAGCAGATTTGAGAACTTTTCTTCATCTTGCTGAGTGGAAGGAAGATGCTGCCATCTTGGATCATGAGCTCAAGGTTTCACCTGGTGGAGCGACAAGATAGATGAAGCCTGGGCTCCTGTCATGTGGAACGACCTATGAAATTTGGGTTGCTTGCCTGGATTTGTTGAAGACACCATTAATTTTTTAAAAATTTATTTCTTTGTTGATCATGCCAAGCTAACTTCTAACACATAGAATGAAATATGACAGAAGCTGTGTAGATAGATTGCTTCTAACCTAGGCCGGTTACACAGGATCCTGGGAGAATGATCTTTCACCATTTCCCAGACTGGTTCCTTCTAGGCTGATGCTGATGTGTAGAGCAAGGCAGAGGATGTGGCTATGTAATTACACAATTTCTTCCCTGATTGACTAGTGGGAAGAGCAACAGGTCAACTGCCCCAGAAGTCCAACTTTGTCTTTTTAGCATATATGTTGGATTGTACTTGGTTATTCTTTGCCCAAAGCACAAATTCCCCCAAACTCCTCTTTTGACATCGCTCCTCCCAGATGGAGCCAATTAGTCTGCTCATAGCCTAGACTTATATTTCTGTTTTCTTCTTTGGAATGATTTCTTTTTTTATTACCATAAAACCACTGCCAAAAGAAGAGGGGTAAACCACCAGGTCGATTAACAGTAGGCATATGCTGCTCAATCTTAGTTGGATATTCTTCTGGCTTTTGAAGTCACAGATGCAAAGCATTCCACAGTTCTGCTTTTTATCTTTTCTTTTCCTCACCCTCTGTCTGGCTATTTGGTTCAGTTTCTTCTAAATTTATGAATTTAACCCAATTTATTTCTATTGGCTACCTTGATGCCTTTTCCTCTTCCTACAAAAAATATTCACGTCTAAAGTCCCCCTCTATAATCATGTCTAAGCTTGGGGCCCCCTGCTCCCCCATTTCTCCCTACCCCACTTCTATCCTCTTGCCAGGTAAGCCATTTAAAGTGAGCTTTAGGACCCCATTGAGCTTTCAGTAGTGTTTTAGGGCAGTGAAAACATCTTGGAACAGATCCAGGCCATTGAGTAAGACTGGAGTATACCCAGAAACACTCCCATCTGTGATTCCTTACTTTTAAAGGTGTGGATGTCAGAAGAAAAGAGGTCAAGGAGAGGAGGCTGGAGTCGGAAGGTATGAGAAGCAGTGTTGAACTCTGAACATTAGTTCTGAAGCTTCTGGAACGGTAGTATTTATCTCAGCAAAAGAAAAGAAAGCTCTGTTTTCCCCTCTATATAACATCTGGAATTTTATACCATGAGGCTGAAGGGAGCTCTGGCTCAGACACTCAGTCCATTCTGCAGTGATGGCTGCATATTGTATTGTCATGCTGAACTGTTCATATTTCCCCAGGAGTTTATTTCTTACTACCACATATATGTTCATCTTTGTGAAGGCTTTTCATTTACTATGATTGTGAATAATCTTCATTTCCCCCTTATCTTTCTACTCTTAACCTGATTTGCTTACAAATTTCAGCCAGGAAAACATTTAAGAGAACATTAAGACTATTTACCAAGATTAATTTCTTTGTTCCTGAATTATATATCGTCTGGCCTGCTTCAAGGGCATATCTTACCTTTCTTTGTTCTGCTTTGGAATGGTTTGGCTGTTTCTGAATTATTCCCTGGACTGGATCTCTACCCCTATGTCATGTATCTAGAGACATATGGATAGTTGTGTCATTAATTTTAGATTGTATAGGCATAGGACAGACTTATGGCCATTCCTGAGCCTTAAACCAAACTCTCAGGGAGAGACCAAAAAAAAAAAACCTGTCTGGGAGTTTTATCTTTGTCATAAATCTTGAACTGGATGTTACCAAGGCTCCCTAAAAGGCCATCACCTTGTTTCGGCCACCGCTTCCCTGCTTTTGAAAACACTCTGAGTGAAGCTGAGAATGGCTGAGACCACAGGAAGTCTTGACCAGTGTGCAGGACTAAGCATGTCTGCTTGATTCTCCTGTGTTCTTAAACTCTAAGGTTAGGTTATTGTAAAAATACTTAACCACAGGAACTTTGTAGCAAATAAAAATGAACAGTAACCAATTTCATCAACATGAAGCTCTTTAAATTTATCTCTGATCTATATACATACACCAGTGATTAAACTGTTGTTAAGAGGTGTGAATATACAATTTTTCATTCTAATATTTTTCTTAAGATTCCTCTTCCAATTTATTTGTATCAACATTATACTCACCTTGACATTCACATATGACATTACACTCATCCTTGATGTTCATAGAATTTATATAATGTGATTTTATTGATAGGTTATGCTGTTTGTAATAATTATTTTCTTATTGTGTTTATTGTGTTTTATTTCCAATTAATGGGGTTCTTGGGCTTTAAAAACAAAAGCTTTGAAATGATCATTTGACCTCAAGCTATAGCTGAGAGTTCGTTAACAGCTTAGTCTTGACTGGGGAAGGGGCTTACAGACCTACACACTTTATTCTAAGCTAGATTCCTGTTAAGAAGCAGTTCAGAAGTAGTTAAAAAACCAAAAGTGAACAACAAACAAACAAACAAAGAAAAATTATCAATCATTCCCTACTTTAACATAACTGTTTTTATTATTTTATATTCCAATCTAGTATTAGTACATATCTATACAATATACACATTTTACACCTTTTGATTATACTGTACAAGAATTTATACTTAATAAAATTGTGGTCTGCATTTCTGCCTATATAATTTAGAATTCATTTGTGTTATTTCCTGGAGACAAGATCCAAAGGTAATATATTTATGACACTTAAACATATTGTCGTGTTGCTTTTCAATATACAATGATACCAGCTAAGTACAAATTTATCAGTTTTTATACGACTTGACAGTACTGGATGCTATCATCAAAACAGTTCCTGGGGGTAGCATATTACATGAAGATGGTAACTCTGCTCAATATTTAAAGATGGAAATTGCCACTGTTGCTTAGTGAGTTAAATGTCCAGTTTCCCTTAAAAATAAAAAACCCCTTTTATTCACTTCGAATAATTTTTAAAAGAACAGATAAATTTATTTTTGTAAAACTTAGATCGATAATGGTAATGCAGTAAAAAAATTAAGATACCATGAGATGAATCTGTGTAGTAATGGGTATCTTCATGTTGTTTTCATTCAGATTCTAGGGTTGGAGGAATTAAGGCCTCCAAATGAACACTAGAGGGTGCTCGTGTCTACCGTATGGCTCTGCCCTGTCCTCCCACTCATTTTTTTCTTAACATTGTTTCAGGGAAACTGGCTGAAGAACCAATGCCCGTGCCTAATAAATGCTGCTTCATTTACACCCTGCATGATAATCTCAGATGATCGCAAATGTAAAAGGATGTTTTCTCCTGGAAGACTAGTGTGCCTTTTCCCTTTCTTCTGGTAATGCTCTACTTGGGTGCTTTCAAGAACAAAGTTACCAAAAGAGTTTTCAGCAGAGGATATGCTGATGCTCAAACAAAACCCCCAGGTAGAGTTAGTTCAAATGAAACTTCTGCAGAGAGATTTGTGCTACAAAACCAAACAGCAAGGATTGCTCAGATGCACAGGAGCTGACCAGACCTTGTCTTTGGGAGTTCTTAATTGTTACCTTGGTTTGGAATAGGGTCTGGACCAAGAGGGAACAATAACAACAACAAAAGGCCAAGAAGGCAAGGAATAAATAGTCATTTGGGCTCCTGGGAGTGATGGAAAGCTAAAGAAAAGGAAGCTACTAGAGCCAGGTTGATCATCCAACAGGAAGAGTCCAAGAGGCGGCACTTAATTATTTTGCTTCTATCAAAATAATTACAACAATAGTTTGTCCTAGGTAGGCACTTTCTCTGAGCCCTGAAGATGTGATGTCATTAGCCCTGAGGGCAGCTCTGTGAGAATAACTTCCCTAGTGCCACCTGGTTTCTTGAGCATAAAATCAAGGTGAGGGCAGCCAAGGACAGCGTGGCTGGAAGAAGCAGGGCCATCTTTCTGTCTTATGGAGTACATTGACGGTGATTGTGTGGGTGTCTTCCTGAGGCTGTCGTCTGTGGGCTATAAAAGATAAAACCTTGATAACACCACCTTCCCATGAACCCATGCCTTCTCCACAGCTTGCTTCCTTCAGAGTTCTGTCTCAGTTTCTCTTGGATTTATATTTGAATTCAGGTTTTCCCTACATTAAAAATAAACAAAACCCCTCAAGTCACTCTTCTTCCCTCCACCTCCCCATACCTTGGAGCAAACTTCCTCTCTTTATCTTTCTTTCCAACATCAAGAATGATGGATCTTTATTTATAACAGTAAGAGATTCAGAAAAACCCTGCCTATTTTGGCTGTTTAGGAAAAAGTTGAACTATTACTCAATAATTAAAAACAGCATTTAAAAACTATTTAATTATGTAAGAAAATTCTCCAGCTATAATTTAAATAAAACAATCAGGAATAAACGTGCATATAAAAGCATGATTCCAATTTAGAAGTAGAAATCTCCCTAATGTATGCATAGAAAACTGTCAGAAGGGAACTATCTCATGGTTGAATAGTGTTTATCTCTGGGGTGGGAGTATGGAAACTTCAACTTTCTTCTTTACATGTCTGTAAAAGCATTTTTTACACTGAACTGGTATTAGAAAAAGGGTATATTTTATTACTTGTTTGTCTTGTTCTTTAGCACTTCCTCTGACTACCTCCTTAACTAATCTTTGCATTTTCCCATCCAGCCCCTGGTATCTCCTGAAGTTGTTCTTTCCAGGGTCACAAAGATTACCTGCTTATTTAATTTAGTGTTTTTTTTCCTTAACTTCAACATCATGAAGATTATTTCTACCTTCCTTATCATCTAGACATTTTCAGCTGGGTACCTATCAGGACCTTAATCTCAAAAATATCCAAAATAAAACAAATATTCTTTATTTACCTATATCAGTCCCACCCACTGTCCTCCCTCAACCTAAATCTCTTTCTCATTTTAAAATTTCTGATGATGACATTACCTTGTTCCACAGACCTGGAAGAATTCAACTGCTGAATTCTCAAAATTCTTCTCTGTAATATATATTTATTTTATCAAGTATCTTTCTTCCTTCCTTCCTTCCTTCCTTCCTTCCTTCCTTCCTTCCTTCCTTCCTTCCTTCCTTCCTTTCTTTCTTTCTTTCTTTCTTTCTTCCTTCCTTCCTTCCTTCCTTTCTCCCTTCCTTCTTCTAGTTTCTGCTGTGTACCAATCAGTCTACTTACAGGACCACAGCCTGGCTCTGAGCAGGTCTCTGCTCTGCACAAAGGTTTCCATGAAATCTTCATGGTCTTTCAAACCTCAAACATATTTTCTTAGGCCTAAGAAGCTATCCTTTTTATTTTTATTTCCTGCTATCCCAATCCAAACCCTGTGCTTTAGTCAGCCTAACCAGGCTATACACCTTTACCCAAACCTGCTGCACCAAAAATGCTTTCTTGTGTCATTCAGATAATTACTGATTCAGAAAGGACTAGCCTTAACATCTCTGATTCTTTCCTTCTATTATTTCTTGTCCAATCTCTTTTGAAAAAAAATCCTGCTTGCTTATGACCCTTAAAAATTTGGCACCCAGTACTGATTTCAGTGTTCTGAGTTGAATAGGCCCTCGGGTACGAAGGGGGTTATTGATGAGCAGTTGATGCTGGAAAGTGAGGCTGACTATTCGCAGCTAATTCTTTGCATATGGTGCTGAAGAGGTTCCCTTGGAAAAGGGTATGTGACTCTGACTCCTACTATGGTCCAAGGTTGTAAAAACATGACTGAGGTGTCTCAGACAATGGGAATGGAGACCCTGAGAGGAACTCATTGTAAGGACAAGAAGAGATGAGCTGCAAGTGACCTTTAGCATCAGGGCCAGAGACTGGAGAGGTAAAAAAGAACCCATCCTGGTAGCTAGGCTAGGGTGGGTGGAGATAGCTGTGATGGAAATTTCCTTTGCAATTAGTACTGGTTATAGAGTCTGGCTTTTTGAGCTAAGTATGTTTCTTTTCTCCTACCAAAAAATAAGAAGAAATTTGGAGTGAATTGTGGACAATTATAAACCCTCCTGGAGACTGTTGGAAATATCTAGGGTAAGGAATCCTAGGAATAGTTTGGGTTTCCTATGCGGCAAACATGTGGAGATGAAGAACATCAAGATATGGAGCAATATTTGTGAAGTGGTCCTTATTTGCACTCACAGGCTGATGAAGCCTGGAGTACCAGTTGCATAAATATAGCCTTCCTTCATTAGATTGTAACCTCTGTGAGGTAAAAATGATGCCTGTCTTTTGATTGTAGTAAACCCAGTGCCTGACTCTCTAAGAAGTATATCGAAATTTGATGAATGAATAAATATATGAGTTTGATCTACATACAATAGAAAGTATGATCACCTTTATTTTAGAATCTGTACGTCTATTAATGCAGTCCAAGACCACAATGGTGTTTGTGGGTGCCACGTTGCATTTGTGGCTGACAATCTTGCTGTAGACTGGTGGTCCTCAGATTGGGGTGTACTTCTGAATTACTTGTGAAATTTAAAAAGCATACATACAGTTGTCTGGGCTTACTGAATTGAAATCCTCGTAGTCAGGGGTTAGGGCCCAGGTTTGTATATTCCACCGAATTCCTCTGGTTAAACCTCTGTCATGGCTTGAAGCACCTATATAGTTTTCATAAGCGTTGTTGCTACATCATATTTTCTTACTATCTTTTTGCAGTTAAATGTTTAGATGCCTGCTAAATTTTATGTTGTCAGTTTTGGTTCATTGTTCTTGCTTATCAACATCTTTTTGATCATTGACTATATTAGCTATTTTCCCCCAGATTTGTCACATGAAAATTAGATAAACTTGACTTCTTTTTTTTCATGAGAGTTGTTGAAAAACATGTCGAACATAAAAGGATTAGGGATGAAATGGATTCACACCCAGAAATAAGTGAGCTGAAACTTTTTTTATCAACATTTTTTTCCCTTCATAAATTTACTTTAGATAGAAATAACATGGGGACACAGTGAGGAGACTCAATTTGTATTTTCAGCTCTGCAAATAAGTATCTTTGTGACCTTGGGCAAGTCATTTATTCTTCCTGGGCTTAACTTTCTTTATGAGGAAATCCATAGGGAGGAGAGATTAGTGCTCTGAGCTGACCTGATTCCTCTTCTATGTTTTTCTCTCTTGATCTGCCCTCAGTTCCAGTCGTTTTTTCTGGAAACTCAATCTGGCTTGGGCCCTGCTATCACCATTCCTGGATTCTCGTAGTAGGCAGATCAGCTGCTCGATCCAGCCTGGAAAAGAGAAATTTTTCAAAAGGACTTTTCTCATAGATAAAAACAACCCAAGAAAAAGCAAGGAAACTATATAGGCAGAGAAATGGGGAATATTACTCACTCTTCAAGGATTAGTTGGGTTTCTATGATATTTTAGTCATTGTTCTGGGTCCTGGGGATATAGCAGGAAAACATAATATGTGTCCTGATGAAGCTCACATTCTATCATGGAGGAGGCAGATAAGAAAGAAACGCATAATCGGATACACTAGGTGGTGAAAAATAAAATCTGATAAAGGGAACAGGGAGTGTGGATGGGTGGTTGCAATTTCATGTAGGATGTTAAAGGACAGCTTCTTTAATAAGCTGGTGTGTAAGCAGAAGTCTGGAAGATATGAAGAAGTGCTGGGGGGAGAACAAAGACCTTGAGGAGGGCACATGCCCCTGAGGTCTAGGAACAGCAAGCAGGTGTGGGAAGAGGAGGATTTACCCGGTGGGAGATGAGATGGAACAGGTGGCAGAGGCCCAGATTGCTAGACCCTTATATTCTACGGTAGAGACAATGAATTTAAATGAGAAGCCATTGGAGTCTGTGAATAGAGAAATAACGTGATCTGACTAAAGGTTTTAAAGGATTTTTCTGGTTGCTGTGCAGTGAATAGACTCTATTGGGGCAAGTGTGGAAGAAGGGAGACCAGTTGGATCAGGGAGGGGGCGACCAGGTGGCTAAAGTGTTCGGATTGGGAGTGTCAGGGAACTTGGAAGGTCAGCCAGCAGGATGTGCTGATGGGTTGAATGTAGTGTGTATGTGTGCGCGTGTGCGTGGGTGCACACACACACACACACACATGCACGTGCACATGAGCTGGGGTGGGGGGAGAGAGAGAGAGAGAGAGAGAGAGAGAGTCAGTCAGAGTCGAGGGAGAGACTCCACAATTTTTTTTGAGACTCCATGATTTTTCAGTGGAGCAACCGGAATGACCAGGTTGCCATCTGTTGAGATGAGGCTTGCGGGTGGTGAACATAAATTGATTTTGGATATATTAAGTTTGACATGACTTTCAATGTCTGAATGAGTCAGGGGTTGGTATGAAAACCTGAAATCTCTATGACTATGTTGAGGAAGATTGTTATTGTGAAGAAGAGTACTTTAAAGCTAAACTTACTTGTCTCCATAACTTCAAGCTCTGAAATTTGTCCTTGGCCCTGCATATTTTTTCTGTCCCTTTCATTTTCCATAAATATCCTTATTTACTACTTTCTAAAGCTGGTTTCCTTTTGGAAAAGCCTGACTTTCTTGAGCTGCGATTTTTAAGATCTAGTCTCTATCACAAGTATTCCAGGCACAGGCTGGGTCAATCTGCCAGCTGATGGAAGACTTCTGGGCTTTTTCATAATTCAAAACCGGAGTCTTTGTCTGCCTGCTAAGTTCTGTTTTTCTTAGAAGGTTACTGCAATTGCTATCTTATTTGCAAAGTGGAGATGACTAAGATACTGTGGGTCTGGGTATCTTTCCAGAAGTAACCACTTTCCCAGGTTCCCTGTGGTGACTCAGAAAAGTGTCCCCTTAACTCTCCAACTCCTTTCATTGCTCACAAGAATCTGAACACTGCAGATTTCCTGGAAAACTACTTTAAACAGTGACAATGTCTCAATAAGAAAAGATTTCTCCCCTTCATATTTCTTTCTATAAATTAGAGATGTATTATCATTAAGTTACATAATACCTTAAGATTCTGAGTATCGAGGGTCATATAATAACACAAATATTTAAGAAAAAAATAAAAAGAAAAGTGAAAAGTAGGAGACATTATTTCTTACCTTGATTCTGAGGAGAATTCTTTAGTTAGAAATGTAAGAAACTTACTTTAGATGATGGCTAAAACATCAGCTAAACCATTTCTCTGTCTGGGATCATAACATTTTGCCCCCACCTCTTTACAATTTTATCCCTTTTATTTCTGTGAAGGAGTTAATGAAGTTAATTGCTTAAGGATGGGCTTGCTGACAAGAAAGAATAAAGGCAGGAAGCCAATGACAACAGGGAGTTTCAAAAACTGTTAGTAGCATATAATCAATGAAATCTGTAGACCCTCAGATTAAACAGATTAGAGTAGAACTGCTTTGCCTCTGGCTCCTACCATGTCTTTCTATCCCTGGTTCCCATCTTGTCCCCTACCCTCCCCAACCCATTCTAACTATAGAGTTTTTAGAATAATTGTTGGCATTTTCCTCACAGACCTCCAAAGAAGAGAGCTCTGTGTTCTCTAGTTGATTATTAAAGGCAAGAGACCTCTGGGTAATTGAGAGCCAGGTAGAGGAGGACCTGAGCTAATGCTATTGGTTTAATATTTGTGGATCCCAAACCATGCTTTGCTTGTATCAACTTGAGAGTTTGAGCTTCCATTCACCTTGTGACTCAGAAGAAGGCAGAGTAAGGTTGTCTAAGCAGCAGAAAGAAGCAGAGGAAGTGTATGCCCTGTACCCATGACCTTTGCAGAAGGCCTTGACTTTTTCTTCTCTTAATTCCAGAATTTCCTGTCTTCATGCTCACCTGCCTAAGACTTATCATTTTAGTTGGTTTTGCTATGAGAACACACATTCCTTCCAGACGGTGGTTTGAGCCTCAGATAGACACAGTGCCTGGCAGTGATGGCTTTGTCTCTTGAGGGGCGACAAGCATGATGGACTATGACTTGCTCTAAGAGTTTCCATCATCTGCACCAGCCAGTCATCTCATCCAATATCTGTGGTTTGTCTCATTCCTCCTAAGCCTGTTAACTCATCTCTTTGCCGAGTTGACTTTCAGTTTTCTTCCTTTGTTTGAGCTCCTGAGACTGTCTGCCACATTACCTTCTTATGTGGTCGTTGTCCCATATGGTGCCATTTACAGATACTATTAACATGCCATTTACACTCTCCTGGATCACTAATAAAAATGTTAAATGAGTCAGAGCCTGACACCGTGCTTTTGCCATCTGCAGCATGTTGACATTTGTTATTACCACAAGAATATGGCCTTTGAAGGCAGAATTCGACCCTACATTCTTAGCAGTCAAAACTTGACCCTTTCAAACTTGACTTTCAGCATTTGCAATAATAAATATATCCATTAACCATAATTATTAGCTGCATTTACCCAAAGTAGTGGCCTAGGTAGCACTGAAGGTGATGAACAGGGTGGGGAGTAGAAAGCAAAAGGGGTGAGGAGCACTGAGCTGATGTCGTCAAATTTGAGATACAGTGGGCTCAATTCTCTGGGTCCTTGGAGTTTGCAAACACATACCAGTGATGTGATGTCACTGGGATCAGTTTGGGGAAAGGAGTGCTGACACAGGGTCAACACTCTGCTGTGTCATATGGGATGCAAAACAGATTCTTTTTGGTTTGAATTATTGGCTGCCCTGTCTACTGTGATGAAATTGACATGATTATCTTAGTTCCTTGGCTGAATTATTAAATGCTAATTTATACATTTTTATTTTCCAATGTTGTGGTTTGACTTTTCTTCTTTTTAAGAGTCATTCTGGTTAAAGAATTTGTTTTGAAATCTTTTCAAAATTCACTACTTTTCTCATTTATTGGCTTAACTATATGTCTTGATAGGAAATTTTGTTTTCCCCCCTAGAAAATTGAACTTATTTTCTCTGTGCATGTTTAAATCTGGACTGTATACATTGGTAGAACACAATCTTATAAGTTTTAATGTATCTTCCAATTTTGGGGTGGGTTATTCTTTTTTCTATAGAGATTTAAGTGATCCTTCAGGTTTTTTTTATAGTAATAATTTTAGTTTTTAGATACAGTTGGCATACAACACTATATTACTTTAAGGTGTACATCATAGTGATTAGACATGTATATAACTTACAAAGTGATCACCCCAATAAATCTAGTGCCCTTCTAACACCATACCTAGTTATTACTACACTGTTGGCTATATTCCTTATGCTGTACTTTCTATTTTCATGACTATAGTAATACCAATTTGTACTTTTTAATTCCCTCCCTCTTTTTCACCAATCCTCTTTACTCCCTCTCATCTAGTAACCCTCAAAATGTTTTCCATATTTCTGAGCTTGTTTCCATTTGTTTGTTTATTTTGTTATTTAGATTCCACATATCCATGCAATCATGTGGCATTTATCCTCCTCTTTTTGACTTTCTTCACTCAGCATACTACCTTCTAGGTCCATCATACAGTATCTTTCCCATCCCTTACTTTAGTTTGTGGGTGTATTTAATCTGAAGTAAATCTCTTGTAGGCAGCATATGTAAGGTCCTTGTTTCCTTATCCATTCAGTCACCCTCTCTATTGACTGGAGCACTTAATTCTTTTTCAGTTGCAGTACTTGTTAATAGATATGTAATTATTGCTGTTCTTTATTCATATTTTTGCTACCTATTTTTTCTTTTTAAAGAAGTCCCTCCAGTATTTTCTGTAGTACTGGCTTGGTGATAATGAACTCCTTTAGTTTTTTCTTGTCTGGGAAGCTCTTTATCTGTCCTTCAACTCTAAATGGTAGCTTTGCTGGATAAAGCAATCTTGGTTGCAAATCTTGGATTTTCATCACTTTAAATATTTTGTACCAAGTCCTTCTGTCCTGCAAAGTTTCTTTTGAGAAATCAGCTGCCTGTCTTGTTAGAGCTCACTTGTAGGTAACTAACTGCTTTCTCTTGTTGCTTTTAAGATTCTCTTTTTGTATTTAACCCTTTGGCATTTTAATTATAACGTTTCTTGGTGTGGGCATCTGGGTTCATCTTGTTTGAGACTCTCTGAGCTTCCTAGGGTTGTATGTCTATTTCTTCACCAGATTAGGGAAGTTTCCCATCACTATTTCTCTCTTTGTCTTCTGGTATTCCTATGGTAAGAATATTGTTACTTTTGATATTATCCCATAGACTCCTTACATTATCTTCATTATTTTGGATTTTTTTTTCTTGTTGCTATTCTGATTGGGTGTCTTCTGCTACCCCATTCTCTGTATCAGTGATTTTATTCTGTTTCCTCTACTCTTGATTCCTTCTAATATACTCTTCACCTCAGATATTGTATTCTTCATTTCTGACTGGTTCCCTTTTATAATTTCCATCTCTGTTTTTATTTTTTATCTCTTTGTTGAAGTTCTCACTGAGTTCATCTACTCTTCTCCTAAATTTCTTGAGCATCCTTATAACCAGTATTTTGAACTCTGCATATGGTATGTTGCTTGTCTCCATTTTGATTAGTTCTTTTTTTGAAGCTTTGTTCTGTTCTTTCAAGTGGGACATGTTTCTTTGTCTCCCCATTTTAGCCAGCTTCTTGTGTCTGTTTCTATGTAGGTAGGGATCCTAAGTCTCCCAGTCTTAGTAGAGTGACTTTAAGTAGTAGATGTGCTGTGAGGCCCCTTGGCACAGACCTGAGAGGAGTCCAGCTGCAAGGCAAGTTCAGCTATAGCCTCTGTACCTGCTGGGCCACCTGGTATGATAGTCACCAAGCAATCTACATATGACTGCCACCAGTGCTGGGCTTATAGGTACTTCAAGGGGTGAAATCTGAAATCGAGGCTAGCTGCCACTAGCACAGGGTTTGGGGCTGCTCAGCAAGAGGTACAGGGCATGCCAAGGCCAGATGCTGCTGCTTTGGGTTTTGTGAGCCCTTGAGAGATTTTTTGAAAGTTTGCAGCAAGATCCAAGACAGCCTATTTGCATGGAATAAACTAGTGGAAGTGGTTTGGGTGGGCCAACAAGTTGGGAGAGGTGGAGTCTCAGGGAGTCCCCTGGGCGGAACAACCTGTGTTATCCAGGTTGATAGCAGCTGCATCTGCATGCTGGGATAGGGGAGGGCTCAACAAAGGAACAATGGCTCCTGCCTAGACCTCTGTCTGGGAGCAAACTGCCCCTTCAGCTTTCACTCTGAAGCTCGACAGCTCAGCGCCTCCCAGTATGTCCCTGGTGCCCCTCAAGCAGCTGCCCCAGCACTGGAACTCAGAGCAAGTGACTTCATCAGTGAGTATGGCCAGGCCTGGGCCCTTTCTGAGGAAGATCTTCACTGCCAGCAGGCCGCCCCCTCCACCCTGTCTCACTCAGCCTCACCTCTGCTGTTTTTCACAGTCAGAGGTTTTTGGGACTTCTCTTCCAGCACCGAAACCCTGAGCTGGGGAGCCCAGTGTGTGGCTGAGACCCCTCGCTCCTCAGGCAGGAGAGGGGGCTCTGCAGCCAGGATAGCCCTGATTCTCCATGGGCACTTTGTGAGGCTGGGCTGTTTCGCGTCTCCACCCCACCTATTGTTTTGAGGTGACCTGTTATTTGAGGTGACCTAGTTGTAGGGCTTCTGTTCAGTTAGACCTCTGGCGGCTCTGTGTACTGGTTGCTCTGTAGTTTGGTTATAATTTTGATGTGGTCGCTAGAGGAGGCATGTTCAGCCTTTAACTTCTATGCCATCTTGAGCTCTCCTCCATCAGTATTCAGTTTTTAAACTCGGTGAGTAACACTGTTTTTAGCATAATCACACTGACATGCTATTTGCACATCTCAACTCTGTTAGAATATGGATTATTCATGGTGTGAAAAGAAATCCTATACAGAAGGATAAAAAAGTGTATATTGGTGTTCCACCAAAAAGTATCTAGATTTCAATTCTTGCCTCAGGTAATTGGCATCTAGTGTTCTTACTATTCCAAAAAAGGCTGTTCATTTTATGTATGTATGTATGTATGTATATATGTATGTATGTATGTATGTATTTATTTATTTATGTGAGGCAACCCCTTGGTTGACCTCACAGATTGCAAGGACCTTGTCAACTTACAATCCTTTATTTTTAAGGCATACAGCACCTGTTTTTCCTAGGTAATCTTTCATCCACGTACTTACTAGGCCCAAACCTGCTTAGCTTCCGAGATCAGACCAGATCATGCTTGTTCAGGCTGAAATGGCTGTAGAACAGAAAAGGCTTTTTAAAATTTGGCTCTAGCTATCATTGAAAATCAGGTTTGATCAGGGAGACTTTAAACTCAATTAAATTTACCTAGAACTGAAGTTTTATATCTTGTCTAAGTGAGATAATTATGGAGGTTAGAAGTCTGAGATCAAGGTTTTGGAAGAACTGGTTTCTTCTGAGGCATCTCTCCTTGGCTTGTAGATGGCCATCTTCCCACTATGTCTTCACATGGTCTTCATGATGTGTGTATCTGAGTGAACCTTCAAAAGTCCACGCTGCTGATGTTATCTCTCCAGAGAATTGAAATTTCTCTTTTAAATTTCTTATTCAGATTTCTACACTTTTAATATTCTCCAGGATGAACTATGATCATTTTCTTGTTTTTGACTACAGAAGAGAATGAGACATGGACATATATGACATAAATGTGAGAGGCAAAATAATAAGTGACATTATGCCAGTGCCAATGGCTATGGCAGGGATCCAATCTTTGCCAGAAGACATGAAAAACTGCTGTTGTCTCAGAGAGTGAAAAGGAGTAGCCAGAGAAATTCTGTAATCAAGATTTCATTTATTTGGAGCACCATAACTTGGAATATATGTGTTTGGAATCTGGACTCAGATAAAGAGAGTTTTAGAATAAACAGCCATACATATCATTTCTTGGAATAGTTTCCTGAAAAGAGCCAGTAACACATGCAAGAAGAGGGTGAAGAATGAATCTTTATGAACTATCAACCATTTATTTAACTGATTGATCGTGCCAGGTGCTGAATTGAATGCTCTACTTGCATTAATAATAGTAATTATGATAATCTCAATAATTATTGAGAATAGTAATACTCAATAATCCTCCCATCAACCAAGTTAGTTTGGAGAGGTTAAGTAATGAAAGCTTTCCAAGGTCACACAGCTTATAAGTGGAAGAGCTAGAACATTGTCCTATCTGATCCCAAAGTCTGAGCCCCTATCGATTGTTCTAAATGGTAGAGATGCAAACATGAAGCAAATGGCACCTGCCCTCACGGATCTCAGAACAGAATAGGAAGGAGGTGGAATTCATGTAAGCAAATTTAAAAAATGGTGTGATAAGCCTATGATAGAAGCATGCACAGGGATCATTGAGGTACAAAGAAGGGTGTGTTTGATTCTATGTAATAGGGGTATTGAGTCAAGATAGAAGGAGGTGGCAATGATCTGAGTCTTGAAAGATGAGCTGGCCAGAAGACCCCCTCAGACCAACTTTCTACACTTTTCTTTGGTTCTGAATTATCATCAATTCTGGATTCAATATTACTTTCAGGAGAGTGCCTTTAATTCAACAAGTATTTATTGAAATTTGTTACATGAAAGCTCCTTGTTAGAAGTTGAGTAGAAATACAAACAAACAAAAAGAAATACAAACAAAATATAAGACTTGGTCTCAACTCTTCAGTAGATAAAGAGAGAGAATAAGGAGGGGTGCAGCATGCAGTGCTCAAGCAATTTAGAGCAGGTGGAGATAGATGGGTTGTGGGTGGGTATCTCATGGAAATCTCCATGAAGAAGGCAGCCTTGGGGGGTCCTGGAGTAAGAAAGGGCTGGAATTGGTGTGAGCAGCATGAGCAAAGGCTCGGAGTTGTGACTGGATGCTCTATTCAGAGGAGAGGCGAGATTGTCTGAAGCAGAGAATTCTGATATCATTAATAGGGAGATACTGATGTGAATAGGAGGGGTGGAGCCTGCTTCTAGAATTTCTTTCCTAAAGTCAGGCTGAGGACATTACCCCTTCTGACACCATTTTGCCCTCTGGCCACCTTGCTACTGAAGAGTTCACTGCCTTGTGGCCCTCTCCAATCTCCCCTGACTCAGCCTGACATTGACTGGCCTCCTTTACCCCTCCCACTGCTGGGGGGTGGACAAGCAGCTCTCTGCTACTCAGGTTGTTTTGTCACTGTCTTATTAGCTAATTCCAGTGTGGCTTCAACTTTTGTAGTTGGTACATTTAAGACCATAAATCTCTTCAGCTTAGGGACTTAATTTGAAGGGTCTCCTGGCCTTATCATAGTTCCTCCTAACCTCAGACACTGCCTTGGACACTGTCGTGCCCTCTCTCTCTCTCTGAACATGTGCTCTGTGTACTTTGTATTTAGTTCCTCTCTGACTATAAACATATAAACTTGTAAATTGCTGATGGTGGTCTCTCTTGGCACCTCTGTTATAATGTAAGGTAGGCAGGTTTTTCTACTTGGAGGAATTGCTCTAAATACTAAATTTTTAAAAGTCACTTATCTGTAAGTTTGTGGTAGTTCTTCTTTCTTTTGAAACATAATTTAGAAGATTTCTCTATCACAGAGTTCATTATCATTATATAATAGAAGGTGTTTTCAATGACCTGTTCACCCTTCCACTCCCCAGTGGTCTCAAGTCTCCCCTATAAGTGGCTTGGAGAAGGGAGGAAGCAGAAGGCAGTAGTAGGCAGTGTGTGGGAACCAGTTTTGTTTTCCTGCTGGTCCAATTTTAGACTTTAACATCAATTACTAAAAACAAGTTCAGTGGCATTGTGGGCAGCATCCTGTTCTGGGCACTGTGGACAATGCCAATGAGTATAAGTTGTTTCCATTCCTTGGTTTTGCAGCCCAAATTGATCTTGTTCTGAGTCCAGCATTCTCAGGTACCTGGGACCTTTTCTCCAGAATGTCTTGGGTAATTGGGATCCCTGGATGTAGGGCCTATGGGGAGCCATTCTGCCCTCTGTTGCCTCTGCCTCTGAACCTGGTGCCCTTAGGAGGGAGTAGATAAGAGAAGACCTGCCATGTCACATTTGAAAATTGGCTTTTCCCCTGCTGTAGGGCACCAAATAGCAACAGGAGGATAATAGGTATGAGCTGAGATGGGCAAACAAGCATGAATGGCCGTTGGAGAAATGTTAAGTATGGCTGTTATTGGAAACATTTTCAGTGAGTCTATGATAATGTTAAAAATGGCCTTAGCTTAAAAAAAAATTATTTCTGTATTTACTGGGTGTGCTATTGTTTTTAAATTAGAAAAGTGATATATGAATAACAGTCTAACGCTGCTCCCTGCAGGGCTAATTTATTACAGTGCCATTTGTCTCTGAAACATTTTCCTAAAATAAATGTGTATGTATGTAAAATAATCAATTATAGAGAACACAATGTAATATATATTTTTATATAAAAATTCCATTCTCTGAGTGTTATTAAACCATGGAAGCAACATTATAAGCTTCAAAAGAAGCCAAAAAACGATAACTTTGAATCAACCTTCTATAAAATTAGAAAAATTAGGGGTATCAGTTCTAATTTATGGGAAGCCTTGATAGGATATATTTTATTGAGGGAAGTACTCTGAAAATTTAAGTATAGGTTGCTCTATTGCGTGTCTCAGTGAGGTAAACTAGGAAAGGTTAGAGTATATTTTTAAACCACAGAGTATGGTGAACAAAAGCCTGTTACATACAGTAGGACCCCCTTATCTTTGGGGAGTATGTTCCAACAAGACCCCCTGTGAATGCCTGAAACCATGCATAGTACAAAACCCTTTATATACTGTTTTTTTTTCCTGTATATAGATAACCCATGATAAAGTTTGATTTATAAATTAGGTATAGTAAGAGATGAACAATAATAACTAATAGAACAATTATAATAACATACAGTAATAAAAGTTTTGTGAATGTCCTCTCTCTTAAAATATCTTATTGGACTGTACCCACCTTTTTACTTCAAGGAAGCGCTTTACCACTTTTCTCTGGCATATCTGAATTGTCAGCATCACTACTCTTGCAGTTTGGGGCCATTATTAAGTAAAATAAGGGGGACATGAACACAAGTATTACAATACTATGACAGTTGATCTGATATCCGAGATAGCTACTAAGTGACTAAGGGGACAGGAGTGTCTGCAGAGTGGAGACCCTGGACAAAAGGCTGAGTCGCATCCTGGTCGGGATGGAGTGGGAAGGAGCAGGTTGGTGTGAGATTTTATTATACTACTCAGACTGGTGTGCAATTTAAAACTTATAAACTGTTTATTTCTGAAAATTTTCATTTACTATTTTCATATCACAGTTGACCACAGGTAAATGAAACCTTAGAAAGTGAAACTGTGGATAGGAGGGGTTTACAATAGGGGGGCAAAGTTCCTTTTAAAATTTAAATCTACATATGCTTTGTTTCTTATGTTGTAGTTCTTTTCAGTTCCTTTTTTTATGTTTGCTGACAAACAAGAAGTAGCAAAATGCTTTCTAAGTTATTCTCTTTTTTAACTATATAATTCTAATTTTATTTCCTGGAAAAGCAATGTTTTAACTAAAAAGCTGATGATAACCAAAAATGTTGAAAAATGTATTTGTTGTAGGAAACTGTAGTTGTTTACTTAATCTATAAATTGTTTATATAAAAAATTGAATAGACTTATTTAAGCTATACATTGAATAGACTTATTTAAGCTAAACTCCCAGTACTATGTTAATTAATTCACCATTCTTATAAATGAATCCGCCAGCTTTATGTTAATTGACTTTCCACTAGATATACTGTGTGTATTCTCTTCTTAGTCAGAAAGCAACCAATTCTAATCTAGTTTTCTCCCTGTAGGCCTGTTTGAAATAATGAGTGCCTCTTACAGATTTTGATCCTAACATACTACAAAGTATCATTCTACCATAGTATGCTCTCAGTCAATGAGAGCTAACTCTTTAAACTTGACTTTCTTCTCTACATACCTCTACTTTCATATTTTATGCCAGTGGTCACTCATGTAACATGCTACAGATATTTTCAGTTAGTGATGGCTCTTTTACTGTATCCTATGTTGAGTGCATTTTGCAGTGTGTGTTTTTACTGTGGTTTCTCTTTGTGCCAGTTATTTTGTATTCTGGTGAATTGTCTTGATCCATACCATCTCTTCTTTATTCATCCATTGATAGACACTGAGGTTGCCTCCATATCTTGCCTATTGTATATAATGCTGCAATGAACATATGGGTACACATATCCCTTTGAAGTAGTAATTTGGATTTCTTTGGATAAATACCCACGAGTGGGATTGCTGGGTCTTTCTTTATCTCTTGTTACCGCCTTTGTTTTAACGTTTATTTTGTCTGGTATGAGTATTGCTACCCCAGATTTTTTTTGTTGTTGTTTTCATTTTCATGAAATATCTTTTTCCATTCTTTGACTTTTAGTTTGTGTGTATCTTTTGATCTGAAGTGGATCTCTTGTAGGCAGCATATGTAAAGGTTTTATTTTCTTATACATTCAGCCACCCTATATCTTCTGATTAGAGCATTTAATTCATTTATATTTAAACTAATTTTTGCTAGATATGTAGTTATCACCATTTTATTATTTATATTTTTGATTGTTTTTTCTTTTTTTCTTTAGAGAAGTCCCTTCAACATTTCTTGTAATACTGGTTTGGTGGTAATGAACTCTTTTAGCTTTTTCTTGTCTGGGAAGCTCTTTATCTGTCCTTTGATTCTAAATCCAGCTTTGCTGGGTAGAATAATCTTGGTTGTAGGTCCTTGTTTTTTTATCACTTTGAGTATTTTATCCCAATTCCTTCTGGCTTGCAAAGTTCCTGTTGAGAAATCAGCTGCCTGTCTTGTGTGAGCTCCCTTGTAGGTAGCTAACTGCTTTTCTTTTGTTGCCTTTAAGATTCTCTTTTTGTCTTTTAGCTTTGACATTTCAGTTATGATTTGTTTTGGTGTGGGCCTCTTTGGGTTCTTTTTCTTTGGGACTCTCTGCACTTCCTGGGCTTATGTGTCTATTTCCTTAGCCAGGTTGGGGAAATTCTCTGTCATTATTTCTTCAAATAGGTTTTTAATTCCTTGTTCTTTCTCTCTTCCTTCTGATACCCCTAGGAAGCAAGTGTTCGTATACTTGATGTTGTCTGAGAGACCTCTTAAACTATCCTTATGTTTTTGAATTTTTTTTTTGTTGTTGCTGTTATGCTTGGGTGTTTTCTGCTACCTTGTATTCCAAATTACTAATTTGATTTTCTGCTTTATCTCATCTACTTTTGACTTTCTCTAGTGTATTCTTTATTTCAGTTATTGCATTCTTCATTTCTGACTGAATCTTTTTTATGTTATCATCTCCATTTTTATGTTTCCTGTCTCTTTGTTGAAGTTCTCAGTGAGATCATTGAGCATTCTTATAACCAATGTTTTGAACTCTGCATCTGGTAGATTGTTTATCTCCATTTTGTTGTCGTTGTTGTTGTTTTTTTCTGAAGTTTTGTTCTGTTCTTTCATTTGGGACATGTTTCATTGTCTCCCCATTTTGGCTGCCTCCCTGTGTTTACTTCTATGTATTAGGTAGAGCTTTTGTGTCTCCTGGTCTTAGTATAGTGGCCTCATGTAGTAGGTGTCATATGGGGCCAAGTGGCTCAGGCTCCTTAGTCACCTGATCTGGGTGCTCCACATGTGTTTTTTGTATGGGTTGTATGTGCTCTCCTGTTGTATCTGAGCCTTGGGTGTTCTTTGCATGTCAGTGGGAGGGATTGACACTCTGGTTGATTGTTGTGAGATCTGGCTGTGACTACATTGGAGTGGCTGTTGTGCAGGGGTTGACCCTATGGAGCAGGATTTGCTTTAGTAAGGCTCTGGTGCCTTTCCAGTTTGCCCTTTGGGTGTGTCATTTGTGGAGGTGGCCTGGTGGTACTCTGGCTCATCTGAAGAGGCCACCAGGTATTCTGGCCTTTGGCCTCCTTAAAGGAGCCCTGTTGCAACAGACCAAGTTCAGCTGTTTTCTGTACCCTGCTCAGGCCACCTGGCATGAATCATGAAGTGATCAACAGTTGTTTTCCACCTATGTTGGGCTTGGAAGTGCCTGGGAGGGGCTAAGATGCAAACTGAGGCTGGCTATCACTAGTGCCAGGCTCCAGGATCCTCAACAAGAGTTATGGAATGTGCCAAGGCCAGATGCTTTAAAAGGATTATAAAAAGATCAGGAAAAAAGAAAGCTTAGGATTTTGTTGTTTGTTTTTAATAAGTTCCCAGGAATATCAATAATCAGTTCTGCTAGAGATCTGACTTGTTTCCTACAGATGCTTCTGGTTCATTACTAGTATCTCTAATGTCCCATCCTGGGCATTCTCTGTTGAAGTTGTATCATGGGTTGCCATGGAAACCCACTGGACACCCACACATGTGCAATTTGGAAATGTTGGGGCATTAACACTGGTGGGCTGAATTTTGATCATTGGGTATTGGGAACTGGTAGATAAATATTTCTTTTCTCTACTGACAGTCCTAAAACATTTTTCATATGGCTTCCCAGATAGCCTTTTAGAACTGAGAAGCCCATTGTCAGTAGTGGAGGCCAACTTGATGACATATATTTGTAATGGCTATTCCTCCTGGCCTGCGTTGCTGACAGTGTCACTCATACCTTTTCTTTGGACTCACATATCTCAATAAAGTACTTACACATGAGTCTTGGTCTCAAGCTCTGCTTTGAGGGCAACCTATGTTAAGATAGTGATTAAGTTATAGTTATGTTTACTGTATTTCACAAAATTATGGGTTAATAAAAAGAATCATTTTATGACTTTGACCTTACTTCTGAAATAAGTTTAGAGAGCTATAAACATTGAATTGGTTTTATTTATATATTTGACAGTTTTTATTTGAAAGAAATGGATCTGCCTCAAAACTACCCATTAATTCTTTCTTCCATGCACGGTCTTTAACACCATTCTGAGGAAATTTCTTTAAGAGATTTGGTAAAACTCAGATTCAGTGAATGACAACAGCATGTGGATCCTGTTACTGAACTCACTGGATACCATCATAGACTTTCTTTCCCAGGACACTTGTCTTCCTGCCACACAGTATATGGTGATACCATCTATAGATCTGAATAAATTATAGACAGATATATATCAATATTTATTCTGTTTGGCTGGAATTTTATTTTTTATTTCCTACATAAATAGTTTGAGAGATTAAAACAAGCAATGAAATAAGGGTGAGGAAGAAATGAGGGTAAAGAAAATAACACCAACTACATGTCATAGGTCCATGTAAAATGATTACAAGGGCATTTCAATTGTATGTGTGCATTGCAATTGTATGTGTAATTTCTGGTAGCCAAAGTGAAAGGATAAATAGTATGAGTAATAATGGTCACAAAAAGGTCCAGAAAATAAAAATTTACCTTCTTCCCAAGAGATTTAGAACCTGTCTTATACTAAGATGTGAGAAAAATTTCTCTGGAGGTTCCACAAAAAAGGTGAATAGTATAATTAGCTAGTTAACACATTCCATGACATGCCTGCTATACAGGCAAGAAGGACTTTATAGGACTGTTTGTTTTAGCATCCTTCAATATTGTCTAGTCAGCTTTCTGAGGTGTCACTGACTGAGCTAGTGAAAGGCAACTCATCTTTGAGGCCATCTTCCACAAATATAATTTCTCCCAACTGAACTTTTGATGAGAATTGGGTAGCCTGGAGTTTGCCCTGGTACACTTTAGGTCTTACTGGTACAGTATCATTTAAAGATGCATCTACTAATGTGATAAGGGCTTAAACTCTTTTGTGCTATTTCAGGTTTTTGGGTGAGAAATTAGTGATTTGGTCAACAATAAAACAGGACCACGTTGGGTAACAAAGAATTCTTTACTCCTTTTGGCATCTCTCCCATTCAGATGGTCTGCACCTCTGTGAACATGATGATTAGCCTCCTATTGTATTTAGTTGGATATTTTATGTCTCTGTCTTTGTGACACATCTGTGGGAGCTAGCTGTTGAACAGACTCACTGTTTAAAATATTTCCTAACTCTTTTCAAGAGCTCAAGCTGTTTGGTTGGTGGATCTTCCCTGATGACATGACAGTCATCGGAGGAAGGTTAGTTTCTGGTAGAAATGTTGTTGCGGAATACAGCCTCCAGGCATGAATGTAATGCAGGGAGCATGGAGGCATATGTGGCACTCCTGGGTTGGTAGTGATTTCCATTTTGTCAGGAATGTCACAATTATTTCTCACAATATCTATGTGAGGAAAGGCATTGTCAGCCCTGTTTTATAGGTTAGTAGCTGACAGATATTCATATTGAAGAAGAGTCCTGAAGTCAAACTTCTCATGGAGGAAAACTTTTTTTTTTCCAAGACAACTTTTTTTTTTTTACTTTAATCTATGGTTTTAAACCTTTCAAAACTATGAATCTCAAATTTTCTATAAAGCTTTCCTGACCTTTTCTGATTGAGCAAAGTTTTTCTTCCTCTAGTCTCCAGTGGAGCTTTATGCAAACCTTTAGTTTAGAATGTATTATAGTTATATGCTATTATGAGTTCCTTAAGGTCAGGGACCAATTCTTTTCATCTCTGTAAGCCTGTTGCTTTGCATGATATTTGAACATAAGCCCTATAGAGTTCTTTAATGTGACCTTCCCCTAATGATCAATTTATTCTGGAACTTTTATTTTTTTATAAGGAATTACCATATATATGAGACACCATTATAGAAAGCAACAGTTACTTTTTGATAGACAATGAAAACCAGATTTGACTTTCTTTAACCTTCCAGGAAACCGAGAAATATCCTTGCCCATATGAAAACCCTACAGGAATACTAATGAAGTCATGTGTATGTAATGGGAAAGGTAGATAATTCCATATTGCTCTTCCCTCTCCTGATTGATACTTTAAAAATAGATATTAATAAGATGCAAATATTGTGTTTCTAAATAGTGTTGTGTTGTGATGCTGGATCATTTCACAGTTGGAACTCATAAAGAGTCACAGTAACTGCAAAATCTCCCCTGTGCAAACACTAAATTGTCCTTGCTACAAGCAGTATTCCAGTTGTCAGCTGACCTGTGCCAAACAGTAAAGCTGACTTCTAGTGAAGCTTAAAACCATTTACTCATAGTCTTTGCTCTGGAGTAGTTGTGTACTTCTTTCTTCTCTTCTACTAATTGATTAGAGTGATATAGGACTATAATTACCTAAGTAGTGGTAGGATTAGTAAGAGAGAATGTTTGTGATCTTATATACTGAGAAATTTAGATGGATTAAGTGGCTACTCACTGTTAGAATGTGAAAGACTGAAGTGAGAGAAGCAATTTCAATAAAGGGAAATGGGAAAAGGCATTGTAGCTTGATTAAACAGTCTTAGCCTATTACGTGGAGTTGCTGAGACTCCTGGAAATAATCTAAGTGATTCTCAAAATCAGGGTAATGTTTTGTTCATCTCTATATCCCTGAGACTAAGCAGAGATTATCAAGCAGAAGGTAAACATATATTTTTTAATGAAGGATAAAATAATAAAATAAATGCCTGCCAAGAACCTAGAATAGCTAAAATAAATTTGAAAAAGAATAAAGTGGGAAGAATCAAACTACCTGATTTTAGCACAAATTAAATATGTATTATGATCAAGGTGATGCTATATTGGCAAAGGGATAGACATTTAGGTCAATGGAATAGAATAGAACATATGCAATATATTTCTAGAACTGCTCAACTAATTTTTGCAAAAGCAATTCAATGGAGAAAAGTTAGCCTTTTTAATGAATGATACTGCAGCAATTAGACATCCCATAGGCAAAAAAAAAAAAAAACTTAATCTAAACCTCACATCTTATACAAACATTAATTTAAAAGGGATCATGGACTTAAATGTAAAATGTAAAACTATAAAACATTTAGGAAAGAAACATAGGAGAAATGCTTTGGGACCTACGGTTAGATGAGGAGTTCATAGACTTGGCACCAAAAGCATGATTCATAAAAGAAAATCTTGACAAGTTGATCTCATAAGAATTAAAAACTTTGCTCTGTGAAAAACCCTGTGAAAGGGATGAAAAACTAAAAACTGGAATGAAATACCTGCAAATCATGTTATCTCATAAAATACTAGTATCTAGAATACATAAAGACTAAAAAGTCAACAATAAAAAGACACACAGTCCAATTAGAAAATGGGCAAAAAACATGAACAGATGTTTTACTGTAGAGGTTATACATATGACAAATAAGCACATGAAAAATATGATAAGGATCATTAGCCATTCAAAAATACAAATTAAGATCATAAAGAAAACATTCTACATATTATTACAACATACTATTAAAATAGCACAATAAAAAGTAGTGACAACACCAGATGTGGCTGAGGATGCAGAGAAAATGCATCACTCATACATTGCAGGTGGGGATGTAAAACAGACAGCCACTCTGGGAAAGCATATGGCAGTTTCTTATAAAATTAAACATGACCCAGCAATTACACTTTTGGACATTTTTCCCAAGGAAAGGACAACTTATGTTCATATTAAAGCTATACGCAAATGTTCATAGCAGCTTTATTTGTAATGGCCCTAGACTGAAAATATCCCAAATATCCTTAAATGGGTGATGGTTAAATAAACTGTGGTATGTTAGTACCATGGAATAGTACTCAGCAATAAAAAGGAATTAACTTACTGATACCCTCAGCAACTTGGATGAATCTCATGGGAATTATGCTAAGTGAAAAACTTCAACCTCAAAATGTTAAATAGTATATGATTCCATTTGTATAACATTCTTGAAATGACAAATTATAGAGATGGAAAACAGATTGCTGGTTGCCAGGAGTCAGGGAGAGAGCGGGGAGTGAGGTAGTTGTGACTATAAAGGGGTAGCATAAAAGATTCTTATGATGGACTGTTCTGAATCTTAACTGTGATAATAGTCCATGAATCTACATGTGTAATGAAATTGCATTTAACTAAATACATGCACACAGACATAAACACATATGAGTACATGTAAAACTGGTGAAATCTGAATGAAGTTAGTGGATTACATCACTTTCCTAGTTTTAATATTGTGCTATAGTTATGTAAGGTACAACCATTTGAGGAAACTAGGTGAAAGGGATATGGGATCTCTCTGTATCATTTCTTAGAATAGCATTTGAATGTACGATGATTTCAAAATAAAAAGTAAAAAAAAAAAAAAAGACTGGGTTAGTTGTAAATTCCTCCACTACAACTAAAATGCAGATTTGGTGAAATCTCATTTTGGTTGGGGTTAAATAATCAATAATCAATTGGGTTTCAGAGTTGCAGTGGTTGAGAAGACTTAGGAATTCACAGTCAGTTGGGAAGAAGTCTTCAACTTCTAGAGCAACATTGTCCAATAGGCCTTGCTGGGATGCTGGAGATGCTCTATGTCTGTGCTATCCAATAACATAGTCATCATCTACATGTGGGTAGTGAACAGTTGACATGTAGCTGATATGAATGAGGAACTGAATTTTAAATTTTATTTAATTTTAAGTAATTAAAATTTAAATTTACATAGCACATGGGGCTAGTGCTACCATTTTGGATAGTGTAGTTATAGAGAAACAATGGGAGGAAGTAGGAGGAAGCCTTTAGAATCCAGGCAGCTCAATAGGGTTGACCTAAACCATGTTTTCTCATTGAAACATGGCAAGTTTAGATCAGAAGAAAACATTATGGGTTGGTACTTTGGAAGTCACTGAGTCAGGTGGTTTTAAAGAGAAATTTAGACCTGGAATGGAGAGAGAGACACAAGAGACATTACTTTCCCCATGACCCAGGGCAATGGCTTTGCACTGGGGTTGGGCATAATGATGAAGTATGGAGGAGAACTGAAAGAGATCACAGAACATAAATTACGTGTATATAGTACTGGCCAAACTTGAATAGTATGTAACTTTGAACTTCCCAGTTTGTAAATTGCATGTGTCCTGAAGTACTTTAGTTCTACAGGGTTAAGGAGTTTGGTGTATAGAAAGGATTCTGGTCTACTAGTGCCCTGAATCTGAGTTCCAGGGCTGGGGCTCTGGTGCTAACCATGAGATGATGAGTCTTTCCTTGGGCCTCATTAAGAGAGCTTGGATGAGTGATTTTTAAGGTTCTTTCCAAGTCTCAGGTTTTGTTTATTTTTATTTTTAATTATTTAGCATGCACACTTTAATCAAATTGGAAAATAATTTATTTGGGGAGGGCTTCAATGGGTGAAGTACTGAAGAAAAACTATGATCTTAGATTTGGAGACTTTTCTTCCCACCCCACTTCATCTCAAAGTGATGAAAAGTGGAATATTATACTAATAGTAAAAAATAATCAGAAGAAAAGAAATCTTCTCTTTTGGGTCTGATCTGGATCTTGATACTATGAATGCAGTATGTTATTATGTTTAAAAATTATAAGATTAGATAAACCACAGTTGATCCAGGGATGATTTATTGTAAAAGATGATTTTTTCCTCAAGTACCTTAATAGACAGTTCACATATGTGTGGCATATTTAAGTTTTTTTTAGGATAAGAAACTCTGCTCTTGTCCCTCTAAATGCCTCTAGGATAGCTCTAAACAAGTTCCCTCAGTGTCTTCAAGACTTGAAAGAACTAGGAGACATCTTATAATTTCTGCTGGCTTCTGGGGTGACATTTCTGGGACTTGGGTTTTCAAAGAAGAATGCTTTCAAAAAAGAATTAGTGCATAAGCCTGTTTTCCCCCAAGAACCCAGAGCACTTAATTGTCAGTTTCCTGCAAAGGTCAATAATTGGACTGAAGCTTTTCTCCCCATCGTGCATTCAAGGTCCCAAACCCCCAGAGTGACTCGTTCAAGGTCCCTTTGTTTTCTCTACTAATTAGACTTCTTCTCTTGATTTATAAACCTAGACATTTAACAAATAAAATGGTGAGCAGATGGAGAAGACCGAACTCTTGATGGAATCAAGTCCCAGAGATCCCAAGGAGGGGTTTGGTGAGGGAGCCCTTGGTTGTTACTCAGGAGTTAGGTTGACTATCATTGGAAAATTTTATGTCTAAAAGTTCTTATTCAGTGGGAAGCTGTAAGTCTAGCAATCTGTTCTAGACAAACATAGAGCAAGGAGCAAATTGATTTCACATATACTGCTTGATTTGCATGTTTACCTCTTCCTCAAGAGTGAGTTTGGACTGGCCCAAGGGCTGAGCGCATGGATAACTGAAGGTCTTGGAGTAGTTGACTTTATGTTAGTGTATCATGTCTAGCTTTGTTTAGAATTTAGGATTGTATTTTAGAATCTGGCCAAGATAATTTGTAAGTTTAATGTGACATGGTAGGTCAAAACTTTTACCCAGTTCATGTGCTGCACCAACAAAAATGGATGCCTTTAAACAAAGAGAACCAACTACTAAGATTAGCAAAGAACACATGATACCTGACCTTATCCCTCTAGCTGTATTTTTTGTGTGTGTGGAACAAGCAACATAAACCTATGTCTCAGTCAGCTGAGACAGCTGCTGCTTTGTCATTTTCTGTCTTGAACACTGAAGTTCTCTTTCTTTTGGTTTTATGTGTGTGTGTGTGTGTGTGTGTGTGTGCGCGCGCGCACGTGAGCGACCATGCACACACACACAAGAGGGTGTGTGTGCAGCATTTTGGTGGAGACAGAGACTGAGAAGAAATCTCTCTGTTTTTCTCTCTTTGAGTTTGCTGGCTTGTGTCTCCTGATCTATTTATTTCTTGAGGCCACTTTCTATCTTGGCCAAAATGTTATTATCTCTGTTCAGCAATTAATCTTTACACAATATGAGAAATAAAGCAGTGTTATGAAGGAATCCAATTATTTAAATGGTGTGGAAACCACTTTAAGATTTGACTTGCTTTCATTAAGTCAGTTTAGAGGTTATGAAGAAAGTGTAGATTATTGCTTTGAGATACCCTCAACTTGTGTCCTAACAATAAATTTGTATGCTGAAATAAACAGCAGTGAAGTGCTATTAATTGTGGGCCTATGTGCATTTCCCACTGGTTATTCTATTATGTTACTATATGCATTCTTTATTATGCCATTAGAATAAAGCTACATAAATATAGGAACCACATATTTAGCTCAAGCCATTAATTTTCATTGCTATTCATTTTTTTCATTAATTACCTTTTTAAGAAGTGTATTTTTTCATGTCCATTTTTATCTTACAGAGAAGTGTAGATCAAATATTAGGAAATTTTACTTATTTGGGAGATATCCAAATGCAAAAGTGGTAAAAGTATTTGTCATTCATTCAAAAAATTATTCAGATCCTCTGTTGTACTCAGAAACTTTGAAAATAGATCAATTTACATATGACATTTATTATAGCTATTTATAGTCTGATTTACAAAATATGCTCAGCATGCATATTGCTGGGTGCATACTAAAAGAATGAATACTCAAAGGAATTTTTAACTAAAGATAAAGTTGAAACTGAACTTTTGCTCAGCCAGGCTTGGTTGAGATGTTTGTGTTTTTGAATCGGAAGTGTTTTGTTCATAAAAATGGTAATTGAATATGCCTTTATTAAAATAAAGTATTATATACTGAAAGATTCAATATAGCCTTTTACTTTTAATTCTATTACTTCTCTCATTAAATCTAAATTTAGAATAAGTTATACCAGGCATTGTAGAAAATACAAGAAAAATATTAGACATGACCTCTTCTTTTGGCATTCTATAGTTAGGGAGATAAGACTAGTCTGTGTGAAACCATAATGGCTGTCCGTAAGTCAGTATATAATCAGATGGTACGTTGTGATGTATGGATTGTAATTACCAAAGAACTTCAGAGAAGAGAGAGAAGAATGTGAATTGAAATAATCAGAAGAGAAGAGTTAGTGTACCACTTGTGTCAACTTGAACAACTTAAAATTTGAACTTTCTGGATTTATTTGGGTCTTCAAAAAATAAAATCAATCCCACTTGCTTTGGTTGAATCAGGATCTCCTTTTAAGTGAATGTTAGTCCTTATTTTATCTTTTCCTAACCTCTGCCTGATATTTTTTTTTATCTCTTTTGTCTCTGAGATTCATACTGAGCAATTTCCTCAGATCATCTTTGCGTACACCAAATTACTCTTTTTCTATGTTGGCTGTGCTATTTAATGCACTTGCTGAATTTTATAATTTCAATGGTAATATATATTTTTTATTCCTAGATATTTTGCTTACTTAGTAGTTTTAGTGTGTCTTATTTCTGAGCTTTTTCTTTCTTGATTTTAATTTTTAAGTAGTATACTTCTCTTAAACTTTTTTCATATTTTCTGTCCTTAATAATTTTCAACAATTATTTTCTAGTCTTATTCATATTGTTTAATTATCTGAATTTATTGAAGATCTAATCCTGAAGTTATTGTGCCCATGGTAGATAGATTCTTAGTGTATTTATAAATATTGCTTATGTATTTATAATTATTGAGCTCCAAGTTCATCTTCATTGGTACTTTATCTTTGGGACTACTGTTTGGCTGGGATTGATGATATAGCCTTTCAGAGTTGATTTACATGAGCATTCTAGGGTATTAACAACCTGAGACAAATTTTTATGTTGATTTCTTACATTGAGGATTGGCACATCATGTGGCTATTATGAAAGCAAATTAAAAAGATTTGTGTGTGGTCCATATTTAGATATATGCATTCCTAAGAGAGATCTAGATATATGCATTCCACCCAAGGTTAGGCCTAAACAGACAACTTTTTTTTTTTTTTTAATGTGTCTCTGTGTTTCTTGTTGGTTTGTTTTTCCCCCTAATCCACCTTTCATAAGGGTGGATTTTTAAAGGGTCCTTGTTTGACGTAGAAGTCTGAATTCTAATTCTCACATAGATAAAACAAACAAACAAACAAACAAAACTCAAAAAACTCCTAGGCTACCAAAACCAATAGTGTCTCCCACCCTGCTTTCCTAAAGAATGATATGAACTGGAAGGCTTACCTCCCTGATTTTCAGTGGTGCTTGTTTCTGGCATTGGAGAATTTTATTTTCTTGCAAAGTCACCTGTATTGTTAAAGAATGCTTGTTATATTTTATCCAACATCTTTAGATTGTACTGTAGAGGAAAGATTTTTCAGTATTTCTTTTTTTTTTTTTCTCAGAAGCAGATGCTTAATTCCTTACTATTATTCTCTTCATAGGGATATTCCAAACCTCCTTTCAACCTTCATGACTGCATTATCCCTTTGCTTTCTAATATTATCAATAAATCTCTCTTTCTGGGGGCATCTTTCTGTCTGCAGAAAAGTTTTCTCTTGACTCTGCCTTTTCTTATATCTGACCTAATTCTGTTCTGCTTTTCACAGTTGGAGCCATTGATGGACTGTTCTGTTAATGTATTGCTAGCTGTATTGTCTGATTAGCAATTCATTTCTGAATAATGTGACTTTCATCTCTAGCTCTCCACTGCGACTACTCTTTTCATTGTCATAAATGATAACACATATGCTGTGTTCAAGAGGCTTTTCTCCTCCCCCAGGTCTAACACTCTTTTGCTTCTCTAAGGTTTTTGTGTTGACATTCTTCTGCTTTAATCTTTATTTCTTTGAGCCTCATTCCATAATACTGTTCTAATTCTTCTCTGTTCTTCTCCTAACTATTCATTCCCTCTTCTCTGACTTTATCCTTGAATTCTTTTTTCTTCTGATCTTTTAAATAAGGGTGGCATTTCTTTTCTTGATTGTACATAGTTCTATATTATCTTCACTCCTATATCACTTTTGTACAGATGATTCACATATCTCTATTTAGCCTTACATTTCTTAAACTAAAGTTCTTATTTTTCAGTTGCCTCTCAAGTGCCTTTTCCTGAATGTCTTCCTGATATGTCATATGAAACCATTGAATTTAATATTAAATTCATGCTTCCCTCCACACCAATAGCCCGTTCTTGTGATTTACCTAATTCTGTCTAGTATCATTATTCTCATCTTCTAGGCTTTAAAGTGATTAGAGAAATCTTTCATTCCTGTCATTTTTTTCTTTCCAGTTTCTCTCTGATTTATTCCTTATTTTTCAGTCTTATTGTATCTTTCCCTATTTGTACCACCTTTGAACTGTTTGACTTCTAAGTGGTTTATCCAACATAGATTCACTTTTTTATATTTCTTTCCATCCACCATCTCCAGATTAGCCTATTTAATTCACCAATGCCATGTCATTACCCAGTTCAAAAACCTTAAATGACTACCAAGTACTAACAAGATTAATCCCAAACTTCTTATTCTCGTGGTTTAAAAAAATACCTAGAGAATTCAGCACAACTTGTTCTGGGCTTGACTGTCTTTCTATGACTAATTAGTTTTGTGAACATTGTAAAATCACTAGTCATTAGGCAAATAGTCTCTTTCCTCTAAAATGACTTCCTAGCAAAAAAAGTTAAAAATAACTAAAAGAGATTTTTTGAAAAGAGAAGAGACAAATGCCCAATGAAAGATGAATAGATGCAATGAGATATCACTACACACCACCAGAATAGATCAAATAAAGATAGGCAATACCATATTTTGACAAGAATGTGAAGCAACAGGAATTTTTATATACTGTAGGTCCATGAACAAGCAATTTCACCCTAGGTGTATATATACACTCAACAAAATGTTTACATATATTCACCACAAGGCACATAAAAAAATGTTCACAATAGTACTATTCAAATAAGCTCTAAATTTGAAACTACCTCCAAACCACAGAATGGGTAAATAAGTTATTGCACATTCACAAATGGAATAGTATTCAGCAGTAAGAATGAACAAACTGTGCAACATGAATAAATCTCACAAACATAATGACAGAATTCATTCACAAAAAGAGCATGTATCATGTGATTTCATTTCTACAATGTGCAAAAGCAGGGAAAACTCATCTATGCCATGGTTACCCCTGAGGTACTGACTTAAAGGAGCGTAAGGGAGTTCTGTGGTGTTGCTAAGTTATTTTCCTGGGTCTGTGGCTGGATATAATGATATGTTCAGTTCGTGAAAATCGATTGAGTGTATACCTGTGATATGTGCACTTCTAGTATGCAGATTATGCTTTAATAAAAGATTTAAAAATTGAAACTGGGGTAGCTATAGACAGTGGAAGCAGTGTAGTAAGCAACCTCCCAAATCTTCTTCCCAAATGATATGAAATAACTTTATATCTACAAAAATTCTATGAAAACATTAAAGTCTAAGAATATTGAAATTGTAAAATAACTGTAAGCAAAAAGAGAAAAGTCAACAAATGCCAGTGCTGTGGTCCACACATTTTCTTCTTGCACCACGGGGTTTTGTGGCAAGAAAAGGCAGAATGGGAAAAACTTCAGGGACACAAAGGAGGTATACTAGTGAAGGGGCCCAAGGGTGAGTTGGAGTGACTACCAGAAAGATTACATCCATCCTAAATCTGGAAAGACTAAAAAGGTAACCAGACAGATCAGAGCATGACAGCAGAAAAGGGATTTCAAAGTATTCAGTCTGAGAGGATCAGGCATGTGATTTAAAAAAACAGACTCTATTTTAATGGGAAAACTTGATTTAAAAGGATAGTCTTCTAGGGAAAAAAGCTTCTGGAGAGAAAAAAGCAAATGGGAAGGAAGAACCATTTGGAAATCAGGTGGTAAAGGGGAAAAGAAGAAAAAAAGGGAGAAATTTCATGTCCTATAGGACAAAAGGAAACAAAACTCTGGAAGCCTTTTAATCAGCTCCAACCACTGAAACAAATAAAACCCCATGGAAGTGCCTGGACATTTCTAGGCCAAAAAGGAATCAAACCGAGAATGCTATAAAACACTGCAATATCATAAAAATGAACAAAAGGAAAGTAAAGTTCATAGAGAAATACTTCAGAAAACTAGCAAGTGAATTTGCAGGCCCATCAACTGAGGAAAATTTCCTGCCTGAAAAACAACTATGGAGCAGAAGAAAATTGTAAGTCTATACTCCAAAAAAGAATGAAATGTACTGAAACAAGCATCCGAGGATATGAAAAATCCTCGGTGGAGAGTGAAGGATGCATGAACATTTTCTGTACAACTTTTGCAATTTTGTAAGTCTAAAAGTAACTGAAAATAAAAAATTAAAAATATTTTTAAATGAAAGGTTTTACTTGATAATTTAAAAGTTACTTAGGGCACTTAGGTTCTCATTATTTTTAACTCTGTTGCATATTAGTCTTCCATATAAGTCTATAATTAAATTTTTAATCTCTGTTTATGCATTCAAAAAAATGCTGTTCTTAATATAATTTTCTCCTCTACATACTCTGTCTGCATCTCTCACCTTAAGACTCAATTCAAATATCAGTTGTTTTATGTTGTCTTAAATAATCACCTACGTTGGAAGAGATTTAACTTCATGTTAATTCTAGAAACACTTTGCTTATCGCTTTATGGAAAGTAAGACTACATTTTAATCAGTATAAGTGATACATATATGAATGATCTCTGTAGTCATCTCCTTTATACATATTTGGATCGAGTCCTGAGTGTTGAAAAATGAATTAGATTTGAAAGATAGAAGGAAAGAAGACATTTCAGGTGAGGATATTATCATGGGCAAAAGCATGATACAGATATAAGTGTGGCAGAAGTGAGGATAAGACATGTTGAGGAGAGGACTTCTATTGGTTTTGTAATCCCATCTGTTCAGAAAGAATATTATAAAAGAAATTCTGACTTGGAACACAGAGAGGTTTTGGATTTATAGACTATGTAACCTTGGAAAGCCACTTAATTATTTCTGGGCCTCAGTAAAACACAAATAATAGAACATACATTATAGAATATTTGTAAAAAAAACAATGTTTAAAATATAAGTTGAGGTACTTTGGCTTTAGAAAAATGAGCAAGTCATTGAGTCTTATTTGAATTTAGTTATTTCCTTGGAGTATCTGATTGTAACAAGGTGCCTACAATGATTAAAATTCTCTTTTCTCTTCCCCTTTTCTTCTCTAAGTGAAGCGCTAAGAAATCACCCTAGAATAATTGACAGTAACCATTCCCCTGACCGAGGACAGTGATAGTAAGCATCTTGAAAACACTAGTGTCTCCCTTGGAACTATAATTCAATTTTGGGTCATAGAATGTGGTCTCTTTTAGAGGAGTGGGTGAGACCTCCCAGGAGTCATCAAAGGTAGGATTAAGACAAGTAGAACCCTTATCCAGGAAAATGGAATGTAATAGAGCCCTTTGTGTTTCAAAGAATTAAAAGGAAAACTTGTTCAATACCTGTGGTAAATCTCTGAGGATTGAGATGGAAAATACGGGTCTCAGAATCAGCTGGCACATGTAGATCATAAGAGCTCAGCATGCAGAGCCACACCTCTGTGGTCCACCCCTGGCCAGTCCAGAACTTAGACTGTGGCATTATCTTCTGTCGAAGAGCTGTGCCATGTGGCCTGTGCTAAAATCTGGATCAGCGGGGAATAATTGCCAAGTAGATTAACATCCTCAGTTACCATAAAGAACCAGGCTTTAATAGTGACATTGTGTGGCCCCAAGAAACAATGGTGTCAGTGTGTTGGAGTGTTCCTATTCTTTTCCTTCCTAACTATGTGCCTAGACTGTCTCCTCCAACCCCAAAAGGTTTGAGATGGCATAAATCCAGTGATGTGCTGACAAATGCTTAACAACTGGCTCTCTGAAAAATAAACCAAACAAACCCCAAACCCTTATTTATAGTATTGCCAGTCTCTGTGGTATAAACACTCCCATCGTGGCTGGTTTTGAGGTACCAGTGTGATATCACCAAATATGGTGTTGGGAGGGGATGTGCAGCAGTCCACTATTATGTATTTTCATCACATAGATACAGTGGATATAAATAAGCTCAAGTGCATTAAAATAGTGAAATGAAAATATAATAATTAGGAAGTGGTAAGTTTTGAAAATTTATTACTTTTGTTTTAAACATAATTTATTTTTTAATTTATATGGTATAATTTTGAATAATAGCTGTATTTGCCAACTGCTTTACAAATACCTGAAAACAGCCTTTGCGAGCTGATGAGAGCTAGCTCCAGCACATCATTGGATAAATCCATAGGATTTGGGATGGAAGGAACCTCAAGGTTGAGATAATGGCTTGAGATAAAATGAGAAAAATGACAGATATAATTTCTTTCATACCCTAGGTTTGTAGAGTATTCATATAGGTTGTATAGAGTTGAGTCCCAAATCCCCCAAATCTGAGACAAAACAGTGAAAAAAAGACATGGCTTTGAGGACTTAATAACCCTAGAGGTCTAGATGGACTTCCTACATTCTGAATATTCAGAATTCCTGAGCATTTAGAGTTGGATTGCCTCCCTCACTGAAATGAGGTTTCATTATCAGAGCTTCTGTCCTGTTTATCCCAACTGTTTTTCTGTAAAGACAACATGGCAATGCATATTTTTGTTATGACTAATAAATATCATTGCTTCCTTAGAACAGTGGCCAGAGAGATAAATTAACTGAGTTGACTGAGTTGGAGCCAGTGATGTATCTGCTTAACTCCAATGTTCTTCTGTTCATTCCTTCTTTCATTCACTCAACAAAGAGCTATTGAACGCAACTATGTGCCAGAAATTGTATTAGCATCAAGAATATAAAGATGAATAAGATGTGTACTCAAGGTGCTGGCAGTGTCCCATGCAATTTCTGTTAACCTTGTACAAGGAAGAGCACCCCAGGGAAGCATGTGTGAAGTAATTAAATGTTTTCATGGAAAAGGATCTTGGTTTGGATTATCACTGTGGTCTCTGTTTTTTTTTTTTTTAAGTTGAATATATTTGCTTTTTGTTTTCTTAAAGGTTAACCTGAGAATTATTGTCACTTAAATAAATATAGATAACTAATATCAGCAAAGACTTCAGGATATTTCATTTATTAAATTTGTGCTTAGATTTTATTTATTTTATTTGTTTTCAAATGGTGTTTTTTTAATTTTAATTTTTCAATTACAGTTGACAGTCAATATTATATTAATTTTAGGAGTACAGCATAATAGTTAGACATTTCTATAACTTACAAAGTGATATCTTTGATAAGCCTAGTACCCACTTCGCACCATACATAGTTATTACCATATTATTAACTATGTTCCCTATGCTGTACATTACATCCCTATGACTACTTTATAACTGCCAATTTGGCCATCTTAATCTTTTCACCTTTTTCATCCAGCCCTCCAACTCCCCTCGTATCTGGCAACCATCGATTTGTTCTCTATATCTATGCATCTGTTTCTGTTTTATTTGTTCATTTATTTTGTGTTTTAGATTCCATATATAAGTGAGACCATATGGTATAAAGATCATTGTGTTTTAAACTTTAGGATTGAAATGTCCTATTGTCTTCAATATCACACTTCCTTTCCCTTGATGACAGTGACCTTTCTAGAACTTTTCTTAAAATGCTACTCCTCCCAGAAGCATTTATGGACCAAGTATGAATTAAGTTTTTAGAGGTTAGCAAATAAGGTTGTGAAGAATTAAGGTCAAGGGGAAGGAGGCAAAAACGAGGGCTCAGTCTGGAGCAGAGAGCAAAGCTTGAGAAAGATAGAACCAGACCAAGTGGTATTTGGGGCTCTTGGATAGCCGTGGACTGCAGAAGGATGCAGTAGGTGTGTGAAGTGGATGGCAAAGAAGAATGGAGAGACTGGTAATATTATTTCCTAACTCAGGTTCTGCTTTTAGTTAATAAAGGTAATATAATGCACAGATTAAAATCTGCTTTGAAACTTAGGAGAAATGTTCAAAGCCCTGAGTTTTTATTTATAAACTTTATGGTCTCAGATAAGTTTTTTTAACCTTTTTGAACATTTATTTCTTCATCCATAAAACAGGAATAATAATACCTGTATAAAGATTGCTATAAGAATGAAATAAATTGTCTAGTATGGTGCTTTATTCATACTATAAATTCAAGAAATATTTGTTTTCTTCCTGTTTACACATCCAAAAGGGCCAAAACTGGTCTCGAATCCTCCTTATTTAGCAGTTATCCATGGAAGTAATTGTATGGGTGAAATCAATTGTTCCTTTGGCTAGGCTTCCTTTGCTCAGTCAAGTAGACATTAGCAGAAATGAGTTACCTGCCCACTGAAAAAGACATCCTGATTACAATGCCCTATGAGTTTTCTGATTAAATAAATATGAATGATTATTTTTCATTATAAAGCTCCTTTATCATCATAGGTATGATGAAGGGAGTTAGAAAAGGACTGAATAAAACATAACAAAGCTTTTCTAATTGCTACTGCTTTCTGAAAGTACAATATACTGAAATAAATTCAGAGTCCTGGTTGTATTCAAGGAGGAGCTAAGTTCCCACCTATCCAAAATGGAAGAGAGAATTAATCCAAATTACTTCCCAACTATAATGTTTCTTAGATGGATAATTTGGTATTTATTAGATCCAAAGGAGGTAAGTCTATTATCTGTTGAAAAGTTCTTTCTATTAAGTAAAAAATATCATTAAAAAGTGTTATAAAAAGTTTCTGATGTTTCAATAACTTAGTCATGGCTAAACATTTTGATTTTGCTTCTGATTTACTTCACTTCTGGGTTCACCCAAAAGGCAGGAATAAGATGCTTTGATTCTCTGCAAAATTTCCAGTGTCCAGTGTAAAGAATCAGAAAGATAACTGGACCTAGAATTGGGAGTTTTGAAATTATGTCTTGTCTCAGTTTGGCAAGTCACTTAATGTGGCTACCTCACCTGTAAATATTATCTACTTGTAAATAATAGTGAAGATTCCCCTACTATCTTAATAGGATCACTATGGGAACAAATGGGCAAATCTATTTAAAAACACTCTGTAAATTGGCTGGAGCTGTACACATGATGGTTGCTATTATTTCAACTTCACACATTCAATAACTTAGCAACTAAACAAATATTATCTTTCAACCATGCCCTAGAAAGATGGTATGATTTTATCTTTTCTATTTATTGATTTCTATTCTTATCTTTACTACTTTCTTTTTTCTGCTTGCTGTGGGTACAATTTGCTCTTCTTTTTCTATTTTGTTGTGATGGACACTAAGGTCATTGATTTGAGACCTTTCCTCTTTTCTAATATAAGCATTTAATGCTGTAGATCTTTTAAATATGGCTCTACTTGCTTCCCATTAATTTATTACAAAATATTTTCTAGTTGTCCTTGTATTTTCTTATTTAAAAAAAAATTGTTTTAATTTTCAAGCATTTGGGGCATATTCCAGGTATCTTTCTGTTACTGATTTCTAGTTTAATTTCTCGTGGTTATAGAACACACTTTGTATTTATTTCAATCCTTTTGAATTCGTTGAGATTTTTTAATAGCTGAGAATATGCTCTCTCTTTGTGAATATTTTACATATAATTGAAAATAATATGTATTCTGCTCTTGTTGGTTTGAGTGTTTTATAATGTCAATTAGGTCAAGTTAGTTTATAATATGATTCAGATTTTCTATATTTATATTAGTTTTCTGTGTACTTAGTGTATCAATTACTGATAGAAGATTGTTGATTTTCCCATCGACTTGGAGATTTGTCTGTTTTTCATTTGGGCCTATTAGTTTTGCTTCATGTATTTTGAAACTCTTGTGTTAGGTGCACAAAGCTTTAAGGATTATTAGGTTTTTATGGTGGATTGTGTCCTTTCATTGTTATGTAGTATAGTTCTTCATATCTTATAATATTCTTTGTTTTGAAATTTACATTGTCTTATACAGCTTTCTTTTGATTTGGTTTATCATTTACTTATAACCTATTAATAAGTATAAGTTTTATATATTAAGTGGGTTTTTGTATGTAGTTGACTTTTAAATTTTTCTTGCAGTTTGACGATCTCTGCCTTCTAATGTGGTAGTTAGACCCCATTGTTATTTAATGTAATTAGTGATATGGTTAGATTTAAATCTACTATATCACTACTTATTTTCTATTTGCCATCTGTTTTTGTTGTTTTCTCTTTTCTGCCTTCTTTGGCATTACTTGAGTACTTTTCATGATTCAATTATTAGATTATTAGTTATAATAAGTCAATTTTTTTAAAAGTGGTGTTGTAGAGTTTTGAAAACACATCTTATCATATTACAGTCTATCTTAAAATTATACCATTCCTGAATAGTATAAATTTTAAAACAATATACTTTTATTTATTTCTCTCTCTCATCTTCTGTTATTTTTGTCCTATGTTTTACTTCTACATATACTATAAACTCAACCTTATATTGCTATAGTCATTTTTCTTTTAAAGAGATTAAAAATAAAATTCATTTATATACTCTGATTTTACCAATTTCATTTTTTTTATTTCTTTTATGGACCCAATTTTTATCTTTTATTATCCTCCCTTTTCCTGCAGAACTTCTTTTAACAGTTCTTTTTTTTAATGCTGTCTTTTGGCAATGGATTCTCTCAGCTTTTTTTTTTTTTTTTCAAAAAATATTTTATTTTGCCTTCATTTATAAAAGATATTTCTCACTAGGTACAGATTTCTAATTTGGAATTTTTCCTTCAACATTTTAAATATATACTTTTTTTGTCTTCTGTCTTGCATAATTTCTAGTCAGAAGACCTCTGAATTCTTACCTTGTACCTCTGTATGTAATGTTTCTTTTTTTTTTGCTGCCTCCAAGATTTTCTCTCTCAATTTAATTTCATCAGTTTGAATATGATATGTCTAGGTGTGTGTGTGTGTGTGTGTGTGTGTGTGTGTGTGTTTACAGTCCAAATGATTTATCTAAGAGAAAAGTTGAATTTCCTACTAATGATATTTGCTTTTGTCAAGGAATTTACCACTTGACCATTTATTTATTATTTATTTTTACAGTCTTTTTAGTTATTCTTTCAGTGTAGAGTTAGAGAGAGAGAAAGAAAAAGAGAGTTTTTTTTTTTAAGGCCTTCTATATTCTCTAATTACTAGGGAACCAAAGAGTTGCTTATTGACTTTCTTTGACCTTCAAATTCAAAGGTGAAATGTGCTTTAAATGCTATGTTCTTTCACATGGGCTATGGAATTTTGGTATGGTGATGCCCTTGGGGTTCTGATATTGATCCAGATGCTAGAGTTGGCTTTGAGCAAAAGCAAAGGAAAATTATCTAGTAATATTACACATCACAGACAAAATGAATAAAATCAATTTTCAAATTCTCTGGTGTCTGCGAGGTGAGGTTTTTCCCTTTGCGTGAGGCCCAACTCAATTCATAGCTTATTCACAAAGTCTCATCACACAAATTCATTGTTATCATTTTCTTCTCAAAATATTCTCAGTTAATTGTTTATTATAGATGACCTTCTGATGTCAACACATTTCTCAAGACAAGGATTAGGAGGATTTAAAATATGGTGACATGGGAAAGGATACACTTATTTAGGGACAAACAGAACAACTGAATTCATGGTAGACACATACAAGAATATATGACTATGTTCTTTTTTGCATATGTATAACAGGCCTGTAATACACAGATGTAAATTGGATGACTGCATAGTTAGAGATACCTTTGTAAAAAGCAGTAGGACAAGAGATACTGGCACAAGGTAGCAGGAAAGAATGAGATAAGAATGGAAATAAGAAAGAATAAGAGAAGGTGGTATTATTTTTTATGTAAGTTCACTTTTCTCAACCTAACCTGCCTCTTGGGAACTTATTGATGGTTTATCTCAGTGGTTCCCAACCTTTTAGGCACCAGGGACCAGTGCTCCTATGAGAATCTACTGCCTGATGATCTGAGGTGGAGACGAGGCAGTGACGCTGATGCTGGGGATCTGCTGCAAATACAGATGAAACCTTGCTTGCTTGCCTGCCACTTACCTCCTGTTGTGCAGCCTGGTACCAGACAGACCACAAACTAGTACTAGTCCATGGCCCGGGGGTTGGGGACGTGTGGTTTATCTGATAAGGAGAAGTGAATTGCAAACTAGCTAAGTATGAATCAGTGACTGCAGAAGGAGGCATTGAGGCAGAAGGAAGCACTAGATTCAGAGAGGTTGGCTGGCAGCCATGGGGAGAGAGTTTGACCATTGGAATGAATTTTGCGTTTGCCTCCAATAGGTTTATTTGGAATGTCAGGGGAAGGAAAAAAGTCCCAAGAAACTGAGGTCCAAATATCAAAGGATCTTTGGCTAAGATTGTGTTTTTATGTATGTATGTATGTATGTATGTATGTATGTATGTATGTATGTATGTATTTATCTTTTATTTTTGTAATCCATGTATCTTAAGAACACTATTCTGCCAAAGTGGTAGAAAAAAATTAGGAATTTCTAAATTAGGAAAATAACTTAATAAAGAGGTACCAGGTGACTGATGTCAATCCATTTATTAGGTCCCCTGCCAACACATACACTGAGGCCTGGATCAATAAGCTACACACACTTCAGGGTCATCATGCAGGAAAAGTAAGAAGCTGGTAAAGGTTGAAGTGGCCCAAGCACACTCAATATGTGATGTATACGCAACATAAATTTTAATATTTTAACTTAGTATGGTTTTCTGGTAAAAGTAAGTGTTCTACCTGGCAAAGCTTGCTACTTACTTCCTTTTTTATGCCAAAATAAATGCCAGAAGGATCAAGTGTTTAAATGTAAAAAATGTGGGCCTATAAAAACACTAGAATAAAACTTTATAAATTGAAAAAATAATCTTGGAATGGGTATTGCTCTGCTAAGCATGATATAAAACTTAGAACTATAAAAAAAAGGATGAACAGATTTGCCTATATAAAATACTCTGTGTGAAAGAAATACCATAAGAAAAGTCAAAAGACAGCCTGGAAAAAAATAACAGCAACATTTATAACAAAAGGACTCATTTTATATAATATCCAAAGAGGTCTTAAATATAAAAAAGACAAAGATCAAAAATTTAGAGAAAAGTGGCATAAGACATAAAGATGGGGTCCCGTAAAAAGAATGAGAATAAATTCATGCTCACTGGTAATGAAAAAATACAAAATAATTGGACAGATGAGCATTTGACCCCCATTGAATTGGCAAAAATTAAAAAGCTTGAAAATACCCTCAGGTGACTAATGTATGTGCAAACAGATATCCTTGTAAACTGTTGTTCATGGGAGAAAATATTAATACAATTGTTTCAAACTACATTTGGCAATAAACATAAAAATCTAATGCTCAATTCCTTTGACTCGGCATCTACTTTTATGAATTTATTTCATATTTAAACTCACATAAATTCACAAAGTTATATATACAAAATGTTCCTTGATGCTCTCATAGATACTAGGAAATAGTCTAATTGCCCAACAAGAGGTGGCACTGTACATTCATTATGGTACATTAATACAATTATTTACAGCTATAAAAATGAGGTAGATATATTTGTATTAATATGAAAAACTAACATATGTTAAATTAAAAAACAAGTGTCAGAATAATTGGTATAGAATGACCTTATTTATGTTAAAAAAAAAAATTCAGAACATTCACAACACATGTTGTTACCAGTGCTTACCCTGGAGGTATAGAATGGTTGTTTGAGATGGATGAAGAGTGTGAGGAGGGTTGGGGGTAATTAGAGAATTATAGAATCTCCCCACTCATTCTTGCATTACAGCCTTCTCTATTGTTTTTTTTAATTAAATTTATAAATTTATAAATTATTTAGAAAAACATTAAAAAACTTTTATAAAAAGGGATTACTTACCAAGAAAAAATGAATGCCTGCTTCATATATTAAGTAATCCCTTTTGTATGATGTTGAGAGTTTGCAGAAGGACATATTAAGGTAAGGGTGGAGGCTGCATGTAATGTTCCTAGACCTATCTCATCTCTTGCATTTTATGGGAAGGATGGACTGGTGTTTAAGAAAGCAGGCTCTTGACATCTTTGAGACTTTGGTAGAATCTCAGCTCTACTTACTATTTATTATCTTAGTCACCTGGACAAATTACTTCACCTCTTAGGGAGCAGATTTATAGAGGCTACCTGTAAAACAATGAACAAAGTTAAATCCATACTATTTGGGTTATTTAGGCAAACCTGTTAAGAATTTATTGTATGTTTATAATTTTCAAAGTGTTTTTACTAGCATTCTCGTATTTGATTCCTAAACAGGGCAGTGAAGTAGGTAAAAAAGGTATTTGTTTTTATTTTATAGATAAAACTAGAGTACAAAAAGGTGACTTGTCTGAGTTATGTAGGCAATAATAAAAATACAATCATGGACTCCTGACTCCTATTTCAGAGCCTTTCCAGTACATCTCAAAACCTGTGAAGTAATATTGGGCATTATCAAATAAACAGAATGAGGAATTTCATGTAGTTACCCTTCACAGGGTATTGGTGGGAGGGTATCCTATAGGAACAATTACCTATTTCCCTTCAGCTTTGTCCATTGTGGGAAGTTGGACAAGTGAGCACCTTGAATAGAAACAGGTAGGCATCTTGCATATTGTTTCAGTTTGCCATTCTGTGACTTTTCTGGAGAGTGGTTGTTTCATTCTAGATTCTAAGGCATTTGACTTGACTGTTTTTGTATTGAGTAAAAACTGCTATGTTCCCAAAATCACATCCACACTAGATGTAGAAGCATGTTTCTTCAGCTTGCGGCTATAGAGTATTTGGGAATAAAGGCAGTGTAGACTGAATGTTTGTGCCTTCTCCAAATGCATATGTTGAAACCTAACCCCCAATGTGTTGGTATTAGGAGGTGGGGCTTTAGGAAGGGGAGTCCTCATGAATGGGGTTAGTACTCTTATAAAGAGACCCCTCGCCATTCCACCATGTGAAGTTATAATGAAGATATGGCCATCTTTGAACCACGAACCAGGCTCTCACGAGACTCCAAATCACTGGGACCTTGATCATGGATTTCCCAACCATCAGAACTGTGAGAAATAAATTTTTGTTGTTTATAAGCCACTCGGTCCATGATTTTTTTTTTTGTTATAGTAGTCTGAACTAAGACACTTTGCATAAGAAAACTTTAAAATTAATTTTCTAGAGATAGAATTTGGCCAAAGGAGAGTGTTTAGAAGTGGGGAAAATATCAGTGTTACCTAGGAAAAAAAAAAGGGTAAGAATTTGGGGATGTAGCATGCTTTAACAAGAGTCTTTGAGACAGACCTACCTGCATCTTCCTGAGGAGAGAGAGAACAAGAGAGAGAAGAGAGGAAAGAGGAGAGAGAGAGAGAGAGAGAGAGAGAGAGAGAGAGACAGAGAGAGAGAGAGAGAGAAAGGGCTCTATATTCAGAGTGAAGGGAAATGAGAAAAGGCTGAATTAGCTTCTCATTCTATCCAAGCATCTTTTAAGCAATTTTTGTCGAGCATCTGCAAGTTGACATAACGTTGATCTGTTCAATCTGGTTCTAAATTGTTCTGTTAAACGCTAGACAACTTTTGTCACAGAAGCTGTCCCCCCCTCCTTTAGAATGATTGTCTATAATTAAGGAGGAAACTAGGAAATAATGATAGGGTTCTCTTTTGCCTTTCTAATGGCTTTCTTATTAAGTATGTCTGAAAAAGCTACTGAGATGTTGATTTCCCACATAACCAAAAGAAGTCAGCCATTATATAATTACTTCTTTTTTAAAACTACAAAGAGAAATGTATGAGAATTGCTTTCCATGGGCTAAAGACACCATGAAACACAAAGAAAAAAATTCTCCTCCAAAGAAAAAAGCAGTGAATACATTAGTTATTAAAGAACATCTTTGCCAATGACCTTGAGGCGCCAATGCTTATCACCCTTGGCATGGTTGTTGGAGGTACGTGTGACAGGAAGAGGAGGTCAGGAAGGAGAGAATGTAAAAGAGGGCAGTGCGGGTGTGGGTGCTGTAATGGTGTTTGCACCTTTTAATTGTCCTCACTTATAAAAAGAGTCTTCACTTATATTTTCTCTATTGGAGACAGGCTGAGACTTAATTCAGATCTTTGGTGATGTCGTCATTGTTAGTCACATTTGTTACAAAAGGGCATGGTCCATGTTCCAAATGCCATTTTTTAAGTACCAACATGACTATATTGGGTATCCTAGTAACTGTGAAATATACATGTCAAGAAGGGCTATCTTCCCCCTTCACTGCCTTTGTTCCTTTCCTCCTTACCTCCTTCCAGACAGAATAAAAAGAGAGACTTTGTTAATATAAATACCTGTACAACCCAGAGGTTACTCTGGGCCAAGACCACATTACAAAGTGGCTGGGGATTCATTTCCAAATTCCACTATAATTTTTTCTCTGGTGATTTGAGTTTTTTTTCTTCAGATCTTCTTTCCCCTGAACCCCATTATGGTCCTTTAAGGTTGTGCATGATTCCCTGTCAAGAGGAGAGTTGATTCAAGAGAGCTTTTGTGCTAGTCTACTATAAACTTCATCCCTGTCTATAGTGGTCCCATTTTGTTCTTGGAATCTGTTTTATTATTTATGCATATAAGAGTCACTTCTTCTTGAAGGTGGATTGATGAACAGGCTTGGAATGATCTCAAGAAGTGATAGTGTGTAGACAATAATTGTTTTGAAACATCTCCTGAGCATCTCAGATCACACTATAGGGGAAAGAGCCCAGAATGGAAGATCTGGTAATAGTCCTAGGATATGCCATTTAACCTCCTCAGAACTCAATTTCTTGGTTCATAATATGAGGTGGGAGAAGGATAAATTATTTAGTATTTAAAATTTCTTATAGTTAAAAGTAGTTTGTATAAATTAGCTGTATTCATTGTATACTACTAAAATATGAAAATCAGAAGAATATTTAGATATTATTATCCTATGGTCCAATTTCCTGTGAAGAGTTATCATCTGTGCAACATCCCTAATAGGTGATCATTCAGTATCAGTTTGAGTGTTCCTGGGACTAGGAGCACATTGCCTCACAAGTGTCAAATTTTTTTAACAACTCCACCAGATGGCAAAATGTGCATCTTTGTAATATCTTCTCTTTGGTCTAATTCTTGATGTTTCAAATATCCTGTTGTGATGGTTAATTTTACGTGTTAACTTGACTGGGCCACGATACCGAGATGTTTGGTCAATCACTAGTCCAGATGTTGCTGTGAAGATTTTTTTTTTTTAAGATAAAATTAACATTTAAATCAGTAGACTTTGAGTAAAGCAGATTATCCTCCATAATGTAGGTGGGCCTCATCCAATTAGTTGAAGGCTTAAAGGAAATACAGACTGAAATCCCTCAATGAAAAGAACTTCTGCCAGGAGACTGTCTTCAGACTTGAGATGCAACATTAGCTCTTCTCTCCTGTTGGCCTACCTAGCAGATTTTGGATTTGCCAATCTCCACAATAACAGAAGTTAATTCCTTAAAATCTGTCTCTGTCTCTCTCTCTCTCTCCCTCTCTCTCTCTCTCTCTCTCTCTCTCTCTCTCTCTCTCTCTCTCTCAATATCTATCTATCTATCTATCTATCTATCTATCTATCTATCTATTTATCTAGTCTATATAGATACATAGTCTTGTGCCATATAACAACACTTTGGTCGATGACAAACTCCATATATGGCATTGATCCCATGAGAATATAATAAAACTGAAATATTCCTATCACCTAGTGATGCCATAACCATCATAAATTCATAGTGCAGTGCATTCTCATGTGTTGTGGTGATGCTGGTGTAAACAAACCTACTTCAGTATAAAAGAATAGCACATGCAATTATGTTTAGTTCATAATACTTGATAGTGATAATAAAAGACTACGTTACTTGTTTATGTGTTTACTATACTTTTTATTGTTATTTTAGAAGGTACTCTTTCTACTTAAAAAAAGTTTTTTCTAAAACAATATGCTGTGTTACATTGGCAGCAGCCTCCTACATCTGTTTCCCACATCTCTTGATTACATCATTCTCTCATGCTTGATTTATATTGTGTTGATTTGTATAGTAATCTGCTGTACATGTTTGTAGCCTAGAGGCAATAGGCTATACCATATAGCCTAAGTGTGTATAGGCAATAGCATCTCTAGGTTTGTGTAAGTGCACTCTGCGATTTCCATACAATAATAAAATCACCTAACGATATATTTCTTAGAATGTATCTCATTTGTTAAATGGTTAAAGACTGTGTGTGTGTATGTGTATATACATATACACATATATAGCAGCTTGCTATATATAATATCATACATTATATATGCATTCTGTTTCTCCAGAAAACACTGTCTACACACTCTGAGAGCAATATGTCTGGCCTTCAAATATTAGAAGAGAGTCTTTATGTCACGTCATGTTAAGTTTGATTCTGAGAATGGTTGGATGGTTCAATGGAACTCTTTCTGGGCAAATAAGAGCAAACTTATCTCTGGATTCAGGATAGGCAGAAATAAAATGCCAAGAGATTAAAGAAAAAATAAAAAATGAAAAGTACTAAAGGTGCGAGCACAGAGTTTTGCACCTACTAGATCCTCTAATGAGAGCTGTTGTGATTAACAAAGAAATGCTAGGCCAGGAAAGACCGTCATCCCCACCAGTGTCCTCTAACATTTGCAGAGCTTGTTGGGCTATCACAATATTTGCTTTCACGCTTGAGAGATAATTGGCACTTCGCTGTTACAGCAGCAGCCTTAGGAAGGAAAAAAAAAAAAAAACCATGGAAATGGGGGTAGGTCTGGTTCTCATCTGCTAGATCCGGCACACACTCTGTGAATGAAATATAACAGCTACAGAATGGCTCAGAGCCTGGACATCTGTTGTCACCCTGTCTGGTAGCTGTGCTTTCTTTCTTAAGCTTGAATGAGGTGACTGAGGGAAACTGGAAAATCTTTGCAGTGTGGGAGCCAAGGACAGCGTCACTGAGGTGGCAATGAAATCTGCCCACAGACTAATTCTTTGTGGGAGCTCACTGTTGAACCCTTGTACCAGGAATGGGAACTGTGGCTGTTTTTGCTTGTGCTTCCATGTTGGGCTCCTCCTGTCCCAATTGTGTCTATGGTATCAATTCTCTGAGAATATGATAGAGAAACAATTTCTTAAAAATCTTACAAGTCCACAGCCTAAGCACAACTGTTTTCAATTTTTTCAAAATTTTTTTATCCACCTGCAGACATACTTCAGTGTAATTACAATCAGTAGATGAATAGAATTTTGTATTGTATATTTTGTTTTACTTAACATTCTATGATAAATATGCTCTCATATTGCTTCTCTTCATCAGTACTATTTTATAGCTGTGGTTTATAGTATTTCAGAGATGATGTACTGGGGTTAATCATTTCTCATTGTTGAACATTTCCAGTTATTTGTTATAAAAAAATCCAAAAGTGAATACAGCTTTTTTTTCTTTTGAATAACTTTCTTTAGCATTTTCCAGAGAGTGAGTTGAGGGATTTATTTTTATGTCTAGATATCTATTGCTATATTGTCCATTAAAAGGGTCTGTATCGATATCAATTACCAAAAAGCAATGTGCAAAGGTCACGTCTGCCAGAACATTGTGAAATTGGGTATTAATTATAATGGCTATAAAGTGATATGACAGTGTAGTTTTTTTTTCTTTTCTTCTTCTTTTTTTTTTTGGTAATAGAGGTTACCATTATTTTTTTATATTACTTACCAATTACATTTCTTGTGTGCATGTGCCTGCCAAAGTCTATTGGAGTATTGATTTTTACAAATTAATTTGACTGGGTCTTTGCATATTAGTCATAATTGATAAAAAAATTTCTCTAGTGTATTTGAGTGGTTTTAGGATCTTTTATATATGCTCCATATGTTTTCTCCATCAGGGGGAAATATCTTTGAAGGCAAGGTTTATGTACTCCATTTACATGGTGATGAGCCCTTTCTTTAGCCTGAGTAAATTCCAGCTGTATTGCCTGAGATGCTCTTTGCCCTGGTTACTGTCTGGGTCAAGGCCTGTCACTTGCTCTGAAGCAACCATTGGTTTAGGGCTTCCATTCTGACCAGTTGGTTTGTGGCTTGCCTCCCTCCCACATGGCAGCTGTGAGGTTGGATAGGAGCTCTGTCCCAACTTGGTGGGCTTCTATTTGTACCTCCTTTGCTCTTCTGGGTTAAGGCCAAGAGTCTACTATTCCCAGTAAAGGCTGTGGTTAATTTGCATGTGGGCTCCAGAATGGAAAGTTGAAAGACACTGCCCTACAGTGCATTCTGTTCAGAGTGGCTCTTTAGTAAGTGGTGTCCCTCATTTGTTGACAATATGGAGCTCTTTTCATGTCTTAGCCCACAGATCTTAGAAGCCAGTGCTTGAGGGACAGAGTAAGGCAGTAGAAGATGTGGCCCAGACAGAGAGCAGGCTCCCTGAAGGGTTCAGTAGTTCAAGCTGAAATATCCAGAGACTGTAGTAAGTAGGGCCCAGCCCAGGTGGAGTTAGTACCGAATATGTAGTGAGTGAGGACAAAGCCTCTGGATTCTCTGCAGTAAAATTACTCATTGATAAGCAGGTTGCTGAGTCATGGTTCTTGATTCAGTAGAAAAAGGGGAAGAGGATACATGCTGATGTGGAAACACATACATACACACACACACCCTCTGTTCATTTGTGTCTCTTATTCAGTGTGTGGCTTCGTAAAATTTCTTGGGGAATTTTTAAGGAATGAGATGTATAGTGTAGAAGAACTAGTATTTTAGCTCTTATTATAGGAAGCTTCCCATGATAAGTTAATACTACCAACCATAGAACCTGCACAGTTTTTCCTGAGGTACTGGCAGTCTCTTTCATGCTTCCATATCTTCTTAACTACCTGTATTCTTGGTTGAAGGATATTGATGTTTTCATATAGATTTGAAGCAAAAGGCTTGGTTTTATTCATTTTTCCCTCTGAATGAATGATGCTTTCCAAAATGAATATACTGAACAGCAAATTATCATCCCATTAGACACTTAAAATTATAGACAGCTGAGCCAAATCTGCTACCCACTCCCCTTTCCCTGGATACAGTATAACAACCAGCTACAAATTCTAGATAATCAATTTGCTTAGCTGTGATAGTAATTTACAAAACCCAGTGTTTTGCTTCAAAGCCATTGAGAGGGAGTCTTGAATGATAGGCTGAGCTCAGGCATTCTTTGGCAAGAAGCCTCCTACTTGGGCACTGTATTTTTCATGGTTTTGATGTCCAGATCCCGGTATCAGAAAGGAGTCCTCCACTGTTGGTTCTACCACTGCTCCCATCACCACCACATTTACCATGAGTATAGTGTAAGACTGCAGTTGTTGTTCAGTACCTTTTGCACAATACAAGTGCCTATGGGTAGTAAGGATGCATGATGATATCCATTAACTCATTTATAAATTAGTTCACTCAACATTTACTGAGTACCCACTATGTTCTAGGCACTGTGCCAAGTAATAAAGATTAAAAGATGAATAAGGAACAGTCACTGCCTTCACAGACCTCACAATCTAGCAGAAAAGAGAGAAACATGAAAAAGAAGGCAATGCTATGGCTCATAATAGAAACAGGGACAAAAGGCCACTATTAGGTCTGTATTGATAAAGTAGCTTCTGAAGAACATAAGGAACCCTTCCAACAACTATTTTTCTCCATCCTAACAGTCCACAGTATTGTGTAATTATTGTCCACAAATGTTAAATGAATATCTATTTGTGACAGAAATAGTTTCCAGAAATGTCCATTTCCCAATATTCTCTTCATTCTCCCCCCATGTAGCACCTTCTAAATTAATTAGAGTTAATCATTATTGCAAAAACACATTGCCTCACCTTCCTTCTGCTTATGCTCTTTCCTCATCTTGTAATACTTCCTCCCTGTTGTTTTGTTTAGAAATCTTACTGGTACTTCAAGGCCAGGCTTACCCACTTTTCTCCGAGGCCTTGAGTGCTTGGTGCTTTTCTTAGAGTATAGAGTGTGCAGCCTTGCTTGAGTGTTTTAGGTTATCAAAGTCTTCACTGTGGACTATGAGCTTCCCAGGGGCACAAAGTCCCTGGAGAGCATTAGTTTCTTGTGCAATTTTTAGTAACTTGCTTATGCAATGAGAACATTTATACACCAAGGAGAGAAAATTCAGCTTAGATTTTCTTGGATGAGCTGTTATCAGGAAATCCCCTAGACTCACAGTTCGAATCTCATCACCCTTAAAGTGAGGAGTAAGCCTAATGCCAAAATTTCAGTGTCTGGAGCTATGATCTAGGAGGTTATCAAAAAGCTTTCTTTCTATGTTCTGTTTTATAGGACATAAATATTTCAATTAATTTTATGTCAGGCCAGAAAAAGAAAATCTAATTAGATAAGGAGGACTTGCCTCCAATCAGAAGTGTTGATTCACATATCTAAATTTATTGCCTTGAAATTTACCTGTCACTAGCCTGATTTGTGCATCTTTGCTTTGTTAGGAGGGTCGTTCTGTCAGCCAAAGAGATTTTTTCCTTTGCAGGAGAGGCTGGTCAATGGAAGCAGGATCCTTCATCTTGTATATCCTGGATTTGATCTCAATTGTGGTCTGGGGTCATAATACTCAGGTCTCTGATACTTGTTAACCTTACAGGGATATAGTAACCTTTGTCTGAGTCGGCATTTTCATAGCAGAGGAACAGTGTTTAATAAATCACAATGAAGAATCAATTCTTCATGGTAGAATTGAAAAGAAATACACACTCTTTTTAGCTTCAGAGATCTTATATTTTAACAGAGGAAAAGACAAGAATAACACTTCCCAAAGGCATGAAAACAAAGAACAAACACCTCTAATTCCATACAACTTTGATGTTCTGCATTCCTCTCTTGGCCGAGCCAGTGGTCAGTGGGGTCTGGGTGTTTGGGACATCAGCCAGGGACCATCTCCATCTGGTTCTATGATGATGTTAGACTCCACAGATAAGCCCATTTCTGAGGAAACCAAAAAGGTCAGAGCATATCCAAGAGTTAGGAATAAATGTTGGTGAGATAGATATCTGGGTGTCAGCAGACATGACGGGTGGTGAGGCTGACCATGTGGGTTTGGATTATCTCATAACCAGATTTTAAGATGATGGCCCTGGTCCAGGTTGGAGACATCTGCAAGATTAGAACAAGAGTCCACTATGTCAGGGTCAAAGCATGAGATCCATGATTCTAGGCAAGGAGGTTAAGGAGTGGAATCTGGACTGACAGCTAGAAAGATACTTCAAAGGTTTTATTGAGGTGGTGAACTTTAGCAGTGTTTTGGGAGAGGGAACACAATATTTACCAAGAGGACAGGCTTATGTGACACAAAGGAAAATGACTAGTGATTCCTATCTGGTCCAGAATGCTGCTCTGTCCTTCTGGGGAACTCTGAGGCTTCAGCCCTTATGCCACATGGATACCTGGAAGTCAATGGATGAGGGTGGCATTGTCATACTAATAACTGGGTATTCACTTCTAATTTCAAAACCACTGTCAGAATTATTTATTTGTCTTCTTTGGCAGACAGCAAGAGTTGGCAACCTCCCTGGCATGTCATAATCACAAGGGAGTCTTGAAAATCTGTTGTATTTTAAAAACTGTATTGAAATTCTGCATTTAGAATCAATATACCTCAGAAAAAAAGGATGCAAATTTGAAAACCTTGACATTATAGCTCTTTAATAGCTAATTACACTGAGGGAAGGAAATGGTTCGGCAGTGATTGTTAGAATGAATAATGACATTAGATGAAATACAAAACAAAGCCATACCAGTTTTATTGGATTTGAAGTAAGAGACAGAGACAGGCTGAAAATATACCCAAATCTGATTAGGGAACTAAACCCTCAGACAAAGAAACTATGGCTGACGGTATGAGCTGATTAACTTGAGTCCCATTGGGAAGTAAATGGGAGAGAATGCAGAGTTTCATAGCTGTGGAGAGTTCAGAAATTTAATCTAGATATGTTCATTTTTACAGAAGAGAAAACTGAGGCTTAAAGGAATAAACAAGTGGACAAAGGTCCTACAGTTAATGAGGGACAGAGTTTGAACCTGAATCCTCATCTAACTGTTGAAAGTTTGAGGCAGTTTGATTAATCATGGTGTTTGGCTCATTGACAGTCATGCCTGCAAGAAGTCCTCAATATATATCTATCAGGCTTATGAGTCAGTTTTTGTTTCCATCTAAGCCCCTTTGTCACTCGGGCACTTGGTTGCCAGTAGGATTGCAGTTGATAACCATGCAATACTGATTTACCATTCTGCACCCTTTACTCTTTTTGGGTGGGGTAGGACCCTGATCTGGGTCTTGGTTCCTTTTGTTTTTAAATAAAGCTCTCAATCTAAGTTCACTCTTTTGACTTGGTTCCATGCATGTCTGCCTCACTGAGAGTTCAGTGGGTCTGAACTGCTGTTGGCTCAGAGAAGAAATGTAAAAAACAGAGCAGCTCATCTTCTTCCTCACTTTCTCCTGGGCCCAGCTTGCCTCTCCAGTGATCAGAGCTATCACTTTCTCATAGTCTTAAGCCAGGCAACCTTCATTAATGTTTGTCTATGTCCTTTATTTTGCACATAGAAGCAGTGTTAAATGCAGATTCTTCTTAAACTGTGTACTTATACCTTGTCTTCTATTCTTAGGCTGCTTTAGATCAGAAACTAATTGTTTTTAAGCGACCTCTATCACACTGAAAAAAACAATTTCTCTACCCTTGATCTGGCCATAACATTTATTTTTCTTAGGCTTGAATATAGTTTTCTACTTCATTTTGGATCAAGTCTAAAATTTATCTCATTACCCCACCTTTTTTTTTCTTTTACTTATCACCCTTTATATTAAATTTCAACATCTTTCAGTCCCAGAGAGAAATATGAATCTATGAAACACTTGGGACTTACAGGATGTAAAATGTGGGCATGTTAATATTAAAACAGGCACAACCCACAGTGGCTGGTGAATACCTTTTCTAGCCCAGGAGCACTAAATAGAATCTTTTTTGTTTATTTATATTTCTTTCAAGGGACTTCTAGAAAATGAAAAGCAGTTAGCTTTTTATTATGGCACTTAATCATCTTTGTTTTGATAAAAAATGTCTTTTTTAAAAAAAGATTTCAAGTAGCACTGTACTAACCATGCAGTCTGTTTTTATTTGTGTATTAAGATGCTTTTAGATTTCTGGAAACTTTTTAGTTCTCAGACATGTATGTTGTAATGTGAAGTGGCAATACCTTCGTAGGGTAACACTTCTTTTAATCATAATTGTTAAAACAAAAATTCTGAGGTTTTGGCTTCTGATTGAAGATTAAAGACTGCATAAAGAACTGTTAGAATTTGGTCTTATATCAGGTGGTCAGTGACTGGAGGTGAAGAAACCCAGAACACATGACATATTCAAGATTTGTGATGCCACATATTCCTGATCCAAATTTTGCTTTTCGCTTCCATATCTCCCAAATGATATCTCAATATTTAATTCTGACAATATATATTAAGGATTAACTGAATTCTGTATTAGATGCTAGGGATTCAAAATTAAATAATACCTTACACTGTATGCACAAATCAATTCCAGATGGATTGCAGATCCATTTGTAAACGATAATACAGATTTGAGAATATAGGTAACTATTTTATGACTTTGGAGTAGGCAGAGATTACTTTAAAACAGGACACAAAAAGGAAAAAGAATGGATAAAGAATAAAAATATAAATGAAGGACTATATTAAGATTAAGAATTTCTGTTCACCAAAAATAAAACACCATGAAGAGAGTGAAAAGGTAGGTGAAAAAGATATTTACCATAAATCTATTCCACTAAGGACTCATTTACAGAAGATATCTCTTAAAAACCAATAAGAAAAAAAAACACAATAGAAAAATAGGCAAAAATCTTTGAATAGAAACTTCACAAAAGAAGATATCTAATAAGCCAAAAATATATAAAATTTTGCTCAACATCAGTAGTCATCAGGGGAATGCCAATTAAAACCACAATGTAATAGTAGCACATATACACTTAAACAACTAAAATGAGAGAAAAAATATCAAAATTGGTGAGGATGAACAACCAGCCCTTTTATACACTCTTCATGGGAAGATAAATTGGTAATTTAGAAACCACTTTAGAAAACTGTTCAGTTCTATCAACTGAAAAGATGCTGAACTCTGATACAGAAATTTCAGTTCTAGGGAGATACACATACCACACAGATGATCTATTGAAAATGATTGAATGTAGAGTAGCTAGGGGTAAAGGAAAGGCAGACAGAAAGTTCAGACAAAAGGTGAGAGAGATGGGGTACGAAGAAGGGAATCTAGGTTGAAGGAGGGCTTTTGTAAGAGAGATGTGATCAAGAGATAGAGTTTTAAAATGTAAAAGAGACTAGAATTAATTTATGCAATAAATTCCCAGATAGAAGAGATTTTAAGTTAAAAAACATTTCTTTCTCTAGATTTAAGAAGAAATATGAGAACTAATGTAGATGTAGGTTAAGTTATATGTAGGTAGCTGTGTGTGAGGGAGTTTTCTATGGATAGTTTCTATTTTCTTGGTGAAGTAAGATGCTAGTTAATTTGAAAAGTGAGATAGACAAATGTTAAGTTGGAAATTATAAAAGATGATGAAGTTTGGATTAGCTACTATTGGGGAATAGGAGGGAGAGGTGATCAAAGAAGTTAATATTGATAAGTATCATTCAAGACTCAGTTGCTTTGGGAGAACATATGCTTGTGGTGGTGTCAACTCACACACCTGTGTGACTTCTTCTGCAGTACCCAGAAGCAGGGTGTAAGACAGGAAGGGTTCAAGTGAGTTGAGCATATTGGCAAATGGAGTTGAAAATATACTTTATGGAAACTAGATTGTATAAAAAGTATGAGAAGTAATGAGAGAGATGATGGGCTGATGAAAAAGAGCGCTATTGAGAACTGAAGCTCTTGATGGATATAATAATGAGAAGGAAGACTGGACCTGAGGAAATGAGCTAGAAGGAATGTTGGTTTTGGTTAGAACTGGGCATTTTAGCCTTTGTTTTCTTATGGAGTTCGGGTATGGCTGTGGTATGGGTGAGAATGTGACTCTCACTGAGTTCAAGAGGCCGAGGCACCTTGAAGCCAGACTGTTAGCTATGGTCTTTCTCTTGAACACTGAGACCTACAGGATGATGACAGTGGGGCAGGAGAGAAAGATGAGAAGAATGATATTAAGTTCTCAGTTGAATTAAGGGCAAAGACAAGGGGTCTATGAAGAGAGTACAAGAAAGGTCAAAGGTGATAGAACTGGGAAGCAAGAGTTTCAGAGGAGGAAATGTTTTTACATGTGGGCAAAAGAGGAAAGTCTTGAAAAGGGTAGAGAAAAGGAATAATACAGGATCTAATGTTTGAGCATGTGGAATAAAAAGTCTCAGAAAAAAAGATGCTGAACTTAAGAGGATCCTTATCTCCATGAATTCTCCAAAGTGATTCCATAATTATGCTAGCATTCGGAGTAAGAGGAAGCTTATTTCCCTTCTAAGAATAGGTTCACAAGACAGTGAGCAAGAAAGACAATATAAAAAGAAGGATCACTCTAGACTTTAAGCTCCTTGAAAGCTGTGCTTTATCTACCTTTGTTCGACTGCCACGCTCAGCATCAACACTGACATGCTACATCTGTATCAGTGTGTGTGAGTGTGCATATATGGATATGTATATACACATATATGAGTGGGTAAATATGTATGCATATGTATATATGATCTCATATATATGATCTCACTTGACTTTCTGTGTATATATGAATCATGTGTATATATGATTTCATTAGAATTTCTAAATACCACACATAGATTGTCTAACTAAGTATTGTACTTCCTTTAGAGGTTCAGAAACTTAGGCCTATATAGGTTAAGCATCTTGTATGAGTTTGGAGAAAGTAGTAGGGCCAGGATTTGAACCTGGATCTTCCACCTCATCCAGGGTAAAAGCACCAAAAAATGTTGAATGTATAATAAATTCGGAAGAAATTTGTTGCTTTAGTGGGTTATATTTTATGTGGACTAGGACCTTCATTTTTTTTTTTTTTTTTTTTAGCTAGGATGCACTGCAATATATTTTAAAGTACTTTTTAAAATGAGAAATAAAAAAACCACAACAAAAAAACAAAACCCTCCACATTTTTTCCCCTATTCTTAGTATCTCTGTGGATATGTACACTTGACTGGGAGGAAGTGAAAGAAATCAGTTTCTCCCTGACCTATCATAAATTTACAGACGTGAGGACGATATAAACTGGTATAAATACTGAAGCCATACTGTGGTAATTACAAATTAACAGGACCACTTTGCCACTTTCCAACATGCAAAAGTGGTTCGATTTGAATTAATCACAGTGATATTAATAAAATAAAAGGTTCTGCAAGGTGCCCTCTTTTGAACATGGCCAATATAAATGCTTCAGTTTTAAGGGAAATGAAATCTTTCACTCTGAGAATCCAGAGTGCATTATCATTGTTCTGAATATTTTGTGAAACGGTTCACAGCTGATGGAGCAGGGATGTCTGCAACTGTGTTCACTTGCGTTCCATTTCAACCTCTTTCCCGAATCTACTGGAGACTTTATTGCCACTTAAAAACCCTGACATTCTGCAAATTGCATGGTGAACCCTTAATGATTTCTGAAACAAGAATGAGGTAATCTTCACAGCAATTTAAAATATTCCAGTGGTCAAAGGGGCATTTATGGTCTCCTTTATCACAGACTGAATTGACTTTTTCAGTTAATCATTTAAGCAACAAATTACGTATATTATGTATATTATCACATAAGAATCTGGTTTTGTGTTCCTTCTCCTAGGTGCTTTGAGTGTTTGTCAGTAAGGCTGGAAAGTCAGACCAGATGGCATGGATTATTATTGGAAGCAGATCATTGCTTCATGCCTGCTTTCTTCTTTTTTCCTTCCTCCACTCTGTCTTCACTTCTATCAGCAAAAACATAGTTGGCTCTCTGAAAAAAAAGGGAAATCGACTCTCTTGGAATTGCTGCCTGAGTAAATGAAAAGGTGCTTCTCCTTTAGATGACCATATGGGTGCTTTGTTCTTGGCTCAGATTGGAAATATCAGCTTTGTACATACTGTGATGAAAGTGCTGATAATAAGATTTGAATGTATTTTTATGGCTTTGAATTTCTGTGTAAGCCTCTCTCAGAGGCTTGGATAGGTTAGGTGTTTTGTTTTATTTTGTTTTGTTTTGTTTTTGTTTTTGTTTTTGTTTTTCCCTTGAGAACACCTTTATGAATAAGAAATGTTTGTTAATTAGGTCATTTCTGTCTTTGTAAAATTTTTGAAGGCAGAAGAAAGGTACATGTGTGGGTGGCACTTTGTCTAGTGCTCTGCTAGAATAAGGTACCTTTGGATAATAATAATTATATGAATAAAAACGATAATGAGTCACAATTTTTGAGCCTAATGTGATTGTGAAAAGGGCATGAGGTTTTCAGATTGTTGTCAATAAGGAAATGACGTTGCTCCTTGAGGTGGAGTTCCATGTCCACTGCACCAGTTTGTGGCTGAATTTGCAGCTTTAGGAACTGCTTTCAGAATCTCATTTCCAAACACTCCGAACACTTTTACTTACAAAACTTGTAAATACTGGTCATAAGGAAAGGGTCATAGAAAGCCCAATGGAGTCCAGGAGTTGGGGCTCTGAGCTTGCCTGCAGGTATAAAAGCTGTTGCCTTAGGGTACTATTTGCCAAGTTTCCTTGGCTAAAGTTAGGAGGGAGGGCTGTGGTGGGAGGGCTTCTTAAGTATGATCAACATTTTCTAACGACTTCCACTGGTTTAACCTTAACAGGCAAGTGAAATGGAAATTTCAAAAAAACATTCAAGAAATCAAATTCCCTGGGGTCTGAATATAATTTGGAAAATTGAGGAAAAAGACTCGAGGTGGGGTGAGAGTGGGAGGACAATATCGTAAAAAATACCTAAGCCATTGCTTCTTCTCTCCTTTCTACTTTGCTTTCTTAATAGAAAGCTGACTTGTGAGGGCTTCTTTCAGGACCTCTTCTATTTTGATTCTCCTCTCCCACCTTCAGATTGGGGTTCTTTTTGAACTGTGAGCCATCTCTGAGTGTAGGAGCCATGGTGCTATTTTAAGGTGGTGGTGACAAATCAAAGTTCCTCTCCCTTCAATCAGAAGACACTTCATAGTTGAACAGCTCTGCAGGGTCACATCTCCCTAGTTGGTACCATTTGCTCTAAAGAGGGCATAAAAGCAACAATTATTATGGGCATGGTTGCTGATTGTGGTCACTCTTCGTAGAATCAGTCAATTACCCATGAGTTGATCTTGGAGAATCTGCTTATATTGGAGCAGCCATATGTGTTTCTTTAAATCATCAAGGCCTAAGCCACTCATTCACATTTGTCTGATCTGAAACCAGGCCTCTCTTGTGGAGTAGGTGCTGGCTGCGGGGGAGATATTTGCATTTCTGACCTGCTGCATGCCTTTGCTGAATGAAATTCATATAATTACTACACACCATGACTTCCTCCAGAGTTGTATCCGTTCTGGTTAGCTTTTTTTCCTTCCTTTACTTCATCAGCATCTAATTAATTAACGGTTGTCATGGCTACTGTTGCCATGACAGCATAAAATTCTCCCCAAGGGCTTCTCATTCATATTCTAACAAAATCCAAGCACATAGCTGGGTGGCTGGAAAAAGTGGTAAGGAGAATTCAAAAAGAATGGAAGACAAACCAGGAAAAGGGTGCTTTGTCTCAAAGTCCTGCCCTCTCTAGCTTCAGTCTTAGACTGCCTTGCCTTAGAGGGTATCTTAATTTTCTTTATTATTTTCCTAATTTTTTTTCTATATTTATTTAATGCATGAATGTTCCTGGTGCTAGGAATAATGTTAGTATTCTTGGATAAAAGAGACTTTCCCTGCTTTAGGACCATGTTCTTCTTTCATTTTTTTTCTTGTTCATAAACTGAAGAACACATTGATTTTCTCCTGTCGTTTAGTCTGGCAAGTTTGCTGGTGAGATTCCTAATGGATTCTTCATAGGTCAAATAAAGAAAGTGGAGCTTTGTCACTTACAGTGCTTGACAGTGTCTACCTCTCAAAAGAAGATAAGATCTGTCACCTGCTCACATATAATTTCCCAGAAAGCAATAGTTCTAACAAGATTTCTGTCCTTGCAAGTCTGTCCACTGATTATGCATCTCTTATTTGATGTCTAACTATATTCATTCTCTCTTTCTGTTCCTTCAGAAACATGTGTCTTGTTCCAAGGGAGAGGAAGAGGCATTAAGAGATGAAGGAGACTCTGTTACTTAATCCATTTCTGAATAAACATTCGTTATTCCTAAAATAAAAAAATCTCTAGGACTCCCCAACCTTAACCTACCATCGCATGTTAATAAGAGTGCCTCATACTTTGGCCTGAGGTCCTTAGTACCTGTGCTGTAGTTGAGTTCAGGTCTTCTCACCTTGCTTGCTTTCCTCCCTGCAGGTTCTACGCGCTCCAAGACATTCTCCACAGAGCTGTCTATTCCTAAATCACAGTTTTTACTATAACCTTCTAAAACAGGGAAGAGGCATGAGCACCACACAGATTGGCTAAGTGTTAATCCTAGTGGGATTCAGAACCTGCTACGTGCTGCTAGACACAGAACCCGGCTGATCAGCCATAAGGCCAGACCATGAGAAGCCTACAGAGCAAAGGAAGCGTCCTGCAGAGATTCCTAACAACTATTCGCCCATACCAAGAAAGAAAAACAAAGCTGTACCTTGTACGAAGATAAACTCAATCATTCCATTCTCTACTCTCTGTAATCAGTAATTTTTCATAGAAACAGGTATAAACCCAATTCCTCAAACACTAGGGGGTCTCATTCTCTGACTCTAAGAAAAGACCACACTATGTCTATGGAGTGTTATTCCTTCTCTAGTAAACTTTTCTGTCTCTAACTCTGGCTCACTCTTGAATTATTTTCTGCATAGAGCCAAGGACCTTCCCTCTCTCTGCATAGGACTTGAGTCCTCACTTGAGGGGATTTGCCCTCTCCTGTATCACTTCAACAGTTTTCAACCCTTCAAAAGGTCCAATGGCAATGTTCCTCAAACTTGAATGTGAATCAGAATCACTTGTGATATATGCAGATCCCTGGGCATCTCTTCCAGAGATTATGATACAATAGGTCCACGGTAGAGCCCAGGGACCTGCTTTTCTAACAAATGTTCTACATTATTCTAACGTAGACAACTCATGAGAAATACTGGCCAAACGTGAAGCCCACATTCTTAGCATGGCAGACAAAGCCCATAATAAGTTGATACCAACCTATTTCTGCCCTTTTAACTTCTCATCTAGTAACATTTCCGCCTCAGATCTTCCACCCCAGTGTGTGGGGTTCTAACCATATTGGATTTTCATTATTCCCCATATATGCTACATATAACTCAAGCTCCAAGCCTTTGTTGAAACACTTCCTTTGTCTAAAATGACCTCACTCTTGAAGGGGATCAGAATATACCACCCCCAAATGAGCCACTTTGACATGGAGATTATTTTGAGCTGAAGGCAATTAAGGAACAGCAGACACAGGAGGATCTCTCTGCCTCCCCTTTTCTGCCTAAAAGAAGGCATAAATTTCCCTTTGTGACAGTATCCCCCCTCCCTTCTCCTGTACCAGGAAGAAGAGAATGACTCAATCACCAGAAAAGACTAGGCTCTTATCACTAGAGATAAGATTTAGTAATATTTTCTTTCAATTTAATTTTAGGATTTAATGTAAGATTTTAGTAAAATTTAACAAAATTTGTTATGCAGACTTGAATCTTACAAACCTTCCTAAATAATCCATTATTTTCCCCCATATATTTACTTTCACACAATTTACTGCCCCTAGAAGTTCAAACCCCTTTTTCTTTGTCTTGTCATTTCTCTACAGTTTATTGCCTTTTGTTAAAATGATATGTAAGCTCACAGGCCTAATCACTTCTTGGGGATTCATTTCTTCTTTTTGGCTCCCCCCACCCCCGCCCGTCCCCACCCCCCACTGTGTGCATATGAAATAAACCTTTTCTCTGGTTAATCTGTCTTTTATTAGTTTAATTCACATGTTCCATCTACTGAATATAAGGGGTGGGGGGGAGTTTTTCCTTGCTCACGCATGCTCTCTGTGGTCCTGGTCAGATTCAGTCCAATGTCACCTCCTGCTTGAAGCCTCTTAGTCTCTTCCAAGTAGAATTACCCTCTCTTTGTGTCCCATAGAACTGCTTTAGGTCTATGTTTGTACCTACCACATTTTATTTTAATTCTGTCTTTAAGGGTTGTATTTCTTGTTCCTTAAAGTTTCTAGCTGATGAGAGAAAATAAATTATTACTTTCATCATCTACTAAGTACTGTTCATGGTGCCAGTTAACTATTCTCACCACAAACTACTTTTTAATCAAAACAATAACAATAACAACAACATAACTACCTGAATTGAGTCCTTCATTCCAGGTAGTATGCCAAGGGATATATGTACATGTTGTCATTTAATATTTACAGTAACTTTATAAACCTGCTATTATGATTCTCTTCTTTTACCAGTAAGGAAAGGCCAATAACTTACTCCAAGTTGATAGGTAGTAAAGGCACAGTTGGCATTTATGCAGATTAATCTGACTCTGGAGCCTGCCTGTGTTATCAAATTTTAAGGTGGGGAAACTTGCCCAAGGGTACCTAGTTAGAGGTTCAGAAGAGCCAGGCCAGTGAGATTTCAAAGCTTATTGGTAGATAGATTTCACATTTTAAATCCTCAGTTCTTCCTGTAGTTTTTAACACACGGTTCAGTGAATAAAGTAGGCTTATCAAATATTAATATGATTCTTAATTTAAGACTCAGAGAAGTGACTTATTCAAGGTAATGTAGTGAGAAGGAGGCTGAGCAGAAATTCTAACAGGTGCTCACACACCAAAGTGAAATTCCCACGAAGTCACAGATCCCTCTTCAATACCACAGGTACTAAGATAAACTTGGAATTCTGACCCCCATTTATAACATCATTTCAAGGGAAAAATATACTTAGACCATTAACATGAATATTTAGAACTGGGAGAAGTAGGGACTGTGAAGTAGACGTGCGTCTCACTGAGCTGCCATATTGTGATGTGCATTGCCAGCAGCATTTGAATCCAGATCCAAGCAGGTATCTGCAGAGTAATTATGGCCTTTGGGATTAGGAGATTCCAGTCAAACATTTGGTACTTCAAAAAATAACATTTGGAAGAGGATTCAACAGCACCTGGCAGATGATGAAGGAAGGAAATGTTTTCTCACCTAATTTTCACAAATGGGTTCTGCAACTGCACCTGCAAACCCCTTGCCAAACTCAGCTCTGCCTGTAGAGGAACTAAAAAAAAAAAAATGCAATTAACCCCATATGTTCTGTTTAGAAGAGCATCTGGGAGACAGCTTAGAGCCAGTGTCTGATAAAACAAGCGTTTTTTGATGAGGGGATCTGACGATTTCCTTTTCTTAGGAATTTAATAAGCCAGGGATCCATCTGTCTAACAAGCATCTGAAGTCAGCAGGGCCTTAGATCATTGGTGCCTAACCCTTCTTTTGCCCCCTGTCCCACAGCAATGCTCCTAACCACATCCTGGGATAGCTGTTAGTCTGTGGCTAGAGCTTTGTTCTGCTGGGTTTCTGGGGGATGGGCAGCTGTTGGCTCTTTCCCAAGGTAAAGCCTGAATAGGGATGTCACCTGAATAGGAAGAGAGAGGGCCCCTGTGCAGTTGATGGAACTTCATTGATTTCCACTGTGCCCAGCTGTATCACTACAATGCACCTGCTGCTGGCCGCCAGCATGATAACATACCCTGCTCAGGTGCAAGGGGAGGATGTTGTGAACAATTAATCTCCTGGATGATTCATCGGGTCCCTGCTTCCTGATCCACTCCTGCTCTCCCTCCTTCCCCCCACCCCGCCACCGTGTTATCAGCAGAAGTAGTAAGGCATCCGATTTTGAAGGGTTGGAGGTAAGAGGGCGAAATTATTAACCTCCACGTCAATTCTAATTAATGCAGTAAGCCACCTTGATATTTAGTGACTGGAAATGAAATCAATTTGAGTTTTAAAATTTAATTTACATACAGCTGGTATGATAAATCAGTGACCCATTGAGAGGTAAATCACTTCTCTGTAGTTAGGGGAAGGATTTCTGTCCTCATTGATATCCGGGTAGTTTGCAGATTCAGAAATTAATCCACTGCTGTTGGCTTCCCAAGAAGGGGCACGCTGGTGTGATGGCTTTGAAAAATTTCACTCTCACTGCAGCTTAGATATGAAGAGGAAATGTAATTTCTGTATTTTGTTTATAGCTGCTTTAGTTTAATTCATGATTCCCCCCTCCCTACCCCACAGTGATAAAAAATAACCAAATGTCTAATTTGGTTTGAGCGAATGTTTGATTTGAGCATTTAAACAGAGCCTTCAAGGAATGCTTAGTCTTTCTAGGAAAAAAGGCTTTGAATCTCAGATTGCTTCCATCCTCATACTGCTGTTTTTCCTAAAATGGCATCTGGTTTATGGGAAGCATTTGTGTATGGGGGAGGGGCTGTGGTTCTCATGACCTAATGGGGGACAGGAGGAGCCAGGGTCTTGGTTATGGGGGCTGTGGCTTCAGGTCACTGTCTCTTTGTACTGGTTCCTCCCTGCTTCAGGCACTGTGCCTCAAAAGTGGCAGGTGTAACCTGGGCTTGGTCAGGGGCTTGTCCCTGGCTGACCTCTGACCCCCAGTGGCTTTGGTTATCAGACATAGGCCCCTGACAGGCCAGAAGTGAAGGTGGCTTGGAATGGTGAAACTTGAGTGCGATTCTTGTTCTGTTTTCGTTCAGTGGCTACGTTGCTGTGGCCTGGTCCTAGATTGGTGGAAGCAGCTGAGTTATTCTTTTTCCAGAAATCTGTAGAGGGAGCAGGGGGTGTGCCTCCTACTCTGTTAAATTTACTTATTCAATGCTGAAACTCAAAGAGGAGAAATGGGGATACGCATCTCCTTCCCACCTCTTTCACCAGTCCTCAGGCTGGAAAAAGGATGGATCTTTCCTTTATTCTCCTGTATGATGCCCTCCTTCCTTTGGGTAGCAAGCATTCTGGCCTTCCTGCCCCAGTGAAGGGGCAGAGAATTTAAGTAACATTAGGGCTTTTATGCATTAGTTGTCCAAGCCTGGATCTTGATAATTTAAAGTGTGGGGAGTCGGGGTGGAGAAGTGAGAAGGAGTTAAGGGAATGAGGCAGAATTGGGAACATCTGCTTTTAAGATAAGAGCTTGGCTTCGAGGCTAATGTTTTGCTGTTTAACCTTATTTCCGAATGTCATAAATTGACAATTATGCTTGCCATTGATTTTGCATTCTTTCTGTAAAAATTATGCTTTTGGGGCAGATGGGAGTCTCTGGGTACTGTTGGTAATTCTAGGGGGATAGCAAATATATTCAGAAATCCAGAAGAAAAAATACATTAATGATTTTCAACAAAATTTTACCTTCATTACAATGGTAATGTGTGAAGTTTCATCATGTTTGTGTCTCAGTCCAATCACATCCAAATGTAGTTCATCAAATGTGTGCCCTTACTTAGTCAACAGCATTTAAGAAGTATCAACAGCAACTTGCATGTATTAGCGTGTGCGTGTGTGTGTGTGTGTGTGTGTCTGCGAGAGAACGGGGGGCAGGAGAGAGAGAGAGAGACTGAGAGAATAAGCAGGTCAGTAGTTATGGACTGAGTAGTATGGGAAAGGATATCAGAGATATGGAAGATCTGGTGTTAAACTTGCAGATAGAACTCAAAAAGTAAACTATTTAAAAGGCCACAAATAGGTTAGTAGATTAATATAACCCTAACTTGATATAAGAGTTTTGAGGGAACACAGAACAAAGAAGTGATTAAAGTTAGATATAACCTGAAAAAGACTTTCTAAAAGATGTGATTTGGGGGTCAGACTTGAAGTCAAGATTATTTATAGATAAATAAAAAGGGATAGAATTAGGTGATGGAAGCTGAGGTATGCAGTGAAGAAAATGGGGTTGGTGAGAAAGAGGAAGACCAATATGAGTGATGAGAATGGTATTGTGAGAATAGCTTCAGTTTAAAAATGACAAGATACCCTCGAACCTTTACTGACGAGCTGTGTGACCTTGGTTAAGCTCCTTGAGCCCTGAAGCCTCAGATTTCTCATTAGTTGCAAGAGGGAGCAGAGGTATAGCTGGCTCTGATTCAGTGGAAGAGAAAACCTAATGTAGGTTTCGGGCCATGGTGGGATGTGATGAAAATTATGTAGATATGGGATTCTTCCACCAACTGTAGGTGGAATAAATTAGAAGCCAAAAGAGCAGTGATCTAAGCATGACATGATATAGATATAGCATAATGGGCTGAATAGTGGCCCCCTAAGATATGTCCAGGACCTAATCCTTGGAACCTGTGAATGTTACCCTCTGAATGCAAAAAAAATATCCCCAAAAGAGAGAGACAGAGGAAGTTTTGAGATGGAAGAAACAATGTGATCATGGAGAGATTGCAGTGATGTGGCCACAAGCTAAGGCATGCATGGAGCCACCAGGAGTTGCAATAGGCAAAGAAGGATTCTCTGGAGAAACTTGGAGGGTGTGTAGCCCTGCTGACATTTTGACTTTGGATTTATGGCTTCTAGAACCCTGAGAGGATACATTTCTCTTCTTTTAAGCCACCTGCTTTGTGGTTATTTGGTACAGCAGCTACAAAAACTAGAAATACACAAATTAGAGGAAAACAGAAAAAGTAAGTGAAGGTTTATGAGATATTGGTCTTTTTCTCAGATACTTTGTCATGAAAGGACTGTGAGAGGGAACTAGAATAATCAAAAATGACTGCAAAGGTGTGAGCTATGAGACTGAGGTGTTCATGAGAGTGCATATTTTTGATAAGGATTGTAGTATGCTTCTTACACTTATTATCTCAATACTCTGTGTGTTACATATTTTTGTTCCCAATTTTAAAAGTAAATACATTTTTATTTCCCTGTCCTAGATACTCACATAGAGGAAAACAGCCACAGAGCTAACAGGCTTATGAGAAACCTCAGTCTACTACCCCACCCTTTCAATCCCCAGTTCCATGTCACAGTTACTTTCCGCTCTGTAGTCAGGGTTTTTTTTGTTTGTTTGTTTTGTGGGGAGCATTTACCCTCATCTATTACTATTTCTTGATTTACTAGTTTTAGACCATATCTACAGGCTGTGGACCGGTACTGGTTGGTCTCCTGTTAGGAACCAGGCCACACAGCTGGAGGTGAGCAGCAGGTGAGCAAGCAAAGCTTCATCTGTATTTGCAGCTACTCCCCAGTGCTAGCATCACCATCTCAGCTCCACCTCAGATCATCAGGCGTTAGATTCTCATAGGAGCACCTGTCCCTGGGCCAAAAAGGTTGGGGACTGCTGGTTTAGGTGACAGAAGGTTATTGTGGAAGTCTGGATCAAGTCACTACAATGTGATAGACTCTTAAAGGAAGCGACTAAAAATTGGAAAGCTGATTCTGAAGCTCATAAAGAGAACAGGAAGTTGTGTGTGCGAATGTGAGAACATTTTGTAAAGACATTTTCTTCAGGAAAAGCTGTGCTGCATCCCTGCTGGAGTCTCCACTCCTCACCTCAGGCCTGTGAGGGGATATCCCTCAGGATTACAAGGAGGGTTTAGTGTGGGTCCTCTGCAGTGAGGACCATGTGGACCAGTATGTGATTGCCTGGAATACTTAGAGGCTGAGAAATGGGCTCACTGTTTTGCTGGGAGAGCCTGGAGACTTGCTTCTGGTTGAGATATGCCAGCACTCTGAGTCTAACAGGACAGAAGATGAGAGTCTGCGGATGGCACTGTGGCAAACCAGGGCCCGACAAAGAGGCGTCACAGAGGAATTAACACAGCACCTATGTCATGGGAGTTGCCGTCTGGCCACTTCAACTGGCCCTACCTGAGGGAAGAGAGAATATTCACCTCTAAATTAGTTTTTTTGAGATTTAACTATTACAAGAGGATGGGCATTGTAATTATGATATGGAGGCTATATTTCTTGATGTCATAACTCTAGGACTTGAGGTAAGCAGGAAAATGTTGGGGCCTGCCAGAATTTTCATCTGGGGATAAAGAGAAAATTTCCTCACTGAATACATTTTTAAAACTTTTTTTAAAAATTAAACTTTTGTCAGATTGCTACTAGATTTATTGGGGAGATCACTTTGTAAATTATACAAATATCTAATCCCTATGTTGTACACATGAAACTAATATAATATTGTATGTTAACTGTAATTGAAAAATTAAAAAATTAAAAAAATTAAACTTTGTATTTTGAGAGAATTGTAGATTCACATGTTGTAAGAAATCATACAGAGAGATCCTTTGTACCTTTTGCCCAGTTTTCCCAAAGGGAAACATCTTGCAAAACTACAGTACAACCTTCCAAGCAAGATATTGGCCTTGGTACAGACCATTTCCAGCACCCCAAGGATCCCTCCTGGTGCCCTTTCTTGATCGCAGTCCCCATCTCTTTCTTGTCCATATTACATCTTTAACCCCTAGCAACCACCAGTATGTTTTCCATGTGTATAATTTTGTCACTTCAAAAATGTCATATAAATGGAATTATATATGTAACCTTTTGGGACTGACTTTTTTGACCTCAGTCTGATTCTCTGGAGATTCATCCAAGGTGTTGCGCGTATCAGTAATTCTTTCCTTTATACTGCTAAGTATTCAATAGTGTGGATGTACCACAGTTTGTTTAACCATTCACCAGTTATAGGACATTTGTGATGTTTTCAGTTTGGGGGCTATTTTGAATAAAGCAGCAATAAACATTTGTGTCCATATTTTTTGTAGCCATGTTTTGTGTGAGCCTGTCTACATTTCTCTGGGGTAAATGACCAGGAGTAGAATTGCTGGATCATATGGTAGTTGGTTGTTCAGCTTTTTAAGGAACTGCCAAACTTGTTCCAGAGTAGCTGAGCATTTTATATTTCCACCAGCCTGTGAATAAATTTTAAAAAGACTGGGAGATAAAAATAAAGTTACATTTTGATGTCTTCCTCTAGGTGGTGCTACTCTGGCCTCTGTAAATAGCAAGTTCGATCTGCCTGACCCATTTCAAAGCCACAGAGGCTTCAGGGCTCAGAGCAGGCCTAACTGGGGCTCTGGTGCTGTGATACCAGGAACTGGCTGAAAAGCTCCAAAGTTTGAAACCAAACTGCTTGGGGGAGGTCTTTGAGATAGCCCTGCTCCCTCCCAGGGGCTTTCCATATCCATTAGTCAGGGCTATGGCTATGTCTGAGATTTGGGCTACATTTTCCATTATGAAAAGAGACTTTTTTGTTTTGAGCATAGTAGTTACTATTAAAAGCTGCAGTCACATGGCGTGCTGGGCTGGAAGTGGCAATTCAGAGAAACTTTTGTCTTCACAGTCCCTAAGTGGGGCCAGATGGAGGAGTTGTGCTGGGAGTGGAGAGGGAAGAGTGGGGCTAGGATCAAAGCCAGAAAGAAGGGCGCCTCCCGAAGAAAGCTCTGTACAAGCCTGTTTAACTCTTCCATTGCTGAAGTGGCCGTGGGTGCCTTCTACCAGAGAGCTTGGCTGCCCTTGTACAGCTCAGCTGTAATTCTGCAGGGCTTATAGGCTTAGGCCTGGAGCTAAATGCCTCCTTCCAGATCCCAGCTCAATCCCTGCCTACTATGTAACCTCAGCCAAGGTCATTGTAACCCCTACAGGTTTCAGAAATCTTATTTATAAAGTGAGGATACTAATAGTACCTCAGGTTTATCATGAGGACTAAGGGGAACAATACCTATGGTGTCCTTAGAACATGGTTCTCAAACTTGGTCGACCATCAGAGTTACCTGGAGGTATTTAAAGAATACTGATGCCTGGATCCCATTCTCAGAGATGAGAATTGTTACATTGGGTCTTGAGTATGGAATGTAAAAAAGTCCTTGGGTTGGATCGTGTCCTCTCCTAAATTTATGTCCTTTCTGGAACTTCAGGTTGTGACCTTATTTGTAAATAGAATCATTGTAGATATAATTCGTTAAGATGAGGTCATATTGGCATGGGCATTTAATCTAATATGACTGGCACCTTTATAAAAAGAGAAGAAACACTAAGACAGACATGAACAGAGACAAAACAGTGTGCAGAGACACAGGGGTAATGCCATGTAACAAATGAAGCAGAGTTGGAGAGATACATCCACAAATCAAGAAATGCCAAGGATTACCAACAACCATCAGAAGCTGTGAGAAAGGCATGGAATAGACTCTCACAGAGCCCTCCAGAAGGACACTTTGACTTTGGACTTTTGGCTCCAAACTTTGAAAGAATAAATTTCTGTTTTTAGCTGCTCAGGTTGTGATTTTTTTTTTACAGCAACCCTAGAAAACTAGTATGGGATATTGTAATGCATAGCCAATCTTGTCCATCACAGGCTTAACCTGTGGAACAGAGCAAATCCTCATTTAGTTAGCTATTTGTCATTACTGTGAATCAGATAGTCTTAGCAATATTCCAGAGTCTGCCGACCCTCAGAAAAGCATTGTGGGTATTAGTTGGCCCTGTTTCAGAAGAGTCATGTGCAACCCCATTCTCTGAGGATGGGCTACCTTCGTAAATCAAGAGGAAGCAGTAGATGTTACTTTGGTGAGGGGAACACAGCACTTTCATAAAAGGCTGGAGAAACATGAGCTCCATGTCAGTCTGGGTCATAGAAGCTTGGGAAACACTGCATTCCATAGTCCCTCTTTGAAGAATCGTAGTGCACATAACATTTTTAAGACTCTGGGGAGTCCTGTGGTCCCTTTTACTTTACTTATCCTGGACTTTTCCTCTTTGACCATAGAAAGCTCCAGCTAATTTTTACAAATGTATTATCCCAGCAGAATTGGTGCTTGAGAACCCTACAGAGGAAATCAAAGTTGGGGCTAGACCATCACCTGTGGGTACATACTTGCCTAGAAGGAGGACTTAAAGGAAAGCGACCCCCTCATTTTGTCACTAGGCAGAACTCAGCATCGGGGCAGCTGGAATGGTGGTGATGGGGAATTCAAAGATGCTGTGCATACTGTGGTGGCTCTCTAGAATGAGAATTGCTTTCCCTGCTGTGAAAAGGACTCTTAGTCAAGTTTTAGATCAGGGGGCCAGCACCCATTCAATCTGTCTCCCTTTTATACAGTGGACAGATGTAAACTGGGAAGGAGCAGGATGATTTTTAAAGAGCAGCATTGTGTGGTCTGTGGGATGCTGAGGGAGGACTTAACAGCTGGCGGAGGGCAGGGGCCATGATATCAGCTGTCCTTCCTCTTTATGGAGGGTAGAATGAGAGGAAAGGAAGCAGAGCAGTTCTGGGAGATGTGAGGAAGAATTTCCTAGTAATTAACAGGATTCTGAAGTGGTAGTGTCAGGCTCTAAGTTCTGTGTTCTTTCCACTGTGGGTTGCTGGTAGTAGGTGGAGCTCAGGTTATCGATTCAGATATATAAGGAATGCAACTGTCTTTTTGTATAACAATTATTTAAGATCCCTGTTGCAACAGAGTGGCAGAAATTCAATTTTAGTCCATTTAAGAATTGCTTTTACCCTTGAGGTTGTATCTAGTTCCGGTGCTAGGGCACCATATAAATGAGCAGAACAGGACTGTGGTCCTTGCTATCTTTTGTCTGTGTAGGTGTCACGTGGAATATACATTTTCCTGTCTGGTTGTTGGTCATTTGTTCATGAAGATTCTTGCTGTCACCATGGCCATTTCAGCTTTGGTGGTCTACTTATATGCCAGGTGAGGGCATGGGAGGCTCTGACAGGATGTCTCTGCTCTTCTTAGTCTATGTATCTGACATAGTCACTTTCTCTCTGGTATCTTGCAGCCTCCCTGAGACTCATCAGCAGCAGTATATGGAGCCTATTCTCTTTTCCCTGCAGAGTATCAGCTTTCAAATCAGGAAGGCAACTTTACTTCTATGTGTTCTACTCTGTCGTATTCTCTCCCTCAAGAAATGAAACAGAGGAGCAGGGGTGGAGGGTGGAAGAAAAAAAAACCCATAAGATTGGAAACTATTGGGATACTGGAAGGAAAAAAACCCATCATTAAATACATCAGTAACAATATTCTTCCAGATCTCTCTTCCATCGCAATGGATTCTAGAGGAAGGACGTGAAGCCTCCTCTTTTTCTACTCATGTATATGAACAAGTTCTGGAGCTCTGAGACTCTACAGCATATAAGTGGTAGAATGGAGCTTGTTGCCCAATATCTTGACCTTCCAGTTCTTAGTGATAAAGAACCTTCCTAAGCAAGGACAACCAATTGTCCTGGTTTGTCTGAGAGTAGGGGGTTCCCCAAGTTGTGCACTTTCATTGCTAAAATTGGTATAATCTGAGGCAAATTGGGTCAGTGGGTCACCCTACAAGATCCTTCCATTGTTTTCCTCAGACTAAGATTCTGCCTTCTGTACAATGTGACTCCAAAACTTCTTAATTCTGAATGTCTTCTCTCAGCTGCATTAGATGCAATAGAGACAACCATTCAAGTATCAGGTGCTTGACAAGAATCAGGCTCTTTGTTTAGACGGATCTGACCTCATGACAGCCATAGAATTCACCTTTTAGAATGAATATCGTGGTTCTGGCGGCTGTCTTTTGAGAGCCTTGAAGTCTCTCCCTGTAGCATTGCTCGTTATCATCAGCTTGCTGTCAGTATCTTATCTGTTTTTACTCATATAATTATTAATTTCTGCATCTGCTTATACTCCTGCCAGGGGATGGCCTTCCTGTTAACCACTGAAAATGGGAAGGAGACAGATTTCTTTAGCAGTGGATTAGTTGTCAGCACTGGCAGAAAGCAGAGAACTCATGAAGGTGTGTGTGTGTGTGTGTGTGTGTGTGTGTGTGTGTGTACATGTGCACAGGATGGGTGGGTGAGTGGGTGCAGGAAAGAGAACGGAAGGTGGGAATGCAGAAGAGAAGACCATCTGTTCCATGTAGCCAATTTTAACTCTTTTCCCCTTCCTCCAGCCTTTCTATACTTTCCTAGTTACCATAGTCTGAAGACAGACTTTTAGTATTAGTTATTTCTGACTTACTGAAGTGACTCCTGTCTCATTCTTCTACTCTTTAGGAAGCCTAACCTTCAGCTGGGACAATAGGAATCCTAAAGATGAAGGAAATACGCATTCTGTTACATCTACACACTAATTCCCCATGCTCAGTTTCTATTTGTTTGCTTTGTATCTTTAAGAAAATCATTTAACCACTCTGACCATAAGATGCTTTGTAATAAAATAATAGTAAAAGCACAGAGCCCTGGGTATATTAACAGATTTACAAAATGTACTTTTGATGATGTGATTGTAGGATCTTTATTATACCATTCCTCTGATCAAAGATGTAAAACAGAAGCTAAGAAAGCTCCATAGTCTATAGAATAAAATTTAGACTACTTAATATGTCAGTTCATGCCCTACCAAAACCTAGATTCTGAAAGCCTGAACTATTTATAATCTATTGCCTCATTTGGCCTTCTAGCATATATTAAATTGACTTTAGTTACCTTTAATGAGTATCTGTCTTTTTAAATTATTTAAAAATTCCTTGACAGATGGACTGCTTTTTACCACTAAAAAAACATTAAAAAAAAAAAAACCCAATACCTGGCAGCTGTTTTCACCTAGTAAGTATTCAATAAATGTTAAATTAAATGGAAACTCTTTTTAGGATATACAAAACATAAATAGCTAATGGAATTTTTACTTATCCTGAATTTATTCATAATCTTAGGAAGAATATTCACTATTTCTCCAGTAATTATGATATTACCTGTGCATTTTCATAGATGTCATTTATCAGAATGAGTAAGTTCCTTCTATTCCTAGTTTGCTGAGAGTTTTTATTAGAAATGAATGTTGGATTTTGTCAAATGCTTTTTCTAATCCATCAGTTGAGATGATCATATGATTTTCTCCTTTATTCTGTTAATGTGGTGAATTAAATGGAGTGATTTTCGATTGTTGAAACAGCCTTGCTTTCTGGGATAAAGTGTTAATTTCTATTATCCTTATTATATATATAATAAGGATATATAATAAGGATAATATATTATATATATAATATATAATAAGGACAATATTTATATATGTATATATACATATATAATATACACATATATAATATATATATGTGTATATATATACACATATATATAAAATATACATATACATATACATATATATATATATATTATGAATGGTTCTGGTCTGTAATCTTCTTTTCTTGTAATGTTCTTTTTAGGTTTTGGCATTAGACTTCTGCTGATTTCATAAAATAAATTGGGAAGGATAGATTTAGATTTATAAAAAAAGTTGTAAGGATATAGAAGTAGAAATTAGTAGTTGATAATTGGTCACAGGGCTGGGGAGCATGGCAGAAGGAATGCAGTTAACATTAATATGATGGCTAGGTGGAGGGCCAGGGGAGGCAAGGAGTAATTGAGAGGATCTTTTTATGAACTATATAGATTTCTAACCAATGTACTGTATACTTGAAACTAATTTAAATAAATAAGTTTAAAAAAGTTATAAGAATGTAACAGAGAATATCCCTATATACTGTACCAAATTTCTCCTATTTTTAACTATTTACATTACTATGGTAATGAACCAATATAGGATTATTAATTAATGCCCATTTTTAATTCAGATTTCCTTAAGTTTTTACCTAATGCCCATTTTCTGTTTTAGGATTTCCTCTAGAATACCACATAGCATTTAGTTATCATGTCTTGTTAGGCTCTTTCCAGGCTGTGACAATTTCTCAGATGTTTCTTTTTCTATTTTTTTTTTATTTTGTTACTTTTTGCTCTTAATTTGTTATTTCTTTTTCTATTTTTTAGTTTAACTAATTTTATTTTTATTTTTAAAACTCTTTATTTTCTAGTATAAACATTTAAAAATATAATTTCCCTCTAAGCCTTGCCTTAGCTCCATCCCACAAATTCTGATTTTTTGAAATTACTATCATTCAGTTAGAAATATTTTCTGATATCATTTGTGATTTCTTTTTTGACCCATGAACTATTTAGGAGTGTGCGGCTTAATTTAAAAATTAAATTAAAAAATTTTCTACGTATGTTTTTGTCATTATTCTCTAAAGTGATCAGTGGAGGATTAAAGCATATATTCTGTATATTTTAAAATTTTCAAAAAAAATTGTTTTATGGTCAAAGATATGGTATAGTTTGGTGAATGCTCTATTTGCACTTGAGAAGAATGTGTTTCCTGCCGTTTGTTGGGTACAGTGTTTTATAATTGTTAATAAGACTTAGTTGGTTTGATATAGTTGTTCTGATCTAAATTCTTTTAGGGCTTTATTTATCAATTTACTGACACAGGGGTGTTAAAATCTTCACCATGATTCTGGATTTGTTATTTTTTCCTTTAGTTCTGCCAATTTTACTCCATGTATTTTGAAGCTCTGTCATCTGGAGTGTATAATTTTGGGTTGTTATGTCTTCTTGATGAAATAACTTTATCATTCTTAAAGAACCATCTTTATTTCTGATAATATTCTTTGTCTTGAAGTCTACTTTGTCTGATATTAATACAGTCACATCTGTTTGGATAGCATATGTTTTTCACTCTTTCAACCTTTTATTTTCTGCCTCCCCATACTATTATGTTTAAAGTGTGCCTCTTGTAAGTATTATATGGTTGCATCTTGCATTAGCCATTCTGAGAGTGCCCTGATGCCTTCTCACCCCCATTCCCAGTTTCCCTTTTAATTTCTTGCATTAGTATGATAATTTGTTACAATTAATGAGCCAATATTGATACATTATTAACTAAAGTTCCTAGTTTACATTAGAGTTCATTCTTGTGCTGTACATTCTGAGTTTTAACAAATGTGTAATAAAGTGCATTCACCATTATTGTATCATACAAAATAGTTTTGATAGTTTAACTCCCCTAAAAAGTTGTTGTGCTCTACCTGCTAATCTTTCTCACCCTCCCCCAAACCCTTCACAACCATTGATATTTTTACTGTCTCCGTAGTTCTGCCTTTTCCAGTATGCTATATAGTTGAAATCATTCAGTATATAATCTTTTCATATTGGCTTCCCTGTAACCTATTCTTATCAGTACAGGTTTAAACTTTCTGTGGTTTGATAGTTCATTTTTTTTTTTTACCACTGAGTAATATTCCATCATTATAATATGGATGTTCCAGAGTGTGTTTATATATTTACTTACTGAAGGACACCTTGGTTGCTCCCAACTTGTGAGTAAAGCTACTAAGAATATTTTTGTGTTGACTTTTATGTGGATGTAATACCAAGGAGCACAACTGCTGATCATATGGTAAAAGTATTTTCAGTTTTGTAAGAAACTCCCAAACTGTTTTCCAAAGTGTTTATATTCTCACCAGGAATGAATGGGAACCTCTTCTATAGATGTCAGTTGTATCCAGTTGATTGCTGGTTCTGCTCAGTTCAATTATGTCCTTACGGTTTTTCTGCCTGCTGTATCTATCAATTACCAATCGTGGGGGTGCTGAAAGCTCCAACAATAATAGTGGATTTACTTATTTCTCTTTGCAGTTGTATAAATTTTGCTTCACATATTCTGATGTTCTGTTGTTAGTGGCATACGTTAAAGATTATTTAGTCTTCTTGGTGAATTGATCCCTTTGTCATTATACAATGTCCTTCTTTATCTCTGATAATTTTCCTTGCTCTGAAATCTGCTTTGTTTGAAATTGATATAGTTATTCCAGCTTTCTTTTTTATTAGTGTTAACATGGCATACTTTTGTCTATCCCTTTACTTTACTTGTGTTTTTATATTTAAAGTGGGTTTCTGGTAGACAACATATATTTGCGTCTCATTTTTTGTTTCACTCTGAGAGTCTCTATCTTTTAATTGGTATATTTAGATCACTGGCATTTAAAGTAATTATTGATATAGTTGGATTAATATCTACCATATTTGTAATTATTTTCTACTTGTTACTCTTGCTCTGTTTATTTTATTTTTAAAAATCTTTCACTCCTTTTCTGCCTTCTCTAATTATTTTAAGTATTTTATATGATTTCAATTTTTTCTCTTCTCTTGGCATACCAATTATACTTCTTTCAGTGGTTGCTTCTGAGTTTTTAATATATATTTATAACAAATCCCAGTCCTCTTTCAAATAATACTATTACTTCAAGGTAGTACAAATAAATACTTTATAACAGATATTTTCAGATCCCCCTTTCCATTCCATATAACATTGCTGTCATTTGTGTCATCTGTCCATTAGCTATGATCACTGAATTATTTTTAACAAAGTATTATGTTACATCAATTAAGAATAAGAAAATAAAACATTTTATTTTACCTTTATTAGTTCCTTCTCTAATGTTCCTCCTTTCTTTATCTAGATCCAAATTTCTGACCTATATAATTTTCCTTCTTTCTAAAGAACTTTTTAAAACTTTTCTTGCAAGGCAGTTTTACTGATGACAATTTTTTTTCAATTTTTGTTTGTTTGAGAAAAATCTTTATTTCTCTTTCATTTGATAATTTCTCTGGATACAGAACTCTAGGTTGATAATTTTTTTTCTTATATTTTAAATATTTCATTCCACTCTCTTCTTGCTTGCATGACTTCTTAAGAGAAGTTCTATATAATTCTTCTCCTTCCTCTTCTATTTGTGTTCCCTCCTCTAGCTTCTTTCAAGATTGTCTTTGTGTTTGATATTCTGCAGTTTGAATATGATATGTCTAGGTGTAGATTTTTTAGTATTTATACTGTCTAGTATTCTCTGAGCCTCTTGGATTTATAGTTTGATATCTATCATTAATTTGGTAAATTCTCAGTCACTGTTTCAAATATTTATTTTTCATTTTTTTCTTCTCCTTATATTTCCATTATGTATATGTTATAAAATGTATAATTGTTCTATAGTTTTTGGATTATTTGTTCTGTCTTTTTCATTCCCTTTTCTCTTTGTATCTCAGTTTTGGAATTTTTTTTTGACATTTCTTCAAGCTCACTAATTCTTTCCTCAGCTATATCCAGTTTATTGATGAGTCCATCAAAAGCATTCTTCATTTCTATTATAGTGTTTTTGATTTCTAGACTTTCTTTTTTATTCTTTCTCAGATTTTACATTTCTATGCTTACATTACCCACCTATTCTTGCATATACTTTTCCCACTAGATAGATCCCTTATCACATTAATCATAGTTATTTTAAATTCACAATCTGATAATTTCCACATCCCTACCATATCTGAATCTGGGTCTGTTGCTTGCTCTCTCTCTTCCAATGTGTGTATGTGTTTTTTTGTTTGTTTGTTTTTGCCTTTTAATATGTCTTCTAATTTCTCTTGGTAGCCAAACATGGCATGCCAGGTTAAAAGAACTAAGAGTAAGAATTTCTAATTATCTAGGTAGGTGTCAGGGTGTGTTTACTGTTTGCTATAGCCATGGGTGTTGGAGTCCTCTAGTGTTCTTGTTTTTCTTTGAATTTCTCTAGATATCTCTTATTAAAGAGGTCTGAGACATGCAGTTCTTTCAGCTGTAGCCCCCTATTGTTATATAGAAGTCCTATTGATGTGGTGGTAAAGTGTGGGGGGAGGTGAAGCATTCTGTAGCCCTATAAATAGGTCTAGATTTTTTAGTGAGCCTGTGCTCTTGGAATGTGATCTTCACAGGTTTTTTGTTTTGTTTTGTTTTGTTCTGCATTCTCCCACCGTCACCAAACACATACACTTAGGTGAGGCAGGATGGCTAGAAAGGGCTAGAGTTGGGTATTTACCTTCCCCCATGTGGAAGACTAGAGCTGACTGAAGTGGGGTATTTCCTTTTCCTATGGCTGGGTAGGCTTCGGAAGAATTCCAGTTGGTTAGGCTCTGGTAAAATAGTTTCTGTTGAGAGCGGGCCTTATCAAGAACAGAATGCTCTGGGTATATTTCAGAATGACTACTTTTTTCCTCATTCTGCCAGAAGCTTGGGGGGACTTTTCTCTAATTTTCTTTGTTAGAACATGGAAGGTCTCCAGGAGGTAAAACTTACAAAAGTGTGTTAACCCCCTAAGATTGTTCTCCCTTTCCTAGAGTTTTCATCTCTCAGACTTGTCAACACTGATCCTCCAACAATTTGTCAATTGCATTTTTTTTTTTAGGATTTCCTTCCCTAGTACTGGTTCCCACAGAGGTTTCTATTCCTGGGTTCTGCTCTAGTAAGTTCTGATTCTCTGTATCCACCTGTCTATTTCTCCAATTTTGAGAGCATCTATTTCCCCTGTAGTCTCAATTCTCTGGTGGATGCCAGAGGAATTGTTGATTTTTAGTTTGTTCAGCTTTTTTTCTTGTTGTGAGGGCAGAAGTGGCAACTTTGAAGCTCCTTATATGCCAGACCAGAAACCAGTAGTTCCAAACTGGCTTAAAAATTTTTTTTTGCATGTGTAGAGTTTCTTGGTGTTTTTAACAGAATGATTAGTTGATATAAGCTACTACATCATTACTGAAAATCAGTAGTCTCTAGTATTATTTTTAGTGATATAATTTTATCATATTAATGTTCCATTAGCTATTTAAGCAGTCTCCTGTTACTGGACATTCTGATTGGCTCCACTTTTTACTCTTACAAATACAGTGTAATATCTTTGTATATACTTTTCTTTTTTAAATCATGTTCTAGGATCAATTCCTTGAAGTGAAATTGCTGGGCCAAAATGTAGGCATATTTTAAGACTTTTGATCTGTTGCAAGATGCCCTCTAAAAGCTTGTACCATCTTATATTACCAAAATAGTATATGAAAATGCCTACTTTCCCATACTCTGGCTAATATGAGTATTATTATTTTTTATATTTGCTAATTTGAAGAAACATGGTATCTTACATACATTTTTTGATTACTATGGAAGATGAACACTTTTTCACTTGTGGTTTCCTTCTTTTTTCCTCAGTCATTTGTTAAAGTGAAATTTTGGTTGCTTCTTAATAACAAATTATTTAATTGGAATTGATGTTCTAACTATAGATTCAGACCAATCATATCTAATTAGTTGGTTTTGTCTGAAGGCTTCTCACTTAGATGCCTAAAAGTGTAGCCTTGATGCAAAACTTCTGGGACAGCCAAGCCCGACTGGTAATGAATTAATTTCCGTTGGACCCCATGCAGTTTGCTTGTTGAAACTCATCCCCTGTGAAGAGTAGAGAAATGAAACATAGAATATTGGCTAAAGAGATGATTCTCCTGAGAGAAATAATTAGCCTAGGAAGTTTCTTTAACTTCTTTGTATCCTTCTGGTAATAAGATGAACACTTCAGATCTGTTGCTAAGGAAAAATCAAGAATATAAACTTCTAAATGGCTGTGTGTGTGTGTGTGTGTGTGTGTGTGTGTGTGTGTGTGTGTGTTTGTGTGTGTGTATACCTCAGACCCATTACTAGCCCTTTTAAACTTAGAGAACAAAGCATCGAAATCCTTGAAAGAATTTGGGAACTTTTGAGAGCCAGGGGGCATTTACCTTTGTAATACTACACAAGAAACCTACTTGTTTTGGGGAAAGAGACTGGCAGTTTAAAGACAACTGTTAGCTTTCATATTTATTTTCTGTTTGCTGCAGGAAATAGAAAACGAATTTACTTGGTTCAGTCAGTCTTAGATATTAACATTGATAAATGACAGTGAGAAATGACAGTCTCATTCTCTAAGATGAATTTAAAAGGTGCTTCATCTGGAAAATGAACTGAAGGTTGCGGCCTTGTTTGAATAACTATGAACAAAGAAGGACTCATCACTCCCTCAAGGGCAGAAGGATGGACAGTTCTTGGAAGTGTGTAAATAGGAAGAAGTTAGAGATTAAAGGTTTCGTGGGTAGGAAGAGCTAAAGAACAAAATGTGGAGTGATTCTGGCATATGGATACAGGTCTTTAGAATTCAATTTCCTTTTGGGCTGAACTTACCATTTGGATGTAAATCTCTGTGTAAGGAGTTGTGATCAATATAAATGGCTTTGGTATACTCGACTACTCTTTATGTCAGTCTCTCTGACCCTGCCGCCTGCCCCCACCCAACTCTGTCCTCATCCCTAAATGATGCTGTGGTTCCACAAAAAACTTTCTATGGAAGTACCTTGGCTAGGACCCAAAGTCAGTGAGAAGCTGGAGATTCATTCAAAGTCTCAAACTCCCTCCCACCCCTACAGGTTAGCGAGCACTTTCCATACCCTAATCCCCTCCCTTACATTTATTATTAGATTAATAAATGTAATCTCAAACTCCAAGGAGGGCAAAGCAAGGCAGTTGAGGTAGACAGAATTAACTTCATTCTAAGGTGGATATAAATCATTTCAGCATCATTATTAATTTGACACATTAATTTGACAATTCTCTTTGGTTTTGCCTTGAAGCTACTATGATTGAGCATGTACTGCTGATAGATCAGTAATGTACTTTTCTTTAGAGGTGACAAAGAATGTGTGTGGTCCTCTAAACTTGGTAAATTAAAATGAAGATGAAGACATGGTACCTTCCCTTGAATAATTTATAATATACTGGATGCTTAGGCCAAAGACAAATAATAATAGTAAAAATGAAAACAACATTGCTAGGTACCATTTATTGCATACTTACTATAAAGTGGTCATTATTTACGTGCCTTTTGATTATTATGGAGGAGACTGTGATGATTAATTTCATGTGTAATCTTGACTGGGCTAATGGATGTCAGAGAACTGGTGAAACATTTCTGGGTGTGTCTGTGACAGTATTGGCTCATTGGCTCCTCTGTTGGTTGCCAGGCCTTTGGACTCAGACTGAGTTATTCCACTGGCTTTGCTAGTTCTCTAGCTTGCAGACAACAGAGTGCAGGACTTCTTGGCCTCTATAACCATATGAGTCAATTCCTATAATAAATCTTCTTTTATTTTTATTGAGGTATAATTGACATATAACATTATATTAGTTTCAGGCTAACACGTTAATGATTTGATATTTGTACAGTATATTATGAAATGATCGCCACAATAAGTCTAGTTAACATATGTCACCATATATACAATTTTTTTTTGTTATGAGAACTTTTAAGGTCTAGTCTCTTAGCAATTTTCAAATATGCAATACAGTGTTATTAACTATAGTCACCAAGCTGTATATTATATCCCCAGGACTTGTTTATCTTATAACTGGGAGTTTGTTCCTTTTTGATCCCCTTCACCATTTTGCACACCAATGGCAACCACCAATTTGTTCTTTTTTTTTTAGATTTCACATGTAAGTGAGATGATAAAGTATTTGTTTTTCTCTGTGTTACTTATTTCACTTAGCATAATACTCTCAAGGTCCATCTATGTTGTCACAAATGGCAAGATTTCATTTTTTATAGGGCTGAATAATATTTTATTGTGTGCTTATATATAGATATATTTATATATATATCGCTCTCTATATATTTTATATATTATATTTTCTTTATTCATTTATATGTTGATGAACACAGGTGATTTTTATATCTTAGCTATTGTAAATAATGCTACAATGAATGTGGGGGTGCATGTACCTTTTTGAGTTAGTGTTTTAATTTTCTTCAGATAACTACTCGGAAATAGAATTGCTGGATCATATGGTAGTTCTATTTTTAATTCTTTGAGGAAACTTTATACTGTTTTCCATAATAGTTGCACCAATTTACATTCTCACCAACAGTGCAAAGGTTCCCTTTTCTCTACATTCTCACCAACATTTGTTACTTCTTGTCTTTTTGCTAATAGCCATTTTAAAGGTGTGATGTGATATCTCACTGTAGTTTAGAGTTGCATTTTTTGATGATTGATGATGTCGAGCATCTTTTCATGTACCTGTTGGTGAATGTGTATGTCTTCTTTGGAAAAATGACTGTTCAAATATGCCCATTTTTAAGTAGAGTTGTTTGTTTTTGGAGGAGGGGCTATTGAGTAGTAGTTTATGCATTTTGGTTATTAACCTCTTAAGAGATACGTGATTTGCAAATATTTTCTCCCATTCAGTGTTATTTTTTTATTTTGTTGGTGGTTTTCTTTGCTGTACAGTAGCTTATATAAATATATCTATGTATTTTCTTATGTATCCATATATATCCTATTGGTTCTGTTTCTCTGGAGAACCTTAACTAACACGGATTCCTTGCCATAGATTAAACTGTAGGTGTTATTACTTTAGTGAAGAAGATAACAGAGAATCACTTTGGTCACCCTAAGTTCTACTGGGCCTGGAAGAGAAGGCAGAGAAGGGAACATTTTAGGGATCTAGGTCTGTAAGTGGCCAGTGCTTGAAACATCCTCATCTTATAGGTCCAGCAACCTCTGGTCTGGAGCAGTGCTGTCCAGTAGAAATATGTGACTACCAATGCAAGGCAAGTACATATTTTAAAATTCTCTAGCAGCCACATTACATAAAGAAAAAAGTAACCAGTACAATTAATTTTAATGACGTATTTTATTTAATCAATACACCTAAAATATTATCACTTGAGCATTTAATCAATACAAAAATTATATATGAGATATCTTTATATTTTTTCTTTCAGCCAAGTCTTCTAAATCTGGTATGCATTTTACATTTATGGCACAGTTCAATTTGGACTAGCAACATTTTAAGTGCTCAATAGCCTCATGTGGCCAGTAGCTACTGGACTGGACAGTGCAGATCTAGAAGGTATCTAGCTTATTCACTTGCATATTTCTGCATATTCATTTGACACTGATTCAATGAACGTTTCTTGAGTAGCTCCTCTGTCAGCCTCTGTCGGATACACTGGTTAATTCCAGAACTTATATTTTACTGGAGGGAGAGTAGGACAAAAATCATGAACAAATGAAAAAAAATCAGATATCAAAGAGGGATATTGATACAAAGAAAATAAAGCAGGATAAGGAGTAAGAGAGTGACAGGGCAAGACGGCTGCTATTCTGAAGAGGTGCATTTTAGGTGAGATCTGAATATTAAGAAGAAGTATTTCATGTAGTAATAAAAGGAAACACTCTAGGCTGACAGAACAGTATATATAGGCCCAGGGGTAGGAAGAAGCTTAACATTTGAAAAAGAGAAAAAGACCAGTGAAGTAGAAGAGGAGGGTAGCACAGATTTAGGTAAGGTCTTCTAGGCCATAGTATAGAGCTTGGGTTTTATTCTGAGAGTCATGAAAGCAAAGGGAGGATTTTAAGCAGGAAGACATGATTTGACAGACACTTTTGAAAGGTCACTCTGGTACTGTGTAGGGAATGGGTTGTACGGGAGCATGAATGGAAAACAGGATCACGATCAGGAGACTGGCTAATGCTGTCAAGCAAGAGAGAAGTTTGGGTGGCTGGGAGAGGTTATGGATGCAGGTGGTGAGCGTCTCCAGGTTGCGCTGTGACCATAGAGCTGACAGGACTGTAAACGGGGTGCAAGGGGCAGGGAAGAGGGGAGGATGACTTTTTAGTGTTGGGAATTGGGCAACTGGTGGATTGAGACCAGACCATCAACAGAGATGGGGAAGAAAATGGAATCTGAGTTTAGGGGGGACATCAGAAGTGTGAGTGTTTAAGTAGAGAAATCCAGGGTTTAAAACCCTTGAGAATTAGAAGGATGTAATCACCAGCTGGTACTTACTTACAGAATTTCTTTATCTCTTGTTTTCACTCATATTTACATTGTAATTCTCAGTCATCAATATTTAGTAAAATTCTGTTATTTAACTACAATCCTTTATTTCATGGCAAAAGACAATTGGTGAACTGAGTATGCACATATTCATATTCAGAGTTATTGCAAAATAACTCTGGGTGTCTCCCTAGACACAGTGCCTTTGGGGATATCCAGCTTAATGGAAGAGTGTGTCTTGCAGGTTCAACCCATCACATTGTTGTGGATGCAATAGGTAACTCTGGCCTAGTCTTTTAAATCTCATCATCGAGGTCAGGGCCAGGAACATGGCTTAAAATCCTGCATGAAGGATGATCTGCACGTTAGAAACACAGCTGCCAAATAGAGATGTCAAGAATAATTCCATTCAAAAACAGCTTTTCTACACCGATGATGTGTTTCAAGGAAGTGAACTACCTGCCTTAGTGGAGGACAACAAAAAGGTATTGTTTCTTCAGACCCAGGAAAATCAGTTGACTGAGTCATACATACAGTCTGTTAAAGTGCTGGTCCTTAAGTGATGTCACATTTTAATCTTTTCATAGGAATTTCAAAGGTTTAGAAGGAAATATTTCTGTTCCTTTCAGAACCTCAGCATGGGTGAACGACCACTTGCAGCCCTCTTACTCTTTAAACTTGATTAAACAAAAGGGAGGGGTCTTGCTCTTAGGGGAAAGTAATGGATCTAAAATTTGAATTAATGGGCCTGGCTAGGTTTAAAATGAGAACAAAGTAAGCCTAGGAGGATGAATCCCTTTGGGATAATTTTGGACCTGCCCTTAACATAAATTGAACTGGACCAGAAAAACAATAATAACACTGGAGACAATGGCAACCATATTCCCTGTCTGTTTATGTGCCAGGTTATGGAGTAGCATCTTTACCTAAATCACCACAGCCCTTTATTCCAACACAAAATCCAGGTAACGTGGGATCTGAAAAGGTTTAGAGTGGAGAACTGGAGACAGACTGCTGGTAGCTCGTGTTTCAAGGGTTAATTGACTCGATACATGAACAAATGAGGACATTAAGAGTCAGAGGGGTTAACCAAATTATAGAACCTATAGGAATGTTCACATACAAAGCCTTTCTCTTTGCACTGGACTCCTCTCCTTCTCTTTTGTGTCCAGGTTTCAAGAATGGAGTGTACAATAGAAAGCACCAAATTCAGCAGAAATAGCACTGCACAGAAGAACTTCCTGTTTCTGAGGCTGGTGGAGCTTTAATTAATTCCCCAGGGTGGGAGCGGGCAGGGGCTGTCTCTTGACATCCTGTCTCTTTACCCACAGCTGTGTGGGTTTTGCCTGCGTAGGGTGATTCTTAATTTTGAGGATCTGACCAGAGAAGAAAGTTTTTGGGTGGGTGATTTGGTTTGTTATTTAGTCGTCTTAGAGAGGAAGGACATTTCTTTTGGTTACTAACTATGATTTGATTCTGAGCTGGTCTCCTAACCCTAACACTTGCCCAGTGGGGGCTGAGCTGCCCACTTGAGCTCATATCTTTGCTCTGGCTTGTAGAACTCATATGCTCTTAACTAATCCACTGATTTTCCCTGAGCCTCTTTAGTAACATTATGGGTCAAACTAGATCATCAATAAGCTCCCTGGTTGCTTTAAATTGCCATAATTCTAAGACCAATTCATATTTGAATTAACTTTGAGACCTTATATCAATCATTAGCACTTTGCTTTGGTTGGGTCTCTGCCAAGTTCACTGTGGAAGCTTTCCAAGGTTCCTGCCCTCCTGGGTGAGCACAGGGGAGGCTTGGGGCTGGTGGAAGTTCTGGGGGGAGTACACTTCTGAAGAATCCAGGGTCTAAATGTTCTGTCTTGAGTGGGAGCTATTAATAGCCACTGACTAATTGCAACCTTCACTTTCAAAAGTGCAGAGAAAGTGTTAACAAACAGAACAGGAGAAAGTGTGGGTAGATTGGAAAGGACCCAGTCCAGTTCAAATGATTCATGAAAAATGGGGAGTGGTAGGCAGTGAGACCGTTCCATGTTTTAAGAATGAATTAATTTACACTTGCAGCAATTATTGAGAATTTTGGGGGCAAAAAGTTATAACTTTTTATAATTGGATATGAGCTCAAGTATACTAAAAATGAGCATGTTCTTATTGAAGAATCCCAGGATTTAGGACTGGGATAGAGGAGAGAGTTTTGAATGTTTGCATAATGGTGAAAGGAACACAGAGGCAGATGCGGATGTAGTCATGGACCCCATGCAGTATTATAATGAAGACTCTAGAAGAAATATCATCCAAGTCTTGCCCTACCCCTTTGAAACTGGTGTTACTTCCAAACCCTAAGCCAAATTCTTCTCGATAAATTTGATAGGACAAAATTTTGTTGTTGTTATTGATGTATAGCTCTTTCTTCCTGAAACAAGAAGATCCTCATCCCTGAGTAATGAATTATGAGTTTATAGGCAGCAACTGAAAGAAAGGGGTGAGAGAGGGAAATCTACACAGAGGAAGGTTTTATTGCTGAGAGACCAGAATAGTAGGGCTGAGAACTACAAGGGAAGAGACTCATTGACTAAAAGCTGGAAGTAATCAAATAATGAATGGAGAGTCAAAAAGTTTGGTGTGGTGTATATGATGCAGAACCCTCTTCTAAATTTCCTATGTAATTTCCAGCAAACTAAATCACACTGTTGGTAAGGTATGAGTGAATTTTCTCTGGAGAGTAGAAAGCTTGGCTGAGCCCTGCATAAGGCACAGAGAAAGCCATCATGGGGGTTTACAGGTAGATTACTGTCCATTGCAATTGCTACTCAAACCAGAGGGCCTGGTTTAATGCACACACACACACTCACACACAGAGCTACATAGACTCTCACAGAGCGCTGTGTGTGTGTGTGCTTGGTGTACTAACCTTATCCACTTAATGCATGCACACAATTGCATAGGTCCCTACAGCCACTTTTCTTCCTGGCTTTGTCCTCATAGTTTTTACCCTTCTCCCTGTTTCTTCAGTTATTTCTTATCTAGATATTCACTATGCATTGTATAACCTATTCCTAATCTTTTTGCACAGAGCTTGTGTAACTAAGTGCATAGTAACCAATTTCAACCATATTCTACAGATGCAGTAACCAGTGTCATAGTGGACAGACAATTACCTGTCAATATTGTTACCCAGAGTGCTAAAATCACTTTCCTTTTAGCTTTCTTGTGATTGGAAAGGGAGTGTGATTAAAAATACACATGGACTAAATGACTACAATAACTACTGCCTCCTGATGTCCTGGCTGCTGGATGCTGCATGCCTAGGTTTACATCCCCTGCTAGGAGGGGTGTTCCTCACAGGCGATGCTGTCTGTGGTCTTACGTATTCTGAGCCTGGCCTCCTTAACTTCCTGTAAGTGTAACTCGGGCACCTTGATCAGATAAAAACTATTTTTGCTCTGGCTCTGCTAAGCTAGATTCCATCTCAGATTACATTAAAGGAACTGCCTTCTTTCTTTTTCCTTTGTTGCTAAGGAATAGTTTTTCCTCTCAGATTGATTTTTTTCCCCTTGAAGAAGCCCCAACCTACACAACACTTGGTAGTAATTTAAAATGAGCCAAAGAGCTGCAGCTCCTATTAGAAGCATAAAGCGACCAGCAAAGAGTCATTAGGGGTCGGCAGGGCCTGTCTTTTCACTAAACACCCAAGTGCTATTTTAGAACAAAGGAGACTTCTTCTCTTTGGCAAACACTGATCTACTGCACGGTTTTTCCAATTATGGGCTGAGCTCCTCTCTCCCACGAGCCAGCTAATCAGACCTTTATTCGTCTTGCTGTCTCACGCCCAGGGCTCCTAGCTGAATGCAGGCATCTGGGGAGAGGGGAGGGCATGCTTTCACTGGAAACCTGCTTCCCACTCTGATCTATAAGTCAGTGATTGGATTGGGCTGCTCACCTCCTGTGGAACAAAATGCATTAAGTGCCTGCCCCTACAGATCTGGGGTGTGTGTAATTCCCAGTGCAGATGGGCAGGTCAGGGTTAGAGAGGTGGGCTGTAGAGCCAGCTGGGCGCCACCAACACAGTGCGAATGCTGCTCTCACGCAGTTTTCTGTGGGTTGTTCCCATCTTCCCTCCCCTGGCTAGGGCTGTCTTCAGCTGGTGTGGCTCTGGGGATCAGAACAGGCTTCGTTTTTTTGTTTTGTTTTGTTTTGTTTTTTTACAAAACTAATTCACAAAATTCTATTGTTGCTGAAAGAGCTTTGTTATATGGAAGCAGGCCTTGGGGAAGCTGGTGTCTTGGTAGAAACACACTTTTTAATTTTATTTTACTTTTTTGGTGGCAGACATTGCCTCAGACTTAATGCTCAGGCATTGAGGGTAGCTTTCCTGATCTCCAGACTAGGCTGGTTCCAGCGTATCCTGCCTGTTTTCTTAGCAAGTTCTGCCTACTTAGATCACATAATCCCCATCGCACCAAGTGAGTATTGCCCCTCTACTGAGCTGGGTGTGCTGTGAGGAGCAGGGGCCCGTCTCATCATCTCCACATCCCCTGGCATACAAGAAGCAATCACTCAAGCTTGGCTGGGTGTTTAGTGAAGAAGAGGAGACAACTAGGATATTCAGTTTTCTGACTCAAGATGTCAACACTTTTTCTAATTAAACGATTTAGACCAATTTATTCCAAAGTGCACATACTTCTGATATTTTCTCTCTCCTGTATATATCCAAGTTCTTTCTTTACTGCTTCTGAGACTCTCTTCTCCCTCTTGACCCTGAACCCCACTCTAGTGCCTAAGATTTTGTCAGCTTCCACTGACAAAGGGCATCAGGACCTGGGAGATGGAAGGCCCTGGGAGACATGACAAGGTGTCTCCAACTGGAACTCAGAATGAATTCTCCTGTGGAGCCGCCTGTGAATGGTGCTGAGCATGTTTTCCACATATTTTATGAGAAACTGTGCTGATTGCCAAAGAACTGAAACATAAATGCTAATACCTAGAGAGTGTCTGAATTTGTGGCAAATACTGATAATTCCAATAATTTTTTTCAAAAGCCCAGTGAAGGCTAAGTTTTATAAAAATAATAAAAGCTTTTCTTTACAGTATCCTGAACATTATAGTGGCACATTATATTGACTAACTTCAGCTGACGCAGAAAGAACAACAACAACAAAAAGAAGCGATGATGGGTGAATCATCGGCTCTCAGCAGCGGCAGTTACGCAGGGCACAAAGAGCCTGTGAGAACGGCAGTGGAGGGAGGCAAGGGTGGAAACAAAGCACAGGGCGTCTCAGTGCAGAGAGCTGGTGTCTACCCGCCCGAGAGGCCTGCGTAAGACGGCCATCACGAAAGCAAGCTCGGCTGACGGAGACCTGGTCCTTTGACGTTTCTTTTTAAAAAGTGATTTCAGTTGTAGATCAGTTCCTATTTTAACAGTGTCCTGGGTGAAACCAGGCTCTAAGAATTTGAAATCTTGATGAATAGAAACCAAGAAAACAGATTAAAAGCTGCTGGCCATTTTTCTGAAAGCATCAATTTACTTTTGACAGAGACATTGTTGTTTTCTGAAAGCCTCCCAAGAGGCCCTTGAGTTACACAGGTGTCAAAGCAGATAGCCACTGTTTGGAAGGAGAACTGGGAAGCAGTCTAAATGTAGATATCTTGCACAGAGACACAATAATCTGCTTGGCTATGTTTCCCTCGGGATATGATTGAGGTAGATCTAGGCTTCTGTGTGTATGTGGATTTTTTGCTGGGACAAAGGAGTACAAATGTGGAACATACTTCTCTCTTTGAGGGGCCATAGCAGACTAAAAACTCAGCAGGAGGGGCCCCCAAATAAGGCTGTTCTGACACCTTCTGATTGCAGTTGTATTCTAAGTATCTATGTTATGTTTCTTTACTGTTAGTCTCAAAACCTTCAGTCAGGTCGTTGGAAATTTCATTCTGGTGTAGCAATTACCATGGGGAGTCAAGGAAAGGGTCTTTGCCTATTCATAGGACAGTGAGTTAAGGATGGAGCAGCTGAGTGACTGGAAGCTGAAGGCTGGCGTTTCAGGGCCAGAGAGGAGGTCACTGTATGGGGCCGAGCAGCTGGTCTTGGGGGCAAGCTGCACCAAGACAAATTTGCAGAACATATGAGAATTCTTGGTGGTGATGGAGGTTGCCTCAGAAATATTTAAGAAGGGAGACTGGGTGGACTTTGTGCAGTGAGATGGGTGGACGTTCAGAGCCTGCAAAGGGTGTGGTATCCACAGCTATGTGACTTCACAGGCTGAGGGAGTCTAGGACTTCTCAACTAACCGTGACCATCCCAAGGTTTCTGAAAGCCAGGCTTGGTTATCTAAGACTATCAGGGCAACTCCATTCTTCCCCCAGTTCTTGAACTTGCTCTGCGTTTGATAGCCTCAGGATTTGGTCTGGTTTCTTTTGGTGTCCTGAAGCATTTCTCTTAGATCTTATTTAAATAAATGACTGATGGAATAGTCTGACGACCGCACAGCATAGCAATTAATTAATTTGATGATAAATGCTGTGTTTTATGTTTCCTACCCCTAAGCATCTCTACACAGGCCTAGCATAATGACATAACTGTTGACTATTCATGCTGGGCTTGTCTATTACACGCCACAGCTATTATTATATTGTTATTATTCTCTATAGGGTATGGTTTAGCTTCTTTTGTTCCCTTAAACTTCTAATTCCCACTTTTTCCATTTTGGAAAGGCTTGTCCAGTCAGTTATTTGGTTCCTGAGTGTTTCTGGAGAGGGAAGTTTGTAATGTGGAGACTCATTTCCAGCCACTGCCTCTGCCAGAATCACCACCTCAGAGCAGGCAAGGATGATTATTGCAGATGCTGTAACACCTAATGTAAAATAATAATATTAAATATAGCTCATGTGTATTGAATTGTTCTTTATGCCAGGCATTGTATTAAGTGATTTAAAAAGCATGACCTCAGTTCATCTTTACTGAACCCCTATTTGGTTGAGATTGTGTACTTTGCCCAATTATACCGGTGATAATTGGCAGAGCTAGAACTCAGGCCTGGGACTGCTGAATGCTGAATGAACTTGGGGATTCTGGGAGGGTCATGTGTCACTCTAGTGCTGAATTACATGGGGAGAGTACAAGCATTGGCTCTGTATCTGGAAAGTCCCAAGAGGGTGTTAGAAATCATACACCACCCTGAGAAGCTGGAGAGTCAGGTGATGGCCACAGTACCCCTAGTAAGCTACAAAGGAAGTGAAATAGAACTTGCTAAAATACAGGACTGAGTCAGTCACTGTATTTGTGTCACATTAAGATAAAATTATAGTCTGATCCACACCTTGGGGGCATAGAATGTGACAAAGTCAGAAGCATGACACAAGTTTACAATATTCACTATTTTGGCTGGTTTCTTCCCATGAATTAGTCTCTCACCTTCTAGTCCAACAGTCCAGAGCCCCCACCTCCTCATCTTGGACCCCAGTAGCTCCTTTCCACTCTGCTCTGGTCTCTGCCTCATGCCCCACTAGAAGTTACCTTCTTGAATTCTGTCTCAAAGAAGGCGTGCCCCAAGGGCACTGGTGAGGAGGAGTGATTCTGAAGTTCAGAACTATTGTCCAGTTCCTCAGAGTAAGGAAAGCAGAGCGAGGCACCTTTCAGGCCAACCACATCCTCTCCGTCGAAAGTCCAAGGCCCCTGATATAGTGGGAAGTTCTGGGACCTGAGGCTGAAATCATCTCATGTGATTTTTTTCTCTATATTTCACCCAAAGGGAGTGGAAGATAAATACTATAAATCTATCACATGGAAAGATGAAAATGACTCTCGAACAAGTTGTTTCTTAAAAAATATTAATGTTTAGCACCTGACTACTCATTGCAGGAGCCCTAGGGGAAGAACTCACAGAGAAATGTTATTATATGAGTGTGAGAAATGACTGCATTAGCATCTTGGCATCCTGTTAGTTTACGTAACACTAGATTTTTTTAGGGTTTCAGGGACTGGAAAATAAAGTATGAAAAAACAGATTTGAATGAAAATTACTTCATAATGATTACACCCTCCCCTTCTCAGTTTGATTCTTGGAAAGCATACTTGTACTGAATGATACCTGTAACTGTAACTGCAGTGTTCGGTAGTCACAGGCTGACTAAATCTTACCTGCCATCACAGATACTGCTGAGTCCTTTAATGGCCACAGTAACTCAAAAGTCTCTCTAAACCCACAATAATTGGAGGTTTAAAAATTTGGTATCTTCAGATGCCAGGGTCCATTAGGCCAGATGGGAGGTCATTTAAAAAAAAAATCTGTGGTTTCAGGGATGTCTAGTTTGGTTATTTTTAGCTCACAGGGCAGAGGTAGCACCCACCATATGAGGACTTCAGGGGTGTGCTAATTGGTTAGCCGTTGGTCCCCCACTTCTCCATGCCTCTTAGACTCTGGGCTTCTCAAGAACAGGACTGAGTTTTACCTTTGTGTCTCCGGCACTTACCTCTTTACCTGGAACATAAGCCCCTCAGTAAACATTTGTCAAACAAATAATGGAAAATAATGAATGGACTTTCTACCTCTGTCTCTATCAAAATTATACAGCACTAATTGGCTTTTTAAAGGGATATAGTTCTCTTACCTTGTACCTGCTACACTCTATCAGTCCAAAGACACCAAAAAGCATTTAACAGATATGTTCTGCTAGAGTCATTTCCCGAAGTAGCCTTAGGCTCTGTCCATTGAAAGTGGATGTGACCTTCCTAAGAGACAGAAACACTGAACTTATTTAAACTGAATTGCCAAGTAGGAAGAGAGTGCTTCCAGGCTATGTCAACCAACTAATTAACATAAAAGATGGGTTTATACCTATGCTTCGGGACCTCTAGAAGAAAATTTCAGTGCAGATTCAAATTGCTTCTAGCATTCTCGTGAGAGGCACTTGAATCAACCTTTCTAAGCTTGAGTTGTCACTTTATCCTCTGTCAGCTTCACTGGAATATCTTTTGATTACAGATACATTTTATAGACTTCAGGTAACAAACCACCTGAAATTGGTCTGAAACACTCTTACAGAAGGGACTTTGAGCCCCTAAAACTTTACTTGAAAACAAAAACAAAACCCAAGTTAGGCAAAGCTTAATACTTGGGAATTTTAAATGAGAGAGAATTTAAAATTGGCAGAAATTGCAAATACCTTAAATCTCATGATCCAAATCAAAGCCATCAGAAAAAAGAGTTTAGAAATAATCCCTGCTTCACACTTCGCTTTTTTAGGTTCACAGAGGTGGGGCAGGAGACATAGGTATACCGATATGGTTTTCTGTTTGTTGTTGTCAGGCCCTGAATTTCCTGAAATTGCATGATATATTGCAATCTGAGTGATATATTATCAGATCTAATCTCTTCAGGGTGGGCAGAGCTAGAAGTAGTATGAAGCCCTTACGTCTGACGTCTGGGGTAAGCTCTAGGGACTTACCCTAAACTCTTATTGGACTTCTGTTCTGGTTCCTGGTATCTCAGTTTTTAAAACAAATTTAGATATGATTGACATAAAGCATTGTATAAGTTTAAGTATACAACATGTTGATTTGATGCATTTATATATTGCAATATGATTACCACTATAGCATCAGCTATAATAAAAATTATTATTTTTTTAGATTTCACATATAAATAATTTCATGAAGTATTTGTTTTCTTCATGTCTGGCTATCTCACTTAGCATAATGCCCTTGCGGTCCATTCATGTTGTTGCAAATGGCAAGATTCCTTCTTTTTCTTTGTAGCGGAATAATATTTCATTGTAGATAGATAGATACCACAACTTCTTTATACATTCATCCACTCAGTTTGCCTTGATTGTGGAGCAAATCTTAATATACTTGCCAAGACCTTGCCATTTGATGATCCCGGATATCTAGACTTGAATCCCTCTTTCTCTCCACTGCCTGGAGTCTTGTTTTGAAGAAGACGGGCTCCCTTGGCTCCCAGAACTTGCAGCCCACTTGATTGCTAATAGTGGCACTGCCCAGGGTCTCCAACCAAGGGGAGAACTGATAATTGCTTGCATGATATCCACATTTTCACATTGCCTTGAATATTGTAATTGGGTTGGAAGTCACTTTTCAGGCATCAGCCACAAAGCTGAATCAGGCTCTTGTGCAAAGCCATGCAATTTTTGCCTCTGCAGTCTCTGTCATCCCCTGTAATCATGTCTGCATGAGTCGTGATAACAGTTCTCTGTTTGAATTAGGAGAATCTAATGATTAAATGAGGTATTTTGATTATGTACCTATTTCAGTGGTCTCTACCCTTCCCCTCAGTTATTATTTTTTTAATCACTGTGGAGAACTTAATTTTTGTTTGTTTGTTTGTTTAACCATTTTGCTAGTTGTTGTGAAAAGGGGTCTGCCGTTCTGCTATAAAATTGCCCAGATAAGTAATCAAAGCCAAGCTGACTGGTCGTTCATTGGTAAAGTTTAATTCTTATGCTTTTGTCATGGTTCCAAATGAACAATCCACCTGACAGAGAAGAGTTGGAAGTTCAGGTTGAGGGAGGGAAATGGGGTAGGGTGGTGGGGTGGAGGTCAAACATGTTGCCAATACTGGACTTAATTTGCCTGAGAGGAGAGCCATGGCTGTGTGTGACGTGGGCAGAATGAGTTTTAAAGGAAAGCAAACAAGTGGAGACACAATTTGGGAGATTGAATTTGGTTTTATTTGTTTTGCATGCAAAATGAGATTGCGTGGGAAACAGAGACATTATCCATGAAGAGTGCTAAGGTAATTTACTTTGCTTCCTTCCATCAGTTACATTCTGTGAGCTCTGAGTGGAATTGCCTTCCATTGAGTTACAGTAGTCATTGCACTGCCAGTCTCTGTAGAAATGGCTCTCTAGGGTAATTTCATAACCTGCACTGACAAAAATATAATTCATACTGTGCTGCCTTTTGTGGGGGCTTGAAAAAAACAAAGCTAGTACCATTTCACAGTTATTTTCTTTAAGTTTGTCCAGAGAAAGGGAAAATAGATTTCTCTTTCTCATAAATTATAAAACCAATAAACTTAAGGGGGAAAGGCAAAATCAGTCTTCTCAGCCTTGTAGAAAAAAACTTGAATTACACAGGCCATAGTTTTCTCATATGAAAAATGACAGGATTGAACTCAACCATTTCCAAGTGAAATTTCTATCTCCCAAAGTCTCAGAATCTCTGGTTCTGGGTTTTATTTTTTCCTGGAAATGTGACTGCTGAATGGTAAAAAAATTCTCTGGAGGCTTTAAAAAAAATGAGGTATAATTGACATACAATATTATATTAGTTTTTTGATTGTACAAGTTAATAATTTGACATTTGTGTACATTGTGAAATGATCATTGCAACAAGTTTAGTTATCATCTGTCACCATACAAGTTAATGCACTATTGCTGGCTATATGTAGCTGTATATTGCATCCCTAAGACATTTATCTTATATCTGGAAGTTTGTACTTCTTGATCCCTTTCACCTATTACCTTCTGGCAACCATGACTCTTTTATCTATGAGTCTGGTTTTGTTGCATTTGTTTGTTTTGTTTTTTAGATTCCATATGTAAGTGAAATCATGCAGTATTTGTCTTTCTCTGACTTTTCCTTAGATGAGAATTCCTCTACTGCAGATGGCTTGTCAGATTCTGGCTGACCTACTTCCTCTGTGTGTTCTGGCAGGAGTGATGGAGATGAAGATCTAGAAAGAAGAGTGCCATTTAAAGAGGGTTTGGGATTAGCAGAGGATCCCCTTGGTGGCAGGTGGGAGACAAGAAGGTAAAGAGTCAGAGAAGAGCCCACACTTCTATGTGGCTGAGGACTGGAGCCAGGGCACAGGCATCAGTGAAATCAAATAATGGGAAAGCACCCCCCAAAAAGATGAGTGTGACAGGTACCAGGAGATCCCATGAATGAGATCAAGGAATGATGTTGAAAAAGGAGGCAGTGTACTGGTCTGCCTTTGTCACCCCGTTTATGTGTGACCCAATCAACAACCAACCAGCAGGAGTTCTGCTCTGTGGGTTGACAGGAGATCATTACTGAAAACAGATGACTGTGGGATGGCATGGGGAGTGGATCCATTCTCCTGGCTCAGCTGATTTATTCCCAAGGGCAGAACCTTCTCTTTGATATCTTGGGATTGTTCCTAAGCTGCATAGTTCATCGATCCATGAGCTAGTGGTATTTGCCACTCTGTCTCTCAGGCACCTCTATTTCCAAACAAACCTTACGCATTCCTTTCTCTATCAAAATATTTAAAATCTTTGGTGGCCCCAGGCACTCTAATTTTTGGGTTCTTTAAAGCATATTATAATCATTCATAATTTACTTATGAAATTGACTACCTTCTACTCCAAATTTACATTTGGCCATGCTGTCTCAATAATCAGCTGGCAGACGTGGAATAGCTAATGTAACATGCACATTGTTTTCAGAGATTATAAAATTTTATGGATTATAAATTTAACAATGAGAGAGAGTGACATAGTGTAGTTTCACTGAGTATTTACTAATTTGATTAAAAAAAAATGTTCTAGGATCAAATTTTCTTTAGCACATGGATCCTGTCAGTGCCCCTTAACCAAAGCTCACCAGGAACACAGCGATATTTGAACAACTTTGGTTTATTTCTGCTTGGACTGAGGGAGAATATGCACTATGGGGAACCATGGCACATCTCAATAGAGGGTGATGGAAAGAGCCTCTTATAGGATTGGGCTGGTGATATGTGACTTGGGGAGAGTTCAGGGAAGTAGGGCTTTGCTCTGGGTTGGATATTGTCAGGAAGTAGGGTAATTCTGATGTGGTATGTTCATAAATCTTTTCTGGAAGGAGGACATGCTAATGAAGGCTAATGTGGTAATTGGTAGAGTAGCCAATTAAAGGTCGCTCACTAGGGCCTATCCATATCTGGTATGTTTTGGCTTGGACAATGTTCATGTATCGTCTGTTTTGACACGATTGCAGTGTGGTCTTGTTTTCGTCTTGATCCATCCTTTTTACACAGTGGCCTTCTCTGACAGTGTTCTGTGAAACTGTTTATGTTCAACAGGAGAATGCCAGGCCTAGCCAATAGAGCCAGGCCAGCTGTTGAATGTCTTGGGCTGCTTTTATCTTTTCCAAGCTAAACATTTTTTCAGATCTCAAGCATTTTGTGAGCCTCTGAAAGGTGTCTAGGTTGTGAGCTATAAACACCGTGTTAGTAGTACCTGCAGAATAAAATGGCTTTGTCTCCTTCATAGGCAATTTCTTATAAAGAAGGCCCTTCTGGTATGCACTTCCTTTACACATACCTTCTCTGACTCACTCCATGAATAAGGAAGATTTGGAACACTGCAGGGAGAACAGGTAGCAGGTGCAGGGATGCCTTGCTATATACTCACCAGGAGGGGGCAGGAATATAAGAGCTGGTTTTCTGTGTTCTGGGAAAAGTGTGGCCCTGGCTGTGGCCTGGTAGATCCAGCAGGTGTAGAAGGTAGTTTAATAGAAGCTAGAATTCAGCTTAGTTATTTATACCATCAGGCAAAACTTTTTCTCTGTTGTTATCTTTTATTTTGAAAGAACAAAAGTCCGACATGTTTTTCCATGTTATAAAGCATGTCGAAAACGTTGAAAGTCTGATTCTTGTTTCTGGATAATTTTTTTCACTCATTTTTTCCTCCCATTTATAACTCCTAGAAATTTCACTGTTTATTCCACTTGTTTTCACTTTTCCCATCCTCCACTTTTTATTTTAAAACTTTTTAAGCCCTCAGAATCATTGAAAGAATGAACCCAGAATACTGTTTACCAAGATTCACCATGTTAACATTTTGTTATATTTTCTCTTTCTCTGCCAAATCATTTGAAGTTTCAGACATTATGATATTTTACTTCTAAATACTTCAGCATGTTTCTCCTAATAACAGGGTCATATTCTCCCACATAATTACAATATTATGTATTTAGGTATGAACATATGTGCTTGTGGAAGTACAGTATAAAGATATTTTCTTCTGAGCCATTTGAGGGTAAGAAGTCACCACGATGCTCCTTCACTCCTGAATATTTTACTGTGCGTTTCCTATAAGCAAGAATAGTCTCTGCAGACCCACAATATAATTACTAACATCAGAAAATTAACAGTGACCTATTACTATCATCTAATACTCAGATTCCATTAAAGTTTTTCTGATTGTCCCTATTATGTGCTTTATAGCAAAAAGATCTAGTCCAGAATTGCTGTTACATTTAGTTGTCATGTTTCTTCAGTTCCTTCAATTTTTGATACTTCCTCACTCTTTCCTTGACTTTCATGACTTTGACACTTCTGAAGTTTACATGTAAGTTATTTTGTGAAGTGTCCCTCAGTGGGCTTGTCTAATGTTCCTGACTGGAGAAGTGTAGGATACGCATCTTGGGCAGAAATATCTCAGAAGTTGTGGGGCTCTCCTCATTGTGTGCTGTCAGGTGGGCATCATTTCAGTTTATCCCATTACTTATGACATTCACTTGATCATTTGGTTAGGCTGGTGTTTGCCAGGCTTCTCAAATTTAGATGTACTCTTTTCTCCTTTGTAATTAATACATTTTTTTTTTTTTTAGGGAATAGAGAAATACTTTGAGGCTATTTAAATACCAAACTTTCAATTCCTTCCCTTCCCTTTCCTTCCCTTCCCTTCCCTTTCCTTCCCTTCCCTTCCCTTCCCTTCCCTTCCCTTCCCTTCCCTT